>OZ022557.1:91732428-92932428 GCA_963991005.1 Barypeithes pellucidus | reverse complement strand
GGCAACGAACGACGCGGATGCTGTTTGCATGGCAACTTGATATTATAAGCAAGCTTAGAGAAGTAATAAAATGATACGTTACAGCTCTTTTTTAACGCTAAATGTTCAATATTATGCATAGAAACTATAGTGATAGTGGGTATTTAGATCGAATACATGCATAAAGCGAGAGGACCCTAATACTATTATATTTTCTTACCCTTCTAAAAAGATGCTTGTAGGTTAAAGTTCAGATTGTTTTACTCGTTTTATACCATTCACTTAGAGGTAGGTAGATATCCTAATTATTTAAAATCTGTCGGTACCTATTTATATTATAAACTAAAAACTACTAAACTTTTTCGGTATCCCAAGCATGCTTCGCAGAAAATTGACCACTTTAAGATAAATATTGTGTACGGTTAGAAAACATTATGCAATAGAGTAATACTTACTACAGTATTACTAGTATAGATGTTTTTATCTAAAATCAGCCAACAAGGACAAATCAATTTATTTCTTATTAATATTATTCGGCTATACACACATGAAACATATACATATGTACATGACGCAGCATATTCTTTATATTATCAAATCAATGGCGCAAAAATCGCGTCTCTGATATGAAAAGTCATTATATAGGGTGTTGAAAAAAGGTCGGTATCCCGGAATAACTCCGGTGCATCGCATTGCATTGGAAAATACATATATGTATGGGGAAAAAGTTGTTTGGTTTTGAAGGAGGAATAGTTTGCAATTTAACCCCCCCCAACCCTCTCAACCCCCGGGCGCTGGTGGGGGTAAGTTAAGATTTTCAAATGTAACCCCATATTTTTTATTGGCGTATCGTGTTCTCCGACCAAGAATAAACATCTTTTGTCCGAAAATTTTTTTTTATTCGGGCCCATCCTTCACCAATAATCACCATGAGAAAGAGATAATCAGAACCGTGCGAAACTCAAGTTTTATCCCCGATATACTCTGGAAAAAGATGTTTGTATTCCACGGGCATTTTTTAGTACAAGACAGAGAGAGACGAACAAACCCGCCAATAAAAAATATGGGGTTCCATTTGAAAATCTTAACTTACCCCCACCCGCGCCAGGGGGTTGAGGGGGCGGGGGGTGGTTTGAATTGCAAACTATCCCTCCTTCAAAACCAAACAACTTTTTCCCCATACATTTTCCGCTGCAATGCGATGCACCGGAGTTATTCCGGGGTACCGACCTTTTTTCAACACCGTGTATATAGATAACTAGAAGAAACTTATATTTTTTTAAAACATAAGAATTCATACACCATAATGTGCATAACTTTAAAAAAATACTGTTTAATACGAGAACTTTCCTTGAAAATTCTAATTTTTCGAAAACCGGGGCAACCCTGGTAATATAACGAACGAACATCACTAAAAGTTCTTCCCCAAGAAACAAACAATTTATTATTTTTTAAATTGCGATCAGAGTGCAGGCCAATATGGGCTACATTACGCGCATGTGTGTTGGCGTATCTGGATGCCCTATTTAATTAAGTATCTATTTAAGAAATAAAAAGTCTATGCTTGTCAGGTGGTATTAATATCAAATACCAATATGGAAAATTATTATTTCCAAACCACCCGATGATCCTTATACAATAAGGGCGTATTTTTTGTCTACACAGTAGCACTTAAAATATATTTCAGGTGAATGGTACTACCAAGAAAGGGAAGCCCTCTCCATTGATAGGATGCAACCACCTGTAGACCGGTTTCGAACTTATTTGTTCTCGTCAGTACAGGGTAGGTGTACATACCCTGTACTGACGACAACAAATAAGTTCAATTAGGGGGGGGGGGGGGGGGATGTACACCTACCCTGTACTGACGAGAACAAATAAGTTCGAAACCGGTCTACAGGTGGTTGCATCCTATCAATGGAGAGGGCTTCCTTTTCTTGGTAGTACCATTCAATCTGAAAGAGTATTTTAAAGTGCTACTGTGTAGACAAAAAATACTCCCTTATTGTATAAGGATCATCGGGTGGTCTCGAAATAATAATTTTCCATATTGGTATTTGATATTTAATTAAAATCCATAAAGCGGAGGCAGGTTGCAACGTAAGTTAATGGCCAAAACGGCGCACCGCCCCTCGCACGTAGCCTTGTACCATAGTACCGCACAGCCTCGCTTGAGCTTCGCACAGTAGCCCTTCGACATCGAGATATAAACATGGACTGTGCGTTGTTATCCTGTTCCGATGAAGAAGATATTGTTTTAGGCTCTAATATAACAAAGTGGTACTTATATGCTTAAACAAAAATCAAAATTACTAGTTCATCCCATTAACGTAAAGCGAAGATTCAATGGAGAATTTTATCACCTTTATAATAATCTAAGGAAATATATCCAACGCTTTTTTGAACATATGAGAATTACCATTACTCTTTCTTCCACTATAGGTTGAGAATGGCAGTTCTTCCAATTTGTATTTGTTCTCCTTTCACTGTTGCTTACGACATAATCAAAGGTATTTATTTATATGCATTCTCATATATTCACAAAAGCGTTGGGGATCTTTCCTTAGATCTTTATAAAGGTGATCAAATTCTCCATAGAATCTTTGTTTTTCGTTAATAGGATGCACTGGTAATCTTGATTTCTGTTTAAACATATACCACTTTGTTATATTAGCGTCTAAAATAATATCTTCTTCATCGGAAGAAGATGACAACGCACAGCCCATGTTTATATCTCGATGTCGAGAGACAAACTGATCGACGGGCAAGGCAGCCCACCGGTATGGTATGGACTAGTTATGGTATGGTACCATGCTTTGGGCGAGGGCTCTGTGCGGTGCGCCGTTGTGTCCATACACTTAAGGCGATGACACTCTTTTTGGCCGCTGATTTAATTCGAATGAACTTAATTTTTTTGACGCGATGCTTATTATGAAAATTGGAAAGGATCGTAATTTTGAGGCGTAAATGAAACGAGAATCGAATTGTACAAGCATTTCATTTATTTAAACCAATCAATAATAATCATAATAATTATAATAATTACAGCCATAGGCCTACAACAATAAATTCTATAAGTTATTTTTTTTTATATAATATCGTCATTTATACAATATTCTTCAAAATAATAATAATAATAGTAATTGCGTTGACATACAGTTTTAGGTAACTAAGAGTTAGTTGTTCTTATAGGCCATGTATGCATCTACTCTGTAGCATGGATCAAATATAACGGTTGGTTTATAAAGTCTTAGTTAAGACAACAATAAAAATACTTAGGTGAGACAACTTGAGCTTACATTTTATATTTAGCTGAAAACAAATCTATATTTTCACTTTGACAAAAGCCTATTTTACCGGTTACTTACTAAAAGATCCGTTGTGAAAATATTTTAATCGAAGCAAAAACCTTTAGGAACCAACCATTGTAAAAAAATTCTAACGGTATTAAAAACACTAAACATACGCCCCGGGACTCCATAGTCCTACTATATCTAACAAAAAGAATTGACTACATTTTATATAGTAAACGTTTCTTATACTTTATCACAATAACTAATAGATTTGCTTATAGTTAGTTTAACTTATGGTTAACTTTTTCAGATCAAGTTATCTTTATTTGCCTGGCTTTAATAAATTACGGAAAAATTAAAATCAATTAAAGCGGTTACATAATGGAAACCTTAAATTTGTAAAAGATTTTTGGGTTATTTGCACATCATTGGGGTGTCAATTTAAAAACTTCCCACTTTTACTATACGTAGCCATCCGCGTGCAAAACCGTTCATTGCGCCCTCGCAGAATTAAAGGTCGATCGGGAAATGATGCTTCTTCAGATTGAGAATGAATGAATATTTTTCTATATCTAACAAAGTGTACAATCTTAAAATATTATTACAGATATAAAGATGGTGTAGGGTGTAGGGTATATAATAGTAACAGTGGGATTTTCCAAATGGTCAGTAAAGTGATTAGATAAATTATTTTATAGATTTATTTATACATGTAACAGCTAGGATTAGTGACATAAATTTAACAAAGGAGAATTGTTAAGGTCTATTTGATCGTTCAGTAAAACATCGGTATTTTTAAGTTTATTTATTTCCATGGATTCTAACAGATTAAGTTTTATGCCTTTATTTTCAGTATGTAAGATATTAAAATTTGAATCAAAGTTATGTTGTTTTTCTTTTAAATGGTTGGAATAATTAGAAGCTGTTTTATCTTTTATGTAACTATTATAATGTTCTTGTATTCTTTTTCCAAAATGTCTCCCTGTTTGGCCAATGTATGTTTTCGGAAAATCTTTACATTTTAGTTTATACACCCCTGATTTTCTATTTTTATGATTTTTAGAATTATAATTTTTAAGAATATACCTAGTGGAAAAGAAATATAACGCAGTTTTATTGTTTCTCATAATATTAGTTATGGATTTCCACCAAGTATCGGCTGAATCAATTAATTTAATATAGATCTCACTTCCCATCGGTTTAGTAAAAAAAAAGAAAAAAAAATAAGAAGCAAAAAAGTCAGTTTTTGTTTTTTTTTATAAAAATAATAAAAAATAGAAATAGTGCATCGTTAATAAATTTATACAATATAGTTATTAAACTATTTCTATAACCATTTCCATGAATAAATGGAACAGCTGCTAAAATTAGTTTACTGCAAATCACTCTTAATGAATTAGGAGTTGCAAGTTAGGAAAATTTTTTCTTCTTCTTAATTTCGCATGGATAACATAATAATATACAGAAGTTCGAAAAGTTTGACACTAAATTTTTAGACACCCTGTAAAATTCGTATCAATCAAACGTGGTTAACAAGAATGGCCCACCTTATTTATTAAGTATCTTGTGTAATTTTTTTAACGAGGTACTATTTTTATTTTTTAAAACCAGGAACAAAACCGACTTTTTATTGTAATTTTTCGCTGATATCGACAATTATAGGAGTATGTCAGTAACCATAGAAACACCAAAATAATTTCGATTTTTTTGGTGTTTAAAATATATTCGGTGTAAAAATGTTACTTTTCACAATGCCCCTTGGCAGGGCCGTAGCCAGAATGTTTCTGCTACCAGGGCGTTGACCTTCATAGCCAAGGACATTATAAGATTAGAGAAAATACACAGATCGGTACTGCAGAATAGTAAGGACACAGTTCTCTGCCAGGGCGAAATGCCCTGATTCGCCCCCATCTGGCTAGGGCCCTGCCCCTTGGACATGCCAGCAGCGTCGCTTGTGGGGGCCTTCCGTCTACCCCTCCGAGGGGGTTATACGACGGCTGCAAATATTCTGTAGAAGCCCCTTCACAATAAAAATGACGTATCTTTAGGATTTTGAATATTATTTACTGGAATATTAAGTATATAAGTATTTAACGTATTAAAATTGACACCCTGTATAAATCTACAATGTAGACCTATCAATCGTTTTATTTCAACATTATATTGTGTTGAATTTATGGTAAAAATAACTTATTCTGAAAAACTTGCTCCTTGACTTAAAATTTGCATTTTTGGACATTTATCGAATCGCTGTTCTAATATTAGGCTGTTTATGAAATATCTATTTTCATTATGCGTCAAGATGTAGCGCAAAAATTCGGAGTTACATTTCACCTCAATGGATATTTTCTATCATACATTTTTTGGATTTAAATGGAAAGCCAACTTGTTCATGTATGTCATTTTTTGAGTTTACCATCAGACGACAAGTCAAAAACGACATGATAGAAATTCCCTACAGAGATTAAATCATTTTAAGCTAGTTCTTATGTTGCGAAATCGTTTCCTCTATTGTGCTCCTAAGCAATGGAAATTTTGAATTTGGAAGATCATTTCTCAAAGCTGGTAATTATAGGCATATTTTTAAAGCTTAGTTTCCTAGCAAACATTCTTATGTAAAATTATTGGGAATTCAAAACTGTCGGTTTCAAAAATAGTTATCGTTACAATGCAAAATTAAGTTAAGCACATAAATTTTAAATTTTATTAATACATCTACCAACTGGCCTATAACAGGCCAGAGTTTCGCATAGAACACATTTTTTTTAGAGAAAATTAAAATATAGATAAAGGCTTCTCGAAAGTTCTTATTAGTGAGTTATTATTTTTAAGACACCCGGTTTTCATTGTGCTGCTGAATTAATGAATAGTATATATTATTTGCCTTTATTCAACTAGCTTGAAGCGGCGTCCACATATAAGGTTTTACCTTACAGTTTAATAGGGTAGTCTAACTGGAATACCTAAAACGTCAGGTAAGAGATACTAAACATCAAACTAGACCGAAAGTACTTTCGAAATGTTTCTCGTTCACATATAAGGTTTTACCTTACAGTTTAACAGGGTAGTCTAACTGGAATACCTAAAACGTCAGGTAAGAGATACTAAACATCAAACTAGACCGAAAGTACTTTCGAAATGTTTCTCGTTCACATATAAGGTTTTACCTTACAGTTTAACAGGGTAGTCTAACTGGAATACCTAAAACGTCAGGTAAGAGATACTAAACATCAAACTAGACCGAAAGTACTTTCGAAATGTTTCTCGTTTTAGAAATACAGGGCTTGAAAGCGAAAGTTAATTTTTAATATGATTTTTTTCTTACCTGTTATTAAGCATTTATAATCCGATATTCTCACAGAACTAAAGTCTATTTATTTCCAAGATAGACTAGGCATAAACACTGTTTGCGCATGATCATCATGTGAGTACGAGGAGCCTTCGCGCATGCGTATTCTTATTGGCCGTTCTATATGGCGCGGACGTGGGCGGGGCTTATAATTTTTACAAAATTTAAATCAGGAAATTAGTCGGTCTGTTGGTCATTGAGGCCAAGTTTCGTGTTGGTTCGTTGGTTGTGATTATTCCAATTTTATTTTTGTCCTTTAATTTTTTGTTTGTTGTTGTTGTTGTGAGTGCTACTTAACATACCTACCTTAGTATATTTTTTAAAGTGTATATTAATTTGAGTCCATCTAAGAAACGTCACAAGAAAAATAATTTTAGTTTTGAACTAAAAGAAGTAATTGTAAAGACTTTTGTTGCCAAACATAATTCAACCTACAAGTTTGTCGATATGAAAGACTTTTTTGACCGTGCATTAGCAACTATTACACCTGAGAAGAGTCAAAAATGTATTAGTGCAACAAAAAGTAGAAACCAGAATGTGGGAACTCGATAGATACAAGTTGAACGACTGATTAGGTATTACGGTAGACTAAAGCGACGATGATAACTCCTCAAACTTATCCGAATAATTTCATCACAATAGGATCAATAAGATATACAGGTTAGTCAATACAGGTTGGTGAATTCGGATCTTGTACGGCACGCTTCATCTGTAAACATAATTTTTTTTAATTACAATTTGGATCACGGATTCTTTCGTTTCGAATAAATTGACAATTCTGGCAAAATGTACATCGACACGTATTTTCCGGAAACCCTGTATTTATTAATTTATTTTATATTTTACCATGAATACTTATTTCCATTCCGATATTTCAAAATTGTATTCAACAATATTGCGATCATAATTTTTTATAATTATAATATTATATGCACTGTTAGTTTTACCGATCACGTGCGTTTGTTGTGGTCGGTCTATCTTGGAAATGAATAGACTATAGCGCCCTCTAAGGTGAAACTTAAAAATTTCTACAAATTTTCATTTCTTATTCATAAAAACATCTTACCGCCAACTTTCGATTGGATACATCGAACTGTGTTCAAATTATAAGTTAATTTCGAATATAAACTTTTAGTTTCAAGAACGAGAAACATTCGAAAAAACTTATATGACTTAATCGGTTTGGTTTGATGTTTAGTTTGTCCAGTTGGCTATGGCCCATAAGTTATGGGACACCCTGTATAGAAAGAAGTTACGATATACTTACTGTTCTTAATGTTTTCTAATATTATAGTTATAAAAAGTACAAGAAGCCTTGTAATATATTTTAATCTCGTATATTATAAAACGAAACGCAAATTAAGTAATTATATTTTACATAAGCCAAAAGTAAATGATAAAAATAGTTGATAATAAATTTTAATCAAACCTTAAGTGCATATGGATTGATAAAAGACCTATATATCGCCTGGTAAAATAAAAAAATTACTATTTAATCTCTAGCATTGTTATCCATTATTTTTAAGATTTAATACAGTTTACTTATGTAAAAATAAGCACTTACCTTGGTCACACATAAATATCTACAACATTTTAATAATTCAGGCCTATATTTTAAAATTTAATTCGTTATTTAAATGAAAAATATTTTTTTTTAAAAACAAACATTAGGATTTTTTTTTATATAAGGAACACATATCATTGATTTTTCTATATAAAACTTCCTATATTAAAAATGATTTAAAATCTAGCTAGATTTTAAATATTTTTAAGGGTTTTTCATAAAGAACGTTAATGTCGCCGGAAACAAATCATAAATACAAGTTTATTCGTTACCACGGTGGAGTTTTGTTGTAACGCTAAGCGCACGATTTAACGTTTAAAATGAAAAACACTTTTTTTAAAAGTACTCTTATCTACACTAAGTACAAATAAACAGCAATGGATTCCGCATCTTAGATCTATTGTGCATATGAAAAACTACGTCATTGTTACAAAATTTACAATTAGTATGCTACTGGTCAATGTTAGGGAAAAACATGTTTAGGATACTAAATGCTGGACTATTTATTAACGATGAAGAAATAAAATGACGTCTCTGAATTGTATTACCAAAGAATTACTATTTCCTAGTTATCATCAATGTACAATGTGTCCCATTTTCGACACTTTTATAGGGTATTTCCGTTATTGTTAGTGCTATCAAAAAAGTAATGTAGGTGTCATGTGCTCTTTTTGGGTCAAACTTAAAATGGTAAAATCGAAATTCGAAAATTTTCGCTCGCTTAAGAGATACAGGGGAAAATCAAAAAATTGCCCATTTCTAAATTACCCTATATTTTCTTAGCTAAAAGAGATACAGAAAAATGTTTTATACAGAAGTTTCTTTATATTGATTGTTGAATAATCTGCCGTTTTCAGCGTAAGTATACGAGGTCAGGTAAAAAAGTTATCGGACCTTACCTCATTTTTTTTAAATGGAACACCCTATATATTTAAATAGATACCATTTTAAATTATCCTTTCAAATTTATAACACACCATGGATGATAGATATCATCAAATTTTCAAAATATTGATAAGTCTTTTTACAAATGAATATGTAAAAAATGAAATTGACCCCGTATACTTATTCTGAAGACGGCAGATTATTCAACAATCATTATAAAGAAACGTTTGTATAAAACATTTTTTTACCATTTTAAGTTTGACCCAAAAAAAGCACATGACACCTACATTACTTTTCTGATAGCACTAACAATAACGGAGATACCCTATAAAAGTGTCGAAAAGGGGACACCCTGTACTAATTAAGTGAGGTACACGACTGTATCTCTGAAACCGTTCACCGTAGAGCTTCCAGAAAATAATAATCACAGGAAAAGTAGCCAAGAGAAATGGCAGGAACTTATTTGCTTCTTGGATGACCGCTAAATGGTGTAACACTAATGGAAAATTGAAAATATTTACAAACAAATCTGGTGTGTAAACGCAAACATTGATTTGGAAAAAATACTCAATATCTCAGGAACGTCTTATGGGAAAATATTAAAGCTAGTGTTATTATAAGAGTTTTTCTTGTTCGGCTGCACTACAAGCGATGTCTATGTCATTTTTACTGTAGACGCGATATGGCGCTTCCTTCAGATTTAACATATTTTATATATTCTTCTTCTTCTTCAAGTGCCATCTCCTCTTAGAAGGTTGGCTATCATCATAGCTATTCTAACTTTTGATGCTGCAGCTCTAAACAACTCAACGGAACTACAGTGGTACCATTCCCTTAGGATATTTAGCCAGGAAAGCGTCTTCTTCCTCTACTTCTTTTTCCCTGTATCTTCCCCTGAATAATATTCTGCAAAAATACATACTTTTCTCCCCTCATCACGTGGCCCAGGTATTGCAACTTTCTTATTTTAATTGTGTTTAATATTTCATTCTTCTCAGCACCTCCTCATTTGTTACCATGTCTACCCAACTTATTCTTAAGATCCTTCTATATGACCACATCTCAAATGCTTCCAGTCGATCACTTATATTTTTCTTTAACGTCCAGGATTCCATCCCATATAGCAACACGGAGAAAATCATATATTATATTGGTACAAAGAGGAGTAAATGCCAAACCAAACGGTGAAAATTGCAAGTCTCTATCTCTTTTCTAACCGTAGATATCAATGAAAAATGAATTTACATAATTACTATTAATTAATCGCCCCGGTAAGGCTTTGGAAACAATTATACTAATTTTAATATTTTCCGATAAGGCGCTCCTGAGATATTGCCTTTTTTTCCAAATCAATGTTTGCGTTACCACCATCCCTTTGTCTCAAGAGTTAGAGAAAGAGTGTATAAGCAAAGTTGTTCAAGATACATGTGGCATATATTTGTACTTATTTTCAATACACCTTCTCTAAGAAAACATACTATTCACAAATTACTATTAGTATTACGTTCCCTAGAGGCCGTCCTGCAAATTTGCAAATAATTTCCAGCCATTTCTCTTACCAAGGTTTCCCGTAAATATTTCTTTTACTTAAGGTTTTAATTTTAAAGTCTTTAAAAAGTTTCGATTATAAAATTCCTTTCCTAAATCAGTTTGTAAATTTTGAGGTTTTATAGATTTTTATTCCATCGCTAAAACAACATGTTTTTCTGGTTTATTCTTAAGTGACTCGGACCATATACATTTGAAAAATGCATTAATTACCACCGTTAAAAAATATATCGATATTTTCTAATGAGTTTTGCATATTGTAACATTTCCACCAGATCTGTCTGTTACATAATTATGATTTAATTCTTAGTAATCTTCTTATTTTATTACTGAAATAAACTTAAACAAAGATCATTTTACTTATAACATTTTCCAGTCTTAAACATGCTTTCCCTTAATTTTTTTTGTGAAATACATATACCACGCAGGGAGACCAAAAATTGACTCTAATCGTCAGGGCAATGTCATAGATCAGTCCTGGGTGCATATCAAGCTTTGTATTTATTTGTAACACTTATCTATAACGGTCGCTATCTACATTTCTTTATTTAAGTTACTTTTGCAACAAATTAAATATAGGGAAAATTATATCTACAACCTAGAGGATGGTACTAAGAAATAGCTAATGTAGCTGATTCATAGAATTTGTACAGAATAGTAAACTAGATCTTCTACGGTCTAGAACTAAAGTTTTAGAAGATGTTAAGTTTGAAAAATAGATTGAAAGACAGTGTAGCAACAAATAGAAATATCTATAATGTACTGGGTTAAAAAATATAGTTAGTTTTAAAAAGAATAATTTTTGGTCTTACTTAGGACATTTCTGAAGTATTCCATGCTTTTAAAGCATACAGGTTTGACAAATGAAGACGAAACAAGCACAATCAATTTTTATATTTATCGTCGCTTTAAACAAAATCTTTCATATAGATTTAGTAGAGAATTAATATCGATTCATTAAGTTCCTAAAACCAACCCTGTATAGAGAAAGGAAGACTTTTCAGGAATATCTTTTAGCTGAAATTAAAAAAAAATACATACGAGAATTCAACTAAAAATGAAAATACTTGAATTTTGACAGGTTACATGGTTAAAAGAATTTTTTATAACCTCTAAAAAAAAGGAAACGGTTTCCGTTTTCGCCACCAGAAGTGTTAACGTTTTTTGTTTTTTAAGAGACGATAAATATGAAAAATAGGGATGGATTATTTCGTTTTCATTGACCCACTCTATATGATGAATTGCTTAGTAAAATAGTTGTTGTTATGATACGTTATTTAATTTATTTATTACTACACCGCCTAGAAAAAATATTTGCATTTGCCTTAATACAAAAAAAACAATATTTAAGAAGGCACCGGAGTGGGTTACTATTTTAACGATTAATTCTTTAAACTTTTCGCTGTATTTTTCGTTTAAAAGATATATTTACATTTACATTGAGCAGAATCGATTCCTCATGACATATCGTAGCCGTTTTAATATAAGGTTATGTACGGTGTTATCAAATCAACCGTGAAGATGTGTAAAAAGGATCATTTTCCATAATATTTAAATTAGTAAAATACATTTCTATTCATTGTCTTCAGATGTAACCGCGGTCTGTTTTTTTGGGGGCGAACCCATACATGATTAGCCATATTCGGACAACCATTGGAAGAGCAAACCCGAACAAGTAGTGGACGTCCATTTCTAGGTCCATATTAGGGACCCAATAGAGAATGACAGTTGCAATTGACAGTTTAGTGACTTTAGACATCAGTAGATAGGCTAGGACAGTTCGGGGCCATTTAGGGGTAGTTTTACATGTTATTTCTTATGGGAAAATTTAACGTTCTAGTTGCATTTTTATGGCCATTGTGGTTTATTATGGCGGTTCAGCGGATCAGCCAAACCCAAACCAGCGGTTCAGTGGTTTATTATGGCGGTTCAGCGGATCAGCCAAACCGCTGGTTCGGGTTTGTTGGATTTGTTCGGGTTTGTTCGGATCAGCCAAGGGTTTAGCTGATCCGCTGAACCGCCATAATAAACCACTGAACCGCTGGTTTGGGTTTGGCTGATCCGCTGAACCGCCCTAATAAACCACTGAACCGCTGGTTTGGGTTTGTCTGATCCGCTGAACCGCCATAATAAACCACGATGGCCATAAAAATGCAACTCGAACCTTAAATTTTCCCATAAGAAATAACATGTAAAACTACCCCTAAATGGCCCCGAACTGTCCTAGCCTATCTACTGACATCTTGTCGTTTGGTGGTTTGTGGCACGTTGTTTTATGCATCGCACTTTTGGAGAAGTAGAGGTATTCGTTGACTTGGGGAGTTTGGTGGCTTTGCAACATTTTGTGGGTTTTAAAACTTTTTAATTTTTATTGGTGCACCGTTTGAACGGAAGTGAAGTGTAAAAACTTTAAAAGGCAAGTATTTTCAACTTTAATAATGCCAAAAGTTTCAAGAAGTAATTATCGGCGTGCACGATCATATACAAATAGTCTTTTTTCAAGTTCAATTTTTGTCATTGGCCACCCTAGTCATGTCACACCTCACTTTAAGCTCTTGCTCTTCAAATTGTAAATTTATATTTTATAAAAATTAAAATTATTTTAGGCTAAAGAATTCTCCAGAGTGGGTGGAAGGAAACTTTATGACTGCGTAAGACGCTGCCTTTGAAGCACCATCACAAATACCCTAGCATCCACATACTCATACCATGGGGCAAATGCCGTTTAAAAATATAAATCTAAATGAAGTCATATTACGTAAGTCTTTCACCTATTTATTTAGGATACCTATAACAGAGGTTTCTCAAGGTGGCACATGCAATTTGTAAATTACTTGTTTGTTTTTAGAGTCTTTACTTCCGAGAAAGGACTATGACAAAAAAAGAAGGAGAAGGTGCCATTCAGAAATGGCTTAAAAGGGCAAAGAAACGAAAAGATTAATTTTTTTTGTTTATAGTATAATTTACTAAATATAATATTTATTAAAAATAATATTATTTATTTATTGAAGAATAAAGTAATGTAATCCCAATGAACGTCCACTGCACGTACGTACACACGTACAAAATATGTCCAGAATTATTCCAAACATGGACATTTACGGCAAATATAATCGGAAAACGGACGTCTTATGGATGTCCAAAAGACCTCTAAAATGTGTCCATTGGACGTCCAAAATGAGATACTACAATGATCCAAATGTAATCCAGAAAAGGTCCAATGGACGTACAAAATATGTCCAGAATTGTGCCAAAAATGGACATTTACGTCCAAATATAGTCAGAAAACCGACGTCTTATGGACGTCCCGAAGTGTGCCATCTGTATAGTCCATTGAACGTCCAAAAAAGTAAACCAGTTGGACGTCCAATGGATGTTTTTGTGCTGTCTGGGTATCGATACGTACAGAGTGAAAAAATGGGTTGGTGCGCACATTTTACCGGTGATATTTTCAACGGTTGCTCGTCGTTTGTCTTGCCCACAATGTTGTTGCCGTCATATAGGCAACCCCGTCGGTATTGGTGCCTGTTTGGTTGCCAACCAACGACGTGAACCAACGGCGACCGTCCAGAACCGAAACCAGTCGTAGGTATGTAACGGTATTAAAAATCTATCGATACGTGGACAATAGATATCAAAAGTAATTCTAAAAGTGACTTTTCAGTGACGGCCACAAAGCCTTCATTTATGCGAGACAATAGATTGTTTATTTCCCAGTAAAGAACGTCTTGATGTGCCAAAATACTGCCGGGTAATCAATTTCATTGAGGGCAAGGTGCGGTCCTGTTCGTCGGTTAAGGTCAATAGTTTATCAGTCGGCATTGTGCATGACAGCTGACGAACAGCTTTGTTTACATGCGCGAGGCCATAAATTTGCCACTTTAGAGAGCAGTTGCTTCGTTGTTGTTCACTCACTAACTTGTCTGTATAAGGATTATACGAACAAACCCGAACAAACGATGGGAAACTAAATTAGTTTACTAAATTTAATTGTCGCATCTTCTGAGTAATACCATTTTATTTTCGAATCTAAGATAATCCTTGCATCTCGAGGAGCCTATGATGTGGATTATTAAATATACAAACATATTTCAGAAATAAATTATCATGGTAACGAGAGGGTAGTAACTCACTTCGGACCTATCTTAATAACAAATAAAATATGATTATAGAAATATGTACAGATAGACGGTTAAGGGAAAAGGATCTAAGTTTTGTTTGTTAGGTTTAATAATAATCATTAAGATTCGCACCATTAGTGGATATGTATGTATTGAGTAGTAAAATGCGGGTAGAGCTTAAAAAGTATGGGAACATTAAAAATGGCGATCGGGGGACTAACTATGTTGTAAGTCTTAATAACAAAGGGGCAAACATGTACGTGTTATGTTATAATTTTATTTTATTATGAACTATTAAGAAGTTTTCTAATTTTTAAGTTGCAATTGTCATTCTATGTGTAATTTGTTTTGTTTCAAATTCGCTTGTTATTAGAGGGATTATTAAATATTTATCGCTAATATCGCATATCGCACAAACCCTAAAATACACGGAATAAAAGAATGTTCACGTTTCAAAAACATGTATTTTCTTGCCAAAAACTTTGTTTAAATTCCACCGTAGTAAGTTTTAATAAATATACAGGGTGGCCCGTTGTTATTGGCGATAGAGCAACTGGAGTTACTAAACATCAAACTAGACCAGTCATAAAAGTTTTTTTTCGAAATGTTTCTAATTCTAAAAATACTGAAAGTGAAACTTTATTTTCGAAAATAAGCCATAACTTGAAAACGGTTGAATGTATCGGATTGAAAGTTGGTGGTAAGAAGTTTTTATGGGTAAGAAATGAGGATTTGTAGTTACATACACTGGGTTTAATAAGATTAGAGATTTAAGATCGAGCAAGTATTTTAGTTTCAAAATTGCCCTTCTTTGAGAATCTTAGATTAAAATTACTTAATAACAGGTAAGGAAAAAACCCTGTATTTCTAGAAACAGAAACATCTCGAAAAAGCATATACAGGGTGTTATGGAAATGACGTATTATATTTAAACCGGCAATTCCTGAGATAAAGACAAATTGAAGAAAAATACCCATAAATGGCGCTTTCAGACGTCAAACCAGAAAAACACCTGTGTGGCACTGCGATACATATAAACAAATAAGGAATTCTGGCCGGTGTTGTCATATGTACAGGTACACCTTAAACTCTTTAGACAAAATAAAATAATTAAAACACTTTTCCATTCTGTAATACCTTTTTGTACAATTAATTGAAGAACATTTACGACGGACTATGTTTTAAACAACCCGAAAAAACATATGGAATAGTAATAGCCACGTACGTCACTAGGTCAAATGCCAATGACCTCTTGACGCCTTATATCGTCTGAGCAAAGTAGTTAAGTAGTTTCATATAGCGCCGCAAGCTTGCGGTCTGTTAGTCGAAGACCAACCAGCGGCCGGATACGTTGTGTCCCGTTGATCACCAACACACTCTCAGCAATTTACTCTGTTTTTTCGGTTTACGCGTGTATCTTGCCCGTCCATAAATAATCTTTGAATATTGTTTGTATTGATGCGTTTCTTCTGGACGGCAAATTTCGTCGCGTGTAATAAAATCTAATAATCTGTAGTATAATCTGTATTATTGTATTTTCAAAAGCTAACTATCGGTTCTGTTTCACTATTACTGTGTGTACATAAAGTGTTTCCAGGAGTGTTCCCATGAAAAAGAAAAAAAACTGATTGTGTTTGTGCCTGGATTTCCTCGCTCTTTAGGTATAAAGATAAATACAAGTAGGTAGACAATAATTTATTTTTATAATTTTATATGGAATTTCAGTTTTTCATTAAGTTTGGCAACATTGCCATTGGGTCTGGGTGAAATGTTGTACAGTAGCGCGGACTGACCTGTGAGTAAGAGTGTTTGTTACCCCACTTTTAAAACAGTCGATTTAAAAAAAATAAAATATGTAGCGCTTCTCTAGGACACCCAAGGAGTCACCCAATTAAAAATAATACGTCATTTCCATAACATCCTGTATAACTGAATCGGTCTAGTTTGATGTTTAATATCCCCAGTTGTTCTATGGCTCATAAGTTATGGGGACACCCTATATATAATAATTTAGGAAAAACTTATTTTAAGAAAAACAGTTTTAAAATATGTGTTCTGAGAGAGCAAGCATGTTTTTGAAATAAGGTATATTTTCTATTTTCAATAGAAGCCTAAAATTATACTCAAATCAAGTTAAAACTGGTTTCTAAATTATATAGGGCAGATCAGAAATAATGGTCCTCTTCTTATATCATTAAATTCATAATAAAAAATGAAAAAAGTTCAATTCAAAATATTTCCAATTATTTGATCGCTGACCAATGCAATATTATTTACTGTAGCTTCAGTTGGTTATATTTGTCCCCCGAATCGCTAATACTACATAAATGCGGAGGCACTAGAGTCACTAATCACTAGTCACTAGGATAGAGTTAGTTATAGTAGTACGAAATAGTTATTTGTCACTATATTTGTAAAGTTATCGATAAGGCAGCAAAGAGATATTTTAGCGGGGATGTGGGTCTTTAACCATTTCTTTGAGTAGGATGCATGTTATAAAATCTAATATAAACCATCAGCAAACAATAATACATTCAGGGTCATCCAACTTATATTGCACGCGGGTATATTTTTGAGTTTCCCTGTATTTTAAAAACGGTTTGAGCTAATATAGACGAACTATATATTTTTGGAATCAGGAAAGAAATACCTCACATAAAAATAAAAAAATATACAGGGTGTTGCGTTCTACGGGACAATTTAAACAATTAAAAAAAATAAAGGGAAACTCAAAGTATACCTCGGTTCAGTCTAGATTGGATGACCCTGTATAATACAGCCAATTATGTTTAACTATTTTTAAATAATTATACTCGTCATATGGCTCGATTTTTCAAACTTCTGGCTGTACGTTATTTTTAGACGAGATACAGGGTAATATTATAGATTATTTTTTAAATTTGATGATGGCCCTTTAATGGCCGAAATGCGTTGATGAGAAAATACAAATTAAAATATAAGTGTAAAGATTGTATTTTTATCGACAATGGGTAATAGGTATGCTTCATCCTGGAGATCTTCGGGTAATATATTAAGCTTCCAAAATTAAAGGATGCGAAACAGCATTTATTGTTCAAATCGTTTGAATTAATCACCTAATAAATCACTAACCTTGTTGGTATTTTATATACTTTCTAAGCATATATCTTAAGTATTGTGCATGTGCAACCTGCAATGCTGGAAGTTAACTGAAAACATTAGAAAACAATAAATTACAGCCATATAAGTTTGAAAAACCGAGTTCTTCATTCCGGACCTCTTATTTTTAAAGTAATAGAATAGTAAGAGTTAGTGACACCAGATCAATCATCAATAATACGTACAGTAACTTCTTAATATGAATCTTAAACGGAATACGATGACTTTAATAAAAAATATTACTTACATGCATCTGTCAACAAATTGTCAATAATCTGTTTTTTTAGTTAACAACATGGGAGTAATTATACAAGAAAATGGTCGGTTGCAGTTTTACATTTTTAAAAATACTTATAAATTTATATATACACACGTTTCTTTTACGAAGCTATCGTAATCAAAATTTTAGAGAAACTAGGTAAAAATAATATCATTGTTTACTGGGTATAGTTGTTGTTCTCACTGGACATTAACGCTCTTCTAGTGAAACCAAAAATCAAATATAGAACGTGTCCAAGATAAGGAGGGCCAGTACAGGGATCTCGGAAACCGTAAGAGATACGAAGTCGATTAAATGGAGATAAAGTTGCACATAATATATCGTGCCGTTTAGAAAGTTTTAAAATTCCGAGTAGTTCCGGAGATATCCGGAAAAAACCGAAATTCTGAAAAATCGTTTTATTGTTTTCCTGGGTTTTTTTGAGATCGAATTCTAAAATAAATTGCACCTTTGCAGTGCCACTTTTTCCGCTCTATCTAACAGCGTTAATTGTTTTGTAATCCGATGAGTCGTCTTCGAAGGGCCATTATCAACTTAATTTTTTAAAATACGGTCCTGTTTTTCTGATATTGGAATTTGATAACTTTTTTCTTCCGAATGCAACGATGTATGACACATTGTGGTTTAATTACGTTTCGAGTGTTTTTTGAACAACATCAGGGAAATTTTGGGATACGGTCCTGTATTTCTCCTAATTTTATAAATAATATCTCATAAGTAAACTCTAAATTTTTACTTATGTTGGACTAGTTCAATAAATAACAAATAATTTAACAATAAACCACAAATAAGTGAACAAAATACAGAAACATTATTTCAAACTTCTGTTGATTCGGGATTTAAAATTCAGATGGTGACGCGTGATTTGTTTCACTTGACATTCCCATTGTGATCGTTTGAGAGCGTTTTAAGAGGTTTTCTATTTTCCAGAAAATCTGGAACATACATTTACAAATGCTGAAAAGTTTGATATTCTATCGCATGTTTTATTTTATCTAAAAACTGTTATGTGGCAGTTAGAAGATGTTATTTGTGCTTAGAGAATAACGGAAATCATTTTGAACACCTGATTATGTAGTTCCTTACTTTTTTCGTTTTTCGTTTTATTACTGTTTTGGAATGATTTTTGTTCACTTATTCGTGGTTTATTATTAAATTATTTGTTATTTATTGAACTAGTCCAACATAAGTAAAAAATTTAAAGCTTACTTATGAGATATTATTTATAAGATTAGGAGAAATACAGGACCGTATCCCAAAATTTAATGTTGTTCAAAAAACACTCGAAACGCCATTAAACCACAATGTGTCATACATCGTTGCATTGGTAAGAAAAAAGCTATCAAATTCCAATATCAGAAAAACAGGACCGTATTTAAAAAAAGAAAGTTGATAATGGCCCTTCGAAGACGACTCGTCGGATTACAAAACAATTAACGCTGTTAGATAGAGCGGAAAAAGTGGCAATGCAAAGATGCAATTTACTTTAGAATTCGATCTAAAAAAAAACCAGGAAAACAATAAAACGATTTGTCTGAATTTCGTTTTTTTCCGGATATCTCCGGCACTACTCGGAATTTTAAAACTTCCGAACCGGCATATTATTAGGCACGTAAATGCGCAACTTTACCTCCATTTAACCGACTTCGTATCTCTTACGGTTTCCGAGATCCCTGTACTGGCCCTCCTTATCTTGGACACGTTGTATAGCTTCCCACAGTTGTCTCAATTTCAATCTTTCAATTCTCAAACATTGGCTGCCGACGCACAACTTCGCAGATAGCATGGAATATCACTCCTCGACAAAGACATAAAAGAAATTTTGTCACGTCGAATTTAATGCTACGGAAACCCAGGCAGCAGTTTTCTCTCAAAAAGTTAACATTGCAGGATCGGATATAGTCAGGGCACGATACGCAATTCCAGTGGCTTCCCCTATTGTGCTGGACGTCAATCTAACAGGAAATATGGCGTCGTAGAAATTTGGGGTGTTTTTCCCCACCAAAAGTTATAGGTATACCTCGACTCGAATTTGAATTTTGACGTTTCAAAACCTTCGTGAATCGCTTTATTTGCACACGCACCACTCCCAGAGTGCCTTAAAAGATTTTTCCTATAGTGCTTGTGTTTGATCATAAAAAAAAAACAAAAAGTATATCGGTAATTTTTTTATCTCATTTTTTGTGAAAAGTCTAACTAATTTATCGTTTCCTGTCGTGTTTTTATATTCCATATAATTCCGTTGTGCCTATATTGACGCAAGTAGCTGCGCTACTGTATGCTTTCCTTGTTTGTAGAACCAAGTCGGTCAGCCGGTAATAAATATCGACCAGTGTGTCCCTCTGTCACAGCATTCGCAGATTTATGCCCGTTCCAGAATTATACCGGCGGCTATTAATTATACGGGGGGACATCTAATTTCCCTTTATTAAGATCCAGCAGGTCGCCTTTCCTGATAAACAGCCCGGAATATTGGGAATATTCGATTCGGACGGGATTTATACTTTCAGTTTTTATTTCAAAATCGGGATTTTATTCGTATGTGACCGGCAAACAAAGACGTTCCTGTTCGTAATTTTCTTGGAAAGTTTATCGTTCTGTCGTCAATTTTTCGATGCGAGGGAAAGTAAGAAAGAACCCACCCAACCTTATATTTATTGTATTTTTAACAAACTCAAGTTTATATTGTCCTGTGTTGTTTCTACTAAAGATGAAGGTTTATGCCTTCGAAACATGTATGGATTTTGAGATTCTTTACTCCAAAACGAGACGAGGACTTAAAAAAAAATGAAGCATATTTTAAAATTGTAAAATTGCAACCAAACCACAGAAAATACTATCTTTTTACAATGAATTTAGTTTTGTTATTTTAATATAGAGAAAGCAGGTACTCTGGGAATAAACCTTGAAGTAAAAACCTGTCGACAAAGTATTAATACGATTAAATATTGTATGGAAAATATCTTTCCAAGGGTTTTATTTCGATGGTATTTGAATGATATGCATAGTTGGATGATGTTGACTGAGACATATTTTAAATATAACATATTTATAGGTTAGTTATTTTAATTCAAACTTAAGGATGAGTTAGGCGCATAAAATAAACTCCTGGACAAAATTAACGCAACATCATAAATTTCCCATATTTTTTATGCTATTTTTTTTCTGAATTTATGATTTGAATGATTTTTTTTTGCATTGTAGGTTGGTTCCTTGACAATGTCATAGGTTTCGCTGTTTATGATAAAAATTTAATTTCCGATTTCTACTGGGTGTACTAAAAATACTATGTTTTTTTCCGAAAATTCGCATCACCCTGTGGAGTATATTAGCAACCGAAACATATTGCGGTTGACATTAAACGGTAGGTCCATCTTTCCCCAATATTTCCTTTTTAGGTTTACTTCATTATCTATGTTATTAAAGGAGATACACCGTTTTATAGAGTAACATGTTTTTATAGACTTTAATATTGAACATGTTCATTGTTAAATGTTTTCAAGTAGAACGAACGTTTAATAAGCAGTTTCCGAACAGTTTTTATCAGTATGGCGAATTTTATTTGACCTGTGTAACTTTAAAATACAACATCTGCTAACACATCGCTTGCAATGTCAGAAAATGTCCATAGTCTACTTGAAAACATTTAACAATGCATGTGTTGAATATTAAAGTCTATAAAAACATGTTACGCTATAAAACGGCATATCTGCTTTAATAACAAAGGTAATTAAGTAAACCAAAAAAGAAAATGTTGGGGAAAGATGGACCTAACGTTTAATGTCAACTGCAATATGCTTCGGTTGCTAATATACACCACAGGGTGATACGAATTTTCGGAAAAGAACATAGCATTTTTAGTACACCCAGTATAAATCGAAAGTTAAATTTTTATCATAAACTGCGAAAACTATGACATTGTCAAGGAACCAACCTACAATGCAAAAAAAAATCATTCAAATCGGATCATAAATTCAGAAAAAAAATTGCGTCAAAAATATGGCAAATTTATGATGTTGCGTTAATTTTGTCCAGGAGTTTATAACTCACAGTACCAGACGGTACTGGATAAAAATTAGCTAGTTCGTTTGTTGCCGTTAAATTTCTAATTAATCTAGTTTCCTTAAAAATAAAAGTTTATCCGATAAGAAAAAGCTCTCGTGCTTTGAAGAATGATTAAAGTCTAGAAATCTGATCTAAAACGAAGAAATTCTTATTTAAAATATTTAAGCTAAGAACTGTCACTGTCAGTTACACTCTGTGTTCGCATACACTATGCCAATTAATTATCGAATATTAAAAAATTCACATTGGCCGTTCTTTCATTAATAATGAATCAATTTTAATAATTTTTAGCGGTAGGGAATAGATTCTAGAGTTTAGGGCAGAGCAGTTTAGGTGCTGATACGTCTAATTGTACGGGGTAGCGCATCAAATCTAGATGGTAAAGTTCCTAACGTTTAAATTTGACATATCTTACATAAAAATTGAATTTAATTTATTTTTTAAACTAAACCAATTAGCGATATATCTGGGTTGGGCACTGGCCCAAAAGAATTGCCATGCCACTCGAGGTAACAAAAAACATTACCATTTCTTCTAAACACGTTATATTGCCGAGAAAACGTTTCGGAAACAATCAATGCGACATTTCATCTCTTTTGGACTTTGCTAAATTAAAAATAAAAATAATATCAACAAATAAAGTCTATAATATAGAGTGCTATGCAATATCTATCATTTAATATACTGTATGGATTCTGCAGTAGGTTTTTTATGAAACATTTTTTAAAATGAAATAAAACTTTTGTATTTTGCTTTTAAATGTTTCAGATTTAATAGAGTATTACCCTACATATGTTTCGCCTTCTTAGGGCTTTATCAAGAGTACAGACTATACTAAAGTTTATTTACATTTGTCGGATTATTTAGCCTATAATTTGTTACCTACTTAGTGAACCTATTTACATTTTATTGACGTAGAACACATTTAGGAAGGCCCCATCATAAAGACTGTAAATATTTATCAACAATAGGTGTGTTGTAAAAATTTTGCTGGTCATTCGTACAGATGGCCGCATTTTTAAGAGATTTTTTAATTTCTAGTTGCTCTAACATGTCCAGTCTTTTGCCCTTCCTTTCACTATGTAATAATTCAATGTGATCTACATCAATAAAATGGTTATTATCGATGCAATGGTTTGACATTCCTGAACTCCTGACATTGTTTAAAATTGATGTTCTATGTTCTTTAAGTCTAGTTTTAATGTTTCTACCCGTTTGACCTATATAAACAGCGTCACAATCTTTACAGTTAATTTTATATACCCCCGATTTATTTAATTTGTCTGTTTTATCCTTATTGTTAACTAGTATTTTGCCTAGATTTTGTTTATTTATACATATCGTTTTGCAGCCTAAATTACATAGTCTATTACATATATTATTACTAATGGTTGAAGTATAATTAATGAATTTGAAGTTATTATTTTTAGGAGGGCTAACACTATAAAATTCTTTTCTCAATAATTTGTTCTGTTTATTTTTTAACATATTGTCAATTAGACTTTCTTTGTATCCGTTATTTCTTGCTATTTGTTTTATGGTACCTAATTCTTTGTCGAAGTTACTTTTGTTTAATGGAACTGTTACTAGTCTATGTATGAAGCTATGAAAGGCAGATAGTTTGATTTTCCAAGATTGTTTTGAAGAATGCGGGATAATTATGTCTGTGGTCGTTGGTTTTCTATAAATGTCAAATTCAAGGTTATTATTTTTCTTTTTAATATTAATGTCTAAAAAATTTATTTCGTCGTTCTGACCCTTCTCCATTGTGAATTGAAACGAAAAATATTAGAAAATGATTTAATTCTATGTAAAGCAGACAAGGGTAATACTATTACTATCTTAACTAACACTGACTACATTAACAAAGTGGAAACATTGTTGTTGGAAAGTAATACCCTAAAAATACAAAAAGATCCAACCATAAAATTTCAATCTGACATTGTGAAAACACTTAACAATAGCCCTAGCATTACACAGAATCAAGCATACAAATATAAAGTTATGAACCCCTCAGCACCTTTATTATACGGTTTACCTAAAATACATAAAGAAAATAACCCTATTAGACCGGTAGTATCATACTTAAATGCCCCATGCCATAGACTTGCAAAAGAAATTAATAAAATATTACCCGAATTAATAAACTTTCAGCCTACGCATACAATTAAAAACTCTTATCAATTTATCGATAAAACTAGAAATCTCATTTTACCTGCCAATTCTAAACTAGTATCATTTGATGTCAAAAGTCTTTTTACCTCAATTCCGGTTAAGGAACTTAACATTATTTTAATAAACTTAATTAAACAATCCGAAATAGATTCTAATAAAAAAACAGAACTAATCAGGGCTATACAAGTGTGCTTAGAACAAAATTATTTTCAATTTAATAATGAATTTTACAAACAAATTGATGGCCTACCGATGGGCTCACCAATTTCCCCTTTATTGTCTGAAATTTTTATGGCTAACTTTGAAGATTCTCTTTTTAATTCAAACAATCCACTTATTAATAAGGTTTTTCATTGGGTTAGATATGTGGACGATGTTTTTTGCATTTGGAATGGTACGGACAGAAATTTAGATAATTTTTTAGACTTTTTGAATTCATTTAATAAAAACATTCAATTCACAATGGAAAAGGGTCAGAACGACGAAATAAATTTTTTAGACATTAATATTAAAAAGAAAAATAATAACCTTGAATTTGTCATTTATAGAAAACCAACGACCACAGACATAATTATCCCGCATTCTTCAAAACAATCTTGGAAAATCAAACTATCTGCCTTTCATAGCTTCATACATAGACTAGTAACAGTTCCATTAAACAAAAGTAACTTCGACAAAGAATTAGGTACCATAAAACAAATAGCAAGAAATAACGGATACAAAGAAAGTCTAATTGACAATATGTTAAAAAATAAACAGAACAAATTATTGAGAAAAGAATTTTATAGTGTTAGCCCTCCTAAAAATAATAACTTCAAATTCATTAATTATACTTCAACCATTAGTAATAATATATGTAATAGACTATGTAATTTAGGCTGCAAAACGATATGTATAAACAAACAAAATCTAGGCAAAATACTAGTTAACAATAAGGATAAAACAGACAAATTAAATAAATCGGGGGTATATAAAATTAACTGTAAAGATTGTGACGCTGTTTATATAGGTCAAACGGGTAGAAACATTAAAACTAGACTTAAAGAACATAGAACATCAATTTTAAACAATGTCAGGAGTTCAGGAATGTCAAACCATTGCATCGATAATAACCATTTTATTGATGTAGATCACATTGAATTATTACATAGTGAAAGGAAGGGCAAAAGACTGGACATGTTAGAGCAACTAGAAATTAAAAAATCTCTTAAAAATGCGGCCATCTGTACGAATGACCAGCAAAATTTTTACAACACACCTATTGTTGATAAATATTTACATTCTTTATGATGGGGCCTTCCTAAATGTGTTCTACGTCAATAAAATGTAAATAGGTTCACTAAGTAGGTAACAAATTATAGGCTAAATAATTCGACAAATGTAAATGAACTTTAGTATAGTCTGTACTCTTGATAAAGCCCTAAGAAGGCGAAACATATGTAGGGTAATACTCTATTAAATCTGAAACATTTAAAAGCAAAATACAAAAGTTTTATTTCATCTATCATTTAACTTACCAAAATATATATTTTATATTTATAATGTTAAGTAAATGAATTAAATAAGAAGATAATTGCGAGCACTCTGTATTAATTACTTTATTTGCTGAAATGAATTTTATTTAAGCTAAACTTGATAAAATGTAGCATTGATTGTTTATAAATCGGTTTTCCGACAATATAATGTATTTAAAAGAAATGGTAATTCATTGTTACCTAGAGTGGCACGACGATACTTTTGGGCCAGCGTCTTACCCCCAGGTATATATCTAATTGGTTTAGTTTAAAAAATAAATTAAATTCCATTTTTATGTAAGATATGTCAAATTTAAATTTGAAGAAATTTACATGCATCTAGGTTTTATGCAATACCCTGTGCACTTAAACATATCAGGAGGTAAAATACTCTGCCATAAACTCTGGAATCTGTATTGTATCAGTTAAAACAAAAATTATTAAAATCGTTGCGCTATTAACGAAATAACGGCTTCTTAATTAGGACGTGAACTGTTGAATATTCGATAATTATTTGGCGTAGTGTCAAATTTTTAAATCTCTAATCGGGTTTCATGTTTATAAACAATATGACATTTTCCGTTTTATTTATCAGAATTATACAACGTGTGCAAGATAAGGAGGGCCAGTACAGGGAGTAAGAGATACGAAGTCGGTCAAATGGAGGTAAAGTTGCGAATTTACGTGCCTAATAATATGCCGTTTAGAAAGTTTTAAAATTCCGAGTAGTTCTGGAGATATCCGAAAAAAAAACGAAATTCTGAAAAATCGTTTTATTGTTTTCCTGGGTTTTTTTTGAGATCGAATTTTAAAGTAAATTGCACTTTTGTATTGCCACTTTTTCCGCTCTATCTAAAACAGCGTTAATTGTTTTGTAATCCGGCGAGTCGTCTTCGAAGGGCCATAATCAACTTTCTTTTTTAAATACGGTCCTGTTTTTCTGATATTGGAATTTGAGAGCTTTTTTCTTCCGAATGCAACGATGTATGACACATTGTGGTTTAATGACGTTTCGAGGGATTTTTTACAACATCAGGAAATTTTGGGATACGGTCCTGTATTTCTCCTAATTTTATAAATAATATCTCATAAGTAAGCTCTAAATTTTGTGTTGTTGGACTAGTTCAATAAATAACAAATAATTTAATAATAAACCACAAATAAGTGAATAAAATACAGAAACATTATTTCAATCTTCTGTTGATTCGGGATTTAAAAGAAAAGTAGGCGCTTGAAACAAAAAAATTAAGTTGGTGACGCGTGATTTGTTTCACTTGACATTCCCATTGTGATCGTTTGAGAGCGTTTTAGAGGTTTTCTATTTTCCAGAAAATATGGAACATAAATTTACAAATGCTGAAAAGTTTGATATTCTATCGCATGTTTTATTTTATCTCAAAAAACTGTTATGTGGCAGTTAGAAGATGTTATTTGTGGCTTAGAGAATAACGGAAATCATTTTGAACACCTGATTATGTAGTTCCTTATTTTTTTCGTTATTCGTTTTATTACTGTTTTGGAATGATTTTTGTTCACTTATTGTGGTTTATTATACAATTATTTGTTATTTATTGAACTAGTTAAACACAAGTAAAACATTTAGAGCATGAGATATTATTTATAAAATTAGGAGAAATACAGGACCGTATCCCAAAATTTCCTGATGTTGTTCAAAATACCCTTGAAACGTCATTAAACCACAACGTGTCATACATCGTTGCATTCGGAAGAAAAAATTCCAATATCAGAAAAATAGGACCGTATTTAAAAAAAGAAAGTTGATAATGGCCCTTCGAAGCCGACTCGTCGGATTACAAAACAATTAACGCTGTTAGATAGAGCGGAAAAAAATGGCAATGTAAAAGTGCAATTTACTTTAGAATTTGATCTCAAAAAACCCAGGAAAACAATAAAGCGATTTTTCAGAATTTGGTTTTTTTTTCCGGATATCTCCGGAACTACTCGGAATTTTAAAACTTTCTAAATGGCATATTATTAGGCACGCAAATGCGCAACTGTACGTCCATTTAACCGACTTCGTATCTCTTACGGTTTCCGAGATCCCTGTACTGGCCCTCCTCATCTTGGACACCTTGTATAGAGTTTCTAAAGGAATAATGAATGCGATTCTATTGGTGAAATGAAATGCAAAAATATGCTAATGGGGATCTTTTTTTTGGCCTCGCCAATTCGACAAATAGCTTCTTGAAATTTTCACGTCAAGCGATTTAATATACAAGTAGCAATATTTGTTATGTTTTATTAGTATCAACCATCCAAAAGTTAAAATTAAAACACGCGATGAAACTAAGTTATAAGTAAATAAGGGCCGATTAAAAAATAGTACCTCTTAACTTGTATTTAAAATTTGGCAAGTTTAAAATACTAAAAGTGCAAAAGTGCCTTACTGATTTTATAAAAAAGATATAACATTCACTTGTAATTTATCATTATAATATTTTTCTTTATCTAAATATTTAAAAATTACTAATATTGGCCTACTTACTTTTAATAACAGCCCAAAACGGATTAATACCACAAAAACTTTTGTCGAAACTGAAACTACCTACATGTAGAGTTTAAGATAATATTATATTGTTTCCTTAAAAATCTAAAGATATGTTTAATGTTTCGTAACTGAGCTTGTTCCAGGCCTTCTAAAAATACACAAAACATTTTCCCGTACGTTATAAGCCTTTGTTTCCTAAACAGTATACAAGGTTTCGAACCCAAAGCACCTCTTCCTCAGTCACAATTCACAACCTCTAACAACACATAGTTCGTTCTTTTTGGGGTCTTCTAAACAGCAAAAAGCGAAAATTCTCTAAATTTCACTGCGCAATAAGGAAGTTATATCCATAATCTTCTTTTCTTTACATTTTTTTAATTTAAATTCCTCTTGGTCAATTCTGTAATTGATAAAAAACACATTATATTATACGAGGTGTATGTGCCATTACTCGTGTGTTGATTCTCTACCGCAGATGTTTTGTTTGAAAGATACAGGGTTTTTTTTAGGTATTTTTTGGGTTGGAGTGTTATTGATTGCCGAAAATAGCACATATTTTTGTACTATTTACAATTACGGCAATTTTATTTAGGTATACAGAGTGTTTCTTGTTGCTAATATTTAAGGAGGTTATTCTTGAGTACATTTTCAGAAAAAACTTTATATGAACATGTGTCCTAAACGTCTTAACTTTTGAGATACAGGGAGTTAAAGATTTTCATGTTTTTTTTTTAATTTGTTAAGGTTAATGACTCAAATACGTGACAACTAGACTAGGTAGACAACTGTCAAAACTGTTTATGTTTACACAACAAATGCTGCTTCTTATCTACTAGATCCTTTTAAATCTTTGTTAATACCTAATTTCATGACAGAATGCAAATGAATGGTACTTATTTTTTTATACGAAAATTGTACGTCAAGCGACCAAATATCAAGAGACGACATTTGCTCAGACACAAAAATAAATTTTATTTAAAAAAAAAAAGAAGTGGCGTACCATTTCCTTCTTCAAAAATACCGAAGGCAATTGCACGAATGCCATTGGTAGGAATGAAAAAAATATGTTATACAGGGTGTCCGGGAACATGTGGGAAATCTCCCGGATATGAAGAAAACACGTGAAAAGAATACTATAGGTTCATATAAACTTCTTTCGTATCGGCCTCCTCTTCGGAGATATGGGCTCCCAAAGAGCACCAATGGAATCAAGTTTTTTACGCATAATTATTGAACCACCTGGTATATTTCAATTATTTTTTAATATGATGTATACCAGGTAAGACCCGTCAAATTACTACCCAAGAAACTGTTGTGAATTACTCACAGCTGCAGGGACGGACTAGCTGTAACACTCATGGGGCCATTTTTTTTACGCCCTGTATGATGAGAACTTTGGGCAATGTTTTTTACATACCTTTAACTGTTTCTTTGAAGGTTAGAGACAATGCTGTATCATGAGTGATAGATGTGTTTTGGACTTCCATTGTCTTTATTTCGTTTAAATCACTGTCAATCGGTGATTTAAACGAAATAAAGACAATGGAAGTCCAAAACACATCTATCACTCATACCTTTAACTATTGGCTAAAAATTAAGTACTCTTCATTCATGTCGCTAATCCTAACCGTTTTCGAGACAACGTCATTTTATTTACACTGAGTCCCCTAGCTGCTCATGGGCTAAATATGAAAAAGCGGAATTTTGAAGGTTGAACATTGGATCGGAACAAAGATGTATATTTTATTGAAATACCCGAAGCACATGATGTATATGAAATGCCGTTTTTTCGAAAACGGTTAGGATTAGCGACATGAATGAAGAGTACTTAATTTTTAGCCAATAGTTAAAGGTATGTAAAAAACATTGTCCAAAGTTCTCATCATACAGGGCGTAAAAAAAATGGGCCCATGAGTGTTACAGCTAGTCCGTCCCTGCAGCTGTGAGTAATTCACAACAGTTTCTTGGGTAGTAATTTGACGGGTCTTATCTGGTATACATCATATTAAAAAATAATTGAAATATACCAGGTGGTTCAATAATTATATGTAAAAAACTTGATTCCATTGGTGCTCTTTGGGAGCCCATATCTCCGAAGAGGAGGCCGATACGAAAGAAGTTTATATGAACCTATAGTATTCTTTTCACGTGTTTTCTTCATATCCGAGGGATTTCCCACATGTTCCCGGACACCCTGTATATCATAAAATGCCTCTGTCTTTGGGTTTAATTCCATTAATTCTTCCACATCCAGAATCTACGATTACTCCTCTAAGGCGGTTTTATTAACGAAAACCTGATTTTTTTTACAAAAGCAAACATTTAGATTTATTTCGTAAAACTGTTTACCTCTTTTCTAGTTATCCTACGCCAGTACGCCTCTGATTATTTCCACCAGGAACGGTAATACCCCAACAGCCACTCCTACCATAGTGCCTTGTAGAGCCGCTCGCTGTACGACGACGACGTCGCCGCCACTGGTACAATTTTCTGGTGCTGGTTTTTGTTGCATCTCAACTGAAAACGACACGTGATAAGAATCAATTGGAAGGTACAGGGAACAAGGGAAAGTCCTTCTTTTTTAACTTTAATAACAATTTATAGGTAGTTTGTTCCTAGGTCGCGGTCAATTTTGAAATGAAAACCCAATTTTCAGTCAACGTTTCGGTTCATTTTATTTAAACCATCGTCAGAACTATCTGAACAAAAATAAAAAAGGCGTATATGCAAAATTAAAAAGAAGCAGTTACAATAAACTAAATATTAACCTGTCCGACTGCTAAAATAGTTTAGTTCACATCCATTAAACAACGTGACAAAATGTTTCTAATTTCAATGCTATCTTAGTATAAGTGGGTGAGAATTGTACAAGATATGTCCATTCTTCCGTCCATTGTCCAACAAACTTCTTGACAGTCCAAACGGATCAAGGTAATTTTGGTCAGTCGCTAAGGCCGTCAGCCAAAATTTGACCAAATCAACTATTCCACCTCTAACACGTCCCGATGGTACAATAGCATCCATAGCCGGAGACAAAGCAAACTTACTTGCTGAACTATTTTCTTCGCATTCCACTGTAGATTTCCAGAGAAGAACACCACCCGACATTCCTGCAGTTCAATCCGAAATGACTGAAATCGTGTTCCGTCAGCGTCCCAATAAACGAATCCTGAAAGGACTCGACGTCAAAAAAGCTACTGGTCCAGACGAAATTCCTATTATAGTTCTCAAAAGATGCGCCGATGAACTAACACCAGTATTTTGTAGACTTTTCAACCTATCCTACAAAAAAAGGAATATTTCCATCTTGCTGGAAGACGGCGCGAGTCCAGCCTATTCCAAAGAAAGGTAAGAGAACCCTGCCTAACAACTATCGACCAGTCGCATTGCTTTCAGTTAAATCAAAAGTAATGGAGAAAGCTATTAACCAACATCTTCTAAAGGCTTCTAAAGGAAGGCTTCAACATTATCAGCGATCATCAATATGGTTTTCGGAAGTCCAGATCAACTGGAGATCTTCTAGCATATGTCACCCATATTTGGAACAACGCAATCGAACATCATGGGGAGTCTCGGGCTGTTGCACTGGATATTTCTAAAGCTTTTGATCGTGTTTGGCATGAGGGGCTTCTAAGTAAACTGCGATCCTATGGTATGCCCAGTCGATTCTGTGCATGGTTGTCTAGCTTTCTTAAGGACCGCTCTCTACAAGTGGCGATTGACGGATTTCTCTCAGACACCTTCACCATCAATGCCGGTGTTCCTCAAGGGTCCATATTGTCTCCCACTCTCTTCTCACTCTACATTAACGGCCTTCTAGTGAAAACTAAAAATCCGATATTTAGTTTTGCTGACGATAGCACACTTATCTCATCTTTCTCTTTGAATGCGCAAACATCGGCTGCCGACGCACATCTTCGCAGACAGCATGAAGTGTCACGCCTCAACAAAGACCTGGAAGAAATTTTGGCTTGGGGTGACAGTAACCAAGTCGAATTTAACGCTAAAAAACCCAGGCAGCAGTCTTCTCTAAAAAGGTTAACATTACCGAACCGGAAATAGTCATGGCCGGACACACAATCCCACTGGCTTCATCTATTAATTTGCTGGGCGTCAATCTGGGAGGAAATATGTCTTGGCATAACCACGTTGTGGCAATCGCCAAGATAGCTTCTCAGAAGCTTGGGGTACTTTTCCGAACCAGAAAGTTGTACACACCTCAACAACTTTTGACACTATACAAAGCCCAGATTCGACCATCACTAGAGTACTGCTCTCATGTCTGGAGCTCTGCACCCAAACATACTCTTCGGCTACTGGATTCCATCGAAAGGAGGGCTATTCGTCTGATCGGAGACCACGAGCTGACGAAGAACCTCGACAACCTAGAACATCGAAGACAGGTTGGAGATTTGACTCTCTTTTACAGATATTTTCATGGAAGGTGCTCGGCTGACCTTGCTCTCTTAATTCCGCCCAGAGCGACGAATAGCAGACATACACGACGAACCACAGCCGCCCATCCATATGTGGTTAAGCTTAGTACTCCTCGAACTTCAATATTTAAGAATTCTTTCATCTGGAGGACTTCATCCTTGTGGAACGACCTTCCCGAGGTCGTTTTTCCCAACGAATATAACCTCCAACGATTCAAAACCAACGTGAATCGCTTTTTGCGCACACGCACCACTCCCAGAGTGCCCTAAAGGATTTTTCCTATAGTGCTTGTGTTTGATCATAAAAAAAAAAATAAAAAAATTCTGTCATTTATATATTTTCTTGTTTTCATTCTAAACATGACTAACTCTAACAGGAATTTTGCTTTTAACACCATCAAAAAAATGTTGCTTCTTTTTAATTTTTGCATATACGCCTTTTTTATTTTTGTTCAGATAGTTCTGACGATGGTTTAAATAAAATGAACCGAAACGTTAACTGAAAATTGGATTTTCATTTCAAAAGTGGCCGAGACCCAGGAACAAACTACCTATAATTTGTTAAAAAACGGTCAAGAAAACAAAACTATAATTTAATAACAACGATATTGGTACGAACTTGTAAGCTGCTGTAACTGCGGTAGGTACTTCTTCCAGAAGGCGCATTGCTTCAAACGGGGTCCTCGGCCAGTCGCTGTACTGTTCACGTCGAGGGTTAGGTACTCTCTTCCGTAGGCCGTGTGCAGAGGCCAGAAAGTGGCCGTCCACACACCATTAGGGGCCAAAGAAGGATTTCCTGAAACAATACGTATTTCTGAAATGGAAGTGTAATTGTCGATACTAATATTTGAATGAAGAATATTTAAGTTAAGCAGACATCTTTAAATGTGACAGAATCATTATTCTTCTGTCGATGCAATTTAAGTCATTTTCAAAGTTGTCCGGTTTGTTTATTCTTAAACTTAAGGAAACTAATCATTATTCTATTTAACAAATTATATGCACCTGTTTTGGCAAAATTCGCCCAATATCGCATCATTCTCTTCGAAAGATCGACTTCTTGGGCGGTGTAGGACCTAGACGGATTAAGGGGTTCTCCAAATACATAGGCTATTTCATCTCCATGCATGACCCCTGTCCACGAGGGCCAAGGGTTCGCGACCTGTAAAAAAATGTTAACACTCAAATTTAGCCCGGTGTTTATTGCGTACTTAAAATACACACACCCGACAATAAATCCCTGACAAAGATAATGTTTGTCGGGTTTAAGTCTTGTAACTTTTGAAATTCTTTCCCGATTTTGGTTAATTTTTTAGCAAAGTGTACACTGTGTCTCGGAATGTGGAATGAATGAATTTTAGTTTCCAAAAAATACTATACTGTCTGGATCATTATACAGGCAGGACAAAAGTTTTTTACCCTCAATTTCTTAACGCCATGTGGATAAATTTAACAGTAGAATTTAGCTTCATTATACAGGGTGTTATAGAAATGACGTATTATATTTAAACCGGCAAATCCCGAGATGAAAATAAATTGAAGAAAAATAACCATAAATGGCGCTTTGAATTATTAAGCGAAATATACACTTTATATGAAATCTCAAAATTTACGTGGCCGCTCCTGAGGCCCTTCGCAATCAATATTTTATTGAGGCAGTCTCCAGGTTCAAAAGAGGTTAGCGCATTATATGCGATGTGGTCATATTGCAACACATAATTCTAAACGCACGTGTTCAGTTTTTGACAACAAGACGTCTTTGACGCGCGCTATCACTTCTTTTCAAACTTTTTAGACAAAAAAAAAAACTACAATTTTAAGGTACATACTCTCTTACCTTCGATCTTATAATCCGTTTTATAATTAAATTCCATAAAAAAATAAAACACAAAAAATATGTTTTCAACAGAACCAATAGTAGATAGATAATATCACACAAATTTGACATCACATCACATCACAGCATTTATTATTATGAATTATTTCACAACAAAAACAAATCGGGCAATACAACTAACAAAACGTTTAAAATTCGTACGTCGTTCCACTCCCGAGTCTCGAAACATACTGAAATATGAAGCGGCGCGCGGCCGGTATTCAACCTACGGCGAGACACGCGGTGTGATCTGACAACACGGTTAGTATACTCTAGTGACCCACATTGTTGCTACGTGAATCCAGATGGAACGGGGCGACAGTATGTGGGTAAAAAGGATTTTTAACCTTAGTATTTAGATATTCGATTTAAAAAAAACGTATGTAGACTTTCTCTAGGACACCCAAGGAGTCACCCATTTAAATATAATAAGTCATTTCCATAACACCCTGTATTTTGTTTTGAAGTGTGACCTTTCCTAAACACAATGTTTTCTGGTTTATGTCATTAACTGATTTATAAAAGAAGATACAAATTTTTAAAGGAAGTATTGCAATTTTTCAATTCTATTCACCATTCAGAATGATACATTGTTTCATCGAGTAAAATTTTTCAGTTAATTGCGGTATGATACAATTATTTAATAACTGCTTACCGTGCGATGTTTGTAATAGTACATATACACATTATTTCCAGTCTCGGCGTACCGATGAGCAAACTCGTTTACGTTACACGTAAACTGGTAATCCCCCACCATTTTATCCAAAGCATCCCTATTGGCTACTGGATCATCTGGGTTTAACCAATCAGTATACTCAAAAACGATCGCTTGACGGGCGGCTGGACCTACGTACGGGTTTAATTCGTTTACTGCTCTCAAAAATTCTTGCCTGCAACAATGACAGTGTTATGGTGTTTCAAGAAAATCTAAAAATTCTTGTGATCATTCTATAAAGAATCAATAACTTCTAGCAAGCCGCTTGGCGAGAGACAAGCAAGAGCTAAAAGTTTAGTTCAACATTTCAAAGTCAAAGTTAAAGTTTGCAAGAAGTAATTTTATGTGAATTTTTGGAATCTTTAGAACATCCTTTAAAATTTCAAATAATTGGAGTAAGGGATATCGGGTAATGGAAAAGTGTGTGTTATACAACGGGACCAAGGTAAGGAGGGCCAGGACAGGGATCTCGGAAACCGTAAGAGATACGAAGTCGGTTAAATAGAGGCAAAGTTGCGCATTTACGTGCCTAATAATATGCCGTTTAGAAAGTTTTAAAATTCCGAGTAGTTCCGGAGATAATCTGGAAAAACCGAAATTCTGAAAAATCGTTTCATTGTTTTCCTGGGTTTTTTTGAGATCGGATTCTAAAGTAAATTGCACTTTTGCATTGCCACTTTTTCCGCTCTATCTAACAGCGTTATTGTTTTGTAATCCGACGAGTCGTCCGACAACTTTCTTTTTTTAAATAAGGTTCTGTTTTCCTGATATTGGAATTTGAGAGGCTTTTTTCTTCTGAATGCAATGATGTATGACACATTGTGGTTTAATGACGTTTCGAGGGTTTTTTAACAACATCAGGAAATTTTTGGATACGGTTATGTATTTCTCCTAATTTTATAAATAATATCTCATAAGTAAGCTCTAAATTTTTACTTATGTTGGACTAGTTCAATAAATAACAAATAATTTAATAATAAACCACAAATAAGTGAACAAAAATCATTCCAAAACAGTAATAAAACGAACAACGAAAATAGTAAGGAACTACATAATCAGGTGTTCAAAATGATTTCCGTTATTCTCTAAGCACAAATAACATCTTCTAACTGCCACATAACAGTTTTTTTGAGATAAAATAAAACATGCGATAGAATATTAAACTTTTCCGCATTTGTAAAATTATGTTCCATATTTTCTGGAAAATAGAAAACCTCTTAAAACGCACTCAAACGATCACGATGGGAATGTCAAGTGAAACAAATCACGCGTCACCATCTTAATTTTTTTGTTTCAAGCGCCTACTTTTCTTTTAAATCCCGAATCAGAAGTTTGAAATAATGTTTCTGTATTTTGTTCACTTATTTGTGGTTTATTATTAAATTATTTGTTATTTATTGAACTAGTCCAACATAAGTAAAAATTTAGAGCTTACTTATGAGATATTATTTATAAAATTAGGAGAAATACAGGACCGTATCCCAAAATTTCCTGATGTTGTTCAAAAAATCCTCGAAACGTCATTAATCCACAATGTGTCATATATCGTTGCATTCGGACGAAAAAAAGATATCAAATATCAGAAAAACAGGACCGTATTTAAAAATGAAAGTTATAATGGCCCTTCGAAGGCTTCGGATTACAAAACAATTAACGCTGTTAGATAGAGCGTAAAAAATGGCAATGCAAAGTGGAGTCTACTTTAGAATTCGATCTAAAAAGAACCCAGGAAAACAATAAAACGATTTTTCAGAATTGTCTTTTTTTCCGGATATCACCGGAACTACTAGAAATTCTAAAACTTTCTAAACGGCATATTATTAAGAACGTAAATGCGCAACTTTACCTCCATTTAACCGACTTCCTATCTCTTACGGTTTCCGAGATCCCTGTACTGGCCCTCCTTATCTTGGACACGTTGTATGTATATATATTTTCCTGAGTTAAAGCTTTAACCGAGTATGTATCTTGCTAAATATTTAATTAAAAAAATCATATTCTTGGTTAGTGTAAACACTATTACACAGACTCTCTAAACTGCATATCAATATTTCGTGCAAGTAGAGGCACACTAATATCAAATATAAGAAATACATAATATCAATATTATTGTGAATTGGGACGATTTGAAAGAATATTCGCCGCCTTCGTGGCTTAACCCCTTGGGAGCGGTATAATAAACGTACGTACGTACGTAAAAAGGTCAGCAAAACTTGATTAGTACTACACTTTATGTGGGATCTCAGCTCTGGTTTATTTTGCCCAAAAACCCCCAGAAAAAACATGAAAGTAACACTAAGGTGCTGGATTTCTACCAGACACTGAAATTACACATACATTGTGACTGCACACAAATTACACACAAAACCATTAAATTACACGCTAATCTCTGGCTGACGGTATATTTATAAGATACATCCACCTAGTAGAACTAAATATTTATTATTTAAAAATTATAGTAAAAAATTCTTATCCCGTATCAGTCTGAGTAAAAAATTTCACGGGCCGCTTAAAATTTATGTGCTAAAAAGGGATTATCTATGAAAAGGACGAAAAACTCCGGAAATTCCACAAATATATTTTATTTTTAATTAGGGTAAAAGATAATTCGCACGTGAGTGAATCTTGGGCTGTTAATCTATTTTCGAGCTCGGCGGTAGTTTTACTGCCGCGTTTCGTAATCGACTTAAATGCCACCGGGAAAAAAAAGGATTTTAATTTATGGCTTGGTAGAACGCAATTTGGGGCAGTCTTACGTAACTGTTTTCTGTTGTTACGTTAAAATAGGAATATACGGGTGTAGTATTCTGTATAAGGTGCCTTAAATACTGTTGGCCACTATTGCTATGTACGAGACGGTAAGAGTTACGAGATCGTTTAAATTAGAGAGAAAAGTTTACTTTTTTAGTGTGTATTTTAAGAAAACGTTAAGTGAGTTTGATAGAGAATGAAAAACCATAACTTTTTTGTATGAAACGATTTTTGATCATGCCAGTGATTTATTTTATTAAACACCCTTATGGCGTACGCAGTCATTAATTTAAAAATAGCTACAACAAGAAGGAAATGTCGCACATAAATTTTAATTTTAGGTAAGGTATAATCGGGCAATGAATTTAAAAGCAAATTATGGCATTATTCTTGCTTGAAGCATGCTAATGCGAGCCAATAACGTAAAGTAGGTATATAGTTTTTGTTCTAATTCGGAATTTTATAGCTAAGCTGTAAATTTTTCGCTTGTAAAAATACTTCAAAGGTTTCTTTTCGATTTGGGCTTGGCTAGAATAATTCATTTGCCTTCCTGAAACAATATGAATAAAACCCGTGCCTTAGAAAAAAGTAGCTAAATGTTTTAAAATGCATGGTACAGTTCACTGACCATTATTTAAGTATTTTTTAAATCTCATCAGAAGATTTTAGTAAATTTTTTGCATATAAATGGTTCACTAAACATTTTTGTAATTATAACTAAAAATTTAAGATATTTTGCTATAATTTAATGGCATTTCTTAATAAAAGTCACATACAATGTGTCCACGGATAGAGTTCGGAAGAGGAAAAACTTTTTTATTTGTAGATTTAGAAGAAAAACTCATTCTTCATAAAAACGTCTGCTTGTGTCGAAACTACAATTTCTAATACCAAATTTACGATTACTATACAGGGTTAGTCAGAAATAACATTTTTAGTTCTTTCGATTTCGATTTTTTTTCAAATTTTATGAAAATATTTTCAAACCCCTGATTTATTTCACCAATTGTGAGAGATATGGCCATGAGATATGGCCTGATGTTCCTCTCATGGACGTGGGATTAAAAAAAATTGTAATGAAATTCATGAGAACTGGTAGTGTTTTGAATAAAAAAAGGGAGAGGAAAAAGTATGATGAAGATGATGCTGTAACTGTAAAGATAATGGATTCGGTTAGAAATTTTCCCAAACTGTCTTTAAGAAAAAGATCTCCTCAAATTGGTAATGTTAGTAAATCTCTAGTAGAAGAGATATTAACATTCAATAAAATTCGTCCGTACGAACCTAAATTTATTCATTTTCTGGAAGAAAATTACGACATGAAGCGGTTGGATTTTTGTTTGTGGATAGGGGAAAATATCCTTAGACAAGGAAGTTTTGTTAATAATATTATTTTCTCGGACGAGGCCACTTTTAACACAAACGGGGTACTCAGTTCGCAAAACTGTCGCTATTGAAGCCGTGACAACCCTAATTTTCGTATTCGCTCTAGCAGACTGTATTCAAAAAAAATTAACGTGTGGTGTGCTATTTCTTACAATGGAATAATTGGACAATATTTTATTGAAAACAATTTAAATCAACACACTTATTTGCATCATCTGAACACTTTTTTTATGATCATTTGCAAGATATACCTTTAGTTGATCGAATAAAATTACACTTTCAACAAGACGGCTGTCCCGTTCATTCCACGATAATTGTTCGTGATTGGCTAAATCATCAATTTGGGAATAAATGGATTGGAAGATATGGTCCAAATGAGTGGCCACCTAGGAGTCCCGATGTCACAATTATGGACTTTCATTTGTGGGGATATCTGAAGCAACATGTGTATAAAACCAATTTCTATAATAACTTGGATCTCTTGAAAGAAAAAATAATAGAAGTAATTGGAAATATCCCAATACAGCAAATTAGGAACTGTTATTGGGAATTCAGATATCGAGTTGAACTATGCGCTGAACTCGGGATACCACGTTTGAATAGAACTTATTTATTTTAATATTTTATAATTTATAATTGAATGAATTAAAGAAATATGACATGTAATAATAAAAATATAAATAAAAAATAGTTTGTTACAACAAAATCGTTATTCGGCCAGATATAAAATTATATTTTAATAAGAAAGCAACAATAGTTGTTTGGTTTTACCTAAATCTGTTTTAAACACTTTTATCATCTTTCTCTTTGAATGCACAAACATCGGCTGCCGACGCACATCTTCGCAGACAGCATGAAGTATCACGCCTCAACAAAGACCTGGAAGAAATTTTGGCTTGGGGTGACAGTAACCAAGTCGAATTTAACGCTAAAAAAACCCAGGCAGCAGTTTTCTCTAAAAAGGTTAACATTACAGAACCGGATATAGTCATGGACGGACACGCAATCCCACTGGCTTCATCTATTAGTTTGCTGGGCGTCAATCTGGGAGGAAATATGTCTTGGCATAACCACGTTGTGGCAATCGCCAAGATAGCCTCTCAGAAGCTTGGTGTACTCTTCCGAACCAGAAAGTTGTACACACCTCAACAACTTTTGACACTATACAAAGCCCAGATTCGACCATCACTAGAGTACTGCTCTCATGTCTGGAGCTCTGCACCCAAACATACTCTTCGTCTACTGGATTCCATCGAAAGGAGGGCCATTCGTCTGATTGGAGACCACGAGCTGACGAAGAACCTCGACAGCCTAGAACATCGAAGGCAAGTTGGTGATTTGACTCTCTTTACAGATATTTCAATGGAAAGTGCTCGGCTGACCTTGCCCTCTTAATTCCGCCCAGAGCGGCGAATATCAGAAATACACGACGAACCACTGCCGCCCATCCATATGTGGTTAAGCTTAGTACTCCTCGAACTTCATTATTTAAGAACTCTTTCATCTGGAGGACTTCATCATTGTGGAACGATCTTCCCGAGGTCGTTTTTCCCAACGAATATAACCTCAAACGATTCAAAACCAACGTGAATCGCTTTTTACGCACACGCACCACTCCCAGAGTGCCCTAAAGGATTTTTCCTATAGTGCTTGTGTTTGATCATAAAAAAAAAAAATCCAAAAAATTAAAAATGTTATTTCTTACTAACCCTGTAAAGTAATCGTAATTTTGGTATTAGAAATTGTAGTTTCGACACAAGCAGACATTTTTATGAATAATGAATTTTTCTTCTAAATCTACAAATAAAAATGTTTTTCCTCTTCCGAACTCTATCCTATGTGATTTATGTGACACAGAAATCATCAGAGATATTCGAAAATAATGTTTATGTTAAAGGGAATATTGGCGCATGATACGGAATACTTACTAAGGTAGTTAAACTATCGTCTTGAAAACTAAATATTTACCTGCTTATATACACGTTTTCTTCTTTCCTAAATAGCTCCGTCAGGTAATACATAATAAAGTAATAACCCTCCTCGGTATCCGAACCCATTAGGATGTTCGTTTTCTTAAAATTTTTGTTTGCCATGGCTCGTGCTGGATGCTCGTCTAAATAAGCTCCGTCGATGATCGGGACGAACGGAAATTCACAAATACCTGAAATGGATAAATTTTGCTTCTCTTTATTTCATTTATAGCTGGTATATGACGCTCTCTTTCTTGTCCGTTAGACGTTTGATTGTTACATATATTTGCCAAACCTGTATATGTGATTATTACCTTAGACAGAGATAAGGGAAGGCGGGTAACCGTGAAGAACTTGTCCAGGAAAGAAGAATAGTGATTTGAAGATGAAGCTGCGAGAAAATATTTCTGGGAAGGTTTCAACACATGCTAGGAACATAAAAGTCTGTTTTTCGGAAACGACTGTACCGATTTGGAAGGATTTTTAAATTTCAAGTAGGGAGAGAGGAAAATTCGATGTGGACAAGACTTTTCGGGTTTCTGAGCCTGCTCACCACCACCACTACTACTTAACTATCTAATATCAAATTTCTGTACCTAGTGTTCCCCATTCGTTATTAACTATATCCACAGGATCCTTTTTCTTCAGACAGTCCACGACTGCTCCCAAATTGCTTCTGTCATGAGGACATTTGAGGGCTTCCGCCATCCGAAGTCCTCTGAGTATACTCTCCTCTCTAGAAATAACGGCCCATGGGGCTGTAGCACTACCAGACTGCATTATAGCCTAAAATATATAAAATTGGACAAAAAGATTTCTAGTGCACTAGTGCGAGAAAGTGAAACTTTGCACACGCAAGTGAGTGCGCGTGTATGCTCATAGGAAAACTACCTGGGAAAATAAATTTCTCGTTAACGGCGATAGCAGATGTAGCGACACCGAGACAGCGCCCGCGCTCTCTCCAAACAACGTCACGTTCTGGGGGTTCCCGCCGAAAGCTGCCACGTTGTCGTGCACCCACTGCAGGGCCATCAGCTGATCAAACAAGCCAGTGTTGCCGGGCGCATCTGCGGTCCCGAAGTAGAGGAAACCCAGCGACGCCACCCGGTACTGCATGGAAATTAAAATTATGTTCTCCTCGGTTACCTGAAATAATAAAAAACTTACTTTTCTTATGATAGGCCTTTCCAAAAATGTATTTAGAAGTTACCTTAGATTTACGGTTTTTAGGTTATTATTTATAAAAACCTTATTGTGTTAATAAGTTCTAATTACGTCCATTTTTGGAACGCGATTAAACGACCTTTAAAAGTATACGCCACCTGACCTCCTTTCCATTTATGATTTTAAGGGTAACATCTACCTCTCCCAGGCGGTTAATTAATATTCTTTAAAAGCACCCCCCACCCCCGTGACAATAGAATTGACGTGTCTTTCAGATAAATAAAAATAAAAAAGAACTAACCAAGATATTATGATTATAGACGTCCAACGTGTTGGTTCCGGAATAGAAACCACCTCCGAATATCCACACCATGACTACGGCATTGGTAGGCCTTGGCCGCGGAACTACTACATTAATATATAAACAATCCTCGCTGAGAGGTGTGTTGGGGTTCCACATGGTAGCACCTACAGCAAATACAGACAGATAAAAATCATAAAATTATATTAATTCTTACGTTATTTTTTTGTGCACGATTAAAAAATGTTTTTGATAATCTCCGCTTACCAGGAAAATCTCCAAATAACGTATCTATTATCTGAACACAAGAATTTGGCTGCTTCGTAGTGTTGAGTATGCCATCCCACCTCTCCACTGGGCGTGGATGCCGAAACCTTAACTCTCCTAGGGGTTTCTGTGCATAAGGAATACCTAACCACGCGTCCACCTGAAAAACAAAAAGAAGTGCCGTAACAATGATTGAACTATAAAAGTATATTCCTAACTAAAATGTTGAGATTGATCAATTCTTACTCTACAATCTACATTAACGATCTTCTAGTGAAAACGAAAAATCCGATATTTAGTTTTGCTGTCGATAGCACACTTATCTCATCTTTCTCTTTGAATGCACAAACATCGGCTGCCGACGCACATCTTCGCCGACAGCATAAACTAACACGCCTCAACAAAGACTGGAAGAAATTTTGGCTTGGGGTGACAGTAACCAAGTCGAATTTAACGCGAAAAAAACCCAAGCAGCAGTTTTCTCTAAAAAGGTTAACATTACAGAACCGGATATAGTCATGGACGGACAAGCAATCCCACTGGCTTCATCTATCAATTTGCTGGGCGTCAATCTGGGAGGAAATATGTCTTGGCATAACCACGTTGTGGCAATCGCCAAGGTAGCTTCACAGAAACTTGGTGTACTCTTCCGGACCAAAAAGTTGTCACTTTTGACACTATACAAAGCCCAGATTCGACTATCACTAGAGTACTGCTCTCATGTCTGGAGCTCTGCACCCAAACAACATACTCTTCGGCTACTGGATTTCATCGAAAGGAGGGCCATTCGTCTGATTGGAGACCACGAGCTGACGAAGAACCTCGACAGTCTAAAACATCGAAGACAGGTTGGGGATTTAACTCTGTTTTACAGATACTTTCATGGAAAGTGCCCGGCTGACCTTGCCCCCTTTTAATTCCGCCCATAGCGGCGAATAGCAGAAATACCCGACGAACCACTGCCGCCCATCAATATGTGGTTAAGCTTAGTACTCCTCGAACTTCATTATTTAAGAATTATTTCATCTGGAGGACTTCATCCTTATGGAACGACCTTCCCGAGGTCGTTTCTCCCAACGAATATAACTTCCAACGATTCAAGACCAACGTGAATCGCTTTTTGCGCACACGCACCACTCCCAGAGTGCCCTAAAGGATTTTTCCTATAGTGCTTCTGTTTGATCATAAAAAAAAACATTTTTTGAACACATGACATGAATATCAATAATTTTTTTTGCTTTTACCTTTTTTCCTGTAGACGTAGTGACGGTACTACCTCTTATTTTTCCCTTTGTCGTTCGTATTATCATAGGGTCCTCGTCGGTTGATGCTAATCTACTGGCAAAATCCCTTTTATCATCGGGTGCATCTCTGGAAAAACAAAAAACTCATATATATAACAAAAGAACATCTGTCAAAAAGTACTAACTTAACCAAACACGTAAATGTCGCATCATTATCTGTAACTATAACACTGTTATACCTTCTAAATTCTTCCGAGTCCTTGTGGGGATCAAAGGGGTCCCTCCTCTGATTGTTAGGCCCCCCTTGCGCCGTCAGGGGTTCCGCTCGGGGCGCGTCCGGGACGGCTCTGTGCCTCCCGCGTCTGGACGAAGGGGCTGCGGGGGCCACCGCGGCTAGCAGGAGCCCCATCAGGGGCCAGCAACCCCACCGCATACCCCTGGAATTAACCGGACCAGGCCGGAGCTGAAAAAAAAGTCATATATAAAATAGATTTTAAACATTTATTTCTTAGTGGGTATACAGGGTGTAACAAATTCGTCCTTCTCCAATTGGGATTTCGGAACCGGTAAGAGATACGAAGTCGGTTAAATTGTATTTATACAGGGTGTCCCATAACTAATGGTACACAGGCAGTTAAAAATACTGCGATTTGGCCATACTTAGTTTAGTTCAATAGCTGGTAATAAACGAGATACAGGGTGTCCAAGTAAAAATTTAATTTTCAATTTTCCTAAATAACTTATTTCTGAATCAATATTTTTGCACAACATTTTGTGACTAGGGTTTTTTTGGGGAAAGTAATTTGAATTTGTTAATAAGTTTGATGTAGATTGTAGGGAGCGCTCTCTGTGGTACTCTGGATACATAAAAAGAAGTGTAACTTTCTTGGGCCTTAGTATAATTATGTTTTTATTAAAAATATCATTTTTTCCGTCATTTTTAAGCAATAAAGGTATACTTTGTAAATGTCGCTCCGACTAACCGTTTTCGAGATATTTTCAATTACAATTTCTAATGTGCCCGTTTAAATTTTGATTTATAAATGTGAAATTTGTCACAGTAGGCTTTGGTAAAAATAAATACAATGAAAGCACTTTAAGACCTCATTTCTGTCAAAGTTTATTTTCATTTGTCAGCATTGTGGGTGTTTTTAAGAAGTTTTTGATAATACTGTTATCAAAAATTAAACAAAAAATGCTGCGACATTTCTAACGGAGAAATGCGAGACATGGTATGTTTATACGCACAAGAAAACTTGGAAATGGTATCCAAACAGAAAACAGCCAGATTTATAAAATTTTTAGAAGCCTATACGACAGACTGGGAGAAACAGGATCCTCCACTATTACGTTTTGGACGCAAGGATCCTGTTTCTCCCAGTCTGTCGTATAGGCTTCTAAAAATTGTAAAATCTGGCTGCCTTCTATTTGGATACATTTCCAAATACCGCCGATGTGCCCTGCGTCTGTTAAAATTTTCTTGTCTCGGATTTCTCCGTTAGAAAACAAGTTATGTCGCGGCATTTTTAGTTTAATTATTGACAACAGTATCTTCAAAAACACCCACAATGCTGACAAATGAAAATAAACTTTGACAGAAATGAGGTTTTAAAGTGCTTTCATTGTATTTGTTTTTACCAAAGCCTACTGTGACAAATTTCACATTTACATAAATCCAAATTTAAACGGGCGCATTAGAAATTGCAATTGAAAATATCTCGAAAACGGTTAGTCGGAGCGACATTTACAAAGTATACCTTTATTGCTTAAAAATGACGTAAAAACTGATATTTTTAATAAAAATATAATTATACCAAGGCACAAACAAGTTACATTTCTTTTTATGTATTCAGAGTACCGCAGAGAGCACCCCCTATAATCTACATCAAAATTATTAACAAATTCAAATTCCTTTCCCCAAAAAAACCCTAGTCACAAAATTTTGTGCAAAAATATTGATTCAGAAATAAGTTATTTAGGAAAATTGAAAATTAAATTTTTACTTGGACACCCTGTATCTTGGTTATTACCAGCTATTGAACTAAACTAAGTATGGCCAAATCGCAGTATTTTTCCCAAGGAAGCTGCAGTTTTCCTGTGTACCATTAGTTATGGGACACCCTGTATATATATAAATAAAAAAAAAATCTGAAATAAATACAGGACTTCCAAAATATTTGTAAATTTCCTGGCTTTGTTCGAAAAGATGTCCAAACAGTAAATTTCACTTACTCATTGCTACTTTTATTCACCACAAGATGGCATCATCAGATCTTTAATTAGCTGATGATGGTGACCCAAAGACGAAACATCGCATTAAAGATCTGATGATGGGATGATGCTGTTGTGGTAATGTGATGATCTTGTGGTAAATAAAGGAGAAGGCTGTGATATATCGGTATAGCGACATCGAAGTGATTCCATTAGGTTTCGGTTTTTTAATTACATTCTCAACTTACCGTTATGTCGTTAAAAATTCTCGTTAATTTCCCAACCTTTTACCGGTAATTCAGTTTCCAAATTTTACCATTAACATGCTGGAAAGCGACGTTAGCGCCATATACGTCCCTTTACCGCTTAACCAGCTTCCTTTGACTTAATTTCGCCGCGCAAATTATAAATTTGTGTAGGACGTGTTTATTTATTAAAAGCCGAAAGCGTCGGCAATTAAGCCGTCGCGCATAGAGACGAGATTTCCGAAAAGTTTTGAAACATAAAATATAACTTTTTTCAAAACACATGTTTTTTAATCCAAATGAAAACAATTTTTCGTTGTTGTTAGGGTTTGCCCACGTAGATACTCCTTTAAGAGCTCGTTGTCAAGCCATTTTTGACTGAAAACATGCGTCCTTTTCGAATCAACTGAGAAATTATCATAATAAATTAAGATCCCAAGTATGAACTTAGAAACCTAAAGGATCTCCGCAGGGAGCTCTAGTTTTAATTTTTTTTAAAAATTAGTTCGTAAGATAGACAACGTGTCCAAGATAAGTAAGTACAGGGATCTCGGAAACCGTAAGAGATACGAAGTCGGTTAAATAGAGGTAAAGTTGCGCATTTACGTGCCTAATAATATGCCGTTTAGAAAGTTTTAAAATTCCGAGTAGTTCCGGAGATATCCGGAAAAAAACGAAATTCTGAATAATCGTTTTATTGCTTTCCTAGGTTTTTTGAGATCCAATTCTAAAGTAAATTGCACTTTTGCATTGCCACTTTTTCCGCTCTATCTAACAGCGTTAATTGTTTTGTAATCCGACGAGTCGTCTTCGAAGGGCCATTATCAACTTTCTTTTTTTAAATACGGTCCTGTTTTCCTGATAGTGCCATTTGAGAGCTTTTTTTCTCCCGAGTGAAACGATGTATGACACATTGTGGTTTAAAGACGTTTCGAGGGTTTTTGATCAGGAAATTTTGGGATACGGTCCTGTATTTCTTCTAATTTAATAAATAATATCTCATAAGTAAGCTCTAAATTTTTACTTATGTTGGACTAGTTCAATAAATAACAAATAATTTAATAATAAACCACAAATAAGTGAACAAAATACAGAAACATTATTTCAAACTTCTGTTGATTCGGGATTTAAAAGAAAAGTAGGCGCTTGAAACAAAAATTCAGATGGTGACGCGTGATTTGTTTCACTTGACATTCCCATTGTGATCGTTTGAGAGCGTTTTAAGATGTTTTCTATTTTCCAAAAAATATGGAACATAAATTTACAAATGCTGAAAAGTTTGATATTCTATCTCATGATTAAAAAACTGTTATGTGGCAGTAAGAAGATGTTATTTGTTCTTAGAGAATAACGGAAATCATTTTGATCACCTGATTATGTAGTTCGTTACTTTTTCGTTATTCGTTTTATGACTGTTTTGGAATGATTTTTGTTCACTTATTTGTGGTTTATTATTAAATTATTTGTTATTTATTGAACTAGTCCAACATAAGTAAAAATTTAGAGCTTGAGATTAGATATTATTAATAAAAGTAGGATAAATACAGAACCGTATACCAAAATTTCCTGATGTTGTTCAAAAAACCCTCGAAACGTCATTAAACCACAATGTGTCATCATATCAAATTCCAATATCAGACAAACAGGACCGTATTTAAAAAAATAAAGTTGATAATGGCCCTTCGGAATTTTAAAACTTTCTAAACGGCATATTATCAGGCTCGTAAATACGCAACTTTACCTCCATTTAACCGACTTCGTATCTCTTACGGTTTCCGAGCTCCCAGTACTGGCCCTCCTTATCTTGGACACGTTGTATATTACGGTGTAAAGTTGGTCATAAAACGCTACATTTTAATACGTCCGTATGACGCCAGTTTTATCTAATTTAAAAAATGAAGACTAGAGTTCCCCGCCCACATCCGTAATCTTTCAAATTATTTTTACCATTTGTTCCATTTCAAACTGGTTTTCTAGTTCTTGATTCCAAACCAAACCCTTGCATGCCAAATTTCAAAAATATTTGCTCACAGTTGGTGGCGACAACTAGTGAGTATTGTTTCGCCGAGATGTCAGGGTTTTTTAGTGGGAATGCACTACCGTTTTTTTTTATGGATTGTACCAAAATCTAGGAAGTTATAAATTAAAAATATATGTTCTACGATGACCATCGGGTACTTTTATTTAGCATAAAGTAACTATATTTTCAAAAACCCGTAATTTTCCAAAGATATTGTTCTTGAACCACTAAAACATTTTTGGATTAAGTAAATATACCTTTTTATAAAATACCCATCCCTTTTCCCAGAACTAGTTCATTAAACAGCATAATTGACATGTTTCTATTATTATGTCAAAATTGTATTCACCTTCTCAATGCATGCTGTCCTACTTTGAACTTCTAGAGACAGACGAGAATTCCCGCGCTTGTATTTGGTGGTGGAGTCTTAAGGTTAGGTTGCAGCTACTGCATGTATTTTTAAAATTTTAACAGTATATGTGTTATATGCCGTGCGAAAATTAAGTTCTGGCCCACAGTGCCTCGAGCCACTCCCTACGAGCTTATACTCTAAACGCCTCTAATGGTGTCAGCGACTCTAAGCCTGCAATATGTATCTCGAAAGGGATTAACAATGCTGCAACTAGGTAGTTTGCGGATTTGCATTTTTGAAATAAACCCTTAAAGGTGCATTAATTTGCTGGGCGTCAATTTAGGAGGAAACATGTCTTAGCATAACCACGTTGTGGCATTCGCAATGGCAGCTTCGCAGAAACTTGGTGTGATTTTCCGAACCGAAAACATATATACACCTGAACAACTTTTTATTATCCTTTCCAAAAAATTAAAATATTTGTATTTTGAAACATCCTGTATATGTTATTATAGTACTATTCGAGGCCTCTTGTTATTACGTGACTAGCAGCCAAATTTCAGTGTCGAAATTATCAGTCCTTTTTAAATGATGTTTCCCAAAATTAATCATTATCTGGAGAATGATAACGGATAGGTACTGGATAATTTAGAGGAAAGTTATTAATAAAATATTAGGGATTCTAAAAAAAAATAATACATAGGGTGTTCCATTTAAATTGTCAAAATTTGCTAATATTTTCTACACTGAGCGAAATCTCGAGTTGATATAACTCAAATATGAGTTGTCCTAGACCGAAGCGTGTTGCTAATAGGGGACAGCCCAGACCTCTGAATTACGGCAACCAAATCGAAGAAATTGCATCAACTCACTATTCATAAGTTATGATAGCACAGAAGATGGGTTATTTGATGCGTTGGAATAGCTCATGCCCCACCGTCTTAAATTATTGATAGGCTACCGTAGCTACCAGTATGTGAATTGTGATGCGTTACTACAGTGGCGTATATAGAAATTTGTTTCGGGGGGGGGGCCCTAAATTAAAGAGAAATATTTTGACAACAAAATTAATACTAATAAATTTTTTTAACTGTTAATTGTTAATTTATTTAAAAAATTTTATATTATGAAGAGGCACTACAGTTTAATAAACACGCTTTAAATTTTAACTTCCATATGTTCCGAAGGATTTATACGCTCATCTTCAGTTGATAATATATAAGGAGTAAAAACTTATGATATTGTCAAGATGAACTGTAAAAACGAAGAAAAATGTTCAGGAAGTAGAAAAAGAAGAAACAGAATTACTGATTTTTTTCACTTTTTCTTTTTCTTCTACCGGAATAAGTAAATATATAATTAATTTTTTTTCTTAATTTCAAATTTTCATCAAAAGTAAAAAGTTTTTCATAGTACTTAAAAATTGTTTTTTCTTTCTTACTGTTCACCCTGACAATGTCAAAAGTTTTCTACTGAAGATACCCTCGAAACATGTATGGAAGTTAAAATTTAACGAGGGAATATGACAAGATTTTAATATAACACTATATTAATATCGGCATAAATTCTACCCGTATCGGCCCAATTCTACCCCACTCCTTCCAGAAATCTACCCCTATAATAATACAGCGTGTGGCAACACTACTCAGGGGTATCAACATAGTGGAGCGGCGAGTTACGCGCCAAGAGGCGTCTCTTTAAGATTAATCGCATAGTTGCCTAGTCGGCAACACAATTCGCTTCAGTTTGAGTATTTTTGAATATATTATGAACTTATTACATTATATTTCGGGGGGGGGGCCCGGGCCCCCTGGGCCCCCCCCCTATATACGCCACTGCGTTACTAGTCGGGCTAGATTAATTCATGATTCGAGCTATCAAAACTTGACATTTAAGTTGTTCTAGCTTACGATGGTGGCTGGAATAACTCACTCTTTGGGCTACCAGACTCCAAATTTTGGACTACCAGTACCTAAATTGTGGACTATCGGAACTCAAAATATTTCTTTGATTTAACGCCTGCATATTGTGGACTTCAATTGACTTTTGTTTTTTCCAGATATGACATTTTTGTTGTATATTTAAAAAAAATAATCAAATGAATATGGACAGAAGAGCATACTACGGCTAAGAAACCATGCAGACGAAGTGATGACGATTGCTTCAAAAGGCAACTTGATTTAATATTGTATGTATCTCCCTCCTGTCACTCCATTTTACGCCAACTGATCAAAATTATGCAAAACACAAATATTCACGCACAGAGCACAAAGATGAAAAATACTGCAAATGGCGCAACGGCCAACAGGTGTCTATACGCGCGATCGAAGGAGAATTGACGAATAACAATGGAATGAACCGCGTCAAACCTGCACGAGCACGAATTCGGAACTTTCCGTGACCTTATGATCTTGCGATTTACCCTCGATACGGGTTTTGGAGCACGTTTCCTGAATTATTCCAACTCAAAATAATTTACATATGGTAATGAGTTAAAATAATGCACGTCCGGGTTAAAACGACACTTTATAATCAATTAGTAAGTTTTCCCAACCCAGAAACTGAGTTCAGGCAACTCATAAAATAGTTACAAGATAAGGAATTGTGGTGATCCCAAATATGTTTAAAATGTTGATAAAAAATCTCTTTCTGGGTTGAGGCGAACCAAAAAAACCTGAATTATTGTAGCGTTTTTAAATTAAAATTTTTTATGATAATTCGTAGGCTCAGTTAGAACAACATAGAGAGGTGGGTTGAGGTAGCTCCAATTTTGAAACCCACGACATTGGTATATGCATTTTTGTCAGTGTAGTAAAAGCGGCAGCACTGGGCGCTTGAAAACATTTTTAAAAGAGAGGGCATGTCCATTTATATAAATTACCAAATTTTCAAAGTGATCCGTTGAGTAGTTCTTCCATAGGCGTCTAATAGGCCATCCACCCTCAATCACCCTGTATATGCACCACCGGCACCGCCGCTAAATATGATACATGCTGATTTTGCAAAATCCCCCACAGCTATAATAATGACGCTCATCGTGGCATGAGGGACAAATAATATGTCGGCCAGATAGGGCCCGAATGGCCCCCAAAGTGGCCCTGTTATGCGGCCATTATGCAGGATTATGTGGCTAAATTGCCACAACGAATGTGTGTCACAGGAGTTAATTTAGTTAGTTAGGAAATATTGAGGTAATGTGTGCCATTTTAATATAAATATAGGGAAATATATATGGTTTATTCATGTAATAAAACGGTGCCGTTGAATATAATTCATTAAAGTAATAAAACGTCGAGGATAATATTAACCATGTAGCTCTGAGTGAGTTAATAAAAAGTTTATTAATAACAGAAAAAAGTAATTACAACGCACATACGTATAAAAATGTTTTCAAATTTGGATAAATATCAGACTTCGTCCATATAATAAACAGTATAGTGCCAATGCGAACGTTCCAAAATTAAAAAAGTGTCCTCGCTATGGGAGATGGCGCGGGCATATTGAGTTTGCGCAGTAGGGTGGAAATTTCATCGATCCCGTCAGAGCCGGCCCGATATTATTTGTTTGTTGTTATTCGCCGCCATCTTTGGTTCTGGATGCTTTTTCAAATTACAGAATAAAAAGTGGTTCATCCGCATTGTTGTCGGTATATAGTGCTTATAAACTTTCATTACCTATAACAGCAATGTTTGTAAAGGAGTTTTTAATTTGTGGGGATTCGATTCGCTGTTTGGTAGGTTAGTGGCTTGTGTTGTTTAAGATGAAAGGACACAAGTGCATGGTGCTTTTTTGCAAAAGTCGTGGATCAATACCAGGTATCAAGTATTTCAGGTATGTAGATACATACAGGGTGTTATGGAAATGACGTATTATATTTAAATGGGTGACTCCTGGGGTGTCCTAGAGAAGCGCTACATATTTTTTTTTTTTTTAAATCGAACGTTTAAAAAGTGGGGTAATTCACCCATAAACCCACCCGGTTACTCCTCAGCACATTCATATACGATCATATTACATTGCCAAGCTGTGTAATCAACAGATGTTCAAGCCCAATGTTGCCAACTGTGTAGAAAATAACTATAGATTCTTATAAAAATAATATTTAGTTTACCTAGTATCCAAATAGAAGTGAATCCAGGTGCCAGTACACTAGCAAATAATCCAGGGCACAGACATCTTCAGATTTTTGTTTTTTTTTCTATGGGAAAAGCTTCATGCTCATCACGTACCCTGATGAAAATGTGGAACTGCATAATAAGCTTATATCCACTAAACCCCATTCGGCCTCTTATTTCCAATCTCTCGGAACATTTGCACTAAATCACTTAAAGAAACACACAAACACGCACGAGTTTCCAATTATTTTTTTGAAGAGATACACTTATTATTAGATTACACAAAAGCAATAAATACTAACGCATAATTACACTTTACAATAACCTACCGTACACATAAAACAACAGCACTATAGGATACAAATTATTTCGCAATAGAAATTCAGAAATAATAAAAACGCTAATTTATTAATCCTTTACTGAAGAAGAATGATGACATAATTATGTTGATAGCCCTTCAGTCTAAGCTAGCTACTACCCCTTTAAAATAAATATAGACTCGTCCAGACAAATATGCAATAGTGCTGGGCTGGGACATCGAAACGGAACATCGATGTTGACCATCGATGGCGTAGAAACATCGGTTGTAAAACATCGACATTTAAAAAAGTATATTTGCGATTAGGAATAAATTAGATTATAAAAAATAAAAATAAACTTGTTATTAGAAAGAATTGAAAAATTATGAAACGTCAAAAAACAAAATAACAAAAATTTTAAAAAATAATATAAACAAAAAAATAAAGCAATAATTAAAACATAATATTTTAAAACTGCATGAATTCCAGTCACTAACAACTTGTAAACTATTTTTTTTTTGTAAAACTAGATTAATGATGATTCCTTGCAAGCTATTTCGTTTTTGGGGCCATAGTTTCGCCGGCTTTGGAAAAAAAAATTTCGTTCTCGCAAGTGCGCCGCGAGAATGGAATCCGTATTACAGTCGGCAATTCTAGCCTTCTGTCAATTAAAATTGCACGGATTCATGCGCAGTACACCGTTCTCAGCTGTCTCGCATTGCCAGAAATGGGGCACGCGCCACTTTCATTGCCATTGCCGGTGAAAGTCTGGGTAGAGATGGATTATTCTGTTACTTTTAAATGTTTATTAATTGGACGAAGCACCTATGAACAGCTAATGGCTACTGCCATTTGTAAGTAGCAGTAGCTGCTTTAACTGCCAGTCAAAACGACTGTTAGCAAGGCGCCAGTTGATGGAAAACGGTTTACTGCGCATGAATCAATTATAATTGCCATTGCACCGGAAATTTTTATTGTCGACTCTAATAAGGCTTTTAGCAAATGAAATCAAAAGTTTTCGCTCTTATTTTCTTGTGCTGGGAAAATTGAGTTTAAGATTACAACCTAGTTTTCTTGTTTTGTTATAACATTGAACATCGAAAGGTAAACATCGATGTCGACATCGATGTTTGACCTCTAACATCGATGTCGAAAACATCGAACATCGGTACCAGAACATCGATGTTTCAAAAACATCGATGAACATCGCCCAGCACTAATATGCAATCGTTTTGCAGATGAGGTTAATAATACGTCATTCCCATGTTCTTCCAAAATTAGACCGCCATTTTCATACTGAACGACGGAACCAACGTGTTATGTAGACAATAAGGGCGTACTTTTGTCTACACAGTAGCACTTTAAAATATTAATTCAGATTGAACGGTACTTAGATGTGTTGTGACGCGAAAACTATGTGATTTTGTTATGTGAGTACTTGGTGTTTTTTATAAATTAAGTTGGTTTTAAATAAGTCCGAAAAGGTAAATAAAATTGCATTTTTTTTCTAAAGGGTAAGTGGCATTTATAAACTCAGTCAGTTCAAGTTTATAAATCAGAGATTGTTTCCCAGCGAACTGAACTGAACGTAAAAGTTTATAATAATGTACCCTGAAAAATAAACAACTTGCAATCTGTCAAACGGTTATTGACTTTCTAAAGAGTTTACCCTGAAGATGTGACAACACTGTTGACATATGTTGCTTTGTTTACCTTCCTGACAGGGGCACAATGTGCTTATTTTTGGTTTGACATAAGGTCATGTACAGGGCATATTAAATTAAAGCGCCATTTTTGGATATTTTTCTTCAATTTGTTTTCATCTCAGGAATTGCCGATTTAAATATAATACGTCATTTCCATAACACCCTGTATATACGAAAATATTTTGCTTATCACATTATCCGATCTTCGGAACCGAATTTCACTAAAAAGCTTGTAAAAAAAGAAGAGACTGTCACACATACAATATAATATATATGTGGTCACTACCCAACCTTAAAATTAATGTATTTTTAATTTGGTGCATTAGTAGCTGATAATAATAATCCCAAAATAGTCAATCTCATTCATTCTTAATTTTTGGTTTAGAAAAAAGTGAGGTAAAAAACATACGACGTCGGATGAAAGTTAAAATAAAGCTCATCGTGTCGATTGTTACAAATATTCGGACGGAATTTGGCACCAAAAGTTTACACCAATCAGGGCAACGTCGGATTATCATATCGTCAGAAATCGTATGCATAGAACGCTGTCTTAAATCGAACTAATCGAAATTTTGATTGCACTATTTTTCCTAACTAACCACAGAAATTTACATTAAAAAAGTTGAAATCCGGCTCTGTCGAATGTTCACTTTCACAAGGAAATTTCCGAACTGCGCAAACTCACAACGCCCCCTTCGATGCCCATAGCGGGGACATAATTGCAGATGGTATTAGCAATATACTGTTTTATTTTTGATTCTATTTTTTTTCTGAATTTATGATCCGATTTGAATGATTTTGTTTTTGCATTGTAGGTTGGTTCCTTGATACTATCATATTTTCACTGTTTATGATAAAAATTTAATTTTCGATTTATACTGGGTGTACTAAAAATGCTATGTTTTTTTCCGAAATTTCGCATCACCCTGTGGAGTATATTAGCAACCGAAACATAGCTCAGTTGACATTAAACGGTAGGTCCATCTTTCCCCAACATTTTCTTCTTTGGTTTACTTCATTATCTCTGTTATTAAAGGAGATACACCGTTTTATAGCGTAACATGTTTTTATAGACTTTAATATTCAACACAATATGGTTCGGATGCTAATATACTCCACAGGGTGATGCGAATTTTCGGAAAAAAACATAGCATCTTTAGTACACCCAGTATAAATCGAAAATTAAATTTTTATCATAAACAGCGAAAACTGTAACATTGTCAAGGTACCAACCTGCAATGCAAAAAAAGTCATTCAAATCGGATCATAAATTCAGAAAAAAAATAGCATAAAAAATATGGCAAATTTATGATGTTGCGTTAATTTTGTCCAGGAGTTTATATGTGGTTGTAGTAGTTTCCGTATTCCAATAAGCGGTTTAGGGTGGACTAGCTATGGACTCTTAATGACTCTCCTAAAAGACGAGCCAACACAATAAAAATAATAACCTCAAAACCATAAATTTCAGTGCAGGCAAATTCTAATTACGTTCAAAATTTCTTGAAATTTCAATTCCTGTCCCAAAAAAAAGGAAAACATAACTCTAACGCTAAACCCGAGCCATTTACAAACAAATACGCCTGTAAAAGTGATATTAAAAGTTTCCCGTTCTATGCCAATATTACCGAACGGCCAGTTTCCGGGTCAACAAGTGAAAATTACAATATAATTGTACTGTTATGGCTGTGGGCAACAACCGCCAATGTGCCTATTCCATATTTAGTTTGCGTTGTCCAATGCCGATAGAAACACGCTCCTGAAATTGTATTGTTGCCAAATTACACTGACCCATTATAATTTTGCCGCATAGATACTGAATTCGCCCATACTGATTAAATAGACTCTTAGAACGCAAAAATCTTTGGACTGGATTGAGCCTGTAAACAAAGCTGACACCTTTATAATGTCTGGCAATAACGATTCTGTATAGAGGTTTGTATCTGGTTTTATTACTCTCCCCGACAATAAATCCCGGAAAAAGATAATGTAAGTCTTGTTTATAGTCCTGTAACTTTTTTAATTGTTTACCGATCTTGGTGAAATTTTTAGCAAAGTGTAGACTTGTGTCTTGGGATGATATTCGGAATTTTAGGTTTCAAAAAATACCGATGTCTCGACCATTATACAGGAAGAAACAAAAGTTACTTTTTTACCCTTAATTTCTTAACGCCCTGTGGAAAACGAGTGGTAGAATTTAGCTGAATTACGAAGTGTGATCATTTCTTAACCCAATGTTATTTGGTTCACGTCCTTAACTGCTTTGTAAAAGAAGATACAAATTTTTCTCAATTTTATTCACAATCCAGAATATTACATGATTCTATGGAGTACCATAAGCAAATATCCGAAAATTAATAGCGCGCATTGTCACCTCATGTTCTTATCACTTCTACCATGTGACGAGGCATGCTTCAATACAATACAGGCAGTGGAGGCTCGTGACCTATGATAGAGGTGGTTCACAAGTATGGTGAAATTTTTCTAGGCGTTTTAAATGTAGAAAGAAAAAAAGTAATGAAAATGCATTAGGTAAAACATATTTTTATTTATTTTTTAATTTTACACAAGGAAATACAACTTTTGGAAAATAAGAAATGTTTTCTTAGTGTCTGTAGCTGTCGCAACCCTCGTAACAATATTAATACAGTCCACTACTAATACTACTAAAGCCATCTACGAGCTATCAAGAAAACCGACTGATGTCCAATACTACTACCGCCATCTACGAGTTATCAAGAAAATCGAATGATGTCTAATACCACTACGCCATCTACGGGCTACGTCATTAGGCGCAACAAAGACGAGAACGAATCGAGCCACGAGACTGACAAGTTGGCATTCTTCATATTTTCAGTGTTTTTTAGTTTAAATCCTTAAATAAAACGGTTTAAAATCATATCGAGTATCATTTATCGACCCTACACAATAGTGCTTAAACGTAAAGTCCATTCTTCGGTTCTTAATTGTAGAAAATTGATCAATAACAGCCTCATTAAGTTTGGAATACCTCTACAAATTTTTTTTCATATATTTCTTTTTTAAACTTTCTAATAAAGTCCCTAGATTTACCCTTTGTGGTCTGCGTTAAATTAATTTCGGGTTTAGGTGTTCCCGATTTCTTCACTTCAATTTTCTGCTCCAAACTCAAAGAGCTAAAGTTATTTCTCAAATAGTCCACCGTCAACTATTCATTTTAACTTAATAAATATATAAACAAAAATTGTGCGACTTTTCCATGTTAAATCGTCAGAGCCCCGCTATCCCCCGGTGCCACCCGCCACCTGTTACCACAGAGAAACTGCACTACTTAATCGCACGTGCGAACAAGTCTCGTCATAATCGTCATTTACCTCGACCGAGGCACGGTTGCCGGATCTATACAGTTTGGTTTGACGGGATGATCAAATATTAGGCAGAGTCGGACTTTATACGATAAATAATATTCAATGAATATAAATTAATATTTTTTTATTCGTTTTGTTTTGGGGGTGCACGTGCGCATGTGCTCCTGTTGAAGAACCGCCACTGAATACAGGCTATTAATTTTTGTATATTTGTTTATGCTATTGGATAAAACAATGTGATGTTTTGAATTGTGAATAAAATTGAAAAACTGCAACATTTTCTTTTAAAAAATAGATAACGACGTGAACCTAAAAACATTCTGTTAAGAAAGGGGCACACTTCAAAGCAAAACATAATGAAGCTAAATTCTATCGCTCAATTTTTCCACAGGGTGTTAAGAAATTAAGGGTAAAAATGTTACTTTTGTTTCCGTCTGTATAATGATCTCTAAATGAATATTTTTTGAAAACGAGAATTCAATCGCAATAGTATCCACATACTTGAAATTATAAACGTGGACCCATTCTAAGGGCAACGAGATATTTTCTTGGCATGTTTTGCGAGCAATTAGTTAAGAAATATTAGTATACTTACGTAATAATTGTCAACAAATTACAATGAATCGCTGCATTTTATCCTCTAAGGAGAGCCGGAACACCTGGAACAAAAGATAACTTTATTTTCATACATAATTTTTAACCAATATTTCATTAATATTAAATTTGCACGAGAAAAAACTTAGTAAAATTATTATGGTAAAGATTTTATTGTAAAATTTCCTATAAAATACAGTATTAATAACATTTTTTATGAGTAATCCATACAAAAATAATATTGTAAAAATACGTTACAAAAAAATATGGTTACGATTTCTCATAAATTTAGTAAAATCAAGTGTACGTACGTAAGTATAACGTATATTACAAATTTTACAACGAAGGTATGTGCACGGAACAAACACTATAGAAAAATTATTATAGTAAAGATTTTATTGTACGATTTTCCATAATGTATTACTTACAATTTTCATTATTAATCCGTAGCAAAATATTATTGTACTTTTATAGGATATCTCCGTAATTGTTAGTGCTATCAAAAAAGTAATGTGGGTGTCATGTGCTCTTCTTGGGTCGTACTTAAAATAGTAAAATCAAAATTTGAACAGAAATACGGGGGAAATTCAAAAATTGACAATTCCTAAATTACCCTATATTTTCTTAGTTAAAAGAGATATAGAAAAATGTTTAATACAGAAGTTTCTTTATAATGATTGTTGAATAATCTACCGTTTTCAGAATAAGTATACGGGGCTAGGTAAAAAAGTTATCAGACCTGTGAGGTAAAAATAGAGGCATATTCTATTTTTACTCATATCTTGTAAAACAGTTTGGTTTATTATTGTTATAATATTATTTGACATTGGTTCTGATTTCAATATCACGATCGATGGTCAGACGTGCTAATGATGTTATTAGTTATAATAATATAACAATAACAAGGACATGAACCTTATGGGTTAAGGTTGTAGATTAAGTAGTTAAGGTTATAATAAGATAATATAAGGATGAGTGAAACAGGAGAGAAAAGAATCAATACGCAACCCTTTTTTGAGTAGGTTGCTGATATTAAGACTGATCTAAAATGTAGTTCTAAAAATATACCTTTAGCATGGCTAATGTCCGCTGATGTTTTATTACGAACCAGCAACATCTATTACATGGCGATCCTGCCAGTGGACTTAGTCATGCAAGTCCAGTATTAGTGAAAGTTTAGTTCAGTGAAAGTTGTGCAAAAATGGGAAGTGTAAGGCAGTTAATTATGAAGGGGTCATACCACAAGCCCTTCAATGGTAAACCTGTTACTGCATCTATACGTAAAAAGTTTGATAGAAAGCAGATTTCAAATGACCAGACCATGTCCACGAAGGCGAATGTACGTGTGAGGCCTTTGTTGAAGAAAGGTGAGGCAAAAAGCCGCTCGTACTCAACGTGGGACTAATGGCACATGACGTTATGGTTAAGGGAGACCCAAAGCATCTGTTAAAATTTTGAAAGTGTTAAAGGACTGTAAGTTAGATGATACCTTGTATTTATATCGTGTTTGTTTTTTTAAATTTTATTTTAAAGATGACTCGAAATTTTTTAATTTATTTGATACTGGGCGCATTTTTGGCTTCTCGAGTATGGCACCGAGGATGTGACAGCGACTAATTGATGGCATTGAGTTACCGATTGTTTTTTTTAGTAAAAGTAAACCGAAAGAAGTGATTTTATGTAATTAAAATTTTATTGAACTGTGATAAAATAGGACTCCATATAAAAATTTTCGTCTTTAATAAGAAATATTTAATATATTTTTTTTATTTTTCTATGAACCAGGATTCTTGAATGAAGTTAGCTTAGTGCATCGTTGTGAGACCTGCGATTCAAATATATTAATACGGAATATAAAAATCAGAATTCTCGATCGGCGTTAGCCTTAAGTGCATCGTTGAGAGACCTGATATCCGTATGTGATGATGATTCATCACTTATGTATATTATACATATACATATTTGCAAATTAATTGCAATAGAAGACGAAACAATTGAATTTATTGTTATTATTTTTTTCAAAGGAAGTTGATTCTTTAGAATTAAAAATGCATATTCAGCGAGTAATTTGTAACGTGAATAATAACTTAATGGCATCAAGAAAGTAAAAGAGTAATAATATATTGTAATTGTGGAAATGTAGGTTTAGAAGTTATAGTCGATATTTTTAGAAGTTATAGTCGATATTTATAGAAGTTATAGTTGATATAGAAGTTATAGTCGATATTTATAGAAATTATAGTTATAAAAGTATAATTATAGAATTATAGTTAGAGCGCACACATTTAGTTAGTGCAGCGTATATATGTATATATATATATATACATAGGTCTAAAAAAAAAAAAAAAAAAAAAAAAAAAAAAAAAAAAAAAAAAAAAAATTCTAGACCCTTGATTTTTTTTTTCCTTTCCCAAGGGAGGTGTGAGGTAAAAATAGAGGCATATTCTATTTTTACTCATATCTTGTAAAACAGTTTGGTTTATTATTGTTATAATATTATTTGACATTGGTTCTGATTTCAATATCACGATCGATGGTCAGACGTGCTAATGATGTTATTAGTTATAATAATATAACAATAACAAGGACATGAACCTTATGGGTTAAGGTTGTAGATTAAGTAGTTAAGGTTATAATAAGATAATACAAGGATGAGTGAAACAGGAGAGAAAAGAATCAATACGCAACCCTTTTTTGAGTAGGTTGCTGATATTAAGACTGATCTAAAATGTAGTTCTAAAAATATACCTTTAGCATGGCTAATGTCCGCTGATGTTTTATTACGAACCAGCAACATCTATTACCATCAATATACCATCATAACCTCATTTTTTTTAAATGGAACATCCTGTATATTTTAATCTAAAAAGATAGCATTTTAAACTCTCTTTTTTAATTTATAACACACCATGGATGATAGATATCATCAAATTTTTCAAAACGTTGATAAGTATTTTTCACAAATGAATATGTAAAAAATGAAATTGACGTTAAATGTTAATAACAACTAGAATGTCAACATAGTTGTCTCTAGGATATTAGTTTTTGTTTCATGGCCTACTTTGGTTTAAAGTAATAAAGTTTAATAAATCGCCTAGGAAACCAATGGTGTGTTATATATTTGAAAGGAAAATTTAAAATAGTATATTTTTAGATTAAAATATACAGTGTGTTCCAATTTTAAAAAAATGAGGATAGGTCCGATAACTTTTTACCTGACCCCGTATACTTATTCTGAAAACGGCAGATTATTCAACAATCAATATAAAGAAACTTCTGTATAAAACATTTTTCCATATCTCTTTTAACTAAGAAAATATAGGGCAATTTTGAAATTGTCAATTTTTTTGATTTTCCCCCGTATCTCTTAAACGAGCGAAAATTTTCAAATTTTGATTTTAGCATTTTAAGTTTGGTCCAAAAAGAGTACATGACACCTACATTACTTTTTTGATAGCACTAACAGTTACCCTATAAAAGTATCGAAAATGGTACACCCTGGACATACACATAATTTCTAAGTATAGTTATAATTTGTAAATTTTACCACGAATGTATAGTGAAAATAATTTATTTATAACACCAGTAGTTAAATATTTTAAGGTACATTTCACTGGCTATTATTTAAGTATTCTTTTATTATAAAAATCATCTAGTTTAAATGAAACGTTGTAAAAATATTTTTACAAGATTAAAAGGCATAAATGAGATGATAACAGGAGGAGGACTTAACAGGAAACACACAATCGATCGATGAAGTCAAGCGACACAAGGCGTGGTTACAACTTGGATGGGTAACCGCTTTTGAATACCATGTGTTAAAATTTTTACAAAAGATTTTATTAAATTTTGCAAAATATTTTTACTAAATTTTTTGGAATATTTACTTCAGTTTTGCTATAAATTAATGGCAGTTATTCTAGTCACATATAGAACCATAAATTATGCTTGGTTTTACTATTTTTATAGAAAATTTAACGAAGTTTTTCTTTCCGTGTATTTCTTAGCGTAAGATTTATTATTCTATTTGAGTATTATATTTTTAAACTAAGCAATATCTTTTTTCTGTGTAACGTATGTAACTAAAAACAATAGAAAATGAGACGCGATAAGCCCTTAAGCTGTAGGTCGTTGATAAAAATATATAAACTCTGCCTTGTTTTTGATATTAAAAAATGTATACGGAAATTTTTCGCTCGGTACTTAAAATGTCATCATAAAATAATCTCGAATCGCGGTATTACGAAAATTGCCGACACAGGCAGAAATTGCCTTGGCGGTGAAAAATTTTTTAAATCCTATCGGTGCTTTTTCACATCGGCAAATGCTTTATCGTTAAGTTTCCAGTTGATTAAGCATTATTAGTGAAAATTGCAATTCTTAAACCATCCTTTCGAATACATGTCGAAAATAATCTGGGAAAACCTTTTTTAAAGACAATAATTGGTGGATAAACTAACAATGATGCTAACCAAGTAGAATTTAATCCTAAGAAACCCCAGGTAGCAGTAGCAGTTTTATCTAAGAATGTTAACAAACCAGAACCGAATATAGTCATGGCAGGACACACTGTGAGGTAAAAATAGAGCTCTTTCCATTTTTTACCTATTTTACATAAAATAAGGATGAGTTCTATATTATTGTTATAATTAATAAGTAACACGACCAGGGTCACGTCCAATGCTATCATAACTATACCGGACGTGATATTGTGATTGTATACACAACAATTATAACAATAATACTTGCCTTGCTCCACAGTCTAAGGTTAAGTTCAAGTTTAGGTTAGTATATATATGTAGACAAATAATAGAGAAGAGAGCAGAGACTAAACTGAGACTAGAAGTTTATAGTGGGTAATAAAGACATACCAGGAAAATGTAGAGCCTTTACAACTACATTTTCCTACCTACAAATACAGCCGTATGTTTTATTTCAACAAGAACCTGACGTCCACTACATGGCGATCCTGCCAGAGGACTTACGCATAAGTCTTTTGGAAGTGAAGTGAAAGTTAGTGAAAGTTATGGTATAAGTGATGGGGACCAGCCAGTCAAAAGAAGAGGTAATAATAGCGCAGGCGGGTAACAGCGGAGGAGTGACAGCAACAGCAACATTACCAACCACAAAGGACATCTGCTCCGTAGCTGTTTGTGTGCTGGCCTGCATCTGCATAGCAGCGTATCTAGTGAGCTTGTGCAGGAAGAAGTTAAAGCAGAAGATAAGGAAGGAGATAGCAAGGAGCCAGGAACTGGTGTAGCATCCCAGCCCAGCAGTACGTACGTGTGAGGCCTTGATGCAAGGTGAGGCAAAAGCCGCTCGTACGCACCGCGGGAACACTAGCTTCTACGTCTATTAATTTTCTGGGCGTCAATCTGGAAGAAAATATGTCGTGGCATTACCACTTTGTGGGAAGCGCCAAAGCAGCTTCGCAGGAACATGATGTACTCTTCCGAACCAGAAAGTTGTACACACCTCAACAATTTTTGCCGCTATACAAAGCCCAGATTCGGCCATCACTAGAGTACTGCTCCGATGTCTGCATGGAGCTTCTGCATCACACTCTTCGGTTACTGGATTCCATAGAAAATAGAGCCAATCGTCTGATCGGAGACCACGAACTGACCCAGAACATCAGAGACAGGTTACAGATATTTCCATCGCAAATATTCGACTAACCTTGCTCGCTTAATTCCACCTGGAGCAGGGGTCGGCAACCTTTTGAGACGGAAGTGCCAAAAGTTATAATTTACACAATTTCTCAGATTTTAAAGAGCCACTGACGGCCGCAATTTGATATCGAAAGAGACACAACCTGACTTGCCGCCAAATCGTCTTGCGTCGAAAACGAATCAAAACCTGTATAGAAACATCCGACGACGGTGTCATTCGAGAGCTTTCGACGGACCGACGACAGTAACGACGCTTGTCACGGGGGAGGGGTGCGGTGAAAAGCGAGTACAAGTGGCTGAGAGATAGAATCGGTGCCTAATCCTCGTTAATCGATTCAGAACGAATTTTTAAAGAGCCGCAGGTTGCGAACCCCTGAACTAGAGCGACGAATAGAACAAATACACGACTAACCACTGCCGCCCGTCCATATGTGGTTCAGCTTAGTACTCCTCGAACTTCATTGTTTAAGAATTCTTCATCTGGAGGACGTCGTCCTTGTGGAATGACCTTCCTGAGGTCGTGTCAGGATTTTTCCTGTGAGAGTGTTTGATCATAAAAAAAATATGTAATACATAATGTGTATAAGACGTGGCATACTGCCAGGGGAGTAGTTTCTTGAGTTTTCATGCGACAGTGTTCTATATTGATATGATAAAAGTTTATCAATATCTACGAAGGGCACCCGACAATTAATATGGAACGAAACACTTTTTTTAATAGGGAATTAATTTTTATTTCAGAGCAAACTTTTTATTACGGTTTGATTTTTTTTAAACTTATTTTATTTTTAACTGTCGCCTCTTACAACCCTTTCAACTCTAAGGGCGTGACTGGATGCATATTTTATTCCCCTACTTTATAACAAGTTGTGTATTTCACCGGTCCGTTTCGAAAATAAAAGAACCGAGAGGCACTTGTGTCAGTCCGGGGACTTTCCGCACGCCGGCAGCGGCACGAAAATAACTCATAACTTTTGAATAAAACAGAAATTGAATCGATACGTTTACAGTCGGGGTTTTGTCCGCTTCCCTTTTTTAAAGAGCGACCTTTATTTTTCCGCAAATATCGGCAGAATGTATTTAGCGGAAAAATACCTGTGTCGTTAAAATATACAGGGGGTTTCTTTAAGGACATGGTAATATTTCAGAGCGCAATTCCTTACTATTCACTTTGTTGACCTATTTTTCAGCTTTGTTGGACTACTCAATTTTTGTTCACCTTTATTTGCAAATATATAAATTTATGTTTTTATTAAAAAATAATATATTGATGCCAGAAGTAGTGTTGGGAAAAACTGATGATTTTAATAATCGAGTGAATCGCTCGAGTGAATCGCTTGAAATTCCAATTCACCAGGCGGTAACGTTACCGACTGCTCGACGGCAGCCTAGCCGTTTACATGTGATCAGGTAGAGTATTTAACAGGCACGTAACTACGGGTAGGCACATGTTTAGCTAAAAAATTGTAGTAGCCACCAAAAAAATTCCAGAAATTTATTTATTTGTGAATAATGAATTTTTACCACGTGTCTCGATACCAAACAAAGAAACTGCAAAAAATCACCCAAATATGTATATATTGTTCGGGTTTATTATTGTGCTTTTTTATATAACCCGAACAAAAAGTATTACCAAGAGTTATTTTTCTTCACATCTTTCTCAATCTAGGAGCATAAAATAAGTAGATATTTAAAATAGCTTGTCAAATTCTTCCACTATAAATTATCAGGTGTCCACTGTGTGCCCTTCAAATATTTAGGAGTATTACGCGACTGGCAAAATAAGAAAATAGGTGATTATTTTTTTAAATTCATGTTTATAGTTACCTAAAAGTTCCAGTTTAACTTTAAGAATGCTTACTTTTGGTTACCAAAAAATTTGTCGATACCTATGTTTTGTTAACTATTTTGCTCGTTTTCTTATTTTCCATTAACATTTTCTAAATGTATGTTATTTTTAAGAAGTCTTCTTGAGTTTAATAATAAAAAGTTGCTGTTTAGATTTAAAAATATTTACTATAAGATTACCAACGAATTTTTCTATATATTTTGTTAGCCATTTTGTTCGTTTTGTTATTTTTCATTACCAATTTCTATTATTATGTTATTTTTTAGAAGTTTTTAAAAATTTTAAAATTATATCCTTTAATTTTTTAATATTTACAATCGGAGACCTAAACTACGCCGCTGGCTAGCCAGTTAAAACAAAATTTTACAAAATGCATGTCGCGATGACTCCGCTAAGGGATTCAGCATACTTTTTTATATGCACCTTCTCGTTTATGTGCCTTTAAGAAAGACGTATGTCGTGTACTTGTTCAGCGTCAAACTCGAATGTCGCCCATCGGATGGCGCGGCGCGTAGACCGATGGTCGTGTATCAAGTGACAGGCGATATTTTTCGGTTTTTCGCCTGAATTTATAACTAGAGTATTTCATATCGAGCGAAAAACTGTTCGAATATACGAGCAGTTTTTTAACTCGATCACACTACCGCGGTACAATTCCGTCGCCGTCAAGCGAAGCTCGGGTATCCAGTGAAAGATAATAAGTGACGAGCGACGGTTTTCGCCTGAATAGATAACTCGAGCGATTTTTTTAATAATCGAGCGATGTCGGTTATTTCAATAATCTAGTGAGGTACTTAAACGAGAAGGTGCATATAAAAAAGTATGCCGAATCCCTTAGCGGAGCTATCGCGACGTGGGTTTTGTAAAGTTTTGTTTTAACTGGCTAGCCAGCGGCGTAGTTTAGGTCTCCGATTGTAAATATTAAAAGATTAAAGGATATAATTTTAAAATTTTTATTTACTATAAACTCAAGAAAACTTCTCAAAAAGTAACATAATAATAGAAATTGTAAATAAAAAACAAAACGAACAAAATGGTTAACAAAATATATAGAAAAATTCGTTGGTAATCTTATAGTAAACATTTTTAAATCTAAACAGGAACTTTTTATTATTAAACTCGAGAAGACTTCTTAAAAATAAGATACATGATACAAAATATTAATGGAAACTAAGAAAACGAGCAAAATAGTTAACAAAACATAGGTATTGACAAATTTTTTGGTAACCAAAAGTAAACATTCTTAAATTTAAACAGGAACTTTTAGGTAACTATAAACATGAATTTAAAAAAATAATCACCTATTTATTTTGCCAGTCGCTAAGCCTACATTTTTGAAAGGCACACAGTGGGCACTTGATAATTTAAAGTCGAAGAATTTGACCAGCCATTTTAAATATCTACTTATTTTATGTTCGTAGATTGAGAAAGATGTGAAGAAAAATAACTCTTGGTAATACTTTTTGTTTTAAAAAAAGCACAAGAAGAAACCCGAACAATAAATACATATTTGGGTGTTTTTTTCCGGTTTTTTGTTTGGTACCGAGACACGTGGTAAAAATTCATTATTCACACATAAATAAATTTCTGGAATTTTTTTGGTGGCTACTACAATTTTTTAGCTAAACCTGTGCCCACCCGTTTACGTGCCTGCTAAATACTCTACCTGATCACATGTAAACGTCATCGCTTGGTGAATTGGATTTTCAAGCGATTCACTCCATTCTTAAAATCGCTCGAATATCAAGTACTCGATTATTAAAATCACCAACACTAGATATTAGGGATAAAAAAAATATATCACTGAATACAAGAAATTAAATTTAAATATATTATGGAACGTTACAGTCAAAATAGTCATTCGTCATGCACAATAAGCTGAATTTAATTTAATTTATTGATACAAATCTACAATCTGGAAAACATAATAAAGATTTCAACATGAAAATATGCAGAGCGACAACTGCAGCGATCGCGTGTGGTGGCGATTCGTAAAGGGCAGCGCGGTCAGCTCAAGTCCCGTAATTTTATTATTAAGGGACCTAATCGGTTTGAACGCATGCGAAAAATGCCATTTGTAGTAAATATGTCCATTATATTTAGCGTTCTTTGCGTATTTTAATGGTAAGAGCATCATGTTCTATAATTACCTATTCTGTAGGTTTTATTACTTTTATTATTAACTATTTTAATTGCATCTGAATTGCGAGGTTCAATATTTTGTTCTTGTGCCACTCTGTCGCCGCATTTTGCATTACAATTTTATATTTCGCATCATCTCTTCTTCTCTGTTCTCCTCAACCAGAATTACATACAGTACATTTGCTCTTTTTTGTCTCAAACCCCAATATCTATTATTCTATTTGTATACACTCTAAAAAATGCATTGGTATCTAAGACTAATTTTATCTTGCTGTTAAAGTTTTAGCTTATGTAAAAGTAATTTTTAGTTAGCAAAACAAATTTTCGTTTTATCTGAATTACGATGAATATCTAGTTAACAGAACTAACTCTTATTTTTAACTACTTCTTAGTTAACGTAACTACATTATCATGTTGAAACCAACACTTTTTTATTAATTAGCTCCCTATACTAATTTACTTAGTTATTGGTATTGGCCAGATATAGTAGTAAAAAGTAGATACGATGTGAGACCTGACGTCACACCAACTGTCGCTATTTGCTGCTAGGAGATGGCGCTGCGCGCTGTATTTTCTCAACTACCGTTGATAATACCAACAGGACTGCCAAAATATATAAAAGCATGGATCACCCTCCTGAACCAAATCTGCAAGAAGTCACCGCAGAAGATGTCAAAAAGATCATACGTTACGTAAAGGTCAAAAAAGCTCCCGGGCTAGATAGAATCACCAACCTATCACTGAAAAATCTACCGGAGAAGACAATAAAGGACATAGCCAACATCGCAAATGCTATACTGAAAACTGGACATTTTCCCGCCCCATGGAAACAGGCAAAAATCATTATGATAGGGAAATCAGGCCAAGACAGACGAAAATTAACCAGTTACAGGCCAATCAGTCTTCTGTCTAACATAAGCAAGATAGTGGAACGGTTAATTTCGGGTAGGCTCACAACCTTTGTCGAAACTAACAACTGTCTACCAGTGGAGCAGTTTGGCTTTAGAGCTAACTTGTGCACCGTTAGACAGACAACAAGACTGGCTTCTAACATAATCAATGGATTCAATAGACGGAGGAGCACGGTAGCCGTCCTATTCGATATCAGTAAAGCTTTTGACAGGGTATGGCATAACGGGTTAATTGTGAAAATGATCAGGCTAGGAGTACCAAACTATATGATAAAACTTATAGCCTCCTATCTTGAAAATCGTTCGTTTAAAACTTTTGTTGAAGAGTGTTACTCTACGTTAAAAATAATCAGGGCCGGAGTCCCACAAGGTTCGGTAATAGCCCCCTACTTTTCAATATCTTTACTTGTGATATCCCAATGCATCCGTCTTGCGAAAAATTCATATACGCTGATGACACAACCATAGCAGTGACATCAAGAAATCCAAAGCAAATAATGCTCACGCTAAAAGAAAACATCATTACTCTGGAAAAATGGCTCAGCAAGTGGAAAATAAAAATCAATCCAGAAAAAACACAGGCAATTTACTTTACCAAGAACTCATCAAGGTTCAGAAGACCGGAAGGCAGGGTCACTGTAGGAAACAAACCAATCGATTGGAGCCCAAGCGTAAAATACTTGGGACTTCACTTCGACAAACGCCTCAATTGGAAAGTAAATACAGCCCACAGGAGAAAGATGGCTCACGCCCAACTGAGCACTCTATACCCGCTGCTCAACAGTAGGAGCAAGCTAACAACCAGGACAAAAGTCATGATGTACAAAGTGCTCATCAGGCCGGTGCTCACATACGGAGCACCGACATGGTGCACACTGGGTAAGCAGGACTTACAAAGACTACAGGTAATACAGAACAAGCCACTTAAAATAATACTGAATACACCTAGATATACCAGAACTCACGTTATACATTGAGACCTCCAAATTGACACAATTTCGGAGTTTCTCGATAAAATAATCGCGAAATATCACACCAAGGCTAACTTGGCCAACAACGCCAAGATAGCTTCATCGCACATACGCAGACTACCGCATCAAAAACACAGAATGCAAAAAAAAAACTTCACTGTACTGACGAGAACTACAGAGTTCGATACCGGTCTGCAGGTGGTTACATCATATCAATGGAAAAGGCTTCCTTATCTTGGTAGTACCATTCATTCCAATCTGAAATGGTATTTTAAAGTGCTACTGTATAGACTAAAGACGCCCTTATTGTATAAGGTATCATCGGGTGGTCTGGAAAAATAATAATTTTTTATTTATTTTTTATTATATTTATTTAATATTTCTTTGCTCTTTTTTTAACAATAAAATAGGTAATAATTAACAAACACAATTGTTCAAACAACAATATGATGTTGCTCCTAATAACTAACTATATTGGTTATGATAAATATTTATTCTTTCGGGTACTAGAAGTACTTGGTTGACTTAAAAAGAGTTATTAGTGACTTCAACTAGAATAATCGTAGCAATAAAATTTGGCCTTCGATACTAATTTCCTCTTATCGCCAATTTCACTAAAGTTTCTTGTAATTGAGATTAAGATCTTGGTATCCTAAACTAGATCATTTTTTAGACTGTCTGTATGTGCTGGTCTGTCTAATTATTGTACCGTTGAGTTGGTTGTTAGAAATAATAATGTATGGACCTCTTAAATCGCATAATTTCAATATTAATAGTTCGGACATGGCGACATGCCATTGTCGCATTCCACGCGAAATATGAACAACTTTTTAGTATTTTATTCGACGTGAGTTGAATTTGTTCGGCTTATTTTATATTTTTCCAGTTTGATTGGTGCTAATAAGTTTTAAAAGGGTATTTCCGTCGTTTTAGTATAGTTTCTTTTGTTTTGAAATCTTTGATTGACTACATATCGAGTTGTTTGCGTATTTGTAAACCACAGTAAGTACTAATCAAGTAACGGAAAATTTATAGGTTAGTATTTTATTTATTTGTTTTTAGACGATAATAATAATTATGGAGCATAATTATTGTCTGCCTTCTACCTCAGCTGATGCCACCGTTAGAGAAACTAAGGTAAATTTTAATATTAATAAAAAAATTTCTAGATGTTTTATTTTATTCCGAGTGAGTTGAGATTTATTTCAGTTAAATATCAGATAATACTTTTGTGTGGTTTGGTTAGCTGGGAAAGTAGGAAATATCTGCATGATATTTTTAATAGTTTTGGTCTTTATTCAAGTGCAATTATTGATCATGTAGTATGTAATAATATGTTTATCTAAGTTCACTATTTTGAGAACTTTGCAGAGAACGCTAAATATATTGTCGGAAGCTTTTGATTTATATATAGAGCTGATGATAATCGCCGAGCTCTAATGGAAAAGCCTTGTTGCTCGGAAGAGACGCAGATTTCTTGAAATATATATATGGCCAATGAGCAACTTGGTGCCGAAAAAAATTGTCCCAATTTAACCGATTTCGTCTCTCTTTACTCTTACCTTTCCCGAAATCCCAACGGGGAAGGCCTAAATCCCCATTTCATTAGTTTTTTGCATATATGACTTCAGTAACCTACGTATTTGCAGTATGCGTAGCCTACGTAGACAGAAGAAGGGTGCATATAGAATTTGCTTGTTATGATACTATACACTTATAAGTTACTATTGAACATTAAAGTTAAAACAGAGGTAACAAGAGTGCACAACCTTTAAGCAACCTGTATATTTAGTTTTTTAATACAATAACATGTGTAGACACATTGTATAAAGTTTACAGTAGATAAGGATGGACATCCATGTAGATACGTACTTCCTATCTTTTTGTGAATATAGAGGTACCTACTAGACATGTAATTATAGATAATGACTTCATTTTATATATTTGAGTAAATAAATAATAAAAAAATACAATGTGTATGTGTGTTTTATTCCCTACAATAAATAATAAAAAATGCATTTGAAAATATAAATAGACTCGTTTCATTTTCAAAATAAACGTACGTACTATTGTAGTACGGTCCTGGAATGTCATACAAACCTAGGCAAAATAAATAACCAGAAATAAGCAGGCAAGTCATTAATGTCACGTGACACTTGACATATCTGGCGCGAGGGTTCGCTGCAACGACTATACACTAGCCGACAACAAATTTCGGACCAAGATAATGTTAGTCAAGTTGATAGTCCCGTTTTTTTAATTGTTGTCCGATCTTGGTGAAATTTGTAGCAAAGTGTAGACTTGTGCCGTGGACTGATATCCTGAATTTTAGTTTTCAAAATATCCTGATGTCTTGATTATTATACAGGCAGAAACAAACGTTACTTTTTTACCCTTAATTTCTTAACGTCCTGTGGAAAAATTGAGCCATAGAATTTAGCTTCATTATATCTTGTTTCGATGTGTGTCTTTTTCTTGACATAATGTTTTTTGGTTCACGTCATTATCTGCTTTTTAAAAGAAGATACAAATTTTGAAACAAAGTCGTGCAGTTTGTCAATTTTATTCACAATTCACAACATGACATGATTCTATCGAGTAACAGACCAAATAACCAAAAATTAATAGCACGTATTACATCGTGCGTCGTGTTCTTATATGTCTATTCTACCATGTGACGTGGCATTTCAATGAAGTTTTGAATTGCTTCTTGAGAAATATTTTCCCATTCTTCAGGAATGTCTGTTGTATGTAATAATATAAAGCAAATCTAGTAATTAAAACACCTCCTTCCTAGTTTACGGGTTGTAATTTGGTATTTATACGATGTGAACATTCAGATTTAAATGCATTGAGAATATCATTCCAAGACACAAGTCTAAATTATTTCACCAAGAACGGAAAATATTTTTTCTATTTGGGTTTCATAATGGCTACATTATCAAAATCCATAAAAAATTGAATAACCTGCCACTTTATGAAACGGAATTTTTTTTTATGTTGGCAGCAAGCAGGGTTCGAATTTTAGGCTTACTTTGATTTCGTTGAAATTAGTTTTCTAGGCATTATGGATTCGACAAAAAATTTTTATAGAAAACTTAAAATACTAACCTTTAATCTTGCAAATAGATCATTTGTACTTGATATTTATCCGAAATACCTATACTCGGAAATATATAACATGCTGACGGTGTCCGTCAACTAATTTCTAGTCACAACTATAAAATAAAATAACCCGAAAATAATCTTCCAGTTTATGCTCTATTTCTAAAGTTTTATTCAATAAAGTACTGTTTTTATTTTTATTTCAATATAGTATTATACATATTACTTTATATATACATATTTATAGTTACTGTAGACATTTCCTGGGCATTAATTAATATTTCTGTCAGATTCTGTGTCGACACAATATTTTGTGCAATACTATTATTTATGATTTTGTTTCAATATTTTGAACTTTGTCCTGCTCGCACCATAACTCAAAGTTTTGCATATTCTTTTTAAAAGTTTTTCTAGATTATTTTCTGCAATTTCTCGTATTTCTGACGAAGTACAACTTTCTTCCCGACTCATTTTTATTAACTTTAATAATATATTTATTTTTAATTATGACGGATGGGAAGAAGCTTTGTTGTGTTCAATGGTTTCTATCATGGCACATTTGACACTTGTAACATTTTATTAAATTGTAAAAGTATTGCCAACCCAATAAGAAAATATAAATTCAAATGGCAAAATCTACTATCTTTTTTAAAGATTTTTAGACTTTAAAGACCCAAATAGAAAAAGTATTATAAAATACACGGTTCATAAGACAATTAGAGCATTTGTACTTTAGAAAACTCCCCGCTTCGCGGGTCGCTTCCTAAATTAAACGCGTGCTCTAAGATAATGTCTTATGAAACTTGTATCTTAATATACTATAAAAAGTTACAGGTCTATAAACTTGGACTGTCTTTATCCGGAATTTATTGTCGAGGAGTGTGGTTGTAAAAAAGTAACAATCGCACAAGACATGACATATTTCCTACAAACTTATCCTTATAACGAAGAAGTTATGCTATCAGATGCCTAGCGGACAGAAAAGAGAACGTAGGTGTGAATATTTCAAAAATCATAACATTTTTCACCTTTAAACAAATTATCTAAATATTGGTTTTTGACGTGCAAAACATTCAAATTGTATTAACACGAGCACGTCAACATTACAATTTATTTACCAAATAATTACGAGTCATTTATATATTTATGATTGTTAGTTATATTTTTAGTTTAATTTTATGTTTCGATAGTGGGACTAATCTGTTTTCAACATTTTAAAATTAAGGTCTTAGTTGAGAAAGACAAACAAGGGTTCACAGTTCTTATTGTGCAAGTCATCATCAGGTGGAGAAATGATTGTCAATAACATTTTCATACGCGTATGTTGTTTGCGTGAAATTCGCTTCTGTAAAAAAAATATGCCTAGATCAGTTTTTGAGATTACGAAATAAATGTTAAATCGACCACCTCCGCCATAGTTCCCAGTTCAATTTACCATATTGGCTCTAAAGTTGTCAACGGCACTAGCGCACGAACGAGAGGCACTTGCGAAGTGTCGATTTTATTATTGATGGGTTTTGCGGATGCAAACTTGAACGGCGACGACGGCCACAGTTGTGCATTTGCCAGATGAACTATAAATTTTACGGCCTCGTCACCTCTCCCGGCACCCGAAACGGCTCATTCGTATTCACGGGGTCTCGAATTTATGCGGAACTTTAGGCGGATTAGAACCGTATACATAATATGTATGAGTGGGCCTCCCTTAAAAAAAACTATGCGAAATAAGTTAGGCAACGATATCTTTTTCCTTCGGGTGACAATGTATTATTTAGCAACAGCGGTCGAAAGGAAATGAATAGAAAAGTCTCGACATCGGCACGTTGATGTGAGCTTCACCATATCGCTCACCAAGTCGTGTTGCTTGTCCTCACATCATCCACGAAGATCGCATAATGGGCGACTAAGTAAGTGAAACCGAGAGGCACATCCCTGTCTGCGTGGAAGTTTGAAAGGTTTTAGTTCTCGGCCCCAATTCTTGCGGAAAAAGCTGACTATTTAATTTTAAAATTAAATTTAAAATCGAATCAGTGATTTACTTTTAAACAAATCAAATCAATTAAGCCATTTTCAAAATCAATAATCCGAACAAAATGAAACGACAATGAAATACACGAAACATGTGTTATAGGTTTGTATATTAAAGTTTAACATGTTCGTGCTAGTGGCATATCTGATTTATGGTAAATATACGACGAATCACTGGTGGTTTAGCTTATTACTTTTCAAACTTTATTGTTTAAGTATCATTTCATTTAGTGGTCGTATTCCCTAACGAATATATCCTCTAACGATTCAAAATCAACGTGAATCGCATTAGTCGCACAGGAAACTATTTTTTTTTTTTTTTTTTTTTTATGATCAAACACAAGCACTATAGGAAAAATCCTTTAGGGCACTCTGGGAGTGGTGCGTGTGCGCAAAAAGCGATTCAAGTTGGTTTTGAATCGTTGGAGGTTATATTCGTTGGGAAAAACGACCTCGGGAAGGTCGTTCCACAAGGATGAAGTCCTCCAGATGAAAGAGTTCTTAAATAGTGAAGTTCGAGGAGTACTAAGCTTAACCACATATGGATGGACGGCAGTGGTTCGTCGTGTATTTCTGATCTAGGACTAATAACCGATTAAAAAAATAAAAATGTTTAAAACTATTACCTTATTCTTGTATTCCCAGGGGGAAAACGATATACAATCTTATTACAAACCAGTATGATAATTACCATTTTTAAATTGGGTATCAGCACGGTCTTGATCTACCCCCTGGGTAATATGTAGTATAGCATGTGTGACCTTTGAGGCCAGTGGCCTAAAGTACATGAATTACCGCTACGAATTGCGATGCATATCGCTGCAGCAGCGTGCGTGTTAAAATTTACAGATTACTTGGTATGACAGAGGTTTATATTCGATTATTTTTAGGTAGGACTGATTCAATGTAAAACAAGGAATTACCGGACTTTATGCGTGTTGAAAAATACTTTTCAAACAACTGTATTTGAACAGATGACAGATAATGTTAATTTGCCAGTAAAAATAACGATGTTTCGTGATCCGTGAAGTGAAATTGGGTGGTGGGCAATAAGAAACAGATAATTGTCAGGCAACCCATTAAACATACTAACTGTTTTGGTAAAGTAGAACTGGGATTTATCTTCGATTGTTACAATCAAGGATATAATATCCATACAGGGTAAGTAAGCGTTATTTATGTGATTATATTTGTATAGTAAATTTAATTTATGGCCTTTTTGTTCAGTGTGTAAGATTTGTAGGTTACTTATATCTGGAAATGTGTGGTTTGTATCTAAGAAATGATTCGCAAAGTTAAATGATCTTTTATTAAGTCTAAAGCGTAGTTGTACTAATAATTAATATAGTGACAAATAACAAAGTAAACGTTAGTTTCATTTTATATATTTAAAATGTATTGTCACAAAGTAACGGACGAGTCAATCAATTCTTTAAAAAAAATTATGGTTGTTAGTTTCCTTACAAGTTTTATGAAAGTATTTAATGTATAAAGGCGACTAAATAGAAAATATTGAAATGTTTCAAATTGATGCGTATCTATAACTTCTTGTTTAGAGCGAGATTGACGGGCGAATATAAAATTGAAATGCTATAGTTATAATTTGAGGTATCTCCAACTGTTTCCTTGTTTGAAGCAAATAATGATGATACAAATTTGTATTTTAAAAATTATTTATAGTGTGACATGGAAATGTCTTATTATATTTAAACACATATCAATTAACAAGTGCAACTTCATTGTGCTGCAGTGTATTATGTTTTTATTAAAAATATCAATTTTCTCTTTACTTTTACCAAAAAATGTGTTACCTTGTCAATGTCGCTCCGAGCAACTGTTATCCAGATTTTTGCGATTATAGTGCCCAGTGCACTTTTTGAAATAAACAAATAAATTATGTTAGATATTAATTATGACATTATAGGTAATATAATAGAAAATACAATTTTCACTTGAACACAATGTATCTCGGTTACTAACAACTTTTGAAATAACAAAGTTTGGCCTAAACGCAATATTTTTACCCAAATAATCTGTTGTTTTACTGTGTAGTATTATTTTTCGGACACCCTGTAATGTAACCCAAAAAGTATCAAGAACTTTATGGATTTTTGCCTCGTCAACAAAAATTTTTCCTTTAAGTTAAATATGGCAAATTTTAAGAATAACAAATAAAAGTTACTGAATACTCTTGCCTAGTGATTACTCTTTCCGAATAGGCGTGTTGAACAATTACACTTTTTGCAGACCACAAATTACTTATTTTGTTATTGGTTGGTTGGTTGAATGTTTGTTGCTTCTATGAGGTCCAGCCTACTACTACTACCAAGCCTGTCATGTGGGAGGTTATCACCACGTTGTATGTTCCCGAAGATATTTTGTCCTCTACGAGACAGCGCTACCCAGCGGTATATTATGTGTAAGGAGGTTTCATCCTCTTCGTCACAGTCTGCATTCAATGGATCCGTTGTTTATGCCTATCCATTGAAGGTGTTTTCGCAAGTGGCAAGTGGTTATTAATCACAATCGCAATTATTTCAAGTTTCCCAAAAAAATATACAGATTTTTTTTAATCGGATATATACAGAAAAACAACACAAATTTTTCCCTCACACCCACCCAAATGGCAATTTCCAAAAATACATTCTCGGTGAATTCCAAATATCCTTTTCCCCCTTTTCAAACCCGAATATTTTCGCCGTGACGTGACAAAACAGAAAAATCAACAAGGAAGCGTTAGTGTTAAAAAAATCCCCTCGCTGCTGACTATAAAAAAATGTAAACAGACGGGTCCTGGACAGGGAGTGTGTGAAGAACGGTAATCAATAAAGAGTTGTTATTTAACACATGGCAGCGATATATACAGGATATCCCATAACTTATGGGCCATAGAGCAACTGGAGATACTAAACAACAAACTAGGCCGATTACGTCATTAAGTTTTTCGAAATATGTCTCGTACAGGGTGTCACATTGTCGATACTTTTATAGGGTATCTCCGTAACTGTTAGTGCTATCAAAAAAGTAATGTAGTGTTATGTACTCTTTTTGGGCCAAACTTAAAATGATAAAATCAAAATTAGAAAATTTTCGCTCGTTTAAGAGATAACGGAGATACCCTATAAAAGTGTCGAAAATAGGACACCCTGTACAGGGTGTGGAAAGTGAGTTTATTTTCCAATCTCTTTAAATAAATAAATAAAATCTACATTAAAATATTACTATTTTTCATCTCTCAGCAGCGGCAGAGCAGAAAATACATAATATATTCTTCGAATCGACACAGACCCGATCAAACCCGGAATCCGAGCATACAACGAGTACTTGAATCCATCTTAAAGCTCGAAAACGAGTTTGAAAATGCCTAATTGAGCGCCGGGAAGCGAAAACCGCATCGAATGACGAACAATTGGGCCGCCATTTTGAAGCTGTTTTTCACCTGAAAATCGGATTTAACAAATACGCGGAAAATATGGGAAACGTGAAGCGCTTACGGAATACTTGATTATGCTGCAGGAATTTCGTGGAACGTTGCTTTAAAAAAACGTTTGTTAATTTAAAAATTGAAATTGGTAATTATTGAGCTTAAGAGTCATATAACGAATTGGAAAATAGTTATGTTAACTTTTTAATTTCAATAAATATTTCAACCTTTTAATAATGCTTTTAGTTAATAAATGTTATAAATTTTACATGTAGTAGACAACAACGAGAAAAAATTGCAGGAAGAAAAGTTTTAGGTAATTAATCAACCCTTCAATTATAATTTAAACTTTCAAAATTGAGGGCCATTAACCATTACCAATTCTTAAAGAAGTTTTAATTAATTAAACAATAAATAATTAAAGAATTGATTGACTCGTCCGTTACTTTGTGACAAGACATTTTAAATATATAAAATGAAACAAAAGTTTACTTTGTTCTTTGTCACTATATTAAAAGAGATTTGGCGTTACGGCCGTTTCGTAGTACAACTACAAGACGCTCGCACGAGAGTGATCCCAAACTAAGTATATACAGTGAGGACGTAAAGTAAGGAATAAATTCATTATCTCGCAAACTACGATTTAAAAAAAAAAACGCTCGGACCCTTCGATTTTGTTTTTCGAACGCGCATATTCTGACATAAAATGTAGATATACAGGGTGTTGCAAATAAGAGTGACACAAAAAATTTTGTTTTCTTAAATAGAACCGACTGTATATTATTGCATGTACGGAATTTTCGAAAAATCCTAAACATTTTTCATGTAGCATGTGCTATACCTTAGCCCAAGCGTTTTGGAGTTATTCTCATTCAAAATTTGAAAAGTGGAAAACGTCATGGAGAAAACAAAGAATAAAATTATTTTAAAAATGTCTTATTTATCGAAACAACAGTTAGGTGAACTTAAAAATAATTTTTCTAAAGTAAATGTTCGAAGTGTCTTCCGTTGGTCAACTGACAATAGCCTAACCGATCTACAAATTCTCGCTGAACATTTCGAACCATTTGGGGTGTAATTTGCCGAATTTCTTGCCGGATGCGATCTTTTAAATCATCTAAATTTGCAGGCTGGGTTTTGAATACTTTTCCCTTAAGGTATACCCATAAAAAAAGTCGAGTGGTGTTAAATCGGGTGACCTTGGCGGCCACTCAATAAAACCACCTCTTCCAATCCACCTGTTTGGAAAAGTATCGTCCAAATATGTACGAACTCCCACAGCGAAATGTGCGGGAGCACCATCTTGTTGCAACCAGATATTATGATGTGGCAAATCGGGACGTTCTAACTCAGGAAAAAGGGTGGCCAGGGCTGGAACAAGTTCTTGTTCTAAAAAACTCAAGTATCTCTCGCCTGTTAAATTTCCGTCAAAAAAGAAAGGCCCTATAACAATGTCATCGACAACGCCAGCCCACACATTGATCTTTTGATTAAATTGTGTGTGTCCTTCCCTCATCCAGTATGGATTTACATCGGACCAATATCGATAATTTTGGGTATTTACGTCACCATTCAAGCAAAATGTGGACTCATCGGAAAAAATAATATTTTTTACAAAATTTCTGTTTACGAAACACATATCCTGTAAACGCTCACAAAATTCAAGGCGCCTCTCAAAGTCCCTTTCCAAAAGTTCTTGGAGAACTTGCATTTTATAAGGATGGTATTTATTTGTATGCAGTATTTTAAGAACTGTTGTTTTTCCAATATCCACGTCACTTGCTACCTGCCTAGACACCACATGCTGGTTATCTTGAACTGCCAGTAAGACTTCTAATTGTTGATTTTCATCAACTTGAGGACGACCAAATCTAGGGACATCTCTTACATGGCCGAATTGCCTAAACTTGTACTCAATTTTGCTTACTGTTGATTGTGATATTGGCGGACGATTGGGGTATTTTTGATTAAATAACTCACAAGTTTCTTGCTGTGTTCTAACCGTATCACCGTAGCCCATCATCATCAAAACCTCTATGCGCTGTTTCTCAGTGAGCCGCATTTTAATTTAATTTAGTTATGAAAAAACGAAATAAGTCTTTTGAAAACTAGGAAAATACACATAAAACTGACAATAACAGTAACTATTGACATTAATTCTTTAGGTTCTTGCATCATAACTCCAAAGCCTACTTGACTTTTCTTGCACTTCACGCATACTGACTACAGGTTTTCCTCAGCGTGCATGAATCAATGCAAGTCTTGATTGATTGCGAATTATCTGATTTTCAAATTTTGAATGAGAATAACTCCAAAACGCTTGGGCTAAGGTATAGCACATGCTACATGAAAAATGTTTAGGATTTTCCGAAGAATCCGTACATGCAATAATATACAGTGGGTCCTATTTAAGAAAAAAAATTTTTGTGTCACTCTTATTTGCAACACCCTGTATATCTACATTTTATGTCAGAATATGCGCGTTCGAAAAACAAAATCGAAGGGTCCGAGCGATTTTTTTAAAAAATTGTAGTTTGCGAGATAATGAATTTATTCCTTACTTTACGTCCTCACTGTATAATATAGGTAGTAGTAAAAAATAAAAAATCTTAATTTGGTATAAGAAATAATGTTTGGCACAGTAGTGTAACAAACTTAAATTAGGGACAAACGAGTCAGTATTCAGAGAATCCATATGCCAGATGGGATTTTTACAATAGTTTTAATAGCGGGGAGTTGCCGAGATCTAATTGCGTGTTTAAAAGGTTAATATTACTGTCGTTTTGATGTTTATAAATTTCAATGTTTTCTAGTAAATTCAATTTATGCCCTTTTTGTTCAGTGTGTCAGATTTGTAGATTACTTATATCTGAAAATGTGTGGTTGGTATCTAAGAAGAGATTCTCAAAATTAGATGATCTTTTATTAAGTCTAAAGCATGCATTGTGTTCTTTAAATCTCATTTCAAAATTTCGTCCCGTTTGTCCTATATAGCAGCTATTGCATTCATTTCACTTTAACTTATAAAATCCTGATTTTTAAAATTTTTCGCGCTTATCTTTGACGTTAAAAAATAATTTGGATAAACTATTTGAGGGTTTGAATGCTATTGTTACCTGATCAGATGATAAAATATTTGCAATTTTGTCTGAGGTCGGACCTGAATATGTAAGGCTATGAAATTTTTAGAGTTTTCGTTCTTTTTTATGGGGTATATTTGTGTTATAGCTAGTGTATGTTGTTTTTTATTGATAAGAGAGGTTATTTCATTTACTGTGTACCCATTATTGATGGCAATAGCTCTGATGGTATCGAGCTCAATCTTTAGACTTTATTTAGAAAGTGGTAGAGAAAGAGCTCTATGTACCAGCTCAATGCGCTTTTGGATGTACTGAGTCATGTGGTATTGTGATATCTGTAAATGCAGGTTTTCTGTAAATGTCAAACTGCAGTTTTTTATTCGAGATTTTTGATATTCTAAGATCTAAATAATTGATTGAGTCGTTTCCTATTTCTAGTGTGAATTTAATTTTGGGATGTATAGAGTTAAGGTGGTTTAAAATACATTTAAGTTCTTCCTCAGCCTGTGAAGCACACTAAAATGTCGTTAACATACCTATACCGGAAAAAAATATTTTTTGAAATTGGGTTTGTTCGAGTTTATAAAGGCTTCTAAAACTGACATGAAAACTTTGTTTATTTGTATACAGGGTGTCCGGGAACATGTGGGAAATCTCCCGGACATGAAGAAAACACGTGAAAAGAATACTATAGGTTCATATAAACTTCTTTCGTATCGGCCTCCTCTTCGGAGATATGGGCTCCCAAAGAGCACCAATGGAATCAAGTTTTTTACACATAATTATTGAACCACCTGGTATATTTCAATTATTCTTTATTATGATGTATACCAGGTAAGACCCGTCAAATTACTACCCAAGAAACTGTTGTGAATTACTCACAGCTGCAGGGACGGACTAGCTGTAACACTAATGAGCCCATTTTTTTTACGCCCTGTATGATGAGAACTTTGGACAATGTTTTTTACATACCTTTAACTATTGGCTAAAAATTAAGTACTCTTCATTCATGTCGCTAATCCTAACCGTTTTCGAGAAAACGTCATTTTATTTACACTGAGTCCCCTAACTGCTCATGGGCTAAATATGAAAAAGCGGAATCTTGAAGGTTGAACATTGGATCGGAACAAAGATGTATCTTTTATTGAAATACCCGAAGCACATGATGTATATGAAATGCCGTTTTTTCGAAAACGGTTAGGATTAGCGACATGAATGAAGAGTACTTAATTTTTAGCCAATAGTTAAAGGTATGTAAAAAACATTGTCCAAAGTTCTCATCATACAGGGCGTAAAAAAAATGGGCCCATTAGTGTGACAGCTAGTCCGTCCCTGCAGCTGTGAGTAATTCACAACAGTTTCTTGGGTAGTAATTTGACGGGTCTTACCTGGTATACATCATATTAAAAAATAATTGAAATATACCAGGTGGTTCAATAATTATGTGTAAAAAACTTGATTCCATTGGTGTTTTTTGGGAGCCCATATCTCCGAAGAGGAGGCCGATACGAAAGAAGTTTATATGAACCTATAGTATTCTTTTCACGTGTTTTCTTCATATCCGGGAGATTTCCCACATGTTCCCGGACACCCTGTATAATATTCATCATTGAATTTAAAATAATTTTCATTTATGCATAGATCTAGTAGTTGTAAAAGTTCTTGTTCAATTACGGGATTCACATTATTATTTTTTCGTTTTTTTTGTAATTATGTCGATGCCAAATCTCTTTTGAGTGACAAATAACAAAGTAAACTTTTGTTACATTTTCTATAATAAATAATTAATTAGATTTGACAAATTCCCTTATTTAAGTTGTATATTATAATAGATTAATTTTTTTAAAAACATTTTTCAGTAGATTCTCCTCCGTAATCATAACGAAGGTATAACCTTTATTCAGGAGAAACTTTTTAACGAATTCCGGCAGCAACAGAAAATTTCTCTGCGGAATTAAAGTGAATATAATAACCGGTAAAGTTTTTCTTTCAGCTTTTTATTGAGTTACAACTTTCGGTAAACTTAAATAATAAAAGGTTTCGCAAGATTCGCTAAGGTAGTAATTGAAATAAAATTTCGTGGAATAAGTTTTCTAGGTCATTTTTAAAATATTTAACTTATTTACCTTCCTTTTATAAAACAGAGTTGTTTTATATGGAAGACAGTAACAGAAACTCTAGGACGTAGTATTTTTGTCAAATATAAGGGTGCCCAAGATACGGAGGGCCTCTATGGAGACCTCATTAATGGTAACAGATACATGAACAATATGCCGCACGAAAAGTTTTGGTAAGATTGTTAAGTTTTGAGCTATTTAAAGAAACTGAAATTTTGAATTTATTTATCTTAGAAACTTATGGATTTTGCGGGGTGTCAATTCAAACTATGCGCGCAACGTCTAGGCAAGTGACGGCCCGTCAAAATTCATAAGACGAAATGATGAGCCGAGCACGTGCCTTGCACGATAGCAAGAATCAGCCTTAAGGCAAGCTCATCGTGAATCACTTTGTATACAGGGTGTTATGGAAATGACGTATTATATTTAAATGGGCGACTCCTGGGGTGTCCTAGAGACGCGCTACATATTTTCTTTTTAAATCGAACGTTTAAAAAGTGGGGTAATTCACCCATAAACCCACAGGTCACTCCTCGGCACAGTCATATTACACTGAGCAGCTGTGTAATAAACAGATGTTCTGGCGCAATGTTGCCAAACTGTTAGTGTAAAACTATAGATTCTTATAAAAATAAATAGTTAGCTACCTAGTATCCAAATAGAAGTGAATCCAAGTGCCAGTACACTAGCAAGTAATCCAGGGCACATACATCTTCAGTTTTTTTGGTTTTAGTGGGTAAAGCTTATTCCCCACTAAAACCCCTTCGGCGTTTTTCTTCCAATCTCAGAACATGACCCTGTATATCGTCAGAGACACAGAACACATAGAGAAACACTGAACAAATTACCATAAATCACTTAAAGAAACACACACACATGTTTCAAATTAGTTTTTTGAAGATATGCCCTTGTCGCACAAAATCGCTACACACTAATGCATTCTTTAACACACAAATAGAAGATAGGACTCAAATTTGCCCTTTATAAACTAAAACGTTCAGCAATTATTTTATCTGCTGCATCCAATATCTTATATCGCAACTGATCCATATCTTCGACTTTATAAACTATCTCTTTATTCATCGTACCCTTAGAAAAAAATTGCATGGGGTAAGATCCGGTGACCTTCCGATTTCCAGTCTCTTACTAAAGGGACATTTTCTAATATGCCTTCGACATCATTTTTCTGTATGTACTAAACATTTTCACACTTATTCGCACTGTTACAGTTGATTAAATATCCCGAAAAACTCTTTCGCGCGAAGCCGCAGAGGAATATCTTGTTGTCAAGCAAATGTCAACTTCTAACCTTCTGTCGATTTATAGTAGAGATGGTTAATCTTTGGTTTTAAAATCCCGCTGTGAAACGATCGATTTAATTTTTTTAAGCTTTTCGAATGAAAAAGAGCACCAGAGCAGCGATTAACAGGTTTTTTTATCTTTATTGTAATCTACAGCAGTGAAGGAAAACAATGCTGTAGATTATTATAATTATTTATTTCAACCTTTTTTGGCGAATGCGCTGGTATCTACCGGAAAAATACACATTGCAATAGTACATCTCTACTTTTTGACAGCTCGTGTTTTAAATGTTTCAGTTCAGATGTCATTTTTAATTCAAAGAAATGTTATTTACGTTTTACAATGTGTTTTTTAATTAAAAACAAAAGTTCATATAAATCTAGGCGAGACAAGTCAATGTTAATAAAAGCGATGTGCAGTTTTATGGCCAGTGTTCATGTGAAGTTTTGCGATTATGGTTATGGGTTATGTGATGTGCCGGTTTCTTTACCAAAACGCTGTATAAGTTTTTATAGAAATTGACATTAATTTTTAAATAAGACCGACAAGGTAAGTGTATGTGTGTGGCCTAAATAAAATTACATTAAAAAATCAGTCAGCCAATCACTCAAAAGTCAAAGGGTCATTGACATTTGACCTAGTTACGTAGTTGCGTATTTCTAACTTAAAGAGTGTAAGGTGTAATTCTGACAACATCGGCCAGAATTCGTGGTTTGTTTACATGTATCGCAGTGCAGCACGGGTGTTTTTCTGGTTTAACGTCAGGTCATTTTTACCTTTTCTTCAATTTGTATTCATCTCAGGAATTGCCGGTTTAAATATAATCATTTCCATAACACCATGTATATGGTATTGGAACTATTGTTGATTTTGAGTTGCCACCGCAAGTAATGGTTTGATTTCAGCCGTGCACAATATAACGGCATTTCAACAGAATTCTACTTTCTTTGTCCCCGACGTAATGTTATCTCGTCTCCGGAGCCGTGAGGGCCGCCACGCGCCGCTAGTGTCTCTCCGGTCTCCGGAAACCGATCCGGCTTAATTGGACGACCGAACAATGATGTTCATGGAGCACACTTACTCGAACTCTGCGAGTTTGCTAACAAACTTTATTTTTGTTTCGACTTCTAAATAGCTTCTAATAGGCTATTTGTTGTTGCTCTTAAAAAACTACTCGACTTCGGATTAAACGTTTTAAAATATCGCAGCTTCTAAACAATAAGTGTAAGGTAGATTTTCTAATTTTTGTAATTGAGTAGCTGCGAATATCGATTTTAAAACAATACTATTATTTTTTTGGCAAATATTTATTTGGCCACGGCAGGATGATACATTCAAAGCTTTAAGCGGTATATTCGTGCATTCATGTTCCGCTTTAATAAAAGCAGAATCGGGTTATTCTTTCCACTTGGGTATAGATTGGCACATGGTTATGACAGTATGTAATTGCTGTTTTGTGCCTAGAGGGCCATCATTGAGAAACATAATAACAGGCTTTAACTTTTTATCATGATTTTTTTTATACAATGTAGTAAAGTCCGGAAATGTTATTCTTGATGGAATTAACCAGGCATTTTTATTTTAATATACAGGGTTCTTTTTTTTAATCGAATATCTAAATATGTACTAAGGTAAAAACCATTTTTACCCACAAACTGTCGCGCCGTTCCATCTGGATTCAGTTAGCAACAATGTGGGTCACTAGAGTATACTAATAGTGTTGTCAGATCACACTGCATGTTTCGCCCTTGCTTGGATACCTGCCGCGCGCGACTATCGTTGCTTCGGTATGTTTCGAGACTCGGGGGTGGAATGACGCTGTCGAGGGTTCCACGTGCTTGATGTATACGAATTTGAAACGTTTTGTTAGTTCTAGCAGTAGGTACCTACCTGATTTTTTTTCTGTTGTGAAATAATTCATAATAAGAAATATTGTGATGCGATTTCATATTTGTGTGATATTATCTATTGTTGGTTCTGTTGCAAAACATACTGTTTGTGTTTTATTTTTTTTAGGGAATTTAATTATAAAACGAATTATAAGATTGAAGGTAAGAGAGTATGTACCTTAAAATTGTAGTTTTTTTTTTCTAAAAAGTTTGAAAAAGAAGTGATAACGCGGGTCAAAGACGTCTTGTTGTCAAAAACTGAACACGTTCGTATATGACAACACCGCCTCAATAAACTATTGATTGCGAACGTCCTCAGTAACGACCACGTAAATTTTCAGATTTCATATAAAGTGTATATTTCGTACAACAATAATTCAAAACCCCATTTAAGGTTATTTTTCTTCAATTTATTTTCATCTGGGGATTTGCCGGTTTAGATATAATACTCATTTCCATAACACCCTGTATACTTAATATAACAGTGAGATTGTCACACAAAGTATGAGTTCATCAACTGACAAATATTTCTTTTCGTGAAGTTTTAGCCGTTAATAATGAAGTTTTTTAGTTAATTTATTGATATTTAGATTGTCTGGCATGTCGATTGGGGCATCAACAAGTTTCATGAAGATCTGTGACAAAAATTATTCATATTTGAAATTGTTATTATTATTCTTATAACATTATATTTCTTAACGCAATTTTTTCATACAGTTTTCCAATCCTTTAACTTTACGAATCCTATTTTAGATTAGAAAAAAACTAAGTATATTTGGCTAAACGTTCTCATAAAATAGTGCTTGCTTGAGAACCTGTGATTAAACGCAGCTCTTAAATTGGCAATATTTCGAAAACTACGAATTTTCCGAATTTACCATACACAAACTTATTTTTAATGCTAAATAGAAAATAATTATAAAATTTGGGGGTTTCCATTTGAAAAAGTCGATTTTTTGCAGTTTTCTCAATGTAATTTTTAATCTTTTTATTTGAACACCCTGTTTAAATAATTTTCAGAATCTTATAAAAATTCTATTAAAGCAGGTCCCTTTCAACAAGGAATCCAACCCAAATTAAATAAAAAAGGCTTACTTATAGGGAAATTTAATAATTTATTTTAACGTCCGCAAACGTCATTTTAGCCCTTAAATATGCCCAACACGCTTATACTTAGGTATAGGACATAATATTCTGGCTAGAATATTGCGTAGAATCCGAAAATGTACTAATATATAGGGTGTTTCACTTATAAAAACGCAGATTTTTAAAATCACCCTGTAGATTAAAACCTAAGAGAGCAAGGACCGGAATCTTTCGTTTCGTTAAAAAATGGGACTCTAAAGTGAAATAACTCTAATGCCCCCAGAAAGTGCCGAAAATTTGACACCCTGTACATAAAAAATAGTAAACTGACAAAAATTCCTCTTATTTATTCTTAATTTTGTATATTATCTATACATATCTTTTGACAACAACAAGGTATTGTAAAAAAAGTATAACCCCAATAAAAAGTTAAATTAACAAAAAAATTCACTAATGTATTAATAATCAACGTAATTGTAAACAAATAATTTGGAAAAAACCTCCCTTCAACGCCGGCATTTCCACCTGATCATCGTTCGCGGCTGTTTTGACTAGCGTCTGCGTCAGGAGGGTCATAATTTTGCGCGATGACAAGTCGTGTGAAAAATACGACGAAAACGATAAAAAATATATACAGGGTGTTATGGAAATAACGTATTATATTTAAACCGGCAATTCCTGAGATGAATACAAATTGAAGGAAGCTCTCAATTCATTCGGCGGTAAAAATGACCTGATGTTAAACCAGAAAAACACCTGTGCTGCACTGCGATACATGTAAACAAACCACGAATTCTGGCCGATGTTGTCAGAATTACACCTTACACTCTTTAAGTTAGAAATACGCAACTACGTAACTAGGTCAAATGTCAATGACCTTTTGACTTTTGAGTGATTGGCTGACTGATTTTTTAATGTAATTTTATTTAGGCCACACACATACACTTAACTTGTCGGTCTTATTTAAAATTTAGTGTCAATTTCTATAAAAACGTATACAGCGTTTTAGTAAAGAAACCGGCAAATCACATAACCCATAACCTTAATCGCAAAACTTCACATGAACACTGGCCGCCATAATGCACAAAATTCACTTGGAGACATCATTTTTATTAACATTGGCTTGTCTCGCCTAGATTTGTATGAACTTTTGTTTTTAATTAAAAAACACATTGTAAAATGTAAATAACATTTCTTTGATAATAAATAATTATAATAATCTACAGCACTTATTTATTGTTTTCCTTTACTGCTGTAGATACCAATAAAGATTAAAAAACTTGTTAATCGCTGCTCTGGTGCTCATTTTCATTCGAAAAGCTTAAAAAAATTAAATCGATCGTTTCACAGCGGGATTTTAAAACCAAAGATTAGCCATCTCTACTATAAATCGACAGAAGGTTAGAAGTTGACATTTGCTTGACAACAAGATATTAATCTGTGGCTTCGCGCGAAAGAGTTTTTTCGGGATATATCAACTGTAACAGTGCGAGTAAGTGTGAAAATGTCTAGTACATACAGAAAAATCAAGTCGAAGGTATATTAGAAAATGTTCCTTTAGTAAGAGACAGGAAATCGCAAGGTCACCGGATCTTACCCCATGCAATTTTTTTCTATGGGGTACGATGAATAAAGAAATAGTTTATAAAGTCGAAGATATGGATCAGTTGCGATATAAGATATTGGATGCAGCAGATAAAATAATTGCTGAACGTTTTAGTTTATAAAGGACCAATTTGTGTCCTATCTCCTATTAGTGTGTTTGTTAAAGAATGCATTAGTGTGTAGCGATTTTGTGTGACAAGGGCCTATCTTCAAAAAACTAATTTGAAACATGTGTGTGTTTCTTTAAGTGATTTATAGTAATTTGTTCAGTGTTTCACTATGTGTTGTGTGTCTGACGATATACAGGGTCATGTTCTGAGATTGGAAGAAAAACGCCGAAGGGGTTTTAGTGGGGTATAAGCTTTACCCACTAAAACCAAAAAAACTGAAGATGTATGTGCTAGTGTACTGGCATCTGGATTCACTTCTATTTGGATACTAGGTAGCTAAATATGTATTTTTATAAGACTCTAAAGATTTACACTAACAGTTTGGCAACATTGCGCCAGAACATCTGTTTATTACACAGCTGCTCAGTGTAATATGACTGTGCCGAGGAGTGACCTATGGGTTTATGGGTGAATTACCCCACTTTTTAAACGTTCGATTTGAAAAAAAAATATGTAGCACTTCTCTAGGACACCCCAGGAGTCAACCATTTAAATATAATACATCATTTCCATAACACCCTGTATATATCGTGGGTTTACAAGCAAAAGGCATTATTAATTGTAACTGCTTCATAGGTACGACACAACATATAGTTTAGTAGCGGTAGTTATAAATGTATATATTACAAAAATTATTAATTATGATAATTCATGAAAAGTTAATTCTATCAATATCTCAAAATCATGTTTTATCACTTAGTGCCTTTTGCATCTAAGCCATGTTGCTATATCAGTTATTTATGCAAACGTTGCCTCTCTTAGCTTGATTCTACCTCCCAGTTTTGTTTAAATTTATTGTTATCACTCCCTAATAATTAATTCTACTTATAACAAAGATATTTATCAAAATATAAAGTTTTGGTCAATCGAATAATATTCAGCAGGAACGAAAAAAATGAAACTAGGAAGGTGATAAAAACTTTTAATCGACTTTTCGTGGAGCCGGCAACGTGGCATGGCAATAAAATTTGTTACTGTCAAGCCCGAGATGATAATGCTGTTTTGGGGCAAATCGGCATAGATGCCCTCCGCCCGCCGCCGCCGCCGCCGCCGGCCCGATCGATGAACCGCCGTACTACGCGGCCTTGGCTCTTCCGCCCCTGTCCTTACCCCTTACCCCCTCCACATGGCGCCCCCGACCCTCCCACCTTCGCACACTTTGTATTTCTTACGATTGCCGTTTCCTAATCCATATTTCACAACAATTCGCGATAAAGTGGAGCGATGTTTCAGTGTGTCACCCGACGAATTAGAGGTCATTTGTTTTAACTAAAGATGTTTAGTTTTCATGGTAGGGCGGTCCGATAGTGCGACAAAGTAAACTATGTTTTCTTATGATTAAGCATATTATTAGTAGTGTTGTGATCGCTCCAGCGAAAACCCGCTTGATCACTCGATAATTGAAATAACCGACATCGCTCGATTATTTAAAAAACCGCTCGAGTTATCTATTCCCGTCGCTCGTCACTTATTATCTTTCACTCGATACCCGTGCTTGGCTTGACGCCGGCGGAAATGTACCGCTGTAGTGTGATCGAGTTAAAAAACTGGTCGTATATTCGAACAGTTTTTCGCTCAATAGGAAATACTCCAGTTATTAATTCAGGCGAAAAACCGAAAAATATCGCCTGTCGCTTGATACACGACCTTCGGTCTACGCGCCGCGCCATCCGATTGGCGCCATCGAGTTTGACGCTGAGCAAGTACACGACATACGTCTTTCTTAAAGTTGAAGTATGAATTTTATTCTTGTAAAAATCTTTTTACAACGCTTCATTTAAACTTGCTAATTTTTACAATAAAAAATACTTAAAATCCAGTGAAATGTACCATACATTTTAAAATATTTAACTACTAAATTATTTTCACTATAAATTAGTTGTAAAATTTACAATATATTTTAGTAATTACTTGATTTTACTAAATTTATTAGAAATTGTAAATATACTTTTTTCGAAATGATGTGTATCTACAATATTATTTTGGTTCGGATTAATAATGAAAATTGTAATTAATACAATATTTTATAGGAAATTGTTGGTGTTGGGAAAGAATCGTAATTTCAGAATCGAGTACACAAGAATCGATAACTTTCAAGAATAGAGTACTTATTCGAGTACAGAGTACAAGTACAAAAGTGACCGAAAAAACAATCGCCTACTACCAAAAATATTGGATATTGGATATAATTTTTGCATTTCTTACGATTAAATATGGGTATCATTTAACTGGTTAGAAAAATATTCTTATTTTTGCGAACAGAAAAATGTAATCGGTCAGCCAAAATGGCTAGTTGGTCAGCAACTGTTGGACAGCAAGCATTTCTGAATCGGTCAGTAATTAATGTCATACTATAGTGCTCTAAATTATTTTGTTACGCAAATTAAATATATAAGCTGCTATGAGCGATCCACTTTTAATCAGATATTGATAAGCAATCAGCGGGTAAGCAAAATATTTAATCTTGGTCATCAAAAAAAAGCAATAAAACGTGAAATAGTGACAATGCTCTGGGAAAACAAGCGAAAACCCGCACCCGGTACACCTTTTGTAGCCGATTTCCTTCTGTATTCGGCAAAAGAAAACACAAGAAAGTTACATAAATTGACAGTGCCCTGGGGAAAACAATTGAAAACCCGCCCCCGCTACCTTTTGGGCCTTGACTGCTACACCGAATGAAAACATACGCACGCAATTAGCTACTCGTATCACGCGACTGCTTTCGCTCCGCCCACAATAACGTACTTTGCCGATTATTCAAAACAAACGCAATCCAATGATTTATATTGATAACAATTCTTTTAATATGCAAACCTCTGAAGTAAACTGCTTCTAGACATGTTTTTTTCTACTGACCAATTATAAAATCTTGCTGACCAAGTAATCATTTCGAAAGCGAACACATGATATTACAAGCGGACTGATATCGGTTAAATTGTTGACAGTTTGTAGCATTTTTTGCAGAACAAGTGTTGCAGCCCGATTTTTATTTATTGCAAGCAAAATATTTTTATGCTGATCAAATGATTTAATGGCTATTTTTTGCTGCGAACCAATTTTAATAACGGCAAACCATTTAATTACTTCTCATTAAAAATTAACAAAAATTAAATATGAGTATTAGAAATTAAAGAAGAACGTCCGATCCATCCTATTCCATCGACCGAGAGTGTCAAAGTTAAAAGAGAAACAGTAGTAATTCGCAGTATTGTTTGTCTACACTCTCCTCTACCGTTTTCGCTACCGAAAACGGATCGTAATTTTTATCACCAGCATACCCACGTTGGAAGTAATCAAACCAGAAGCCTCTACCAAAAGCAGGCCTGCTGGAAGCCTTCCCCGAGTATCAAGGTAAGGACTTTTAAAGGCTCGTTTCTCAAATATCTTCATTTGGAGTGTCCATGTTTATCTCCAACTGAGTATCGAAGGCTTTATTTTATTACTCCTTGTCTTGGAAGGTATCCGCACAAAATCATTTTGGTCCTTCGAGCCGGATTAACTCGACTCTCTGTATCCGTAGGCATCGCTCTGGTAATACTGAACCTTTAAAGGCGACCATACACGCGGAGACATGAAGAAAAGTTTGGATATTGATGCTTTGATGTTGAATTCGAAAAAAGGTAAAGATAATAAATGAAAATATAAAGTAAAATTAAATTTAATGAAAAAAATGTGATTAACAACCAAAAATTAGCTCGGTCGACACACGCTTGTGTGGACGGACCAACTGTCGAAGAGTACCTTGAAAAGACAACTAGGAAGTGCTGTTGTATTGTTTTCATGTTTAATTTTATTACCAATGTTTTTTGAAGTAATTATTTCTTGTTCAGTATTTTTTATATGAAATTTGAGGTTAATTTGTTCATTATTATAAAAATATTTGTAACAAATTTAACTAAACTATTTTTTCCGAAAATCGTTCCGAAATATTGACATTTTTGATAACATTTTTGAAAGAAAAAGGCCAATAATTCCCTATACTTAGTCGTTGCTAGGCAACGGAAAATAACTGTTAGGCAATATTCATTTCCTTACTGTAGGGAAATGATATTTCCTTACAGTTGTTAGTGTTCTACATAAATGATTGAAAACACGTTGTTCATAAGGAATTAACTTATATTTTGAAAATCTCAATATATTGCAGAATACATTTTGAAATTAGTTTGTATATTCACAGTTATTTGACAGTTAGTACAATTATTGAAAATTGGAGGAACATTTTGGACAACATGCGAGGTAGTAGGGTCATTCTGTTGAATGTTTTGTACTGTGAAAATTTTATTTGCCACCTTAACCTTACTGTTAAGAGGTTCTTCAATATATAATTCAGCAACGTTTGATGACTTCCATCCGCCATGCCTCTTTAAACTAGTTATGTTGGCACCAGAGTCAACCAATATTGTTGCAGAAGACCGACGAAAGCAGTGACCAGTGTATTCTGTCGGATTCACCAAGTTCAACGCATATTCGTACTTTCTCTTGATTTTTTTGGCAATAATTCTAATGAAGCAATATTCACTGCCTCAACCAGCTCTGGAGGAGTACCAGAAATGGAAAATTCATCATCACTTATCATTTTATACTGTTTTGCTTTCAGAAACACCAACAATTAAATTTATATGGGTCAAGTTTGACAATTCAACATTAATACGTTTCCATAGTAACGCAAATTTTATTGCGAATTTCAAAGCACCATTTAAGTATTATATAAAATTATTCGCGATTTTTTCAAAATTAATCAATATCTTTTTTTTTTTTTTTTTTTTTTTTATTATCAAACACAAGCACTATAGGAAAAATCCTTTAGGGCACTCTGGTAGTGGTGCTTGTGCGCAAAAAGCGATTCACGTTTGTTTTGAATCGTTGGAGGTTATATTCGTTGGGAAAAACGACCTCGGGAAGATCGTTCCACAATGATGAAGTCCTCCAGATGAAAGAGTTCTTAAATAATGAAGTTCGAGGAGTACTAAGCTTAACCACATATGGATGGGCGGCAGTGGTTCGTCGTGTATTTCTGATATTCGCCGCTCTGGGCGGAATTAAGAGGGCAAGGTCAGCCGAGCACTTTCCATGAAAATATCTGTAAAAGAGAGTCAAATCACCAACTTGCCTTCGATGTTCCAGGCTGTCGAGGTTCTTCGTCAGCTCGTGGTCTCCAATCAGACGAATGGCCCTCCTTTCGATGGAATCCAGTAGCCGAGGAGTATGTTTGGGTGCACAGCTCGAGACATGAGAGCAGTACTCTAGTGATGGTCGAATCTGGGCTTTGTATAGTGTCAAAAGTTGTTGAGGTGTGTACAACTTTCTGGTTCGGAAGAGTACACCAAGCTTCTGAGAGGCTATCTTGGCGATTGCCACAACGTGGTTATGCCAAGACATATTTCCTCCCAGATTGACGCCCAGCAAACTAATAGATGAAGCCAGTGGTATTGCGTGTCCGTCCATGACTATATCCGGTTCTGTAATGTTAACCTTTTTAGAGAAAACTGCTGCCTGGGTTTTTTTAGCGTTAAATTCGACTTGGTTACTGTCACCCCAAGCCAAAATTTCTTCCAGGTCTTTGTTGAGGCGTGATACTTCATGCTGTCTGCGAAGATGTGCGTCGGCAGCCGATGTTTGTGCATTCAAAGAGAAAGATGATAAAAGTGTGCTACCATCAGCAAAACTAACTATCGGGTTTTTCGTTTTCACTAGAAGGTCGTTAATGTAGAGTAAGAAGAGAGTGGGAGACAATATGGACCCTTGAGGAACACCGGCATTGATGGTGAAGGTGTCTGAGAGAAATCCGTCAATCGCCACTTGCAGAGAGCGGTCCTTAAGAAAGCTAGACAACCATGCACAGAATCGACTGGGCATACCATAGGATCGCAGTTTACTTAGAAGCCACTCATGCCAAACACGATCAAAAGCTTTAGAAGTATCCAGTGCAACAGCCCGAGACTCCCCATGATGTTCGATTGCGTTGTTCCAAATATGGGTGACATAGGCTAGAAGATCTCCAGTTGATCTGGACTTCCGAAAACCATATTGATGATCGCTGATAATGTTGAAGCTTTCCAGGTACTTTAGAAGATGTTGGTTAATAGCTTTCTCCATTACTTTTGATATAACTGAAAGCAATGCGACTGGTCGATAGTTGTTAGGCAGGGTTCTCTTACCTTTCTTTGGAATAGGCTTGGAATCTGTCGATTTTTAAACGATTTTCGGAAAAATGTTATGTTTACCTCGTAGGAAAAGCCACATTCCTGGGCTCTGTGTTGCTAATCAATCAATCAATCAAGCAATCTTCACAGTCGTCCAGGAATGTTAGGCATTTCCTACTCGGTAAACAATGTACTATTTTTATATAAACCACCAAACTTGAGAGTAAATGTGACGCGACTAATGCAGAGTTGAAGAAAGACGAAGCAGAAGCTTAAAGATCAATGGCGATAGTTCCGAATCTTTATTAACAGTACGCCATGATTAAAATATGTTAATGAATGAAACTTTGTTTATTTGTAATTACACTCGAAGTTGAAAACAAAAAAAAATCGGATAAAGATATATGAGTTTCTTTTACATTATTTTCACTGTCTTATCCTTAAGTTGATTGAAATGTATTATTAATTTGGTTGCAGCCTCTTCGTATCACTCACTAATATCCATTTCACAGATTAAAAATAAACAAAATTCGCAAAAAAAACGCTTTATATATAATATAAACTCTGCTCATCATCTTCGGTCGGTAAATACTCGTAAATGCGATTTTCTTTCCGATTCTGGGCCAAATCGAATCGGCTTCGACTGCTGATGTGACTATTTTTAGAAACAAAGCTTTCCGCCTTTTTTGTTTCATTTTGACGGGACGAACTTGCTGACAGATAATATAAAAATCTCAAACTTTTATAATTTGGTTTATAAGATCTGAAATTTTAGTTGGCAAAAAACCGTAAATAAATAAAAATTGTGTGTTTTAAGTCAGTATTAAATGAAAAAATAGACAACGAGAAAAATAAAGAAAACGGATCGATTCAGTCAATACTGCTAAGATATGCAAACCGCACCGCTGTCGGACGACTGCAGCCTGGAATTTATGTAAAGCGTCTGCTTTTCCTGTTAAATGGCTCAATTTATTTCTGTTTCGCTATTCCAGACAAATTGCAGAGAAAGCAGGAACTGTCAGTCTTTGCGTTTCGGTTCGCTTTGATTTTTTGGTAAAATATTGGTTTAAAGCGCTTTTCAAACGAAACGCTGGCTTGCTTAAACTAAAAGGAGATATTTTAAAGCTTGTAATAAACTTAAAATAAGGATATATTATTTTATACGTGATCTGTGTACAGGGTCCAATATCTGGGGATATTAGAATTATTATCAAAGATGCGAAGAGAGTTCGGTTTTTATTTTTTAACGAAACGAAAGGTTCCAGAGTCAAATTTATTTGTTTTGGCTTTCTTAGTTCCTAATCTACACGGTGATTTTGAAAACCATTAGCTTCTTGGACACCTCTCGTATATTGGAGTCGATCCGGTTTACGAAAATCCCTTGACGAAATCGAGTAATTTTTTTTCCCATCGATACAGTAGGATCCTCTCGACATTCTGACATGATTTGTAGGGGTCGCCGCATTGGGGGGGAGGGGGACACGCCCCGTAAATCTAACCGATAATGGATGTCCTAGATAACTCAGCCGGTTCTGATGCTACAAAAAAAATTTGAAGGGCAAAATTGAAGAGATTGACAGAGCACATGAAAAAATGTCAGTGGCGTACCATATTCCTTGTAAAAATATCAGAGGACATGTTTCCAGGGACGCCACTGGTGGAACAGTTGATTAACTTTAAGTGATTTTGATAACCTTCGCTTTTTGGATACCTCTCGTATATTTTTTGAGATATTAATAAAAGTTACTAAATTTTTTAAATCGAATACCGTATATATTATTTTTTTAATTAATCGAGCATGCTTTGGGCTAAACAAAAATGTATAGTTGTTTATATTTATATTCAAAAAGAACCTAAAAATGCGATATTTTTAATAATTTCTGTTACTTATAACAGTAGGCCATGGTCAATTTTTCAGAAACAAATTCAAAACTGACAGCTATTGTAAATATTAAATTGGATTATATGAAACGTGCCAAAATATTATACTTTTCGTAATTATTGTCATGAACGTCGTTGTTAAGAATAATTAAATAAAAGGGCATATTATTAAAACTTTTACGTAAAAGGTATTTCATAGAGTTGTGATCGGTCGAGCGAAAAACCGCTTGATTACTCGATTATTGAAATAACCGACATCGCTCGATTATTAAATAAACCGCTCGAGTTATCTATTCAGGCGAAAACCGTCGCTCGTCTCTTATTATCTTTCACTCGATACCCGAGCTTCGCTTGACGCCGGCGGAAATGAACCGCTGCGCTGTAGTGTGATCGAGTTAAAAAACTGCTCGTATATTCGAACAGTTTTTCGCTCGGTAGGAAATACTCTAGTTATAAATTCAGGCGAAAAACCGAAAAATATCGCCTGTCACTTGATAACCAAGTTAATTCGAGTTTGACGTTGAGCAGGTAATACGACATACGTCTTTCTTAAAGGCACATAAACGAGAAGGTGCATATAAAAAAGTATGCCGAATCCCTTAGCGGAGTCATCGCGAAATGGGTTTTGTAAAGTTTTATTTTAACTGTCTAGCCAGCGGAGCCGATTGTAAATATTAAAAAATTAAAGGATATAATTTTAAAATTTTTAATATTTTAATATTAAAAACTCGAGAATACTTCTAAAAAATAACATAATAATAGAAATTGTAAATAAAAATAACAACGAACAAAATGGTTAACAAAAATATATAGAAAAATTCGTCGGTAATCTTATAGTAAACATTTTAAAATCTAAACAGGAACTTTTTATTACTAAACTCAAGAAGACTTCTTAAAAATAACATACATTATAGAAAATGTTAATGGAAAATAAGAAAACGAGCAAAATAGTTAACAAAACATAGGTATCGACAAATTTTTTGGTAACCAAAAGTAAACATTCTTAAATTTAAACAGGAACGTTTAGGTAACTATAAACATGAATTTAAAAAAATTATCATCTATTTTCTTATTTTGCCCGCCGCATAACTAAGCCTACATTTTTGAAGGGCACACAGTGGGCACCTGATAATTTAAAGTGGAAGAATTTGACAAGCTATTTTAAATATCTACTTATTTTATGCTCGTAGATTGAGAAAGATATGAAGAAAAATAACTCTTGGTAATACTTTTTGTTCGGGTTAAAAAGCACAATAATAAACCCGAACAATAAATACATATTTGGGTGATTTTTTGCAGTTTTTTTTTTGTTTGGTAAAAATTCACAAATAAATAAATTTCTGGAATCTTTTTGGTGGCTACTACAATTTTTTAGCTAAACCTGTGCCCACCCATAGTTACGTGCCTGCTAAATGCCCTACCTGATCACATGTAAACGGCTGGGCTGCCGTCGAGCAGTCGATGACGTCATCGCTTGGTGAATTGGAATTTCAAGCGATTCACTCGATTATTAAAATCGTTCGAGTATCAAGTACTCGATTATTAAAATCATCGGTTTTTCGCAACACTAGTATTTCATAAATAACAAAAATATGAGATACCTGTTAAGTTTTGACCAATTTAATTTATTTCTAATACATTTATCATGGTCTACTGTTATAAGCAACGTAAATTATTGAAAATATCGCATTTTTAGATTATTTTTGATTATAAATATAAACAACTAGAGCCCAAAGTATGCTTAATTAATTTAAAAAATAATATACTCGTATAGGATTGTTAGGGTTTTTCCATGTAACATTTATTTTATTTTTGTTAATATCTCAAAACCGAAACTTATTAGAGAAAAGCTGGCTACGCCACTGAACTTTGCGTGAACATCTCTAACAAGATCAGTTTTTACCTTTTTGATAACTTCATGCGTAACGAAAATACGAGGGGTGTCTTAAAATCGAAGATTTTCAAAATCACCCTGTAGGTTAAAACCTGAGAGAGCAGCGACAAATTTGACACCGAAAACCTTTGTTTCGTTAAGAAGTGCTCTGTCATCAGAGCTAGTACCGCTTTTGACCATTTTTGAAAAATATTTATTTATTTTATGGAAGCGGATAGCGAACCAGCGTGAGCGCATTAAAGAACAGGCGATATTATTATAAATCTCGAAATTCGTTATAATAATAAAGTAGTAATAATGCAGGTGGCTGATGTGAAGGCAGGCACAGTGCCGGTGCCGCAGAGAAGCCGATGCGATTTGGCGCTATGCCCGCGCCATCGATTCATGCCACGATGCGGCAGCACTAGATCTGCTCAACGTTCCGTTGCACGAATATCAAAATACTCTGCGAAGTTTGTTATTGTAAATGATGTTAAAAGTATATTAGACGGATTTAACTCTTTGTGCGATAATTAATTACCGTACGGCATGTAATCGATAGTGTGCCGCTGAAATCAAAGAAATCGGTGGTTTAGATTCAGATATAGCAATCCATTTAAGGACGCAAGTCTGATACAGTGATACCGATGCATTGAGGGACACATTTAACCTCTAACATCTGATAAAAATCGCTCTAAACAACCGTTTTCAAAAGAGCTTACTCACAGCCTATGGGCCAGACGGCCAGCGAAGATATTTCACCAATCGGCTGGAAGTAAGCGCTTTTGAAAAACTGTGGTTTAGCGATTTAGGTTATCAATTCAGCTGCTGGCAATCGCTGACGTTCGCTGAACGCGCCCAGGTATGTATCGTTCAAAGCAGCACCATGGAGACCAATAGAAGATATAATAATAATAATAATAATAATAATAATAATAAAGACTTTTATTAGTATAGTTAACAGCGTTACAAATATGAAACAAGATTAATTAACAAAAACTGTAGAGAATAGTTTAACTGAGGATGAGATAAACCCATAAGTGGCGAAGTCTAGCCAAAAATGCTACTCTTACTCAACCACATTCTGAGTTTGATCTGCCTCATATATTAATCAACATAAAATAAATACAAAACAACATCAGTAAACAAAAGCAACATCTACCAGCAGCTTCACTGGTTACTAAAAAGATAAGAACGAAACTTGTGCTTGAACGTGTGAATATTATATGTCTTAAATTCGTCGGGAATAGAGTTATATAATTTTATAGCATTATAAGTAAAACTTCTTTGAAACAAAGCGGTTTTATAATGAGGCAAGGTAAACCTGTTCCTATATCTAATATTCCTTTGATGAATATCAGCCGTAGAAACCAATTTATTTTTAAGCTTCTTAGAGCTATTTGGCAAAGTGAGAAGTTTATGAACAAAATTTCCCAAGTGGTGGTTACATCTGTTCCTCATATTAAGCCATCTACACTCAATTATTTTGTGAGATATATGATCACGCCTCCCTACTCCATATATCAACCTACAACAGGAGTTTTGCATTTTCTGAATCCTATTTTTTTCAGTTTCATGAAGACAGGGCATATAAACGAAATCACAATAGGAGTAATGCGAGAGGACCAAGCTATCACAAAGCATTCTCTTAAGTCTTAGGTCAAGAATATGTCTGTTATTGTAAATTAACTTTAAGGAATAAAAAACTTTTCTGTTGATATTTTTTACGTGTTCTTTAAAGCGTAGTTCCTCATCTAACAATATACCTAGATTTTTTGCTGAGTTCACATATGGGAGATGAGCGTTGTTCACAGAAATACTAACATTGTTTTTAATTATGTTCCTATTAGACTTATTGGCAATGCAAACTAGTTTTGATTTTTCCGAGTTTAATTTAAGATTGTGGATTTCAGATAAGGACCTAATGGTTTCTAAATCTGTATTAACGTGTTGAGCAGCTTGTAAATGATTTGATGTATTAAAACTGAAATAAAGTTGAAAATCGTCCGCATATGCAGCAGACTGACAGAATTGAGTAGACGTAACGATATCGGCCGTGTAAATTATAAATAGTAATGGTGATAAAATGGAGCCTTGTATATATTTAGAGAAAGTACTATTAGTTAGCTAAGTACTACTATATATGGGTTTATTCGCTTTTATGAAAAACAATGTATAGGAATATGTTTATTTTCGCGAATTCTTGTCCCTGATCACTATACTACTATAGTTAGAAAATTTTAACTCTGTCATTGGTGTGTACAACGTGTGGAACAAGGGCCGTTTGTAGGACAAATATTTGGGGCTTTTATCAGTTTTATTAAACCCTTTAGCTCGTCTTTCGTGATATTTCTCCGCTTCATAGACCCGTTCATTAAATTGCGGCTCCCATATCAGCGTCTTGACACGGTGATATGAGCGTTCATGACGTGGCATCAGTTGCAGCAGTTCAGCCCTTTCGAAAGTTTATCGAGACGAACGAACATGTCGGGAGCAGAGACGCTGCGGACGCCGACGTGTGGGTGGAAAGTTGCCATTAATAAATTGGGTTTAATAAAATCATATTGGGTAAATGATAAAATCAATTTGTAATTATTGCGGCGACGGTACACTAATTACTGGTGTGATGTAACTAAGATTGAATTATGCCTAAAAACGACCTATTCAAACAAACACATTTCTTTTCTCGAATTATATTTCGTGAATTCTTGTCCCTGATCACAATGCAAGGTTTTGTGGGCTCTAGGAAGTATATCGTTGAATATTTTAATAACCTTCTGGAGGAAGCAGTAGGCTAGCTTTAGGAGTAAAATCGGGTTCTGCTTGTACAAACGTCTTCCCGTATAAGTTTCCAGTATGACGAAGACTTGCCCTCGTCGCATTCTTAAGGCGGACGAACTTTTAGACTTTAAAATATACAGGGTGTCCGGGAACATGTGGGAAATCTCCCGGATATGAAGAAAACACGTGAAAAGAATACTATAGGTTCATATAAACTTCTTTCGTATCGGCCTCCTCTTCGGAGATATGGGCTCCCAAAGAGTACCAATGGAATCAAGTTTTTTACACATAATTATTGAACCACCTGATATATTTCAATTATTTTTTAATATGATGTATACCAGGTAAGACCCGTCAAATTACTACCCAAGAAACTGTTGTGAATTACTCACAGCTGCAGGGACGGACTAGCTGTCACACTCATGGGCCCATTTTTTTAAGCCCTGTATGATGAGAACTTTGGACAATGTTTTTTACATACCATTAACTATTGGCTAAAAATTAAGTACTCTTCATTCATGCCGCTAATCCTAACCGTTTTCGAGAAAACGTCATTTTATTTACAACGAGTCCCCTAACTGCTCATGGGCTAACTATGAAAGAGCGGAATCTTGAAGGTTGAACATTGGATCGGAACAAAGATGTATCTTTTATTGAAATACCCGAAGCACATGATGTATATGAAATGCCGTTTTTTCGAAAAGGGTTAGGATTAGCGACATGAATGAAGAGTACTTAATTTTTAGCCAATAGTTAAAGGTATGTAAAAAACATTGTCCAAAGTTCTCATCATACAGGGCGTAAAAAAAATGGGCCCATGAGTGTTACAGCTAGTCCGTCCCTGCAGCTGTGAGTAATTCACAACAGTTTCTTGGATAGTAATTTGACGGTCTTACCTGGTATACATCATATTAAAAAATAATTGAAATATACCAGGTGGTTCAATAATTATGTGGAAAAAACTTGATTCCATTGGTGCTCTTTGGGAGCCCATATCTCCGAAGAGGAGGCCCATACGAAAGAAGTTTATATGAACCTATAGTATTCTTTTCACGTGTTTTCTTCATATCCGGGAGATTTCCCACATGTTCCCGGACACCCTGTATATTTCCTTACATTGTAATGAATTAATTTTTTTATATTTAGCGATATATACCTGCTATTATTTATAATTGTGATATGTCATCCAAGAAGAAAACGAATTGCGGCTAAAAGTCATTTGAAGTTAACCTGCTCCTAAGCCGCCCGCACGTAAAAAATCTAATTTTTTCCTCCCTAGCAACAAAGTTTTTACCCAGCGCCCCTTTCGGTCTATCGATTTATTTTATTTTGCTATACTGTCGTTCGCCTCTATAGCCCCAGCTCCTTTTACCAACTGCTTTTAATTTTATAGGCACAAGGCAATTAGAGAGATTACTTGGATCGTATACAACATGTTTTCTAAGTGCAATTTTTAAAGTTGAAATGTGTCATCACAGACTAAACTCTAATTGTGACGTTTCTTAATGGAATGTCTTCTTAAGCTAGTCATGTTCCTTCAGCGGAGCCCAGTGTTATCGAGTTGATGGTTAATTGTTCTATTCTCCTATACGACAACGGGCGTGTGGGAATGCCACTGTTGCTATTATTTATTATCAGTCTAGTGAAGTGCACAGGACCGGGCATGTTAAACCTTGTACCGTCCCGAGTTTCCCAGGAAAGAAAGTGAGTCGAAAATACGATGCGACCACTTTTATTTGGCAGATAAACTCCGCTGTAATTAAGGTTGCATATGAACCACCAGCGTCTTTGTCATAACAGTCACAATCTTCTGCGTTGCCAATTGTGTTAAAAATATCAAGATAGTGTAATTCGTAGATCTTGATATTCTATCTTATAATTCACGTACTTGCCGATAATGAATCAGGATACTTAGAGAGGTGAATCTACATGTTAAAATAATGGTAGTAAGTCTAAATTCTTTTTTTGCTTCCATTTGAAAACCCATTAGGAATCTAACGAAATTTCGAAAATAATATAGAGGACTATGAAAAAATCTTTTTAACGCCGTATAAATAACAGTAGTTGGACTGGCAACGTTGCATGGCAGTAACGTTTATGACAGTCATGATTTAGGCGGAAGTGGATGAACGTGCTGTTATTTTTCGGCCTTCTTAAGTTCCGCGCGAGTTTATATAACCTTACGCCTTGCTGCAACGGTGAGATAAAGTCTAATTTACAACTGTGTATTAAAACACATCTTTAAAATGAAAGAATTACGATAATTATTCTTTTTCAGTTCGTGGTCTTGATACCGCGATGAAAGTCCAGATATGTTTGTCATCCTGTTTGTATTTTAGATGATTGGTTGGTTGGTTAAAGGCGGGGGGGGGTCGGGTGTGTGGCCCGAACTTGCAGCCTTCTGGCTTATTGTGCACCTCGATCTTGTTAGAAAATATTTGTTCCTTCTATGAGGTCCTATATCCTGTTACCCAGTCATGAGGGAGGTTGTCGCCACGTTGAATATTCCCAAAGATCTTAAGTTTTCCGCTAGTCAGCGCTTCGCAGCTGTATTTGAATGGAAGCGGTTTCATCCTCTTCGCCGTAGAGTCTGCATTCAATGGGTCCATTATAGATTCCTATACGTTGAAGGTGTTTTCGTAAGTATCAGCAAACCAGTCAACTGTTTCAACTGGGACCGCGTAAGACCAATCCCTTCTTCGATGGTTTTCCAATTGCGGCCGCTGACAGATATTGTTCTGCGCCCATCTATCTAATGTTGTTTCGTTGCTTGTTTTGATATCCCGAGGGCGAGTTCAGGGCCTCTGAGATTTTTAGCGGAAGCAGGTTTCGCTAGTTCGTCTGCTTTTCATTCTGTATTATCCCAGAGTGACCAGGAACCCACAAGAGTTCTACCTTGTTCCCGCTGACCGACAGTTCTTTTAGAGTTATAATTTATTCTAGAGTTATAAGGGGACTTATTCAGGGTGTCCGCTAAGTACTGGGATATGGAAAAACCACAGACTTCTTACGTAAAATTATTAGGATTTAATTATAATTACCTATATCCGAAAGTTGATATTAACTGAGATACAGGGTGTTAAAGTTAAAACTTCATTTTTGTTATCTTTAATAATTTTGACAGAACCCAACGTTTTTTTACAAAATTTGGCAATTATGGTTTTTTAGGATGAGGAACTGATTTTTTGAAATTTTAATGTACAATGTAGGGGGCGCTGTCTGCGGCATTATTTGCCCATTTATTAGGTCATAACTTTTTTATGCCTCAGTGTATTTAAGTTTTTAATGAAAATAATACTTTTCTCATATCTATTACGTAAAAAAGGTACACTAATTTCAGGTCGCCCAGAGTTACCGTTTCGGAGATATATGCATTTATATTGTTTAGTGCCTATTATTAATTTGCAAACAATTTTTTTTTTAAGTAACCTATGAGAAAACATATGAAATATAGAGATGCAGTTGCTATGAAACCTCCATGTTGTTGTTTGTTGATTATTGTGTTTCGGCATTGTTACTTAGCTTAGGATAAACTCAAAAATGAAACATTTTTTTACACAGCTATGTTACAATAATCAACAAGCAAATAACAACATAGATGTTTCATAGCAACTGCATCTCTAAATTTCATTTGCTTTCTTATAGGTTACTTAAAAAAAATGTTGTTTTCAAATTAATAATAGGTACTAAACAATATAAATGCATATATCTCCGAAACGGTAACTCTGGGCGACCTGAAATTAGTGTATCTTTTTAACGTAATAAATATGAGAAAAGTATTATTTTTATTAAACACTTAAATACACGGAGGCACAAAAAAGTTAACAACTGCAAAAATGCCGCAGGCAGCGCCCCCTACATTGTACATTAAAATTTCACCAAAAAATCAGTTTCTCATCCTAACAAAACCATAATTGCCATATTTTGTAAAAAACCGTTGGTTTCTGTTAAAGTTATTGGAGAAAAACAAAAATGAAGTTTTAACTTTAACACCCTGTATCTCAGATAATATCAACTTTCGGATATAGGTAAGTATAATTAAATCCTAATATTTTTACGTAAGAAGTCTGCGGTTTTTCCATGTCCTAGTACTTAGCGGACACCCTGTATACATCTTCGACGTTCCTATAATTTAAAATTTTTCTCTATCCATGATATTATATGAAATATGGAAGAATTACACACTAAATGGACACCCAGTAGAAAAGTCGTCGTTTTATCTTCAACGTGCAGGAATATTATGTTAGGAAGTTGAGAAACTCAACAAGCGAGGCGAATTCTATAACCGGGCAAACTTTGCGCTGCAATCGAATGCTAATTTCGGTAATTATCATATCACACCCTTAAATTAGCGTTAAAAAGAAAAGCCTAATTGGGGTAGAGCATTAAATATTTCAGGAACTGCTTTTAATCAGCGTTTGTACAGGAAGGTGCTGACGCTGCTTTTATTAACTTTTGGGCGAGGACTTTTAAATGAGTCCGGGAGGGGGCTGGAAGGTGATGGGGTAACAGGTTTATTGTCTTTAGATGGAGATACGGGGTGGAATATTTTTATAGTAATTTGTGGTGTAGGAAGTACGGTGTGGTGATATCTGCGACGTTGTCAGACCTAATCACACACAGTGTTTTGATTCTCTTCTTAAACACCATGTATTTGCTTATTTCTTTCGGATTTCTTCATATATTTTGACATGTATTATTTAAATTCTATTTTATTTGAAAAACCGGTCAAGAAAACAAAACTGTATTATTTAAAATTTACTAGTGACTTCTAGTAAGGTATTCACATTTAGCTTGCTTAACAAAATTTAATTAGCTTTTCCTGGGGCCCCGCGGGGTTTAAAACATTATTGTGGAAAATCTTTACCCACTTAGTACATCACTTTGGGCATATTTAATAAACGATCAAAATGGTGCCATAAAACTAGACTTACCTTATTTCGTAATCATATTTCTTTACGGAAAAGCCTTTAGCATTAATTGCAATAATAGACGCAAAGACTTTTTCACAAAAAGTAATGATTATTTCGTTAGTTTTGCTCATTACTCGTTTCTTTTAATTAAAAATCCGGCGCGTCGCGTTATAGCGTATCAAATTATTTCCGAGAGTCGACTGGAAAGTCTTTCATCAAACAAAAAGCACATTTGCATATCCTTTTCAAATTAGCTTCCCCTAATGGGCACAGTTTAGTTTAGTGGCCTGTGAAAAATCAGTGGTAGTAGAACATTTTCTTGTATATCGAAAAACTGCATTATAACTTCTTGAAGAGGTGGTAGAGCCATGTACCGAGTTTAAATAGATTTGTGTCAGCCAATCCTAAGCTATTCAATTAAAAGTGATGACAAAACCACGAAACTCTCATAGTTCACGTAATACAGCAAACACCAGCAAATAATTTGTATGACGCTATTGCTAAATATTGACGTAAAGCTGAACATAACGGATAATGAAAATATTGTCACTGTGACACTAATTTTCGTTTTGTCTACGTCAAAATTTAATTAGCTGATGTTTGCTGTATAACCCGAACTACAGGGTGTGGAAATGACGTATTATATTTAAACCGGCAATTCCTGAGATGAAAACAAATTGAAGAAAAATATCAAAAAATGGCGCTTTAATTTAATATGCCCTGTACATGACCTGACATCAAACCAAAATTAAGCACGTGGTGACACTGGGAGAAAGATAAACAAAACAACATATGGCGGAAAACGTCAGTGAATATTGAGCAGTGTTGTCACTCTTTAAAGAGTCAATAACCGTTTGACAGATTGGAAGTTGTTTATTTTTCAGGGTACATTATTATAAACTTTTACGTTCAGTTCAGTTCGCTGGGAAACAATCTCTGATTTATAAACTTGAACTGACTCTGTCAGGTATGTTCTCATTTGTTCAATTCGATCGACACCCATCGGAACTGAACAACTTAAATGCCACTTTACCCTTTAGAAAAAAAAACTGCAATTTTATTTACCTTTTCGGCCTTATTTAAAACCAACTTAATTTATAAAAAAACACCAAGTGGGTAATCCAAACAAAAACCGGCAAAAAACCTCACAAAACACAAAAACAAAAGCACAAATTCACATTAGTTTTCGCGTAAATGTGTATGCATCTCATGAACACATCTAAGTACCATTCAATCTGAATTAGTATTTTAAAGTGCTACTGTGTAGACAAAAATACGCCCTTATTGTCTGGTAATGTATTTAACATCTAAAAATAAATAACACGTTGGTTCCGTTGATCGATATTGAGCTGCTGGGCTGGGGCACTGCCGTCGCGAAATGAACGAATACCTTAATAATTTAAACTCGGGTTTAAGTATTAACACACAATTTAACGCACAAATCTGCTTGAAACTTGGTAAAAACAGTAGGAATCCGATAACGCGTGCAAATCGACCGGCTTCTTTAAACAGCTGATTTTGGACAATCGGGATTTGGAATTTGGACAGCGTTGCCACTTTCGATGTTTTGTGTGCTGTTGTTCTATGTGTACGATAGGGTAATTATGCGTTAGTGTTTAGTGCTTTTGTATGGATCTGATAATAGGTGCATATCTTCAAAAAACTAATTTGAAACTCGTGGGTGTCTGTGTGTCTCTTTAAGTGATTTAGTGTAATTTGTTCTGTTTCACTATGTATTTTTTTCTCTCGACGATATGCCGGTTATGTTCCGAGATTGGAAATAAGAGGTCGAATGGGGTTTAGTGGGTATAAGCTTATTATGCAGTCCCACACTATCATCAGGGCACGTGATGAGCATAAACCTCTTCCCATAGAAAAAAGAACTGAAGGTGTCTGCAGCCCTGGATTCCTTACTCGTTCTAAGTAAGCTAAACATTTATTTTTATAAGAATCTAAAGTTTTACACTTTTCCACAGTTTGGCAATATTCCGCCAGAACATGTGTTTATTACACAGCTGGGCAGTGTAATATGATTGTGCCGCGGAGTGACCTGTGGGTCTATGGGTGAAGTACCCCACTTTTTAAACAATCGATTTAAAAAAAATATATGTAGCGCTTCTCTAGGACACCCCAGGAGTCACCCATTTAAATATAATACGTCATTTCCATAACACCCTGTATAAGAGTTTTGTGGTTTTGCCATCACGATTAACTAAATAGCTTAGGATTTGCTCACCAAAATGTAATCAAACTCGGCACAAGGGTTTACCATGTCGGCCTCTACAAGAAGTTATAATGCAGTTTTTCTATAAAATATAAAGGGGAGCCAATATTCAGCCACCTCAAAAGTTACATGGAATCTCCAATGTTCAACTCAACGTTGCATCACCCGGTGTATTTATGGGTACTAATTTTTGCAAAAAGGCATGTGTAAAGCATTAGGGAATAACCTTTCAGCCAGTCATGACGCGCGAAAACTCAAACAAATTACTCCCTGAACAATATTTAGGGCAATGTTTCCGATAACCCCTCGTAACTCCTAATTAGGGCAAGATCTGTCTTATTTATTTATCTTTGGGGAAAAACTCAACCGAACACGACGTCTCGTCGTCGTTATTAAGACGCGGCGCGCACAATGACGTTGAAATATGACCCCCATCAACGGCTTTAATGGACTTTTTAAGCGGCTTATTTTGTCACAGTTTACCCCTTAATTTTAAATTAGTTTCTTGGATGGTGGCGAACTTTTTTCATTTTAAATTTTCGTTCCCGGAACGGATTAAAATGGATTTTTGTTAATCTGACCGAAAGAAAAAAAAAATATGTCGTAAACAAGGCACTGACAGGACCAAGGATACGGCCTTGCTTCCAGTGGCGTCTCGTGACCTATGATAGAGGGGGTTCATAAGTATGGTGAAATTATTTTTAAAATTTTATTTTTGTGTAATAAGAAAATGCGTTAGGTAAAACATATTTTTATTTATTTTTTTATTTTACGCAAGGAAATACAACTTTTGGAAAATAAGAAAGGTTTTCTTAGTGTGTATAGCTGTCGGATCTTAACGTCGTCGCATGCAACCCTCGTAACAATACTACTAAAGCCATCTACGAGCTATCAAGAAAACGGAATGATGTCCAATACTACTACCGCCATCTACGAGTTATCAAGAAAACCGAATGATGTCTAATACCACTACGCCATCTACTGCTACGTTATTAGGCGCAACCAAGACGAGAACAATAGTTAACTGTTTTATGACGAGAACGAATCGAGCCACGAGACTGACAAGTTGGCATTCTTCATATTTTCAGTATTTTTTAGTTTAAATCGTTAAATAAAATGGTTTCAAATCATATCGAGTATCATTTATCGAAATACACATTTATCGACCCTACACAATAGTGCTTAAACGTAAAGTCCATTCTTCCGTTCTTAATTGTAGAAAATTGATCAATAACAGCCTCATTAAGTTTGGAATACCCTCTATAATTTTTTTTTCATATATTTAATTTTTAAACTTTCTAATAAAGTCCCTAGATTTACCCTTTGTGATCTGCGTTAAATTAATTTCGGGTTTAGGTGTTCCCGCATTCTTCACTTCAATTTTTTGCTCCAAACTCAAAGAGCTAAAGTTATTTCTTCAATACTCCACCGTCAACTATTCATTTTAACTTAATAAATATATAATATTAAAATATTAAAACATATACGCTCGAATTTCTAACTAGATGCACACAGAACTGTGCGCCTTTTCCATGTTAAATCGCCATAGCCCCGCTACCACCCACCACCTGTTACTACAGAGAAATTGCACTACTTAATTATCCGATGCTTAATAAAGGAAGCAAGTTAAGCACAAGGACGATATACAAGGTGTTCATCAAGCCGCTGTTATCATACGGGGCAGCGTCATGGTGCACACTGAGTAGACCTGATTTAAAGAAGATACAAGTAATGCAGAACAAGGTACTTAAAATAATACTGAATACACCTAGATACACTAGAAATGACATTATACACCGAGATCTCCAAATTGATACAATTTCGGAGTTTCTCGACAAACTAATCACGAAATACCATACTAAGGCGAATCTGACCAATAACGAGAAAACAGCCGCAACGCACATTCCTAAACTACCACACCACAAACACAAAATGCCTAAAGACTGGATCACTAAAATTCAAACTCAAAATTATTTGAGAACTTGTTCTGCATACAACCACACGATACACCGCCTACCACACACCTACCGCCAACATGTTAGGAGCTCTTATATCTTGCTCATTTGATTAAATTAAAATGAGAAAGATACTAGAGCTGACACCAAACATCATCAACAACGCCTAAAGGCTTAACCCAAAAATCATACTTATGATAGACAAAAATAACACGTCGAGTGAAAAGGAGTTAAAGGCTTTATACCTGACTCACACGGTGAGTTTAGTCGGTCGGCTCGTCCTCCTTCAGAGGCGGATCCTTTCCTTCAGAAAGGATGATATTGATGGTATTTCCACACAATGTTGCTAACAAACCCGAACAAACCCGACACTAGGGTGTCTGTGTGCAGATTCTCATCGGTTGTCAAAAAAAATTAATCGCACGGATGCCGGATCTATACAGTTTGGTTTGACGGGCTGATAAAATATTAATGAGGGTCGGACTTTATATGATAAACATTATTCAATGAATATAAATTAATATTTTTTATTCGTTTTGGGGGTGCACGTGCGCATGTGCTCCTGTGGAAGAACCGCCACTGCTTGCTTCACAGTCTTTGACGAATAAACAAATCACATTCTTAGGTAGGTTGTAAACTACTTTCCAGAAAAATAATCGGGGAACTCTGAAAATTAGTATAATTTTTCTTAGACAAAGACATTTTTAAAGCCCTTATTGGAACGTCCGTCTTTCATAGCTGCTTCACGTTCGACAGTACAGGATTAATAACTGTCATAGTCAAATTCCACCACGAGTCCATTAACCAACCAATAACAAATAACGAGGTATAATTAAATCTCTTAATCAAAAGCACAACTAAACAGGTCGCGGCGTCGCCGTCGCGGCGTCGATTAACATCTAGTCGCCCTGCATAACATTAACCTTGTTTTCTAGTGTGGAAGTTTATGAAAGCGGGCGTTCGGGACACGTGCGTGTCTGGCCAGTCTCCGACGACGCTCGTTTGTCTTCCGGCATGCCGGAAGCTCTTCCCGGGAATCGAACCCCGGACATACAGAGGTGGTCACGCGAGCCAATGGTGGCGGCGACGGCCTTATCGATATATACAGGGTGTCCCCACGGGAACTTGTGTGGTAGAAAGTCTAACAAATAGGAAACTTTTTATCGAAAAAAGTCACTCTTGCTAAAAAGTTTTGCTTGATTCAGAACCTACTAGGCCATGGCCGAAATATTGTACAGAGTGGCCAAAAAATGTGAAATAGATCTAAGAATAGAATACCCTTGTTTCTAAAAATACATTAAAATGCCGTCTTGAAGCTATTTATAGAAATATGTTGTGTAATGACAGAAACAGTCGCCTATGGGGTATAATTAGGTAATTTTATAAAATGAAATAACATTTTATTTCAAGACAAAACACAAAAACAATGATTTAAATTACATAAGAAATTAAATAAATAACTTAACGTAAAAAAGTCATAAATGTATGAGGGGAAATCTCAGCAAATGTGACTTTCGGTGTGAACAGGCCTCGGTTCGTCGAGCAAGTACCCGTTGCATTTCCCACCCGTTCTAACATGTTTGGGACACTTATTGGATGATCCTGAATACAAAAATATGCGTGTGCCGCCGCCCGGGAGCTTTATTTTTTCATTTTTTCGCGAAAATTTGATCAAAATCCACAAATTTTGAGTGTGAATAGAAAAAACCGCTTCCGTTATTAAGCTATAACTTTTGAGGCGATTCAGCAGATTGTTTGGGACTTTCAGGATCTTTAATATGGGTGTTTAGACGTAAGAAAAACCCCATCCCGTTGATGTGCCTCCCCTAGAACGCTAGATACGGGTCTCTCAAGTTGTGTGAACAGCTTTTTCCCGAAATCTGGTAATTTTCGGTTTATAACGCGCCGCTCTCGAGGCGATTTTTTTTTCGCAATATTCCCCATGAAATATTCATTCTTAATGTTATGACTAAAAGATCTGACCCAATAGAAGGGTGTGCCACTTCGGGTTCGGTTGTAACACACTTCAGAAGATGCTCAAAAGGCGACTTTTTCATGCGTAATCGGATCTAAAAAAACGGTATTTTGAGGGGCACAACAACACGGGGGCAAAAAACAGTCTCAAACCGCGCGTGATCGCTGGATCCAAGGCCAACTAATATGTAAACGGTCACTGGGTAAATTTCGACCAGTATCGAGCCAAGTGTTAACTGAGATCACCCGTAAACTAAAATTTGATTGGGCAAAATTTTGAAAAAATCACCCTCGAAAAATGATTTTTCAAGATATTGGGGGAGGCGATCAAAAAAAGTCAGTAACGCTGGCGGAAATATACTTCTAATATATCTAAAATTGATAATTCGCGGTCCAAAATAGTGTGAAACATGTTTGAAAAATAACTATTTTTTTTTCGAAAAAGTCACATTTGCTGAGATTTCCCCATGAACATCAGCTGTCAAATTTCTGTTGAGCAACCATCCATTTTCGATACAACTTACAATTTTGTAGAATTTCGACACCCCAAAAATAATAGTCCAGGGGCGTAAAATCAGGTGCTCTCGCAGGCCACTTTGTAAACTATCTGTCTCTATGGGCCCCACGTTCTATCCATCCATCCAATGAAAAAAAAAATGATGAACAAAATAATAATAAAAACAAATGACCTAATTATGTCCCATAGGTGGCTGCTTCTCGTCCGTATGTTTTGAGAGAGACGCATTTTCACGTATTTTTAGAAATAAGGATAGTTTATTCCTAGACCAATTTCACATTTTTTGGCCACTCTGTACAATATTTCGGATATTCGACTATGACAAAGGAGGTTTTCAACCAAGCAAAACTTTTTAGCAAGAGTGACTTTTTTCGGTAAAATGAAGAATAAAAAAGTTTCCCATTTGATACACTTTCTTCCACACACGCTGTATATGAAAAACTATACGTGAACGGATACGCAATCCCACTGGCTTCATCTAATAATTTGCTGGGCGTCAATCTGCGAGGAAATATGTCTTGGCATAACCACGTTCAGAAACTTGGTGTACTCTTCCGAACCAGAAAGTTGTACACACCTCAACAACTTTTGACACTATACAAAGCCCAGATTGGACCATCACTAGAGTACTGCTCTCATGTCTGGAGCTCTGCACCCAAACATACTCTTCGTCTACTGGATTCCATCGAAAGGAGGGCCATCCATCGGATTGGAGACCACGAGCTGACGAAGAACCTCGACAGCCTAGAACAGGGGTCGGCAACCTTTTGAGACGGAAGAGCCAAACGTTATAATTTACACAATTTCTCAGTTTTTAAAGAGCCACTAACGGCCGCAATTTGATATCAAAAGAGACACAACTTGACATCGAAAGAGCCGCATGCGGCTCGCGAGCCGTAGGTTGCCAACCCCCTTGTCACAGCCAAATCACTGGTGAAGACGCCTAATTGTCATGCGTCGAAAACGAATTAAAACCTACATAGAAACATCCGACGACGGCGTCATTCGAGAGCTTTCGGCGAACTGACGACAGTAACGACGCGTTTCACGGGGGAGGGGTGCGGTGAAACGCGAGTACAAGTGGGTGAGAGATAGAATCGGTGCCTAATCCTCGTTAATCGATTCAGAACGAATTTTTAATGTTTTTTTTTTCGATAAAATAAATAATACTTGCGTATGGAACTAAAGAGCAGCAGCTTCACATCCAAAGAGCCGCAGGTGGCTCGCGAGCCGTAGGTTGCCGACCCCTGGCCTAGAACATTTGACTCTCTTTTACAGATAATTTCATGGAAAGTGATCGGCTGACCTTGCCCTCTTAATTCCGCCCAGAGCGGCGAATAGCAGAGATACACGACGAATTACTGCCGCCCATCCATATGTGGTTAAGCTTAGTACTCCTCGAACTTCATTATTTAAGAATTCTTTCATCTGGAGGACTTCATCCTTGTGGAACGACCTTCCCGAGGTCGTTTTTCCCAACGAATATAACCTCCGACGATTCAAAACCAACGTGAATCGCTTTATTCGCACACGCACCCCTCCCAGAGTGCCCTAAAGGATTTTTCCTATAGTGCTTGTGTTTGATCATAAAAAAAAATACATAGAAAAATTCTGAAAATTGGATAGTTATTGTTGAACAAACTCGTCTAAAATAATTTCAAGATGGTGCCACTTCAGGTTATACCGGAAGTAGGTTTTAACTTGCTTATTTGGAACATCCTATATATTATTGCATTTCTACGTCAAATTCTAAGCAGATATAGGTATCATGTCCTATACCTAAGCGTGTTTGACATATTTAAAATTTTATATAAAAAATTAGGATCCTTAAAATAATTATTAATTTTTTCTATAAGGAAGCCTTTATTATTCAATTTGAATTGGATTTCTTGTTGAAAATGACCTGCTTTAAAAGATTTTCTGTATAATATTTTGTTAACTATTAATACAAACTGGGCCTGGCGATACAAGGGCGGACATAAAATGTAGTGTCTTATGTCCAACTTTACACCTTAATATATCTGTTACGAAGAAATTTGAAAAGAAAACTGAAACTATAGTTCCTCGCGGTGATCCTTTAGGTTTCAAATTTTTCATACCTGGGATCTTAATTTTTTATGATAATCTCTCAGTTTTCAGGATATTCTTTTATAGGGCACAAATTAAATATTGAGGAATCCAGAAGTTAACGAAGTATACACGCCCACACAATAATTATTATCAAATACTTACCTTTCCATTGCAGAAATTTATCAGCGCAAAACGAAGGCTTTCTAAATGGATTTTTAATCAAATATTTACAATTATTGAATGGCACTTTGACCTTTAAAACTATCCAGTTGCATTTAACGGTGTGTATTGGTATAGTAACGTTAACATTATACCATTGATCTTTGGACTGTCGTAAATCCCTAATTATCCTTCTACCCATAAAATGACCTAAATTTGCATCTTCTCGGACAGGGTACTAATATGTTTATAGAAGTTTTAATAAGAAGAAAGATAAAAACACGAAAAAACGTCACAGATTACCTTAAAATAGAATAAAAACCACAATACAAACAAAATGAAATACAATAGAAATATTAAAATGTCAACAAGGGGAGGACAAGCTTTGTAAAACATGTATTTTTATAAAAAAAATCCATATTTAAAACAAATACATGCCCTATAAATTTTGTAAATTTTTGATGTTGGTAATACTATGAAGTTATTATTTTATCAAAGTAGCCTTTGATCAATAATCCGTGGCTGTTTTAAAAGGATGTAGAACCACAAATTTTAGTTAGAAAAGTTATTCAATTGTTCCACCTGCAAACATGTCCTCTGATATTTTTAACATAAAAATGGTAAGCCACTGACATTTTTCCATGTGAATATTTTTCCTGATTAGCCTGGTCAATTCTACATAAAAACGATATCTCGAGTTTTTCTCGTCAGACTCGTCTTGATTAAAACAACTAAATTCATATTGAAACTCATTATTATTAACATTGATAAAATAATTAATTATAAATTTTAATTAATAAAAATTTGATTATTTGAACGAGTGGGCAATTCGATGCGAAGACGGGGGAAGAATGCCCATTTCCAACAATTTTCATAAAACAACTATCATTAATTATTTTATTAATGTTAATAATAATGAGTTTCAATATGAATTTAGTGGTTTTAATCAAGAACGGTGCGTCTGACGAGAAAAACTCAAGAGACCGTTTTCATGTAGAATCGACCACCAAATGTCAGTGGCGTACCATCTTTTTTGTATAAAATATCAGAGCACATGTTTGCAGGGACGCCACTGGTGGAACAATTGAATAACTTTTCTAACTAAAATTTGTGGTTCTGTATCCTTTTAACACATACCAAAATTGAAAATAATATCTAAAGTACTTTCGAAGATATTAAAAAATAACCATTTAAAAAATAAAAATTCAACACCCTGTAGCAAAAAATTTAAGCCGTTGCGGACATATGTTCATATGAACTTTTCTTTATAAAATGACCTAAGGAATCACACCCTGAAATATTAGCACGTCATTGAGGAACACCCTGTATATGACCAACCTTGGTTTCATCATACCAAAATAGAAAAATTAATTTTTAATTAAATTTGGAAGCTTCTGCTGGCCGGTTATTATCTGTAGCTAAAACCGTTTTTGCGATTACCATTCAATAGAGTTGGGAATACAACACCCAGTCCACCATTTCCCTCGACTATTTTCTTTCTAGGTAAACTAACAGAAGTGAATAATTTATTGCATGTAATGGGAACGATATCAAAAGTAGGCCGAGGGAAAGTGACTATTAATTTAGAAAAGCCTTTCGAGACTTAGGTTTTATATAATAATAATAGGACTTTATTGAAATGGCATTGTTGTTATTTGAAAAGCACGTTCTTTGTTAGTATAAAATAATAACAATGTGCTACCAGCCGCGTCCTCACTTAGTCGACACTGTCGATCAACAAGTCGAATTTACGGAGACGGAAAGTCTGTTGATGGTGACAGTGTCGATAGACAAAGTATATCGACAATGTCGGCTCAGTGAGGACGCGACTTTATGTTTGAGACTTTTTCCAAATTTATTTTTACTTATATATATATATTACCTATACTATATGGTTCTATTTCCTCAGCAAACCTAATAGTATATGAGAAGTAATTAAATGGTTTGCCGTTATTAAAATTGGTTGGCAGCAAAAGATAGTCATTAAATCATTTGATCAGCATAAAAAGATTTTGCTTGCAATAAATAAAAATCGGACTGCAACACATGTTCTGCAAAAAATGCTACAAACTGTCAACAATTTAACCGATATCAGTCCGCTTGTAATATCATGTGTTCGCTTAATTAACAGTCGAGCTGCGAAATGATTACTTGGCCAGCAAGATTTTACAATTGGTCAGTAAAAAAACATGTATAGAAGCAGTTTACTTCAGAGGTTTGCATATTAAAAGAATGGTTATCAATATAAATCATTGGATTGCGTTTGTTTTGAATAATCGACAAAGTTCGTTATTGTGGGCGGACCGAAAGCTGTCGTGTGATACCAGTAGCTAATTGCGTGCGTGTGTTTTCATTAGGTGTAGCAGTCAAGGAACAAAAGGTAGCGGGGGCTGGTTTTCACTTGTTTTCCCAGGGCACTGTCACTATTTCACGTTTTATTGCTTTTTTCCTTTTGACGACCAAGATTAAATATTTGGCTTACCCGCTAATGGCTTACCAATATCTGATTAAAAGTGGATCGCTCATAGCAGCTTATTTTGCGTACCAAAATAATTTAGAGCCCTCTAGTATGACATTAATTACTGACCGATTCAGAAATGTTTGCTGTCCATAAGTTGCTGACCAACTAGTCATTTTGGCTGACCGATTACATTTTTCTGGTCGCAAAAATAAGAATATTCTGCTAACCAGTTAAATGATACCAGTAGTATATTCTGTATATTACATACCAAGAATGGTAAGACGCCTATTACACACCATTTCGAAACTTACTTCGAAAGAGTGTGTAATAGGCTTACCAATCGAGTTGTGTACCTTATAGAATTCATAGCCGACTTTGCACAAACTTTATTGAAAACATTGACGATTTTGGCATATCACGGGTAATGTGATTTGTGAAACTGTTACGTACGTAATATATATATAATACGTAACAGTAGACAGTGCGTACTAATACAGGAGTAGAAAAAATGGCAGGGCGCCCCAATATGTTTCATTACTTCACTAATTAATTTCGTGGTAGATTATTCAATGGTTTCAATTGCATGTAGTAATATTTCAATCTCGCATACTATGATGGAATAACTCTTCTCGCGTTAATAGCTTGATTTAATCAGCGCCAAGCGCATTGACATCGCACTCGAACACAGCAGCACAAATTAGCTTACAAATCCCGACAGAACCACGCGCTAGGATTAGCAAAATATTGCTAATCCAACAGAAACAATTAAATTACTATTAGGAATGGAAAGCTATCGATATTAAGTAATTGTTACTCCTGATGAGTCTCTTGTAGCTCCAGTTCTAGTGAGTAATAGAACCTGTAATTGGTTTTCATTCAAATTGTTGTAGCTTTTAGACAACTAGTTGAATTGACATGTATTTAAATAGTTAATAAGTTTTTAAATGTACGACCTTCATAATGTTAATCACGCCCATTGTCTGCTGACGTGGTTTTATCTTATTTGATCTACATAATATCGATTTGAATTATACTGTTATAGGCTCAGCTATACCTGAAATTTAGAAGTACAGTGGGAACCAACATACTGGGGTGTTCGTGGTGACTATTTTGTACGACAATAAGTTCGATTTTAAGTTCGGCGACAAGTCATTTCGGATAAAAAGGCTGAACTTGATTGTATCGGCTTTGTACGTCAACATAAACGACAGATTTCTAGCCGTACACTTCAGTTTTTCCACGTTTTTGTTCGATGACTTGTTGTCGAACTTGTCATCGAACTTGTTGTCGAACAAAACAGTCATGAACACCGCAGTCTGTGGCCTCCTTTAAACGGTGTATGCGAAACCGATATTCAAAGCCCTAAAAACATATTTGTAAGGTACATAGTATTTTGTTTCGCGATATCGAACAGGTGATAATTCGATAAAGGCCCAATCTTATTTTACCATTCGAAGCTGTGTTCCAATAAGAGGACCCGTGATCGTTTAGCTCTAATTCGATTAAAGTTGGACTTTCCACTAGAGCGATTAAGTCAAAAGACGAACTTTGGAGCCAGCGGTACACATAAATAGTTACTGACTCACTAACTTTATTAATTTTAAGCACTAAAACAAGAACCGAGAACATGTTATAAAAGGGACAAATGACTCAAATGAGTCGGATCTTTATTTTACTATTATACTACGTAAATACATATATAATAATAAATACAGGGTGTTATGAAAATGGCGTATTATATTTAAATGGGTGACTCCTTGGGTGTCCTAGAGAAACGCTACATATATTTTTTTTCAAATCGACCGTTTTAAAAGTGGGGTCCAGCCCCATAAACCCACGCCTCATCCGGCGTTTGTTCGGGTTTGTTTGTCATGTCACCCTGTGGTGGCATATCAGGAAACAGGTGTTACGTGCAATGTTGCCAAACTTAATGTAAAACTGAAATTCCATATAAAATTATAAAAATAAATTATTTATCTACCTACTTGTATTTATCTTTATACCTCCAGGAACAAGTTTTTTAAAAATACACTCAGATCAGATCATTAGATTTTATTACACGCGACGCGACGAAATTTGACTTATTCGTCGGCGACATTCCATTTTTCTGTCAAGTCAAACGTCCAAAACAAACTACTCGTTTTAACTGAGCAACTTAGGTTCATCTATGTAAACAATGTCAAATAATATACAAGGTTTGGACGCGTAGCCCGAAAATCATTACAACTATTATACGCGTACCTTCTGAAAACAAAGCGGATAGCCGAGCGTGTAAATGGTTATCAACAGAAGCGACCGCACCCTAACGCTGTTCTTCTATTACTGACACTTGCAAGTCGCACGATTGTATCCATAGACCTACGTCGGTCCGGCGCCGAGGAGATTATGTGAAAGAGATGGAGAGATGGCCGTGTGAGAAAGAAAATAAAATCTTCGTTGGTCTTGTCATTGGGAGTAGAGCTGAGCTAATTTAAATTTTTAAGCTTCTCAAAAGAAAAAGCACAGTCGCAGTATTATCAGCTTCGACTATAATTTTATTCAATTTGGTCGAAATTCCATTAACGCCATATCAATTAAACGCCTTGCAAGAGATCTCGCAGTAAATAGCCAAGTAATAGAGAAGAATCTCGTTAAATATCAAACTGTCAAATATTGCCCATCTCTATTACGAGTTTTGAAGGTATCTATTTCGTTCGTTCGTAGGTTAACTGTTTTATGGTTCGTAGATTTAACATTTATTCTTTAACATTTTTAACATTTTAACATTTTTAATATATAATATAATATAATGAATAGTAAAAACCAATAATAGACACCTAGGTGCAAAACACCCGTATGCAAAATAAAATAAAATGTCATTTTTAAATTGAAGGATTGCATTGTGTCTATTTAAAATGTGTGTGTTTTAAATTAGTTAAATAAATAAATCTACGCGAGAAGAAAAGGACCAAAATTGAAACAGCGTTCGCGTGTATTCTTTCCATGTGAATAGTTGCTATTTTTGAGGTTATGTGAGAGGCTTTTTCCTAAAACTTAGATTCTGTGTGGTTGTGTGAAATTATGAAACTAACAATTGTATTTAAATAAGTAAAGGTAAGAAAGCACGTGTCTTAAATAAAATTGCATTTTTTTTAAAGAGTTTGAACGATAATTATTATTTAAAAGGTCAATGACGTTTGACCTATTTACTTTCCTGTGCTTGTAACGAATTTGAAATTTGTGTGTGATATTTCCATTATTTGTTTTGCAAAACATCTTTCGCCGTCGGTTTTCTGGAATCATTTTTGTTCATAAATGAATTAAAAATTGCTAAAATTATAAATTTTTTTCTAAAGAGTTTGCCGTGTAGATATGACAATACCGGCCGAAATGCGCTTACTTCATTTGACCTTGCAGACCTGTGTTGATTATTTACATATTACGCCAGTGCCTCACATGTGTTTGTCTGATTTGACATAAGGTGATATAATCCGGTCATTAATTGAAAGCGCCATTTATTTTCATCTCAGGATTTGCCGGTTTAAATATAATACGTCATTTCCATAACACCCTGTATACAGTTCGGCCGGATAAAGAATAAAAGTGAGTCATAACGTTACAGTATTTTCAAAGGCCTGTTCTTTTTAATGTATTTTTGTATTATAAGTTAATGAAAAATATCGGACAATAATTCCATTGTATAAGACAGAACTGGTAAAATTAAAATATTGATATGTCATTATATTGACATTTATATTTCGTGTTTCGTGTGGTTCACAAATTTTTCAAGTTTCTAAGCGAAATTACTTCTCTAAATAGAATTTAATAGCCGAAATCACATATTATAAGAACTATTAGTTACAAATTTGTTTATTTTCTGTAAATAGTGTTAAATATTGTATATTTAGTTATAAAAAATAGTGTTTTGTTTAAATAACCTATAACAACCAGTGCTAGGAAACGGGACTGTCTAATGTCTCATCGGTCAGGACAAATATTTGTTGTCGAGCCTTTCTAGTGGCGCTTGTGTATTTGTATGACCTTTTCTTTCTCACTTTTCACTCACTAAGAGATTATTAAATTAAAATTTAATATATGTGACAACATTGTTAACTTCAGAAATTTTTTCGCTCGCATTCCTTTTTTAGCTACAGATAAACTTGTCACCCATGTGACACTAGCAAATAAAATTTTGACATAGACGAAAAAGTGGTCAGCTTTACGTCAATTTTTGGCAATAGCGACATAGAAATTATTTGCTGGTGTTTGCTATATTATCCGAACTATGAGAGTTCCGTGGGTTTGCCATCACGTTTAATTGAATAGCTCAGGATTGGCTTACCAAAATGTATTCAAATTGGGCACATGGGTTTACCATGTCGGCCTCTTCCAGAAGTTATCATGCAGTATTTCTATAAAATGTACAGGGAAGTCAATATTCAACCACTTCCCATTACATGGGATTTCATCTCAACGGTATATGAAATTTTATTCGCATGGAACCTACGTTTGCCGTTATGGAACGCGCTCCATGCGTTTCATTCCATGCTCGTTATTTATAATATAATTTTAAAATACCGTATACACTTATTTAAATTACTCGTTATCTCCACCAGACCAGAATAAGAATAGCACGTACAGCTCTTGATGGCGCACTTAATTCAATTTAAACCCGAAAGCGCCTTGTTTGCGGCAACACTATAATTTAAGAATACCGTCTCCGATCCTCTCAGTAAAACTTAAAATAAAAAGGCAACGGAAATAAGGAAATAGCACAAAGAAATTGCGAAAAAGTTATGAAAAACTGTGCCGCGGTTCATAATTCGCGTTGTTCGACAAACTCGCGCTAATATTTTCCGTGACTGGAATGGGAACTGGCTGGGCTCGCGCTATGGAATAATGGCGACCCGCAGTTGCGAGAAAGGTTAAGTTTTAGTAATTTGCACTTAGTTGATTAACTTTGGAAAAAATTACTTCTTACATTGTTTATTTATTGCCGAGCGTGCGGAAACGTCCACTTTTCAGGCGCTTAGATATCGATTTTAGATACCAAAAAAATCTGTGTAAAAAAAATAATTAATCATGCCGTTCTTTTAATAAATATTCAAAAATATCGCCATTGGCCTCTAACCATTTCCTGCTTCGTCTACGAAGGGCGCCTCTTGCTCTTCTGATTAATATCGGCTGCAGTATTTCTAATACGTGCATTCCGAGTGTCGACTTTTAAGGAAAATTATATTTACTTCATATTATTATTTACTCATTATAAAAAGTTGTGCATAATCTAATAGTATACTAAGATAGAAGTTTCATAAGACATTATCTTAGAGCACGCGTTCAAATTAGAAAACGACCCGCGAAGCGGGGAGGTTCCTAAGGTACAAGTGCTCTAATTGTCTTATGAACCGTGTATTTTATAATACTTTTTTTATTTGGGTCTTTAAAGTCTGAAAAACTTTAAAAAATATAGTAGATTTTTTCCATTTGAATTAATATTTTCTTTTTGGGTTGGCAATACTTTTACAATTTAATAGAATGTTACAAGTATCAAATATGCCATGATAGAAACAATTGAACACAACAAAGCTTCTTCTCATCCGTCATAATTAAAAATAATTATATTATTAAAGTTAATAAAAATGAGTCAGGAAGAAAGTTGTACTCCGTCAGAAATACGAGAAATTGCAGAAAATAATCTAGAAAAACTTTTAAAAAGAATTTATGCAAAACTTTGACTTGCGAGTAGAACAAAGTTCAAAATATCGAACAAAATAATAAATAATAGATACTATTGAACAAAATCTTGTGACGACACAGAATCTGACAGGAATAACAATTAATGTCTAGGAAATGTCTACAGTAACTATAAATATATATATGTATATAAAGTAATATGTATAATACTATATTGAATAAAAAATAAAAATAGTACTTTATTGAATAAAACTTTAGAAATAGTGCATAAACTGGAAGATATTTCTACTATTTTTAGGTTATGTTGTTTTAAAATTGTGATTAGAAAGTATTTCACATAAATATCTTGTAAAAATGATCTATTTGCAAGGTTAAAGGTTAGTATTTTAAAGTTTTCTATGCTAAGAAAACTAATTTCAACGAAATCGAAGTAAGCCCTACTTGCTGCCAACATAAAAAAAATACAATTCCAGTTGCATAAAGTGGCAGGTTATTCAATTTTTTTGCATTTCATAATGTAGCCATTATGAAACCCAAATAGAAGAAACCTAACTTGCAACCATCAGGTATTCATTTTGGTGGTGGTGTGAAGAAAAAATTGAAATTGTTTTGAATGGAGAAATGTAGTGATAATTTTCGAAAACATCAACTTTTTTTCATTACAATTTTCGATATTATCAAAAAAAAAGGTACTTTACTCGTGAACCAAATTCATATGATTTGAGAAACCTCGTATACGAGTAAAAGAAATTAATATTTAATGGTTGCATTTTAGGGTTTAAACCATAGAACTTTTTATTAAGAATAACCTTTTTTGATAAAATGAATATAAATACATTTTCCATATGGTCACAAGCGGACATACTGTATAGATAAAAAAAAACTAGGTATGTTTGTTTGTCCTCTTGTACGACAGTATATATATTCGGGGCTGTATTGGGGAGACCTTCCCCCAGTTCCCGAGTCCCTCCTGGGGGAGCATCGATTATTTCCCCCGCGGTTTATCGGGTCGAACATCGGCACAGACAAAAGGGGAAATTCGATAAAAACCAGGCGCTCGCTAGTCGACTTGTTTTCTTATAGAGTTGGGGCGAAGGTATTTTTTATACGAAAATTTACATACATATTAAGGGATCAGTGTGTAAAAGAAATATAAATTTGCTACGGTTTCAATTTGTCACTCTGCTCCACTTAATTACCAAAATGTTCGATAAAGCTATAACCACGAAATAAGAGGGTTTGTTCTGGTTTACATCTCTACTGATTTATACGGGGTGTTTCTTATTAACAGGCTAATATTTAAGGAGGTTATTCTTGAGTCCAAAACATTAACATACATGGTGTTATGGAAATGACGTATAATATTTAAACCGGCAAATCCTGTGATGAAAATAAATTTAATAAAAATACCCATAAATGGCGTTTTCAATTAATGACCGGATTATATCACCTTATGTCAAATCAGACAAACACATGTGGGACACTGGCGTAATATGTAAACAATCAACACTGACATCTGCAGGGTCAAAAAACGTCATCGCATTTCGGTCGGTGTTGTCATATCTACACGGCAAACTCTTTACAAAAAAAAATTTATAATTTTAACAATTTTTAATTCTATGAACAAATATGATTCCAGAAAACCGACGGCGAAAGATATTTTGCAAAACAAATAATGGGAATATCACACACAAATTTCAAATTCTTTACAAGCACAGGAAAGTAAATAGGTCAAACGTCATTGACCTTTTAAATAATTATTATCGTTCAAACTCTTTAAAAAAATGCAATTTTATTTAAGGCACATGCTTTCTTTCCTTTACTTATTTAAATACAATTGATAGTTTCATAATTTCACACAAACCATACAGAATCTAAGTTTTAGGAAAAAATCTCTCACATAACCTTAAAAATAGCAGCTATTCACATGGAAGAATACACGCGAACCCTGTTTTAATTTTGCTCCTCTTTTTCTCGCGTAGATTTATTTATTTAACTAATTTAAAACACACACATTTTAAATACACACAATGCAATCCTTCAATTTAAAAATGACATTTTATCTACGAACCATAAAACAGTTAACCTACGAACGAACGAAATAGATACCTTCAAAACTCGGAATAGAGATGGACAATATTTGATATTTCACGAGATTCTTCTCTATTACTTGGCTATTTACCGCGAGATCTCTTGCAAGGCGTTTAATTGATATGGCGTGGTAGCTGATAATACTGCGACTGTACTTTTTCTTTTGAAAAGCTTAAAAAATTAAATTAGCCAGCTCTACTTCAAATGACAAAACCGACGAAGATTTTACTTTCTTTCTCACTCGGCCATCTCTCCATCTCCTTCACACAATCCACTCGGCGCCGGACGTAGGTCTATGGGTATAAGCGTGCGACTTGCAAGTGTAAGTAAGTAGTAGTAGTAGTAGTGTAAGAACAACGTTAGGGTGCGGTCGCTTCTGTTGATAACCATTTACACTTTCGGCTATCCGCTTTGTTTTCAGAAGGTACGCGTATAATAGTTGTAACGATTTTCGGGCTACGCGTCCAAACTTTGTATATTATTTGACATTGTTTTTATAGACGAGCTTAAGTTGCTCAGTTAAAACGAGTAGTTTGTTTTGGACGTTTGACTTGACAGAAAAATGGAATTTCGCCGACGAATAAGTCAAATTTTGTCGCGTCGCGTGTAATATAATCTAATGATCTAATCTGAGTGTATTTTTAAAAAACTTGTGCCTGGAGGTATATAAATAATTTCTTTTTATAATTTTATATGGAATTTCAGTTTTGCATTAAGTTTGCCAACATTGCACGTAACACCTGTTTCCTGATATGCCACCACAGGGTGACATGACGAACAAACCCGAACAAACGCCGGATGAGGTGTGGTTTTATGGGGCTGGACCCCACTTTTAAAACGGTCGATTTCGAAAAAAATATATGTAGCGTTTCTCTAGCACAACCAAGGAGTCACCCATTTAAATATAATGCGTCATTTTCATAACACCCTGTATATCCTAAACGTCTTAACTTTTCAGACACAAGGTGTTAAAGATTTTCAAAAAAATCTCCTTTTTTATTAATATCTGTGGTACTGCTCCAGATATTCTTGTGAAATTTGGTAGTTTATAAGATATAAATGTTTTTTTTATTCCGACCAGTGACGTTCGTCATGGAATTGCACTCAATATTTTTGAAGAAAGAAAAATTATCTTTGAAATTATCATTTCTTGCTGCGCAAGTGCCGTTTCTTGATTTGTTGTCGCTTTATGTACAGTTTTCGTATAAAAAAATGAAATTCATTCATTTGTACTTTATGAAATTAGGTATTAACAAAGATTAAAAAAGTATCTAGTAGGTAAGAAGCAGATTTTGTTTTGTAAACACAAACAGTTGTCTACCTAGTCTAGTTGTCACGTATTTAAGTCATTAACCTTAACAAATCATTAAAAAACATGAAAAAATCTTTAACACCTTGTATCTCAAAAGTAAAGACGTTTAGGACTTTTTTTCTGAAAATGGACCCAAGAATAACCTCCTTGAATATTAGCATGTTATTAAGAAACGCCCTGTATAACAGGGGACGATTTAGATAGAATAGTCTTACCAGCTGATATTTCTTTCATTCTATCATATGGGGACCTGCGTATCTCCTGTTGATAGACAAAATAATCGCGAGAACTTAAAATTTTTAACTTCACTCTTCAACTTCTTCTATTTTATTATTTGTAAGGAACTTACCCTGTTTGGAGACTACAGAAATGAATACTTCGTTGTATCTGAAACAAAATGAACATGGAATTAAACCAATCGTTCGTATGGAGCTGATAGGAACCATTGTAACCACAATTAGTTTACAAAAGTAAGAAAAATAAAGCCGAGTTTTGAAACATCTCGGTCGGTGACTCCAACACTTACATTTATTTAATTATTGTTCTAACTTCAAATACCAATATGGAGAATTATTATTTCCCAGACCACCCGATGATCCTTATTTAATAAGGGCGTATTTTTGTCTACACAGTAGCACTTTAAAATACTATTTCAGATTGAATGGTACTACCAAGAAAATTAAGCCCTCTCCATTGATAGGATGCAACCACCTGCAGACCAGTACCATTCAATCTAAAATACTATTTTAAAGTGCTACTGTGTAGACAAAAATACGCCCTTATTATATAAGGATCATGGGGTGGTCTGGGAAATAATAATTTTCCATATTGGTATTTGATATTAATACCACCTGAAAAGCATAGACTTTTTATTTCTTAAATAGATTGTTCTAACTGTCAAAATCAAGTCTAACATGTCATCCCGTATAAAAGTCATTATTACCTTGGATTTAGGTCGTAGTCATATCACTTATTTTTCTATGTGACATTACCCAGCTTTTTAAATTAAACTGAGTACAATTTATTTCTTTATAAAACTGCTACGAAATAATATTTTAAAATTCGTAACATTTTTATTTTCGAATCAATGCCCGCTAACGATCTTGTTTGACCTTTGACATTTTCAAGCATCCGAGATTCCATTTTATTGCGGGAAATATAACCCTTTGCTGTGCTTTGTGCATCATAAAAACTAACAATTTAGAACCGCTGTATTTTACAGGGCCTGTTCAGCAGTAGACACGTAGTTGCTTTTACTCGTTATACAGTAAAGCTTCGAATAATACAGGGTGATTGATGGTTGATGGCTCTTCAGAGGTTTACGTCAGCGAATCACTTCACAATTCTACTAAAAGTATTTTCAGCCATGCAGTGCTGCCGCTTCTACTAGAAAGCAACTTTTATAATTTAAACGGAACACTCTGTGTATTATTTTTTGAAATCCCTCTTAATTTCTTAATAATTAAGTTTCCTTAACAGTTTCCTATACCTATCTCTTATCGTTCTCGAGATATTAATTTTCTTTTGAGAATATATCCTTCAAAAGGGGCTGATATTTTTGACTCTGGAAAAATTAGCACTGAAATTTGGCTGGGAGTCAGGTAATACCCGGAGGCCTTTTACTCTGGTTCAAAATATAGTACAGGGCACAGGGTGTTTAAAAATGCAAATATTTTGATTGTTTGGAAAAATGATAAAAAGTACCTATATTTTTTTAAAATGAAACACACGCATGTATTTTATCTGTGGTCCTAAAAGCTCTTGAAATTGTATATCTTTCTATGTGTAATGTTGCTATGTCTATCTCCAACAGCTTTTGACTTTCGAGCATTTATTTAGCAGACTTAATTATTACAGAATCAGAAAATTAAAATTTCTTTTTACGAACTATTAATAATTTTGTAAACAATGAAAAAAAAATATTTCTATGTCGCCTTAGAGCTATAACTTAGATTTGGTTAAGTAAACTTAAGTTTTTACATAAATGGTATACAAGCATAATACCAGAAATATTGACCATTTAAAAAAATCGAATTAAAAGTAACATAGCGGTGAATAAATTTTATTTACAACCATGCATGTAATAATGACATTTCATCTATCTTTGAAAGGTGGAAAGTTGACGTTTTTTTACTTTTACTTTCCACCAGAGTGGAAAGTAAATTATTTTTTTGTAATTTTTTTAAAAATCGATATCTCAAAATAATATACGAAGACACTTTTTAAAAAATGCTAATAGCTTTGCGTGTTTAGATACTTGATAGAGTGGTACTCAGCATTGAATATTGTGACCAAATCGTTGATTTCTTGGCATTTTCACTGAAATAAGCTAGTAGCGCCGACTCAGAAACAGGATTTTGAAATTTGTGTCCCGTACACTATTCTTTGAAACAGTTATATGCCTTGTCATATCTCGGGCGGTTTTTAGTTGACAGAAGATCTTCTATTATTTGGTTGGAGTAGCAGCAAAATCAAATTCCTCATCTGATAGCATTTGTCTGTTGTTAAAATAATATATTGGTTAGTGACATGGAAACCATATTCAAAAAATTATATTTGCCATCTTGATGTGTATTATTACCTACGTTATTTTACCACCTGCGGTTATTTGAAATTTCCGCCTAATTTTTCAATGGAAAAGTCAAAATGACATTTATCTTTAATTAATAATTTTAATTCAAAACAATAAGAAGTGGATGTTAGATGTGGTTGTAAATAAAATAGTATAGAATCCTCGGTGAAAAGTTTCATTACTTGGCTCGAGATTTAGTTAACTACCGACTCTCTCGACAGGCATGAAAAACTTTCCACCTCGATACGTAATATACTATTATTTTATGAAATAAATATTTATAATACGTTACCTAAAGTATTGAAAAGTATCTTAAATTTAAAAAAAAATGCAAAGAAATATTTTCTGGAAAATATTATAGGTACAAATTAATTAATAAAACGACCATTTATAATAATTTTTTTTCTGTATTGATTAATTTACATTTTAATAATTATTATTCATGTTCTATGTTATTAATATTCCCTGTAATGGACTGAAGCTCGTTGGAAATTAAATAAACATTATTATTATTATTATTATTATTATTCTTGCTCGATCGATCAGCTGGGTCACAACTACGCATGCCTCAGGGTTAAAATCTAGCTTGCAGATGCTTTTGCAAGATGTAAAACTGCCTTAGGAAGTTCCTCTAGATTTGGTGGTAAACCCAAAATTCCAGAGACACACTGGCGTAACTAGCGGTGTGCAAAGTGCGCCATGCACACGGGCCCGGGCCCCGTAGGGGCCCGGCGGCGAGGAGACATGATTTTATTATAGGTATTACCCAAAAAAAAATTGAAGCCAACCAAAGATCTTACAAACTCCAGATAGAAATGTTTACATTTGAAGTCGACGTAAGGATTGTAAACGTGCACTCCCCACCTTGCTGTTATGCTTGCAGCCGGATTGTCCTATTTATCGCTAAGGTATCTGCAAAATCCCAATTAAAAATTTGTTAATTTGACAATTGCAACTGGTTTAAGGTTAATCCGCAATTGCTTTTAAAATAAATTTAATTCCCAATAATTTTAATATAAATTGTGAATAGGCCTTGAGAAATTTAGAAAAAAAATATTATTATTATACATAAAAGTTTGAAATAAACCAACTGCACTCTGACAACATCAAGTTGAAAGATAGTACGCTCGACGGCAAACGGTCAAACTTTATCAATGGAAGAAGAATACACTGTTGCTACTCGCTACCTCGCTACTAACCGCTTTTAAGGGAGTGTTTATATATTTGGTTGTTTTTATTTTATTTTTTTGTGAGTATTGGTGAAAAATCGTCTTTATTATAAACAATGATGGTGCATTCATGTATAGTTTGTAAAAGAGTAGATCATTTAAGCAAGGATTTATCTTTTCTTCGGTAAGTATGGTTATGTTTTAATATGATTGTATTGATGAATTGATGAAAGGTTATGGACCGGTCCGTGGTGCTAGTCCGGGCAAAAAGCAGTCGAGTTGGTTTATTTCTTAATATAAATCTTGCATTTACAAGATGGTTGAGTCTTGTGCGGCCATAAAATACTTCACTAGAAGATGCAATGGTGTTAAATTAAAATTTCACAGGTTAGTAAATATATTTAGAAATTTGATTTTGAGTTTGCATCACTATGAAAATTCGGTTTGTTTAAGAATGTACCAAATGTTTATCCACTTCGTTAGGATACTAAAGGGCCGTAGCCTACGGCAAATTTGGATACATGCCCTTAGAAGGAATAATTATAGTCCAGGTGATACAACAGTTATTTGTGAGAAATACTTCACAAAAGAAGATTATGTAGGTAATGTACATGGGAATAAAATACTGAAGAAAGGAACAGTCCCATCAAAATATTTTACATCTTTATTTTTCTATATTTAAACAACGTTTGCAGTGTAACAAGTACGTGAAGACAGGTTTTATATAATTTATTTATTTATTTTTATATATTTGATCTAACTTGTTTAGGTACATATTATTTTAATTTACTTATTTAAGTAATCACTTTAGTGTACAATATGCCTTAGTGGCCTTAAACCAGTTGTAATTGTCAAATTTACAAATTTTTAATTGGGATTTTGCAAGATGTCTTAGTGATAAATATGACAATCTGGCTAGAAATATACACTTTTATATCTGGAGAGTATCATCCAGTAATGAATACACCAAAAATATTGATGCTAAGCATAAATAGTTAAATCCATCCTTGGATACACTGTATATAAAAACTGGATCAATATTTCTATCTTTTTTATAAATATCCAATATTCGAAACTACACTTTTTGAATAGATAATATAGTTAAACGTAAAGAATCTCAAAGTAAATTATACGCCCTTGTTGGGCTTTTTGCCCAGACTAGCTCCGCTCCGACACAATGAAGAGCGCTCCATAACCTTTTAAACGTTATTGGATTTAACCTTGTAAGATCTTTGATTTAACCAGACTTCAACATTGTTGCCATTAGCGAGACCAACATGTTTTGTCACTCTTCCACCCATTACTGATTTTCAATAACATTTCAAACAATCACAAACTCACTTTCCAACAGATTTATGAATGGAGTGTTGGCCCTGTGAAGCCAACCATCTTTTACTAATTATTTATTAAGTTTTGAATAGATACTGCAAAGATTTTTATTACGGCTACTTCACAATAATTATCACACTTCGGTAAAAACATACGTATGAATTTGAAACGGTTTTTCTGATTGTTTTTCGAACAAAAATTTTGAAAAATATTGACACTGCGTCTAAGGTTTTGCAAAATAAAGAGCAAAATATTGAGCAGGCATCAAAACTGTTTACAACTTCGTACGAAAATTTAAAAAAAAATGCGTGATGATTTTAATTTAATTATCACGGAAGCAACTAATTTAGCGGGAGAATGGGGTACTACCACTGAATTTACAAAAAAAAGAATATTTCGTCCAAAAATATTCTTTGATGAAATAAGTAACCATTACCTAATACAAAGAAATAAAGATTGGTTTAAAATTAACGTATTTTTTAATACGTTAGATATACTTATAGTTCAGTTAAAAACTCGAACTTCTGGACTAAACGAGGTTTACTAAAAATTTCGTGTGTTATCCCCAGAAGTATTATGTAATCCTTCTCTTACTGATAAGGAATTATATGAAATGGGCCAGGCCCTATACATGAACTATCCCGAAGATATTTCAAATACAATTTCTTCCCAATTACTTTCTTTTAGGGAATGTTTTCGAACTAATTTAGATAAAGTTAGTGTAGTTAACAAGTTAATTAAAAATTTTTTAGGAAGCACTATGGGTGAGGAAAGATTATCGGCATTGGCAATTATTTCTATTGAAAATGAAGTTGCTCAATCATTGGACATTGATAATTTAGTGTCAACTTTTGCACATTCTAATGCAAGAAAAAAGAAGATTTAACTTTACTGTACTCAATGATTGATGATTGATTGATTTTCTCCATGCTCTTGTTTATTTTATTACATTAGATACATACATAATATTATGTATTTATTTATATTGTGTTTTTACTTTATGATTTATGTTAATTATGTTATACATATTTTGTTTGGCTAGTTTATTTTCTGGTTTTTTTATGTTTTGTAAAAATATAAATTTAAAAAAAAATGTTGTGCTTTGTGCTAGGGCGGGTGGCTGATGTAGACTCTCTAAACAAGAACCAAGAACCTCACATATCCCCAAGAATTACATTTTGTATCAGTAAGCCATGGCCCATGGATCCATATTCCATATTAACTGGATTCGGCATCGCTGCTGTCTCGTGTTCCCAAAATATTTAGCCCCTTCCCCCTCAAAAATTAAATCCTGGATCCACCCTTGTCATGTACTGGATATTTTATTAAATATGTCCAGGGGCCCGGCTAAACTTTTGCACACAGGCCCGGGGCTGCATTGTTACGCCAGTGCAGAGACGTTCCTATCGGACTGGGCCCTTACTCGTATAGATATGAAACAAAATTTTTGGAATGTTCTCATCAATTGACTAATAGGTCGATATCCGATAAAGTCCACAAATTTTTCAGCTTTTGTAACTTTTATTTCAACAATTTGTAATTCAACTTGACGGTATTTTTCTCTTCTTGTCTGTTCTTTTCGCATAGGTTGTGTCAGCAAAGTCTGTCCCAATTTGCAATTTAGATAACCGGATTTGCATATCGGGCCTTAATTGGCGGCCCGTTAGAACTGTCAGCTTAATTGGCAACATGCTTTTCCAGGACCGGTCCTGATATTTTTCAAATAATCACGATAGCTGGTTTATTGAATTTGAATCATCGTGCAGGGTGTCCCTATACCACAAATGGACCTAATTTTTAATCGCTCGACAAAAGTAATTCTTTATAAACGAAATTGGCTTGTAAAAAATTGCGATTTGTCATTAGAAAATTTGGTTTTTGTATACAGGGAGGTCAATCTCTTAAAAAATATTGATTTGGGGTGGCATATCGTTGAGTTGAACATAGGAAATCCCTTGTAATTTTTAAGGGTGCTGAATATTGGCTCCATTGTACAGGGGTGTCCCATTTTCGACACTTGTATAGGGTATCTCCGTTATTGTTAGTACTCTCAAAAAAGTAATGTAGGTGTCATGTGCTCTTTGAAAATGGTAAAATCAAAATTCAAAAATTTTCGCTCGCTTAAAAGATACGGGGGAAAATCAATATATTTTCTTAGTTAAAAGAGATGCAGAAAAATGTTTTATACAGAAGTTTATTTATAATGATTGTTGAATAATCTGCCGTTCTCAGAATGAGCATACGGGATCAGGTAAGATAGTTATCGGACCTAACCTCATTTTTTTTAAATGGAACACCCTGTATATTTTAATCTAAAAAGATAGCATTTTAAATTCTCTTTTCAAATTTATAATACACAATGGATGATAGATATCATAGCAAATTTTTCAAAATGCTGATAAGTCATTTTCACCAATAAATATGTACCTAACAATTAAATTGACGTTAAATGACACAAAAAACCCGAATAACTAGAATGTCAACATAAGGTTCGTTCCAACCACCCTAAAAATCGTACAATGTACGGTCACGCACATGCGTAGTAGTCGAAAGGCGTTCCAACCGACACAAAACGGTGTAGCTGGCGATCCCTTTGGTGTTCCAACCAAATTGTGATCGTTCGCAAACCAGTTCCTGAACGGTAAAAACGATACATGGCCAAGACCAGGAACCGCTTGTACTGACTTGCGCCCTAAGAATTTTAACCGTTGTTTTTGTATTCCTGGCATTCATGCAGTTCTTTTAGCCTTGTTTTGTAGGAGTTGTTGCTTAATATTTTGATTATTTAATTTATTCTTATTAAATTTGTATAATCCGGTTCCCAAACCTACAAGATATTCTTAACATTAAACGTTATTCTCTTTCATGATTATTAAATACAACAAAACGGAACGAAAAAAGATAATACTCAAGCTTAGACGAAGAAATCAAAACAACAAAAGTAGGGTTGTGATTTATGAATGTTATGATAATTAACTAATTACTAATTACTAAACTTCTTTCCTAGAATCAGACAGGCGATCAGCTGAGATTTTTACACAGAATGGTCACAAAAACGTACCAACCTTGCCTCCCTTGTGCATCGGCAACAAACAGGGCAAAATTAACGCCTGCGCACAAAATCGATTCCAACAGTTTCGTGACGGTTCTAGAACGATACAAAAATAGGGTGTTGGAACAAACCTATAGTTGCCTCTAGGATATTAACTTTTGTTTCATGGCCTAATGTGGTTTAAAGTAATAAAGTTGAAATAAATCGCCTAGGAAACCAATATTATCCATGGTGTGTTATATATTTGTAAAGATAATTTAAAATGTTAGCTTTCTAGATTAAAATATACAGGGTGTTCCATTTAAAAAAGTGAGGTTAGGTCCGATAACTATTTGACCTGACCCCGTATACTTATTCTGAAACCGGCAGATAATTCAACAATCATTATAAAGAAACTTTTGTATAAAACATTTTTCTGTATCTTTTTAACTAAGAAAATATAGGGTAATTTTGAAATTGTCAATATTTTGATTTTTCCCCGTATCTCTTAAGCGACCGAAAATTTTTAAATTTTGATTTTATAATTTTAAGTTTGACCCAAAAAGAGTACATGACACCTACACTTTTTTGATATGGGGACACCCTGTACATATTATAGAAAAACTGCATATATTGAAGAAGGCGGCCATGGTTATCCCATGTGCCGAGTTTGAATACATTTTGGTTCGGTTAGTTTTTGAATAAAATGTACAGGGGAATCAATATTCAGCCACCTCAAAAATTACATGGAATTTCCTATGTTGAACTCAACGATACTCCATCCTGTATGCTGCATGAGCTTTGATGGTTTTTCTGTCATTATTGTTAGGTTTTATGTTTAAATTAATGTTGTTTTGAACCGTACAAAATTGACCTATCCAATATCATTATCAATATAATAAGAATTTGATTTTTTTAATTAAGAAGGATCAAAAACAGAATATAAATATAATACATATTTTGGATAGGATTATTTATTCCCTTTCGTTCGTCTTTATTAATTGCTTTCATGTCAAAACAAGAAAATCCTTTATTTTTCAAGTTAAATCCCCGGCTCTAACCAAAAATATGTCTCTAACGAAACCGGTTTTGTTTGCTCAATCGTCATTAGCTGTATAAAAGAACGGATTGCGAGCACCCACGTGCATTTGAAAAAGGTCATTGTCAGAATATGCGTTGGCGTATGCTCTCTATTAATAGAACCCGGATTCGTGTGTATATAGCCTTTCAACAAAAATGGTGTTTTTAAGTTAATTGATTTAAAACTGCTTCATTTCATGTTCCGTAGGAAAATATACATGGAGGTCGTGATCCATCCCAATCGAAGAATTGACTGCAGAACACAATACAACTAGCTGTATTATCCCGTTTTGAGAATGTCTTGTTGGCAAATAAATATTGTTAACAGTTTCCCTTTATTCTTGTAGTGTCGTTAAAAAAAAGGATATAATATAGTGTTAGTTTGTTCAATTGTTGCTGGTATCAATTTTATTTATATATTCAGCAAAGTTAGTTTCTTCATGATTGTTTTTACTTCCATCGGGCCAATACATAGTTTTAACACACTTCGGGGTCTTGGCTTGTTACTATTCTTATTGAAAACATACGGAGGGACGCATCATCTACTGAACATAACTATCGAGGGTGTAGTTTGTTATTCTGCTACGGGTTTCCGTCAAAACACAGTGGTAAGGAAATTCACACAATAATCGTGGCGGCTGTCATTTGTTGAGGTCACAATATTTCTAGCCGTGAAGATGACAGTGATGACAAGTATTCGTTGGTGATGACCGTAACAGTCAGAGAGCTGTCGAGCGCAAATTGTCTCTACACTCTCTTCGAAGCGGAAAAGCAATTCGACTACTTGAAAGAGATTCGACACAGCGGCGGTCGGTAACTGGTCCGAGAGCTGTCGTCAATGATCGGCGAGTGGAGAGAATAAGCGCGATTTCGGGGAATAAAACTGTTGTAGGTTATTTTTAGAATACGAGGATTGAAAACAGTAGCGTGCTTTGCTTTTTTGGGTGTTGAATGAGACTGAAGTTTGATCGAGGTTTGATAGCGGAAGTAGCTTGTCTGCAGTAAGAATAAGGTAGTATTTTATTTGTGCCAGGGAGATTTAGAGATTAAATATATTTATAATCGGATAAACAATCCCATTGAACATATTTGGGACTTTATTTACAAAATCAAGAACGACAATCTCAAAACTTACAAGAATTGCCGAACGGCTCGTAGAATTATGGAACAGCTTAGTTTAGAATGAAAAGAACCGTAATTTTAAGTATGACTCGAAGATGTCGTCATTCGAGGCAGGGTTGGAACCACCAGATACTGATTCATCACTCGGCGTTCTAAAAAACGCAGGTGACGCCCAATATATTTTTTAAGGCAGAATCTTGTAAAGATTATATAATAAAGAACTAAATTTTGACACGTTTTAAACCCTTTAAAATAGGGGGACCGTAGTAATTATAAAAATAAGTCTACGTACCTACTTAGAACTTTTTCTATAATTGGTATTGGGTCGATTCGAAGCAGAACAACACTATCAGCAGATATAACACAAATATTAAATAAATGACGGAAAAAACTGGTTTATATTGCGATCACATTATCAATCTCGAAATAATTAGGCTAAGTAATAATAATATTTTGAATAAATACTATTTGATAATATAGAGAGAAGCCAGAGATGGTCTAGGTATACATTTAAAAATTAGGAACAATTCTAATTATATCTTAATTTAACTGAATATACAGGGTGTAACTAAATAAGTGTAAAACATTTAAGTGGGTGATTCCTCATCGAAAAAAGGTAGGATCTTTCATATAAAGAAACTTCATTGGAGCATCCCTTGTTAAGATACAGCCCCTTAAAGGGGGTACATAAAATGTGTTTAACAATTTTTTTCACAAGCACTAAAAAAGTTACAATATTGAAATTAACCTGACATTTTCTACTACCAAAAAGACACTTAGCCAGTAATTTATTTGGTTTACCCCATGATTGTAAGGGGTGGAAAACGCAACCCCTAAAATTTATTTCCAATGTAAGTTTTTGTCTTATTATTTGTTTACCATCTAAAAATTTATTTCCGATAGCCTGTTTCATTCTAAACAAAAAATGTCTCTTGAATTTTTTGCCCAAAATAAACCAGTTCGCAGCAAAAAATTATTTTACGAACAAGATACATATCGCCATAAAACGAAAATACGAAACTAATTTATCCAGTAGGCCGCTATTAGCGATAGTGACAATTAAATTGGTCTGAAGGTAGACATATTGAACATTTACTATGATTTCTAGATGTTGTATGTTTTGTTATTAATAAATTAGTTTTGTTTATTTATAAATTTTATGTACCCCCTTTAAGGGGCTGTATCTTAACAAGGGATGCTCCAATGAAGTTTCTTTATATGAAAGATCCTATCTTTTTTTCGATGAGGAATCACCCCCTTAAATGTTTTACACTTATTTAGTTACACCCTGTATTTGCAAGCCAGGGTCCGCTCTAGCGGCAGCAACTTTTGAGGCGACATTTTAGTCGTGATAACTAATTAATGAATGAATAATGAATGATGAATAGCTTAACTACCATATCTATTGAACACGAAATAGCATAAAATAGATATGAATTTATAGTGAATTAGAACAGAAAATATTTTTTATTTCATACCCATTCCCGTTTCCTTTCAAAAAGTATATTAATATGTATTAATAAAAGTACGAAATAAAAAGTAATAATAACATAATAAAAGTACAAAATGATTTTTTTTCAGTATACAAGGTTTGTAGTACCTAATAGTTCTTAATGACATCACATTCTGATAAATTTGAAGGCAAACTATTAACAAGAATGGGATTATTAGTGCAACGCCAAATATTTCGGTTTCATAGCTGCCAGCCAATTATAACAGTTTTGACGTCAAAAGGACCAACTCTCATTTAGGACGTTTTTAAGATTAAACATCTTTAGTGTAAGATACTCTCCAACTATTCCCCCATAAACGCTTGTTCCCATCTTGACCCGTATAGAAGGAAACAATTATAAAGTTTCGAAAAGTACAATATTTCAACTCAATAAAACTATTTATTTTTAAACATTGTACAATTATTTTCCGTTGTGTAAAATAAGTATTTCCCCTCCAAGCTTTCACTGAAGATACCCCTTTTATGCCCCCATGAACCCAAAAAGTTTAAATCCTAAACCGTTTAGAAGAGCACAATTATAAAGTTTTAAAAATATACAGTTTTCGACTTTTTCAAGGCAATAATAAAAATTGAATTGCTTACAATTGGGTCAAAACCATGTACGATAAAAGCAAGGAATTTACTTTATTAAAATTGCACTACAGTAATAGAACTAATAATAAAATGAAAGACCAATAAAACTTCGTGTTTAGAGCAAAGAAATCTAGACATGTACTTATACCAAATAAGAGTTTTGTTTGGGTTTCGATAATTTCAGCATCTGATTCATGATTCCGAATCTAATAAGTTGCTATCGCTTACCTCTTTCTATCGCTTCCGTTTCCTCTCAACTCTTCCAACGCCCGACAAACTTTTAAAAGTCAATCGAGAGATTGTACCACCGAAAAACCCCGCAAACCGCAAACTATGACGTTCCAACCAGCGAATCTGCAGCGAGGGATAGACTCCTGGTGAGCTGCAGGACTGGCAAGCGACGGGCAGGCAGGATAACGGGCTGACAGGATAGAGTGCGCCGCGACGCGGGCCTGGTAATCTCCGCCGGGACGCGGCTTGCCCTGAGCGCCCGCGCACATCCCCAAAAACTGTCCTTTTTCCTTACCTGGGTTTACCTTTTCGCGGGTCTCTTTTTTGCTGCAAATTCATAGTTCTTGTAAACCGAACGACGACTGGAAATTGGAGCACTATTTTTATACAAGAGAACAACACTTCAGAGGTTCAAAAGAAATGAAATAATTGAGCGGCGACGCTAGAAATGTGCCCAAACATAAACAACAAGAGTTCTTGATAATTTTTTAACGTAATCTCCTTTAGACAACTTGCGACATCTGTGTTGAACTACGTTATTCCACGAAAAAATGGTTCCTATTGGCCTTCAAAATACGGAACATCATTCAACCGGTTAAGATGAGGATCCCAAACAATCCAAAATTAGCAATCAGAGCCATCTATGTTGCATCAATTTAATTAAAAAATATGCCGCTTTGTGGCAGGTTAGAAAGAGACGAGAGTCATCAGCTGATCAATATTTCTTCTCGTGAAGTTTTAGCCGTTAATAATAAAGTTTTTTTAGTTAATTTATTGATATTTAGGATGTCTGACATGTCGATTGGGGTATCAACAAGTTTCAGGAAGATCTGTGACAAAAATTTGAAAATTGTTCATATTTGAAATTGTTATTATTATTCTTATGACATTATATTTTTTAATGCAATTTTTTCATAGCCTTTTCCAATCCTTTAACTTTACGAATCCAGTTTTAGATTAGAAAAAAACTAAGTACTTATATTTGGCTAAACGTTTGCATAAAATACTGCCTAATCGCAACCTGTGATTAAACGCAGCTCTTAAGTCTGCAAAATGATGCATTCTGACATGCTTTTCAAGAATTAATCGAGTAAGAAAGAAAATAAACCTTGTACCTATGTAAGTATATACATACAGTGAGTCCCAGAAGAAATGTCTAAATTCATTTAAAATTCAGCGGTAAGTTTTTTCAAAAAACGCTCGTACCCGTCGATTTAGATTTTTTAATTTATTTTTTTTGTGGTAATTTCATGTATACAGGGTAGCTCAAAAATAAGTTACGACCATCAACTTCATTTTTTCAAATGAAAACATATATTTTTTATTTCATTTTTGAATTTTGCATTGAATTCTAAGCATGTTTCATGTACCATGTCCTATACATAAACTCAACAGTTATTGAAAAAATTAGGATTGAACATATCTATAAGTAAGACCTGTTTATTAAAAAAAACACAACAAAATCAAATTAAATGGTTGGAAACGTGCAAAGAGAGTTTATTGATCGTCTTGGATATTGTCAAGCCGTAAATGGCGCACATTTTCAACATTTAATTTGATTTTGTTGTGTTTTTTTTTAATACTTCTTACTTATAGATATGTTCAATCCTAATTTTTTCAATAACTGTTGAGTTTATGTATAGGACATGGTACATGAAACATGCTTAGAATTCAATGCAAAATTCAAAAATGAAATAAAAAATATATGTTTTCATTTGAAAAAATGAAGTTGATGGTCGTAACTTATTTTTGAGCTACCCTGTATACATGAAATTACCACAAAAAAAAAATAAATTAAAAAATCTAAATCGACGGGTACGAGCGTTTTTTGAAAAAACTTACCGCTGAATTTTAAATGAATTTAGACATTTCTTCTGGGACTCACTGTATATCGGGATCATACATATGAGGTCAAAACGCATTAAGGATCAACCTTGTTTATTGTACAGGGTGTTATGGACATGACTTATTATATTTCAATGGGTGACTCATAGGGTGTCCTAGAGAAAGTCTTAGATGGTACTTAGATGTGTTATGTGATTTTATTGTGTCGGTTTGTTTTTGTTCAAATTACCTAGGTACTTGGTGTTTTTTTATAAATTAAGTTGGTCTTAAATAAGTCCGAAAAGCTAAATAAAATTGCATTATTTTTTTTCTAAAGGGTAAGTGGCATTTATAAACTTTTTCGTTGTCCAGATCTGACGGGTGTCGTTCGAATTGAACAAATGAGAACATACCTGACCATTTAAAAACTCCGCGGCGGTTCGTTCGAGTCAGTTCAAGTTTATAAATCAGAGATTTTTTCCTAGCGAACTGAGCTGAACGTAAAAGTTTATAATAATGTACCCTGAAAAATAAACAACTTGCAATCTGTCAAACGGTTATTGACTTTCTAAAGAGTTTACCCTGAAGATATGACAACCACTGTTCAAGGTTCAGTGACGTTTTTCGCCATATGTTGCTTTGTTTACCTTCCTGACAGGGGCACCACGTGGTCATTTTTGGTTTGACGTCAGGTCATGTACAGGGCATATTAAGTTAAAGCGCCATTTTTAGATATTTTTCTTCAATTTGTTTTCATCTCAGGAATTGCCGGTTTAAATATAATACGTCATTTCCATAACACCCTGTATAAATAATTATGCAGTTTATACCTCTTCAAAAATGGAATAAAGTTCCTGTCAACCCTTAATGCAACTCTGCACAAACATTCTACCTTTTATAGGTTATGTGATATTGTTGTGACGCCCTTCCATTTGTTCGTTGGATATAGTATAATAATCGGGATCAGTAGCTCTGATGCTCTCTCTCTCTCTCTCTCTCTAACATCATTAGCGAACGCTACTCGCTCCTTATAATGTCATAAAATGTCCAGTTTGATATTAGGTTCGTTCCAACCACCCTAAAAATCGTACAATGTACGGTCACGCACATGCGTAGTAGTCGAAAGGCGTTCCAACCGACACAAAACGGTGTAGCTGGCGATCCCTTTGGTGTTCCAACCAAATTGTGATCGTTCGCAAACCAGTTCCTGAACGGTAAAAACGATACATGGCCAAGACCAGGAACCGCTTGTACTGACTTGCGCCCTAAGAATTTTAACCGTTGTTTTTGTATTCCTGGCATTCATGCAGCCTTCTTTTGTAGGAGTTGTTGCTTAATATTTTGATTATTTAATTTATTCTTATTAAATTTGTATAGTACGGATCCCAAACCTACAAGATATTCTTAACATTAAACGTTATTCTCTTTCATGATTATTAAATATAACAAAACGGAACGAAAAAAGATAATACTCAAGCTTAGACGAAGAAATCAAAACAACAAAAGTAGGGTTGTGATTTACTAAACTAATTACTAAACTTCTTTCCTAGAATCAGACAGGCGATCAGCTGAGATTTTTACACAGAATGGTCACAAAAACGTACCAACCTTGCCTCCCTTGTGCATCGGCAACAAACAGTGCAAAATTAACGCCTGCGCACAAAATCGATTCCAACAGTTTCGTGACGGTTCTAGAACGATACAAAAATAGGGTGTTGGAACAAACCTATAATAAGAAATAACGGGTTACTTTTTTAAACAGAAATTTTATTTCCTAAAGTACGAGGTGTATAAACAAAAATTACAGGCTATTACTGATACAGTACTTTGCATGGTTACCTAAATTTACTCTGCTGCCTTGACTAGGGCTTCCGACACTTCGATGGCGATTTCTGCTTCAGCCTTAGCCTGAAAAAAAAACTGCTTTACTCCACAGCACATTGTTTCGGAGAAATATTATATTTTACCACCGACTTGAAACAAACACGCACCAGGTATATCTACCTGCTTTGTACATGTCAATCTGACGCCTGTTATTATGAAAATAAATACAACAAAAAAGACTCTGTAAATCCCAATCTTTTGTTATCTTCTGTCTGTTTCTGTTTTCATTGTAACAGCTGATCGGTTGGTTAGGAAAAACAAACAATCGACGGATGTGACTCAAACGTCTACATTTTTTATGGCAGACTTGGTACAGTCTTACCATGTTGAGTTAAAAATTACTACTTTTCCACAAACAATACTTAAATTTAACACACAAACACTGAAAAACAACAAAGAATTTTATTTAACAGTATCGACAAATATGACAGTTGTTAAGCTGGTAGTGTCAAACGTGAAAGCAAGTATGAAAGACGGCCGTTCCAATAAGGGCTTTATAAAAAGTAATTTCTGAACGCTCGAAGGCGACGTAATCTCTTTTCCTAATTAACAGAAAATGACAAAGAAAATTTATTCTAATTTCCAGAGCTTCCCGATTGTTTTCTGGAAAGTTGTTTACAACCGAACTAACCAACCAAATCATAACCCTTTTGCTGATGATGCAACCATCGCTTCCTCTGGTAACTCCTTGACAGAAGCGTTGCGTGGATCTGGGATAGTACAGAAACCCTCTCAACAACTTTTACTCAATGCAGTTAAGAGCAAGAACTTTGTATCTATGTTCTATGAGAACGATAAATGTGCAAAATGACTTGGAGATGAAATCTCTCAGTGTAACCGTGGCTCATAGGCTTTAGGGGGGAATCCACGTGAACAACAACAAATATTAACATACTGGCGTCTAAGGAGGTATCAGGATGATCCAGGATATTGGGGACTATCAAAATTTTTAATAGTCTAGGTAGCAAGACACATAGGCACAGAATACTGCCGTTATTCTGATATGGATTTGTTATAGATCATTTTCTTTCAGTAAGTCTTTATAAGATTTTAATCTGTTGAAAAGTATTTTTGCAAAGTTAAGTCTATTTACATGTCTTGTATGACAATAAACTGCTATTGTAACCTCTTTCATAGTGTAGTTCAGTAGCATTTTTGTAGAATCAGAAGAATGCTGATGATTTTAAAAGTTTTCAAATACTTAAAAATAATAATGATTGCGAAAATCTACAAAATGACCTGGATAATCTTGTGATGTGGTGTAAAGTGAACAACCTTCAACTGAATATAGATAAGTGTAAGGATATTAGTTTTTTAGGGGTAAAAAATCCAATAATTTATACTTGATAGGGTTGAATACATTAAGGATCTTGGACTAATTTTCGATAGAACACTGTCTTTTTCTAATCACATTGAGTTTGTATCTAACAAGGCTATTAAAGTTTTAGGGTTCCTGTTGAGGTATCTTAATGAGTCTGGGGGGAAAACTTGTGATTTTTACATTACCAACCAAAAATAAAAGTTAACTATTAACCTTAAAATACATCTTGTGTGTTTATTGTCATATCCGATATTCTTATTGAGGTTTTAGTTGAGTTTTACAGAGCTTAAGCGGCGTATTTTGATAGTTTCAAGGTACTTTTTTTCCTGCGTACCTCGCCGTTTAAACCTCAAGTGCAATAAAATTGCCGACTCTAGAACCATTGCTTGCAAGTCTCATGCCAAAAATTAACTTGCAGCAACAAAAAGACTGTAATCGACTCTTGAACAGAGAAGACTTTATCTTGATATCTTAATCTTCTCTAAAATATTAAATAGTCTTGTTGATTCTCCAATATTGCTAGTATATAGCTAGCTACAATAAATTTTTGAGTACCTTCAAGAGTTACTAAATTTCGTGATCTTTTTGATGTTATGTATCACAGAACGAATTATCCTATTTAGGACTTCCTTTAAAAACAATCTATTGTGAATATTTAGAATGTCTTGAATTTTAATCTGTTTTAAGTTCTTAGTCACAGATGGCTTTGGTATGCTGTACAGTGAAACATCTCATAACGGACAACTCTGATAGGCGGACATCTCTATTAAGCAGACATTTTTTATTGTCCGGAACTAGGTATATGACATTCCATGAAAATCAACCGCGGACAGGCTGTTTTAATACAAAGAGTGAGAAAACCCTCCTTTAAATGGACCAAAAAATTTAAAAAGTATTTGGGAGACGAATAAGTACGGTGCAAAAACTCTCTGAAGACGGACCGGCAACAAATCGCGTATGTGTGGCAGCCCGAAAGGACTTCGCCGTATGAAAATATGTGTGATTCCCCGACAGCAGTCCGCCGTTTATTTGTAAGTTAAAATCGTAAACAATGGCAGAAAAATGTGGCGTTTTGAGTCTGAAATTGATGTTGTGGAAGTTTTTAATTTGATAACAATGATTTGGACGAGTTCATTAACATTGATAGCAATGTGCTATTAGAAGATGATAGTGACCCCATTCCTACCGATTATGTAACTGAAACCACATCAATATCTGGCGACTCTGATGAAGAAGTTGAATGCAGTAATCAATCAAATGTCACCAATTATCAACAAGTCATTAGTATGGTAAAGGAATTACAAGAGTATGCAAAGAATAGAGGTTACTCTACAGTCTACAGCAATGGAATTGTTATCAGACTTAGAATTACATTTTCTAGATTGCAAGTTTAAAACGCAAACATGTCAAACAACGTTATTAGATATTTTTATTATTACATCCTAACTAAAACTAGTGTATTTTTGTTATGTTTATTTGTACATACATAGGTATACATAGTAATAATTTTGCATTTACATATTACCTAATAAAAAATTTACCATGGGCGGACACCTCTATTAGGTGGACAAATTTAGACAGTCCTGTAGGTGTCCACCTAAGAGAGATTTCACTGTATATGTGTATTTGTAATTGGCTTGGATATCTGTGTATTATTATTAAGGATTTTGTATTTTGAGATAAGTATGTAAAAATAAATTGAATTTTAATTTTGAACAAAAGAGAAGGAAAGCCCATTTTTAAATTTCTTTCTTAATGTAGAAAGCATGCTAAATTTTAAAAGTGTACCTCATACAAATACTTGCATAATTTAAATCCCTAGACTCACCTGTTCACTGCTAGCAGATGACAGCTGACTTTGTGATTTACTTAAGAGGTCTCTAGCAGCTGAAAGGTCAATATTTTCTATGGGATGTGCCTCTTCGGCTAAAATCTGAAAGAAAAACATATGTTTGAAGCCAACCTTAAGGCTAACAGAATACAAATGATGTTGTAAAAAAAAGAAAATTTATACCTGTACGGAAGAGTCTTCGTTTATGGTAACAGTTCCACTGGAAACAAAAATTTTCTTTACGGTTCCTTCATTCTCATATACAGACACTACACCAGGTTTGAGAACAGCTAAAGTTGGTACGTGCTTGGGCAAAATACCAAAACTGCCTGAGAATGATGGCACATCAACTTGCCTTACAGCCGATGAGTCATAGAACACCTAAGGTTATAAAACGGAAAATCTTAGCTATTAATTCAGTGTGAAATGATCTCCATTATACATTTATTATAGTTAATTACTCACTAGTGATAAATTTCTCTTTGAAAAAGGCTTACACTTACAAACCTTAGGTATTTCATAAGAATATTGAAAGTTGAAAGTCCTAATATGAAATATTATATAACTATGTAAATATTTTGTCAATCATTTAAGGGATACTGTGGATTTACTTACTTGGTTACCAGAAGCAAATGTAAAACTCATTTCTTCAGCGTAACCCCTTCTGATGGTGGTATTTAAAGCCCTGCTGGTCAAAAGACGGGACATTGATCTTATCGCGGCCATCGTTCCTATAAAATGAAGCAAAAAATAACTTCTATCTAAAAAAAAAGAGATGACATAACCTTGCTTTTATAAGTTATATAACTAACAGGGTAAATAATTTTGTACTAAAACTACAAGAACCCGTAATGAGAGGAGAAGAAGGAGTATAATGAATTACTTACTTTTATTAATTTAAATTTCAATAAAAAATAGTTATCAAATTTTAATTTTTTTTAAAAAAAGCTAGAAACGACACCGGACAAGATTTGACAGAATCTCCAAAGTCAAAATTCTCAAAATTAAATTGTCAAAAAATTTTCTCTCTCTTTTTCCTTTTCTAGTATAAAGCTCTTTTCATATCGATCTACTTTTCCTCTGTGTCTACTTTAATGGTACATTTCTTTGGGTTATAAAATTTGTGTATAAAATTAAAGATAACTGATGTAAATTAACAATGGATGGATTAAATCATAGACAGTTTAAATAGTGAAATTGTTTAATTATGTATTCGTGCGCTCGTGATTACCAAAAAGAAGTTATATTTATTTTAGGTCTGAAGTTCTATCTGGATCTGGGACTTTTTACTGTAAGGTTGGCAACACTGTCTGTGACATTCTGCAATCTGTGAATTGTCAGATTTAATGCCGGTTGTTTTCGTTGACGTACACAAACGGTAAAAATGTGTTTTCAACCAATTTAATCTACTTTTCCACCGTGTTTTTACCTATAAACATGAAGATTTGGTGAAACCAGTGTCGTTTAATAATCTGTAATCTAAATACTTTTCAGTGTGTAACAGTTTTCCATAATTTCCTTATTTTCGTGCGACTAACCTAACTTGAGTAGGCGTGAAGATGTGGTTTATCAATAAAAAGGGGGCTCAAATATCTTTTCAAGACATTAAAAAGCAGGAAACACTGCTTACTATTTCCATTTTAACACTAGCAGCAATTCTGTGTAAGTTACCACCTTATAGAAAACCGTCTACAAGTCTACAACATAATTTGATACAAAAATTTTGTGTTCCTCAATGGAATGATTTGTGTTACTGTTTGTTAACGAATACTTTTATTTTTTAGCATTTGCGACTCGTCTATTCTCAGTGCTTCGATTTGAATCCGTAATACATGAGTTTGATCCTTATTTTAACTATCGCACTACCAAATTTTTAGCAGAAAATGGATTCTATTCCTTTCATAATTGGTTTGATGACAGAGCGTGGTATGTATGAGTTAAATAATACTGTAGAGTCAATGAATTTATTTATTTATTTTTTTAAGGTATCCTCTTGGCAGAATCATTGGAGGAACAATTTACCCAGGCCTAATGTTAACGTCTGTGTTCCTGTTTAGATTAGGGCAATTCTTACATATCGATATAGACATTAGAAATGTCTGTGTGTTCTTGGCCCCCTTGTTCTCTTCTTTCACCACTTTGATTACTTACATGCTTACTAAGGAGGTAAGAAAAATTTTATTGTTTAAATAATTTTCACTAGAATAAATTTTCTACTGTTTCAAAAGAACAAGGGCTATATTATATCCTTTGTTACTTTAAGCATACAATGAAATGATCTAAAGACCTACACTGCAAAATTATTGCTCATTCTATAAGGTAGCAGGTAAGGTTTAGTTTGGACTGATTTTTTTCTCCTTGGTGCTACTGTTGTAAAAATACCTTTTTTCCAATTCCAGAAAATTAATGAATTTTATTTTCCGTTAAATTATTTAAATAATCCCACATGCAAAATTAGACAGGCTTTTATAGTTTTGCGGTGTCGGCAGTATTTTTTAGTTCCATATCTGTGTTGTCGCAACGGGTATTGCTTTACCGGTAGATAAATCGGCCAGGATGACGTAATGTAACGTTGATAAGGGACGACTAAAGAAATTTCTGCAGGAGGCAGTTCTTTTTAGTGGGTGTTGATCTCTCGACGCGGGCGGCCGCCTGTTCCAGGTCCACCTCGCTCGCCCGCGATTTTATTTTCTCAAAAGGGGGTCCGACGTTTTGGCTACAGGTTTTAGAGCGTTCGTCGCCGAAATTGCCCAGAAAAGTCAAATGCGGACCTTTCCCCGAGTAAATTTTATTTTCAAACACTCGTGTCTTGGCGCGAGTTTAAATAAAAGCCAAAAGTATCTTCGAAGACTCGTGTATTTTGGAGCGAGTATAAATAAATCTAGAAAAGAAATTCGTTAACGCAACGTGGGAGATAAACTCGTATTTATTAATACAGAGTAAAGAGCACCATCGATTGACGTTCAACAGTTCCAGAGACTCGCCGTTGGAAAAGCAGACTGGTGCGCAACCCCAGTTCGCGTCCACCCGCGATTTCAGTGTGAGCTTTATAGATTCTTCCTCACAAGGTATCATCTATATACCGGCGGATTAATCTAGACGGTGTTGCACAGGCTCAATATTATTTCGATCGGGAGAATACCTCCTAATAAGTCGATCCCTCCTAACGAAGTGTATTGAGTCGCCAGCCTTGCTAAATAGCGCTAATATTTAGTAAGTGAAAAGGCCAAGAATGAAGCCATCATTGAAAAAACCCTGAAGACTTAAAATCTCGGCGGTGTCAGGCTAGCTTGTTTTCTCATGCGTTCGTAAAATAGCGACTGTTTTGACAGTGGAAGCTATAGGTAGAGAAACAAACAGAATAGCCATAGCTCGGTTGCAAAGGCAGCGTTGTCCCTGAACTGAGGGCGACGTCCGGCCTGAGTGACGTAAAAATTTATACCCCTTAAATTAAGGAAAAAATGTAACGGTCACTACGAACTTTGCTATACCTATGAGGTAACAATCAGTGACGGTGCGAAATAAAATATCTTAAGCTAGTATTAGTAGTCACTGCCGCGAGTCATAATTTTTCTTTCGGAAATTATTAGGGTAGTTTAGACTCTCTTTAGTTCAAAAACAAAATGCTAGCTTAGGTTTATTTTACATTGTAAATACTGTAAATAACTAAACTTTAAATGGGAGTACGTGACAGAGGAATGATAGGTTGGTTTGAAACGCAGAATGTTAGTGTAGGATAATTTTTATTGTAAATATAAATATAAAATGTAAATAATTATCGCACTAGTACTTCGGGTCGCGTTACTCGACTGACGTAAGACAAACCCCCTTAAATTCACCCTCAAAGACAAGGACATAAAATTAAATAAAAATAGCCCTCCGTGTTCCAATATAATAAACTTGCATTGTTGTTATATTTAATTGGACGCGCCTGAGCCAATAAATCAAAAGTATAGTCTGAACATCAGTTAGGCCTCGTCCTACGTTCAACAAACTATACTTTTAAATTAAAAACATTCATTCTTTCTTATGACAAATTTGCCCTCATCTCTTCAATTGCGCTGGTGGACCGCTGACAGCTTCCAGTTGGCGGGGAAAGGTGGTGGGACCCCCCAAGACCGACTGACACGTGCGTGTCAAGTCGGCAATGGCATTAATGCCTGGCATCCCTGACTAATAAACAATCGAAATCGTAATCGTAAAGAACTGCGTCCGTAAAACTAATAGGAAGTAGGAACGTCTTCGGTTGCGATGACTTTTTCATTACTTGCTAAGACTGGCCACTTTACAGATAGTGTCGACCAGTTCTTACTTTTTTCAAAATTTAAAATGATTCAAATAGTTAGATTGGCTCCAAATAAATAATTCCTGGGTGGGGAATTCACCTCTGGATAGAATTCAAAAATGGGGACAAAATTAAAATTCCATAAATTGCCATCTAGCTAATTATCAAATTAAATTAAATTCAAAAATAAAATCAAGGGGTAAAATGGTTATACGGGGGTTATCAACAAACGTCCCACGTAAAAACGCGCAGATAAGGAGAACGTTAGAGTTACTTATCAATTACTAAGCGCAAAACGGACGGACGTTTCGGGCTACGTACTCCACTCATATCATAGTATGATGTACGTACGCACCGATCTTTCAAAATTTCCAAATTTCGTTTTTTACCAATTCGGCGACACTACACCTGCTAAAAATTTAATTCTATTTAAAAAAAATTATTTCATAATAATGTTAAAATGATTTACAAATATTTTATGTATTTAAGATTGTAGCTTCTATTTTGATTTAGATATTTGATAAGGGTGCTGGTCTAACAGCAGCAGCTTTCGTAGCAATAGTTCCTGGCTACATAAGTAGATCTGTCGCTGGCAGTTACGACAATGAAGGGATAGCAATCTTTTGTATGTTGCTAACATACTACGCATGGATCAAAGCGGTCAAAACCGGGACTGTCAGGTGGGGAGTATTAGCGGCATTAGCTTACTTCTATATGGTAAGAAAACTGTTAGATACAATAGAAAATATTGCTCTCTAACAGCAAAACAATAACAATTGTATGTAAAAATGTATTTTGTTCAATTGTTTGTTAATTGAATTGTTAAACTTATTTTTTCTACTACTGTATAAATAAATCAACTTTCGGGCCGTAGCAACACGAAAGAAAAAGAAAGTAAATGTTACAGTTACCTGAATATTATCCATTGCTAGCTACTAAAGTAGGTTGCTAGCTACGAAAGTAATACTTTGGGTGCCAGGACAAAAAAACAAGAATAAAATTTTTTATTGTATTTATTCAAGCGAATTAAAAAAAAATCTTACTTAATAATAAAAAGTTTATATTTATTGAAAAAAAACGTGGTATAATAACAATAATATAAAACTTAAATAACAATAATTTTTATTTATTGTCATTAAGGTTAATAGTGAAATTTGAACAGTTAGAAATATTAATTGATGGAATATTATTCAATTCAATACCTTCGCCGCTTCTTATTAGAGACTCGTTATTATCCTGGACTTGGACCATACAACTATTTGTCACTCTCGCGTCGTTAGATGGAATAAAAGTAGGAGATCGATTTAAGATCTTTTTGGAAATTTCGATTTTATTTGTATACGAATCACCAATATATCCCTCCGCAACGGACGAAGATCTCCAACCGCCATGTCTTTTTAAATCCAAAATATCGATACCTGGAGCATTTGCAAGAAAGGTAGTTGATGTTCTTCTAAACGAGTGACCAGTGTATTTATTTATATCTTCTTGAAGTTTCAAAAATTTGGCAATTTCTTTGGGAACATTTGAAATAGTGTGTTTTCCAATCACCTGATTCACACACCTACCTCGTTCATAGCGATATAACAAGCGTTCGTCTTGTGCATTATTTGGCCTAAGTTTAATATAATCTTGAAGTAACCTCATAAAAGAAACTGGACCTCCATCATCGGCTATCACAAAACTTCTTTGAACCTTGTTTTTGCTCTGGAGGATTTTAACAATAGCTACATCATCCTTGATTTCGATGTCGTTCAATTTCATTTTATAGATCTCATCTGTCCGGCATGCTCCAGCACTTTCATAGATAAATAGCTATGATTAGGAGCGTCAAGTAAAAACTCTATTATTTCTTCTTTTGTGAAAATTTTAGATTTTTTAGCTTCGTAACCATCATTTTTTCGTTTAATAAATGCAATAAGTTTCTTAAACTGCGATATATCTATATTTTTGTTCACAGAAATAGTCAAATTAAGCATGGAATATTGTGACCATAAGGACGGAGGTGATAGGGCTTCAGATTTCTCTTGGAAGTACGCTAGCATTACATTTTCGTCAATTTGCGAAAGGTTTTTCTCCACGAACCATTCTAGAAACAGGTTGTACGTTTGACAGTACCTATCTTTCGACTTTACGGGTAAGAGTGAGGCACATGCCAACTCGGCCGCCTTCTGTATAGCTTCGTTTTGGTCTTGAAACAACATTTTCGACAATCGAAATTAAAAAATTCGAACTGACAGACTTTGACAGTACTCAAATACTTAGTTGTCATGGATTATTTTACAGGTGTATTTTATTATAATTTGAATAAAATCAAAGTTCATTACTTAATAATATAATTGATCAAAGAACGGTAGTAGAAAAAGTTTAATACATTATACGCTGCAAAAGCACTTTCAGGTGCTCGGAGTTTTTTAAATAGCCTCAGCTTCGCTACGCTTCGCCTCGCCTATTTTACACACCTCGCACCAAAAAGTAAACTTTCGCAGCTTGTAATGTAAATAACTATTAAGTATATTTCAGGTTTCTTCATGGGGTGGATATGTGTTTCTCATTAATTTGATCCCACTTCATGTGTTAACTTTAATGATTACGGGACGGTTCTCCCACAGAATATATATTGCCTACACCACCCTGTACTGTTTGGGTACAATTTTGTCCATGCAAATTTCTTTTGTTGGCTTTCAACCTGTGCAGAGTTCAGAACACATGCTGGTAAGTAACAATATACTTGAAAGTGGTTACTGTAAAAATGTAAAATTCTGAATTTTGTAAAAAATCTAATTTGTTTATTATGTGAAACACCTAAATTACTGCAATTGATTGTTTTTAGGCACTTGGAGTCTTTGGTCTTTGCCAGATCCTAGCGTTTGTAGATTATGTAAGGAACAACCTCAGTCCGGCAGACTTTGATACATTGCTCTCTTTCTCCCTCAGTACCGTTGGTGCCATTTTGGGTATCGGATTGATTCTGCTGTCCTTGTCTGGAAAGGTAGCGCCGTGGACAGGCAGATTTTATGCTTTGTTGGATCCCTCATATGCAAAGGTACTGATAAAATTGAAAAGTTATTTTTTGATATTTTTTCTTACACTATTGTTGAGTTACTTGACCGCTGGAGTTTTACAATATTACAAGTATGTATCGAGCTCTTAAAACTATTGAAGCAAAATTAGGGTAATATGATGTCCCAAAGACAAGGTTGGCATGATATAGTATACAGTGAAACCTCCATAACTGACACTTCTAATAAGCAGACATCTCTATTAAGTGAACATTTGTTCATAGTACGGAACTAGGTAAATGAAATTCCATGAAAATCTACCTCTCTTGGGTGGACTCTCCTTTGGGCGGACGCGGACGGTTTAAAGTATTTGGTATAGTATTCAAATTCAAATTCAAATTCAAATATATTACGGCATAAATGTAACAAACAATTTGACCGACGTCAATCATAAAAAATCAAACCTAACACAATTAAAACATTCAAAGAATATTTTACACTTTAAAATACTAAGCCTAGAAAGACACTTATGACGAATTTAAACATAACAACACATTAAAATACAATCATTATAAAAATTAGTCACAATAGTGACGCACTGTTGAGCATGGAAGCCGGCGCAAACACCAGAGGGTCAATGACCATCGCAGTCGAGGAATTGCTGCATACTGTAGAAAGCTCTCCGAACCAGATGGTCCCTCACCCAGACTCTGAAAGACTTTTCAGGTAGCCCCCGCACGTACTGAGGGAGACTGTTATATAATTTGGGACCATAATAATTCGTTGAGACTCTGGACCGTTCCAATCTATGGTAATCTATCCTGATATTATCACCCTGCCTGGTCGAATAGTCATGAAAACTTTGATTCAGATTGTACGAGTTTATATTCCTGTGACAGTAAATAAGGCATTCATATATGTATCGACTAGGAATCGTCATGATCCCCAGCCGCCTAAAAATCTCCCTTGCGTCCTCTCTGTATCCGGCACTCGCAATCACTCTCACCGCCCTTCGTTGCAACCGGAAAACACGCTCCGCCTGCGCCGAGTGCCCCCAGATCATCACTGCATAGCAGGCCACAGACTGAAACACCCCATGGTACGTCTGGAGTAGACAGGAAAATGGCAACACACCCCTAAGAGTTTTCAAAAGGAATATAGTTTTTGATAGGCGCTTAGCCATATGATCAACCTGTTTATCAAATCTCAAATGAGGATCAAGGTACACCCCCAGAAACCTGACCTCCTCAGCGCCCACCTCCTCAATCTCTCTTAATCCAAACCTGATGTGCTCAGTCTTCGCCTCATTCAGAGCCAGCAGATTCGCCCGGAACCAGACCCTCAGACCGCTCATACAAGCATTTAGCCGTTCACACAGTATGCTCTCACATTCATCTGACTCAGCCACAGATGTATCATCCGCAAACAATACAACCAATAAATTGGGAACAGAGGCGGTTATGTCGTTTATATATATAAGGAATAAAAGCGGTCCCAGGACCGACCCCTGTGGCACCCCATACTTAAGCTCTGCCTCTCCCGATTGCATCCCTCTGAAAGCTGTCAGCTGCGAGCGCTTCCCCAAGTAGCCAGCCACCAATCGCAAAGCACCGTCACCCAGTCCATACGATTTCAGCTTTACCATTAATATATCGTGAGAGACGCAATCGAAAGCCTTTGATAGGTCACAAAAGATCGCACTCGCATACTGGCCCCTCTCAAACGCCTCCGCTATGAACTGAAGCAGTTTCAAAACTGCCTGTGTGGTCGACCTACCCGACCGGAAGCCAAACTGACTCGCCGAAAACAGACCATTCATTTCAAAATAATCGCATAATTGTTTTTTGAGCAAGCATTCGAAAACCTTAGACACAATCGGTACCAGTGAAATTGGTCGATAGTTATTAACATCGTTTCTATCACCCTTCTTAAAAACAGGGATGACCCTGGATTTCTTGAGACAAGACGGAAAAGAGCCCCTCCTGATACACAGGTTAATAAGTCTAGTCAATGGAGAGACAAGTATATTCTTAAGTGTTTTTATCATTGATACATTGATGTCATAAATATCTCTACTTTTTTTATTTTTTAATGAATCAATAACTTCCCTAACCTGGTTAAAAGTTACCTCCGTGAAGTGGAAGCTCCTGTTATGATCCATTCTACCCAAGTACTCTCTGAAGTCCTTTGCCGTTGGTTGAATGGTCCCAAGGCTCTCCTCAGCTATATTAGAGAAAAATGCATTGAAATCATGCGCTGTTAGAGTAATGTCATCTTCAGGTTCCCTACTGTTACCCCTGATATCGTTGACTATATTCCACGAGGCCCTAGCCAAGTATAAAGGACTTCGCCGAATGAAAGTATGTGTGATTCCCCGACAGCAGTCCGCCGCAGTTACATTTTCTAGATTGCAAGTATAAAACGCAAACACGTCAAACTATTTTATTATATTTTTTCGGTATACATCCTAACTAAAACTAGTGTATTTTTGTTATGTTATTTGTACATACATATCATAGTAATAATTTTGCATTTACATATTACCTAATAGCAAATTTCCCATGGGCGGACACCTCTATTAGGCGGACACATCTAGACGGTCCCACAGGTGTCCGCCTAAGAGAGGATTCACTGTATCATGATACATACTTACCAGAAACAAGTTTGAACATTCTATATTTTTTTTAGAATCACATTCCGATCATAGCGTCCGTATCGGAACATCAACCGACTGCCTGGTCGTCGTTTTTCTTCGACTTGCACGTGCTAGCCATGCTCTTGCCCGCCGGGTTGTACTTGTGCTTCAAGGAGCCCAGCGATGCCAAATTTTTCCTTGCTCTTTATGGTGCAACTGCCGTTTACTTTGCCGGTGTTATGGTAAGAAATGAATCCTCTTATATAAATTAATCTCCTAATGTATCCTTAAATTCATGTATGGACAGAACAGACTATATCCTACACATCTACTTTTTGACAAAGATATTTGCGATATAAGATCAACCTACATATTGACAATATGTAAAGATTGTTTCACGAAAAAGGATAGGACTTATTGATTTCCTGGGTCGGTCCCATTGTGTCGACAAGAGCTTGGCAATAAACAAGTGAAGTATGAAGGGACGGACTAAGGAAAACAAGTAATGATATATTAATGTAATCAAATGAAATAACATTTTTTTTAAATACGACTAGTAATGTTTAAAAAATTTTTTATTTCATTTGATTACATTAATATAATCATATCATTACTTGTTTTCCTTAGTCCGTCCCTTCATACTTCACTTGTTTATTGCCAAGCTCTTGTCCACACAATGGGACCTACCCAGGAAATCATTAAGTCGTATCCATTTTTCGTGAAACGATCTTTACATACAGATGTTTTCTACATCTAGGTACCTAACGCCACACCTGTAGAATATACAGGGAACTAGATCTAGGCTAATTTATATATTATATAAGTAATCAAGTAATGAATAACCTAACCTGAATAAATTCTTCTCAAGATCTATTCAGTCGCATGGGGGTTCTGCCATATTAGTGAGAGACAATGTCCTGGCCAATGTTGCTGAGGAAGATACAGTTAAGGGCAAAGGCCTTGAGGGTGTCATTGAGTGTTCCTCCATCGTAGATAGACCGAATAATTTGTTGGTAATAACTATTTATAGGCCTCCTCAGGGTAACACTGAATCCTTTTTTAACATTTTCACTGACATCTTAAATTACTGTTTTAACTCATTTTACTCCTTCAGAGTCGTACTTTGTGGTGATTTCAACTTTGACCTTCTTCAGAATAATATCACTGTCAATAGATTCAGGGACATCTTAAACAGCTATAATTTCAAACAAACGATATTTGAACCCACGCGTGTAACGCAGCACTCGGCCACAATTATTGACAATATATTTGTAGATTTCGATTGTCCTGGTCACGGTGAGGTTGTCGCCGCAGCCCTATCGGACCATCATGCGCAGATTCTTGAGATGGAGATGCTGCCTTGCTCGGAGCAGGGCCCCATCCTGATCGAGGGACGAATTTTCTCCAAAAACAAGCTTGAGCAACTCGGACAGAATCTGCGGGAGGAGTCCTGGGGGAGGGTGTACCGAGAGGTAGACGTAAACAGCGCATACACTGCCTTCTCTCATGAATTAAAAAGTCTTATAGACCTGCACTTTCCTTTAAAAACAATTAAAAAAAAACATATAAAGACACCAAGTGGTTGGATAACGCAGGGCATCAAAGTATCCTCCAAGCATAAAAATTACCTTTATAGACAAGTGCGACGTGGCGAGAGAGCCGTTGAAGTTTATAAACGCTATAGCAAAGTATTTCAGAAAGTAGTTCAGGTAGCTAAACAAATGTCTAATTTAAATTTTCTCTGTACTTCCAAGAACTTAGGTAAAGCAACCTGGACCCTGGTTAAAAAAATATACAAACAAAAGCTCTAAAAAGTCAGAGTCAATACTTGAAAATTTATCGAAAGAAAACACCACAGATACCGAAGTCCTTACTCAAATTAATGACTATTTTATAAACGCATGCCCGGATCTGGGTGGAACCGGTGATGCTGCGAATATTCCCCTCTGTCCACACTCCCTCTATTTGCTCCCAACAGATCCAGGGGAAGTGCGGGACACAATAAACAAATTGGAAAGCACAAAATCGGTGGGGGTTGATGGAGTGCATGTGCACTTGCTCAGGTATGTTGCGGCTGAGATTGCGCCTGTGCTGTCTCATCTAATAAATTTGTCCTTTGTTGCTGGCACTTTCCCTGACCAACTAAAAATTGCTCGGGTAAGCCCAATACATAAAAAAGGAGACAAAACTCAAATCTCAAACTATAGACCAATAGCTCTTCTAAACAATATCAGTAAAATTTTTGAGAAAATAATTTATAAAATATTTTTAGCATTTTTGGACGAGCATAACATAATAAATATTTATCAACATGGCTTTCGACCAGGCAAATCAACGGCTAGTGCCATTTATCAGGCTCTCATTAAAGTTCTTGATGCTCTAAATAAAAATAAGAATACACTTGCGGTCTGTCTCGACTTATCTCGAGCATTTGATAGTGTCAAATATAATATTCTTCTAAAAAAAATGGAGAGCTGTGGCTTCAGAGGGACGGCCTTGAGACTAGTAGAATCTTACCTAGATGGCCGGCAACAATGTGTTGTTGGAGTGGACGGTTCTGGGGTCGGGTTAACCTCTGGTATGCAGTTGGTAAAAAGAGGCGTACCTCAGGGATCAATCCTGGGGCCGCTACTGTACATCCTGTACACCAATGAACTGCCTGGGGTGACCGGTCACCACACCGTTCAGTACGCTGACGATACAACGCTCATCTTTAACCCGGAGGATGCCTCCGATGTGGACACTGAGGTGGCTCAGGCTATGATCCTGCTGAAGACATGGTTTGATTCAAATAATCTTATCCTAAATATTAATAAAACACAGTTATTAAGGTTTTCTTATCAAAATTCTGGGGAAGCAGTGAATCTCATTTTGAATGGCTCCACATTTAAAACCGTCAATTCAGCTGTGTTTCTTGGGGTGACTATTGACTCTAGACTCGATTGGAAGGAGCACATCGACGTCCTGGCTGGGAAAATATCCCAGTTCTCGTTTGCACTCAGTGTATTGTCTAGAAACACGGGGACAGCTGTGGCCCTCACGGCATATCACGCTTATGTCCACTCCAGAATTCGGTATGGGGTTTTGTTCTGGGGCGGCAGTGTTGATGCCTCTAGAATTGCGATTCTGCAGAAGGCGTGTCTGCGCAGGATCTTTTGCATGGGACAGATGGACAGCTGTCGACCGGTTTTCCGCAGGTGGAGCATCCTCACTGTGATTGGGACATACATTTATGAATGTGTACTTTTCTTTAAATTAAATGAAAACTTATTTGAGGAGACACACAGAGGACATATTCACCTCACCAGAGGCAGACTCGATCCTCTGACTCCAAGATATAATTATACCTACTTGCAAAAAAATGTTCACTACATGATAATAAAGATAGTCAGCAAGTTACCTAATTATATTAAAAACAATAACATTGCTAAACTCCGACCCTTACTCAAACACTTCCTTACCTCTAAGGCCTACTATACGATGGAGGAGTTCTTCAGTGATGTGAACATGTAATGATTGAGTATTCTCAGTCAATTTCAAAGTTTTGTCATGACTTATTTCACGTTGAGCCAAATATTGTAAAAGAGTCCGTCCTTGATCTTGTAAAATTTCTGTCTTTTATTTTATTTTATATTGTTATGTATTTGTCTGTATCTTTAGTACCTTTGGTCCTATTCTTAAAGAATGACATGTTCTATGCTTTGTTGTATTTTTATTAGAACTAATAAAGAGATTGAATTGAATTGAATTATTATTAATATTTATTTATAAATGATAATTATTTTGTTTCTAGGTACGTTTAATGTTAGTTTTGGCTCCGGCCGCTTGTGCCCTCTCCGGCGCAGGCCTTAGCAGACTTCTAGCCAGATTTTTGGCACCGGTTCCTCCGACCCGTCAAAAAAAGGTAAATTTACTTATCTTCCTTGGCGTGCTGCTTAGCATATTAACAAATATATATTAAAATGATTCAATTATTTATTTCAGGGCGTCCCTCCGACCGCGCCTAGAAATTACGTCGCCACATGTTTCGCGGTGTTGTCAATTGGACTTTTGTCCGCTTATACTATGCATTGTACGTGGGTGACCAGCGAAGCTTACAGTTCACCCTCGATCGTTTTAAGTGCAAGAGCCCACGACGGATCGCGAATAATTTTCGATGATTTTAGAGAGGTAAGTGTGTTGCCGTTGCATAACAAATTATGCCGCTTCTTGGTATGTTAGAAAGAGACGTGAGTCATCAGCTGATCAATAATTATTATTTTCGTGAAGTTTTAACCGTCGATATTTAGATTTTCTGACATGTTGATGCTTGCTACCCCAGTATCGAGCAAGTTTCTGGAATATATGTGACAAAAATGTGAAAATTGTTCATATGTATTTGCAATTGTGATTATTAATCTTATTACCATAGACAAAGGAAGAGATAGGACGCGTAAAACCAGAAGCTATTTTGTTACCGCCTGGCTCCTTATCGGATTTAGCAGTGGCGTTACATGAATATTTTCTTAGTTTTATCCCAATACAAAATTATTATTTATGGAATATGGAAGTAATATTTTTATTGAATTGAATTTGTATATTGTGTCCCTTACTGAGTACAAATGTTCTTCTGCTTCTCAATAATTTATGAATGCTTAGTAAATATTAATTTTATTAGCCAAAAATATAATTTCATATAGGAAAGGTTGTGAAATTTAAATATCTTTCAACTTTAGGGAAAATGTAAGGAAACAAAATTGATTCAAAATTTATTACAAAGAAGCAACAAAATGTAATTACTGGTAGTTTTGAAAATATTGTTGGCACAGCACCTCCAAGTAATCGTACTCTTTCCTCAACTTTATAAAAAAGGACTTCTCAAAATGCTCTGAACAAATCCTGTAGGCAGGAGAAGGTGCCCAATCTCTAAGTCCCAAGTTCTGCACCCAAATGTTTGCTTCTTGTGGATCTTTCGGAAATCTAAAAACAATACAACAATGTGTGAGCTTAGTGGTTTAAAATAAGTTTTAACAGGACGCCATCCTTGTGAAACGACCTTCGCCTGAAGTCGTGTTTCTCAAAGACTATGACCTTCAACGAATCAAGACAAACGTTAATCCCTTTCTTTAAAAAAATATATACATTCGAAATAATATAATGCTTTCACTAATAATTAACCAAAATTATTAAATAAGAAATAATTTAATTTTGTCAAAATATACAAATCATGCAGGTACGCCATTGAGTGGCACACCCTCTTCAAGGGCAATTAGCTGGTTCTTATTAGAAATCTTGAATGAAAAGTGCAACAAATCTAGTACAAATTACAAAGGAAGGTAGCTTTAACTATGACCTTAATCATAGTTTCAAATAACATATACTGCTAAACTTACAAGGGAGATATCTAATATAAAATAAATGCATGCAAAAAATACAATTTGAATATTTACCGATGGGAAGTAATTCCAAGCTTCTTTCGTTCATTACGGCTTTTACAGCTATAGGCACTACAATTCACCCTTTTTCTGTAAATAAACTGAATTCTTAATAGCTCTTCTCACCACAAATCACCAAAATACATTGGGTGCCACCTCGATTGTCTGGCTCCCTATCAATGGCGGCCGATCAATTTTAGGTAGCACTTTCTGCGACGGCCCGTAAACCGGAATTATTCGTCCCCTCTCTTCCTTTGTCTATGCTTATTACATTATATTTTTTTTCCAATTTCCTCGTATCGTTTTCCACTCCTTTAACTTTACGAATCTGGTTTTAGTATGTGATTAAACGCAGCTCTTAAACTTGTTATTATTAAATATTAAGTTAAATATAAGTAAATGTAACGTAATGACCTTTGCTTTAAAGCGACATACCCTTGTGTACGATTACAAAATTAACAACGTAACACTGAGCAGAGCTGTGACATTTCGCGATTTGGGTGTGTTATTTGACAGTAAACTATCTTTTGTTCCTCACATAAATTAGCTTATTATAGGTCCTTATGTTTTATAATGAGAAATTCTCGTGAATTTTTAAATTGTCATACACTAAAAATACTTTTTTATGCATTTGTAAGATCAAAATTGGAGTACGTCTCGGGGGTATGGTCTCCATATTATCAGGTGCACCTAAAACGCATCGAAAAGGTCCAACGACGTTTCCTAAAGTACCTACGTTTTAAAATTGATGGTCAGTATCCTGAGATAGGCATTCCGGATGATGTTCTATTGCGCAGGCATTCGTTTTGCTCCTTAGAGGATCGACGTACCATTGCTCAACTTAAATATTTGCATAACATCTTGCATAATCGAGTGGAATGCAGTGATATATTGAGATACCTGCAATTTCTTGTTCCTAGAACACGTCATTCCCAGACGTTTTATATACCATCAGCGCGTGCCAATATCTGTAAATATTCCCCCATTTATCGATTGTGCAATACTTACAATTAGGGATGAGACGAAGCGGGGTTTAGGCCGGATAGCCGAATACCGAATATTCGGCTAATACCCAAGCCGAAGCGCCGGTGCTTCGGCCGAAGCATATTTATTTGTGATTATAATATAATTGCCTGACTTAAATCAAACCAAATTAAATTGTAATACTTTATTGTATACTATTAGAAAATTTTGTCAGTAAAGCTGTTTAAAACTATAAAATCCTACAACTATTTAAAGTAAAGAAAGTGAAAAACATGTAAAATAAGAAAAATATAAAACACGCAGGAGCTATATAATACCTATAGCAATGTTGCGAACATCTTATAAAATAGCTAAAACTAGAAATTTTTACAAAACTATAATAATTGTGGTTTAATATTATACATATTAAATATACACTTCAAGTTGCAATAATGTTTAATAATTAGTATTCAAAGTTCAATATTCTTAAGTTATGATGTAAAAATAGTAGTTTCTCAGCTTTTCTTGGCAATAGCCTACTTCTGGTTTCCTCATAAATGTTCCCAATTTCTGAGAAAAGTCTCTCACTGTATACACTGGTTGCTGGTGCCGATAGAAATTTTCTAGCTATTTCAGATAATATTGGGAACATAAACTTTTTCTCATTCCACCATTTGAGAGGGTCATCTTTTCTCTTTATTAGTGCTATATTTAAAAATGTTGTTATTTCTTCATTGATCTGCTGCCTCTTACTAACTTTTCCACTCAAATTTTTTTCCTGCGTTTGCGCTGATGAACCAACAGCTATTTCATCAAAGCAGTTTGTTTTGATGTTTTCTTTTTTGTCATTATGGGGATATGATTTAGATGTAAATTTCATCAGTTTTGACAACGGAATGTCTTCGTCACTATCACTATCACCAGAAAAATCTCGTTCAGATTCAGATTCTCTAATGTCTGACACATATTCCTGAACTACCACCAGTTTCATCTGCTCAAATTGATCTGTCTGAAAAAACATCAGCTTGAATCTTGGATCCAGAATTGTAGATATTATACAGTGCTTGCTTTTGAATGCGAAATGAAATCTTCTTTTTATTTCCTCCCATAAAAACTCTTTCAGTGTTCCAACCCCAACAAAGGATTGTTGTTCTTGTTCCTTTGACAAATACTTGAGTAAAGTAGTAATAGTTGGAATAACGTCTGAAATTAACGCCAGATCCGAACTCAATGCCCTTGTAATTTCCTCAAAAGGCTCCAGTAGCTTTAGTAAAGATTCAATTAAAGCCCACTGATTTGCATTTAATGAGTCCAAGTTATTATTATCAGAACAATAAACAGTTAATGCTCTTTTTTCTTCATGGATGCGTCTAAGCATATAAAATGTAGAGTTCCATCGCGTCTGTACATCCTGTACTAATTTTCTATGCGGGGTATTTAATTCAGTCTGTATATTTTTCAATAGTGAACATGCCTTAGATGAATGACTAAAGTGGCCTACCATTTTCCTGCAGGTTGCTAATAAGTCACTCACTGATCTTTGAATTTTAAGACCTTCCATTATTGCTAACTGCAATGTATGAATAAAGCACGGAGCACTATCTATATCGGCATCATTACATCCTTTGGCAATATTGGAAGCATTGTTCCTAATAAGTATATGGACACGAGAAATGTCTATATTCCATGTTTGAAGCATCTCTAGAAACATATTTTTGATCGCTTGACCTGTGTGACTGCCAGGAAAATGTCTACAGTTTAGGACTACATGATTATACTGAAAATTGTTGGTAATCCAGTGTCCTGTAAGGCTTATGAAACTTTCATTTGTGTGTTCACACGTCCAGACATCGGATGTAAAGGATATATACTTGGCGTTTTCAGCTGTCATCTTAATTTGTATAGTCTGAACAACGCGATCATATATTTCTGGAATAATCTTATCGCTCACAAACTGTCTATCTGGTAAAACATAATTTGGTACAATCTTGTTCATTAGCCTTTTAAATCCTATATTCCGTACAATAGAAAAGGGCATATTATCCAACACAATCATTTCTGCTACAGCATAATGTAGGGATTTGGAACGTCTGTCAGATGAGTCCCACTTTTTAGATTTTTCTAGTATTTCATGCAAGGTTTGTTGACGTGTAGGTGTCTCTATATTCTCAACATTTTTAGTAATTTTAGATGCACTTGCGTCTGCAGATTTTTCTCTCTGGAACTCCTCATAGTCGTCATTGTGGCAGCGTTTAATATGATTTAGAAGGGACGTCGTTGAGGCTTTTTTTCCTATTCCTCCACGGGATATCTTCATATCACATATTTTACATTTTGCAAACTTTTTATCTTCACAAACATCATAAAATTCCCAAACGTCACTTTTTTTAGAGCTCATTTTAAACTTGTCGCGTCGAAACACACGAAAGAAATAAAGAAATATTGAATAAATTCATACTGTCAAAGGAAGACAGGCTTGAACGAGAATTTTCTTGTTTTCGCGCTTCGGCCTACGCTTCGGCCGCTCGACACCGAAGCACCGAATATTTAAACTATTGCCGAAGCAGCCGAATACCGAAGCAAAACCGAAGCTTCGTCTCATCCCTACTTACAATCTGCACCAACATAAATTTGACATTTTCAGCTGTAGCTTATCCAGTATAAGATTAAATTAGTGTTTTCTTTAGGCATCTAATTACTCTTCTCAATATGTACAAATATTAGGGATCGACCGATACCGATATCGGTATCGGTATATCGGCCTTCCTGGCCGATATCGGTATCGGCCGATATGTAACCACGATATCGGCCTATATCGGTATCGGCCTAAAAAATTAAAATTGCTTAATATTTCAGTTGCTAAGCCTTTTTTAAAGAAATTAAATCAGAAATACTAAATAAAAATCAAACAACAAACAAACAAATTTATTCTTATTGAAAATTTAACAAAAAAGTCATTAAAAATGTAGAAGTAAAGTAACACACTAAATTAAACAAATTAATATTTAAAGTGAAGTTTTGGCAAGTTGTAATGTAACAGAATTAGGCTTTCTGCTCTTTCCGGAGTTAGACGATTTCTTGCGCTTTCATAAACATTTCCGGCTGAAGAAAATAGCTGTTCACTAGCAACACTACTTGGCGACGACGCTAAATATATTATTGCAACTTTATACATCAATGGAAAAATGTCTTTTTTTGCGCCCACCAAGTCAAAGGATCTTCATTTCTTGATATTTTTTCTAATTTCTTATACAATTCAATCTCATCATCAATTTTATTCATCATATCATCAGTACTTCTCTTATATGACACTGATTTACTTGTCGTCATACCAGTAAGTTCATCAAAAGTATTCCAAAATAAACTATGAGAAATTGAGCCCGGGACATTTTCCCGAATTTGTTGGTTTACCTCGTGTGATTTTTTGGCGATTTTCGCTAAAGGAACATCATCGTCGCTTACTTCAGATTCTCCTGCATTATCTTCCAGCAAGTCTGAATTTTGCCCATTAATTTTTAAAAGTTCTTATTTTAAATCTGTAAAGGTTCCTTGAGATAAATCATTATCAAAGAAAGATGTCTTGAACCTTGGATCCAATAAAGTGGCAAGAAGAAGGTTTCTATCAGTGAAGCATGCTTTGCATCTCTTAATCAAGGAGTCTTTAAGCTCATTTTTGGTACTCTGCACCCCTGAAAAGTCAGCTCCTTCAGCTTTCTCGAGATAATTTAAGAGAGTTTTAAGTAAGGGTATTACTTCCGATACAGATGCACTATTCTTATTACAAAACTTCGTAATTTCTTCAAAAGGAACATAATTTACAGGTGGCATTTGTTTTTATTGTAAGGGCATTAATTTCATTCTTGGACAAATACTTCCAGTAAACACTTTTACTACTAGTTATGTTGCCACTAATACTGCTACTTATTGAAGATAATGCACCAGAACCAGACTCTTGTAAAGTTGACGACGACGACTGTATGCATGGAGAACGCACTACAAAACGATCCATGTTTGTGAAAAATCAGGGCAATACTACGAGTTTTATTTACTTACTGCTTCCAACCGTATTCGGAAATTCTGGTATTCCCCGACCGAGCGAACGCCGCGCTGCCGAATTACGGTTGCTCTTCTCGGGCCGAATGGCCGGGCTTTGTTGAATTCGGGGAATTACCGTATTTATTTTTATTCCGTTAGGTGATTTCACAAAATATTGAATTTGCTCTGCATTTTTTTTAGTGATTTTATGGTTAATCCATGTAACGGTAACAGTATATCATTATAAATCACTTTTACTTCATTTATAAAGCAAACAAATTACGACAAAATTTTATGGCCGATATATCGGTATCGGCCGATATCGGCTATGAGTATATCGGTATCGGCCGATATCGGTATCGGCCACAAAAAATCATATCGGTCGATCTCTAACAAATATATCAATATAATACCTTTAATATTTCTTATAAATTATAAATATATCACATATATATTTTTTTGTTGTATTATTGTGATTACTTATCTAATATTGTATATCTGTGATACCCATTTGTTAATTGGTTATTTTGTAACTGTGAAATGGTGTAAAATAAAATAAAATAAAAAAATAAAAATAAAATAAAAGTTTGTGAGAAATCAATAATAAAAAAGTTTTCCATATGGAGTGAGCATTCTGTCCGTTACTGCAAATTTCAATTAAAAAATATACCGCTTGTTAGAAAGAGACGTGAGTCATCAGCTGATCAATAATTATTTTCTGAGATATTCATATTTGAAATTGTGATTACTATTCTTATTACATTGTATTTTTTTAAAGCAATTTCCTCATACCGTTTTCTAGTCCTTTAACTTTACGAATCCAATTTTAGATTGTGATATTTATAGGCTTACGGCTGGTTGCGATCGAACACACCGCCGGACGCACGTATCATGTCCTGGTGGGACTACGGCTACCAGATCACCGCCATGGCTAATCGCACCGTGCTGGTGGACAACAACACGTGGAACAACACTCACATCAGCCGGGTGGGACAGGCAATGGCCAGCGGCGAGGAGAAAGCCCTGGAGATTATGAGGGAGTTGGACGTGGATTATGTGTTGGTTATTTTCGGTGGCCTGACCGGATACTCGTCGGACGATATCAATAAGTTTCTGTGGATGGTCAGGATCGGTAGGGGCATTTTTATAAACTCACCAGTCAATATTTAGACGGATTGTGATCGTCAATTAAAGTCCGATATTTATTATTCTTTTTTTATATTGTAGGTAAATTTAAAGAAAATCTCGCACATGTGTGATTGTAAGAAAGTTAAAAATATGTCCAGAATTTACAGGTTGAAGCAATAACTGGTTTTTTACTCAAACTTTAAAATGCTCTGTGGAGTGATGTAGATGTTAAACTTTTTATTTTATCATTTATTTATCAAGTGACATCTATTCTTAACATTTTCGTTTTTGATTCATTTCAATCAAAGATCTTACAAACTCCAGGTAGAATTGTTTACATTTGAAGTCGACGTAAGGACTGTAAACGTGCACTCCCCACCTTGCTGTTATGCTTGCAGCATAGCCAGATTGTCCTATTTATCGCTAAGGTATCTGCAAAATCCCAATTAAAAATTTGTTAATTTGACAATTGCAACTGGTTTAAGGTTAATCCGCAATTGCTTTTAAAATAAATTTATTTCCCAATAATTTTAATATAAATTGTGAATAGGCCTTGAGAGATTTAGAAAAAAAATATTATTATTATACATAAAAGTTTGAAATAAACCGATTGCACTCTGACAACATCAAGTTAAAAGATAGTACGCTCGACGGCAAACGATCAAACTTTATCAATGGAAGAAGAATACACTGTTGCTACTCGCTGCTAACCGCTTTTAAGGGAGTGTTTATATACTTGGTTGTTCTTTTTTTTTTTGTGAGTATTGGTGAAAAATCGTCTTTATTATAAACAATGATGGTGCCTTCATGTATAGTTTGTAAAAGAGTGGATCATTTAAGCAAGGATTTATCTTTTCTTCGGTAAGTATGGTTATGTTTTAATATGATTGTATTGATATGATTTCTGTCTAACCATTGACGTTTAAAAGGTTATGGACCGGTCCGTGGTGCTAGTCCGGGCAAAAAGCAGTCGAGTTGGTTTATTTCTTAATATAAATCTTGCATTTACAAGATGGTTGAGTCTTGTGCGGCCATAAAATACTTCACTAGAAGATGCAATGGTGTTAAATTAAAATTTCACAGGTTAGTAAATATATTTAGAAATTTGATTTTGAGTTTGCATCACCCATTCCGTTTCTCCCTCCTTGCTAATTGGCCACACCCAATGCATGTGAGCAGGTAATAAACTAAAGATAGATGACCATAGTGCAGTTGGATTATTTCACGATTTATTTGATACCTTTAAGTATAATAATATTATTTTAAAGAATCATCCTTTTCACAGTTTATAGTAAAATTATTAGAAATAAACTTATTTTAAGAGCAATTGCGGATTAACCTTAAACCAGTTGTAATTGTCAAATTTACAAATTTTTAATTGGGATTTTGCAAGATGTCTTAGTGATAAATATGACAATCTGGCTAGAAATATACACTTTTATATCTGGAGAGTATCATCCAGTAATGAATACACCAAAAATATTGATGCTAAGCATAAATAGTTAAATCCATCCTTGGATACACTGTATATAAAAACTGGATCAATATTTCTATCTTTTTTATAAATATCCAATATTCGAAACTACACTTTTTGAATAGAAAATATAGTTAAACGTAAAGAATCTCAAAGTAAATTATACGCCCTTGTTGGGCTTTTTGCCCAGACTAGCTCCGCTCCGAAACCATGAAGACCGCTCCATAACCTTTTAAACGTTATTGGATTTAACCTTGTAAGATCTTTGATTTAACCAGACTTCAACATTGTTGCCATTAGCGAGACCAACATGTTTTGTCACTCTTCCACCCATTACTGATTTTCAATAACATTTCAAACAATCACAAACTCACTTTCCAACAGATTTATGAATGGAGTGTTGGCCCTGTGATTTCAATACTTTAATTTTTGTAGCAGATACGATTTTTTAAAAGAAACAAACTTGTTTTAACAAATTGTATTAATTTCCAAACAACAAAAACTTAAACCTAAAATTACGGAAATGGCGTGAATTAAATGAAAACCGACTCGAGCTCAGTAACTGGTGTTTCCCCCACGAGCACGAATAACAGCTGCAACACGCTTTGACATATCGTCAATGAGGTTCCGTATGTAATTCTGGTCAATATGCTGCCATGCTTCAACAAGAGCTGCACTAAGCTCATGTAAATTTGCAGAAGCAGGTATCAGAGATCGTAATTTTTGCTCAGTGTATTGTAAACATATTCTATTCGGACGTAAAGAAACTCACAATCTGCTCCACTAGTTTAATGAAAAATTTAAATCAAAAACCTAACATGTTTCTGACATGTCAGAAAAAGACATTTGACATTTCAACCTTAAATTTAAAAAAAAATTTCTTTCATCTTGGAACCTCACGCCAAGATGCTACAATTTTATAAAATGATCAAATTTTACATTAAGTTTAAAATAAAATAATGCATTTCATTTTCATAAGAATGCGTTGATTTTTAAATTTATTCTTTTAAATTTTTTACAATTTATAAAAGACTTTCCTTTTTCCTGCTTTGCTTAGGGAGATTTTATCTAATTATACTAAATCATTTAGTCAATTCCATTACCTTCAATTCCTTTTATTATTTTTAATAAAGAATATTTTTGCTTAAACTTAACTGATACAATCAATTTTCATCTTTCTTACAGTTTAAAAGAATGTCGTGAGTGCCTTCTAATGTTCTCATTTCTTTCCACTGAAGATGAAGGTTTGAACCTTCGAAACATGTTTCGTTTTTGATTTTAATTTTTCATTAAACTAGTGGAGCAGATTGTGAGTTTCTTTACCTCCCTATAACTTCACTCCACTTCGAGATGAACTACTTTGGAAAAAATATATTCTATTTGGGGCTACGTGGAGGCCAATTCATTTTTTTGGATTTCGACCTCATCTAAATGCTCGTTAACAATTCTTGTAACATGTGGCTGAGCATGATCCTGCATCAGCATTAAATTTGCTCCGAGCTCCGATAACTAACGCGAAATGAACAACCTAAAACATTTCTAATGTTCCTATCCGCTGTCATCACTTAGTTCTTTTTCTACGGGAAAAGAAAGGGAAAATGGTAATGTTTCTTTTAAAAAATCGTATCTGCTACAAAAATTAAAGTATTGAAATGAAACGAGAACGAAAATGTTAAAAATAGATGTCACTTGATAATTAAATTACAAAATAAAAAGTTTGACATTTCCGTCACTCTACAGAGTGTTTTAAAGTTTGAGTCAAAAATCGGTTCTTGTTTCAGCCTGTTATTATGGACATATTCTTAATTTTCTTAAAATCTCACACATGGGCGAGATTTTCGATAACTTTACCTACAATATAAACAAAGAATTATAAAAATCGACCTTGAAATAAGACAATTAATTATACACGATCAAAATCCGTCTAAATATTGCGGCGTGGATCGATTATTTTGACAGTGAGTGTAATTCCTGCAGATAGTCATTACAGATTTATTTTTTTTGTTTTCAAGGTGGCAGTACTGATAAAGGTAAACATATCCACGAATCCGACTATTATTCGCCGTCCGGTGAATTCAGGGTGGACAAGGAGGGTGCGCCCGCTCTCTTGAATTGCCTGATGTATAAGATGTGCTACTACAGGTTTGGAAAGGTGCACACCGAGGGTGGGCGTCCCGCAGGCTGGGATAGAGTCAGAGGTAAGAAAAGGAAATGTGCTAGTATTCCAGCGTCAGCAACGGCTGCATGGTGTTGATATTTTCAATCGTTATTTTTTCATATTTCCGAGAGTACTTTAGATATTATTTTCAATTTTGGTATGTGTCAATAGGATACAAAACCACATACTGTGTGTCCACGAATTGACTACCCGATAGGGAAAACTCATTGCCCAAATGTACAGGGACTGGCAAAAAGTTCCACGCCCTTATAAAATATGATTTTTTAAATTAACTTTTTTGTCATTACTTTTTTTTGTACCATTAAATAAATGTTACTTTATTGTCTATCAAAATTATGGGATTTTTATAGACATTTTTTGGAATAATATAAGAACTATTTGAAAATATTTTTTTACATTTACAAAACCAAATAGTGAGGTTTTGTCGTATACTACTTCAATATATGATATTTAAACAAAAAAATAAGCAAATAGACCATTTAAATATTAAAATAAATGACTTAATTTTAGAAGAAGTTCAAAATCTAAAGTATCTGGGTTTGGTGATTGACAATGATCTTAACTGGTCCCAACACATTAGGCATCTCTCAAACAAAATACTACCTATAATATACAGATGTGGAAACTATCTTACCAATAAAACTAAATTGAATGTGTACAATGTCTTCTTCCTGTCATACTTTAGATATCAAATGCCAATATGGGGAATATGGGGTGGGGGAAAACTAATTTTAACGCGGTCCAAGTACTCCAAAATAAAGTATTAAAAATTCTCTTTAACTACGATTGGTTGACAAGTTCAGAAACTTTATACAGGGTGATTCACGACGAGCGTGCATTAGAACTTTATGGAGAACTACTGAATATATGTTCCTGAAACTTTGGGGATTTGGGTTTATCGATATGCTGTCTTTAACTAAAATATTGACATGTTCCTGTCATTTCCGGTTATATCGGAAGTAGCTGCCAACTTTCGTTTTTTAAATACAACATGGTAGTTTTTATTACATTTTTCGATTAAGCATTAAATACTAAGCACATTTTATAGAAAATGTTTTTGTCAGACTCTATTAGATTTTGAGATATCTGGACTTTTTGTAATTATTTGGCAAATGCATGACGATGAAATAATCCATATAATTCGTTTACCTTAGCGCTTGAACTAAAAAAATTTTCTCATTGAATAGCTAGAAGATCATCAAGTCTCAAAAACATTTCAAATTCGGCATAAAATGTACAGGGTGGTCACAATTCAAGCCTCATTGTGAAAGAATTCAACCATTAAAAACTTTCTTATTTTAAATGGAACACCCTGTATATTTTTATTTAATTTGATGGAAAATTAGTTGTTCTTTATAAATAGTATTTACTGTCCTATACCTATATCAAAGCGTTTTCTCAATAAATCCAATTTTATTCCGAAAATACTATTTGTTCAAGTGTGCTATGAAAACAATTGTACTTAGGGTACTGATGTCTATACGGAGGAAAAGTAATAATGACGGCAATATTTTCTAATGTGGTTTGACAAGAAAAACAATTGTCTGATATTTCTTGGCGTATTTTCAAACTGTCAATTATTCTGTTACTAAAAAATGTCACGCTCCGGATTTTCAAGTGAAGATTTTTTAAATTTATTTACGGTTTATATTTAGAATGTTGTATTTTCAAGCAATCAATCACTTTTCCTCCGTATAGACATCAGTATACAGCCCCTAAGTACAATTGTTTTCATAGCACACTTGAACAAATAGTATTTTTGGAATAAAATTAGATTTTTTGAGAAAACGCTTTGATATAGATATAGGACAGTAAATACTATTTATAAAGAACAACTAATTTACCATCAAATTATATAAAAATATACAGGGTGTTCCGTTTAAAATAAAAAAGTTTTTAATGGTTGAATTCTTTCACAATGAGGCTTGAATTGTGACCACCCTGTACATTTTATGCCGAATTTGAAATGTTTTAGAGACTTGATGATCTTCTAGCTATTCGGTGAGAAAAAAATTTTAGTCCAAGCGCTAAGGTAAAAAAATTATATGGATTATTTCATCGTCATGCATTTGCCAAATAATTACAAAAAGTCCAGATATCTCTAAAACTAATAGAGTCTGACAAAAACATTTTCTATAAAATGTGCTTAGTATTTAATGCTTAATCGAAAAATGTAATAAAAATTACCATGTTGTATTTAAAAAACGAAAGTTGGCAGCTACTTCCGGTATAACCGGAAATGACAGAAACATGTCAATATTTTAGTTAAAGAGAGCATATCGATAAACCCAAATCCCCAAAGTTTCAGGAACATATATTCAGTAGTTCTCCATAAAGTTCTAATGCACGCTCGTCGTGAATCACCCTGTATAGAGAGTTGTAAATACCAAAATTGGAGATGCTTCTAGGATTAGAACAGGTAAAATTACTGTGTAAAGTTTTAAATAATAACCAAAGATGTAATATAAGCATCTTATTGTCCAATAACATACACAGTCACGAAACTCGATCTCAAAATAATTTATATTGTGCAACTACCAGGGCGAATGTAGGATTGAGTAACCCAATAGTAAGAGCGGCTAAGGCTTATAATAAAATACCAGAGGACATTAGAGATCTTAGAAAATTATGTTAATTTGTTAAACGAGTGAAATTGTATTTCGGGGTTTAATTAGGGATACGTCCAGCATTGTGAATTTATTACTCATTGATGCTCGAGGCCAGTGCTATCAGGCACTGATTAGAGTATAGTATTCAGGTGAATGTATATTATTGTTTTAAAACGAAGATTGCTTTTCAAAAAAAAGTAGGCATAAGTAAAGATGACGAATACACTGTTTTGCTGAGTTATGTAAGTACTGAAGGGAAGGGAGTAGTGCTGGGACATCGAAACGGAACATCGATGTTGACCATCGATGTTAACATCGAAAGCAAACATCGATGGCGTAAAAACATCGGTTGTAAAACATCGATGTTTCCTAAACATCGACGTTCAAACATCGACATTTAAAAAAGTATATTTGCGATTAGGAATAAATTAGATATAAAAGATAAAAATAAACTTTTTATTAGAAAGAATTGAAAAATTATCAAACGTCAAAATACTAAATAACAAAAATTTTAAAAAATAATATAAACAAAAAAATAAAGCAAATTAAAACATAATATTTTATAACTACATTAATTCCAGTCACTAAGAACTTGAAAACAATTTTTTTTTTGTAAAACTAGATTAATGAGCGTCCCAAAAATTTTTATTGATAGATTGCAAGAAAAGTAACTTAGAAAGTCGGTTTCGCCGGCTTTGAAAAAAAAAGATTTCAACCACCTTTAAAGCCGTATTAGAGTCGGCAATTTTTGTCTCTTGCGCCAGCAATGGCAATTATAATTGCACGTATTAATGCGCACTAAACCGTTCTGGATCAGCTGGCCAAATACTTCTCGCATTGCGGGCGCAATGCAAGGATGGAATACGTATTACAGTCGGCAATTCTAGTCTGGCAAATAAAATTGCACGGATTCAGGCGCAGTACACCGTTCTCGATCAGCTGTCTCGCATTGCCAGAAATGGGGCACGTGCCACTTGTATTGCCATTGCCGGTGCAAGTTTGGGTAGAGATGGGTTATTCTGTTACGTTTAAATCTTTATTAGTTGGTCGAAGCACCTATGAACAGCTAATGGCTATTTACACTCACTGGTATTTAAATTAACAGTATACATTCTTTATTAAGCATATGTATTGCTAATTCGTAGCAACTTTTTTGAACTGCCATTTGTAAGTAGCTGCTTTAACTGCAAGTCAAAACGAACAGGTATGCTTCTGGGGGTATTTTAGGGATTTAGACACTACCAACTGCTGTTCTGACCGTGCGCCAGCTGATCGAGAACGGTTTACTGCGCATGAATTCGTGCAATTATAATTGCCATTGCACCGGAAATTTTTATTGTCGACTCTAATAAGGCTTTTAGGAAATGAAATCAAAAGCTTTCGCTCTTATTTTCTTGTGCTGGGAAAATTGAGTTTAAGATTACAATCTAGTTTTTTTGTTTTGTTATAACATCGAACATCGAAAGATAAACATCGATGTCGACAAAACATCGATGTCGACATCGATGTTTGATCTCTAACATCGATGTCGAAAACATCGAACATCGGTAACAGAACATCGATGTTTCAAAAACATCGCCCAGCACTAGAAGGGAGTCAGTCGTGGTAAGACAGGGAACCAGTGAACATCGTGAATGCAGGATAACGTTAATCATTGTTTATAGAGTGAGAATTGTGAATAGTGATTGTGCCCCGTGGTGGTATATAAAGGATACTACAGTTTTAACTACTGCAGCCCAAAATGTTACAAAAAAACCTTACAAATTAGCAAAACTTACAAAATCTATCGAAATTCTGGTATTTGTATAGACCTTTTTTGGAATAATACGTTGTTTAGTTTCTTATAAAAACTAATTGAAAATAATTTTTCCCTTTAGGCGCTGAAATCGGTAATAAGGACTTCGAATTGGATGTATTAGAAGAAGCGTATACGACTGAACACTGGCTAGTCAGAATTTACAAGGTAAAAGACCTCCCCAACCGAGGATCCCTCTAGCTTCGTTTCTAGTAAGTAAATAATTGATTCTTGCGATTTTTGTTGGTGCGAAACGTAAAAATTAGGCATTTTTATATGAAAATAAAATAAGTTGTTCCAAAGGACTGTTCTAAGTATAAGGAAAAATGTTATTATGTTTTAATATGTAACCAAAAAAAAAACATTGAAAGTTTTTTTCTGCTGCTTTTGTAACCCCAAAGTCTCTCAAACAGCACTGTTTTTTTGTTAACTATAGGGTGATCCTTTTCACAACACTTTCTGTGCCATATTCGAGTTATTATCAAAGACATGACAAACTTGACACCGGAATCTTTCGTTTCGCTAAAAAGTGGACCACTAAAGTGAAAACGCATCATTCTATCTTTGATAATAACTCTAATACCCCCAGGAAGTGTCGAAAATGGGACACCCTGTATATACAGTGTGGCCGTTTAAGTGTGCAACATATGGGAAAGTTTTTATTACCGATTTCTCAGAAAATTTTATTCTTGATAAAAGTTGGTGCATGTTCGATAATCGTATTTGGTGCACTTGGAATGGTTGCAAGTCAAATGACGTACAGGGTACGACAAAAAATATAAAACTTGTACAAGAATAAAGTATCCCTATTTCAGAAAATTCAGCGAAATGTTATTAAGAAAAGGTGTTTAGAATTAAAAGTTATGCATAGGTTTGAAAACGTGGCCTCATAAAATAAAAAACAAAATTTTTTTTAAAAATGTTAATTATTTCCCAAAAAAAAAATGTTTTTTATGATCACCCTAAAAACCTTGATAAATTAAACAAAATCAAATCAATTTCACACATCTTTGTTCAAATTCAAGCATATTTGTAAAATTAACTTAGCTTTTTAATTTATTAAGGAATCACAAACTTCATGTTTGTTGCAAGGACATTAAACACAACTTTAAAATACCGTAAAAATTATTTTTAACAAGATAAAACATTAGTAATGATAATTTTCAAATTAAAAACTCCCATTTAAAGTGCAAAATTTTTATTTTAAATGTTTATTAGAAAATTGTACAAAATAATCGACAAACATGAAATTCTACTAAAAAAATGGCGTTGTGTGGCATTATTAACAAATTATCAACGCGTCTCCGTATGTCCACCTTCACGTTCAATGCATTTAATTGTCCGATCATAAAATTCACTAAGCGTAGATCGCAAAACACTTGCTGGAATATTTCTGCAATGAAATCGTATCGAAATTTCAAGCTCCCCAACATTATTAAAGGGTCGATCCTTGTACACTTTTTGTTTTAAATATCCCCATAAAAAAAAATCGAGTGGAGTGAGATCTGGCGAACGAGGAGGCCACCGTGGATCGGTATTTCGTCCTAACCATTTATCACCAAATTCTCCATTTAACCATTCAGAAACAATTCTAGCAGAATGAGCCGGACAACCATCATGTACAAACCATAATTTACGTCGTTCTTGTATACTCATATTATCCAAAAAATCTGTTAGTTCGTTTTCCAAAAAATGTAAATAGGTTGCGCCAGTTAGGTTTTGGCGAAAAAAGAACGGCCCTATTAATTTGTCGTTAATAATACCGCACCAAACGTTTGTTTTTTGGTAATACTGGTTTTTGTTGTCAATGACAAAATTTGGATTTTCGTCCGACCACCACCTACAATTTTGGGAAGAAACAACGCCATTTGTAGTGAACGTGGATTCATCCCCAAAAAGTATGTGTCTATGGAAATCACGTTGATTTTCTATTTCTCCTTGAATCCACATGCAGAAATCATACCGCAAGTCATAGTCTCGTCTTTGAAACGTGCAAATAAACATTGGCTTATAGGCGTGATATTTATGTTTTTTAAGAGTCTCCTTAATAGAGGTTTTTTTTATATACCCGTATAAGCATGTACTTCTTGGATGGATCTTCTAGGGTTTTCAACACCTGCTTGAAGTACTTCTAATTGATTTTCTTCAGTACATACAGTTTTGGTACGTTCATTTTGTATATTTATACTCTAAAGACCCTGTCTGTTTAAAATTATTTAAAATTCTGCTTATGGTTGAATAATGGACTTGTTTATCTGGATGTCGTTCATTGAATATAACTCCTGCTTCACGCACTGTTTTATAGTTATCTCCACATATTAGCACTAATTCTGCCTTTGCGGCTAACGTTAACTGTACTGGAGGAGGCATTTGAGATCAGCTAATATGAATAATTATTTAAGAATGAATAATGCCACCAAACTGTCATAATGTTTACTTTTTAACCCTTATTTGTTTTTTTCCATAGGTATCTGCGACTATTTTAGTAGAATTTCATGTTTGTCGATTATTTTGTACAATTTTCTAATAAACATTTAAAATAAAAATTTTTGCCCTTTAAATGGGAGTTTTTAATTTGAAAATTATCATTACTAATGTTTTATCTTGTTAAAAATAATTTTTACGGTATTTTAAAGTTGTGTTTAATGTCCTTGCAACAAACATGAATTTTGTGATTCCTTAATAAATTAAAAAGCTAAGTTAATTTTACAAATATGCTTGAATTTGAACAAAGATGTGTGAAATTGATTTGATTTTATTTAATTTATCAAGGTTTTTAGGGTGATAATAAAAAAATTTTTTTTTAGGAAATAATTAATATTTTTAAAAAAATTTTGTTTTTTATTTTATGAGGCCACGTTTTCAAACCTATGCATAACTTTTAATTCTAAACACCTTTTCTTAATAACATTTCGCTGAATTTTCTGAAATAGGGATACTTTATTCTTGTACAAGTTTTATATTTTTTGTCGTACCCTGTACGTCATTTGACTTGCAACCATTCCAAGTGCACCAAATACGATTATCGAACATGCACCAACTTTTATCAAGAATAAAATTTTCTGAGAAATCGGTAATAAAAAACTTTCCCATATGTTGCACAGTTAAACGGCCACACTGTATATACATACTCGGTTGCATCGAACTGTGTGACTCTAATCTTTAAACGGGTTCAGTTTATTTGTACTCCATTTTTTTGATCTGTCTGTGTTTACTTAAAAGTATTAATTCCTCAGATATTTTTTTACGTGTGTACCTACGCATTTTTATTAAGTTTATTTCCAAGTTCCACTACTGTACCGCTCAAATATGTGAATTCCTTAATTTTAAATGAATATTTTTGTAAATTTTTTGTAATTCCTAATACCAATTTGAAATAAAACGATAATAAAATTAATTTTACGTCCGTATTTTTTCCGGTTCCTGTAACATAATTCCATTATTTTTATTGCAATGAACTGATAGTGGTTGGTTGGTTAAAGGCGGGGGTCGGTTTAAAGCTTTGAATATAAAACGTTTTATATTCAAAGGTTTTGATGGCGCAGCGCTTACTAATCCGCTGGGCTGTCGGGTTTTTAATCCTGTTAATCCGTAAGTTGGTTCGCTGGTTCAGTAGCTAAGATTGAAAGCAGGAAAAACAACTAGTGTATGGCTAAAAGTATCTATTTTCTTCAATGGCTTATAAAGAATGTGTTCTATCCGTACTTGGAACACCTTGTCATGAAGAACGTTCGCTTTAAGTTGGTCGGGCGATTGGTGGAAAATTACTGTAGTATAAATAATCTAGTCGCTAAGAGCGACCTTCTTAATCAACTGGACTACCTGTTACCGCTACCTTAATTCTTGGTTCAGCCGGTGCTCGTCGGCGGGTCTAGCACAGCGATTAACAAACACTTCACTTCAAATACTTTGCAACCCGTTACTGCCACCTTAAACATTAAAGGACTGGTCAGTGCTCTTCGGCAGATTGATTACAATAACAATAACACTTTACTTCAATAATTAAACTTAAAACAAGCTCGCTAAGTGCGTTCTCTTGAGTGAGAGTGGACTACCCTTTTATCGCCACCTTAAATCTCGGTACGACGATGCACTATATGCGGGGACTAGAACAGCAGTGATTTTTGATGGGTGAAAAGTACACTAACCGTCCGAGATGGGTTACAGGCAGGGGTAAAGGTCGGCCAATCAGAGTAAGGATGCTTCGGCGGCAACGGCACGTGCGGCGGGGATGTTGGTTTATCGATTTGTGCGTTTTAAAACACGTTAAAATCAGAAACAGCTGTTTTGCATAATGTGAGCGTGAGAGACAACAAAGTATTGTTCTCTCCTTTGTTCTCGATGGTTTAAAATGAGATTGCTATTTGAATGCTCTTTGCTGTTTTCGTCGAGACACAATTTTAGGAGGAATGTGGTACAGTTTCGCATAAAAAACACGTTGCTTTGTTTTGACATGTATAAGTTGGAAATGTTTTGTTCTTGATGAAAATATGCTCGTTAGAGGCGATATTCGCGTGAACTTACAGTATTAAAGTATTGATTTTTCTTGAATTCTATTAATAGCTTGCAGTTTGGGTTGAAATTAATCATTGGAAATGAAAGTTAATATTGGTAGACAGCAAAAATGCTCTTACGAACGGGTTTTGATATTAAATTGTATTATTTAGACCATCGGTATGACGTAATTCTTAACTTGTTAGATATTGCTAGGACGTGTATTTTATCTGAATTTTATTATAAAACTGAATATTTACAGGCTTAACGGACATCAATAGCAAGGCCCAAACAGGTTTAAAGGCCCAAACTTCAAAATCACTGCGGCCTTTCGGATTATTGTGGACCCCGATCTTGTTAGAAGATGTTTGTTTCTTCTATGAGGTCCAGTAACTTTCTACCAAGCTTGTCATGTGGGAGGTTGTCACCACGTTGTATATTCCCGAAGATATTTTGTCTTCTACGAGACAGCGCTACGCAGCGGTATATTATGTGTGAGGCGGTTTCATCCTCTTCGCCACAGTCTACATTCAATGGATCCATTGTTTATCCCTATCCGTTGAAGGTGTTTTCGCAAGTGGCGGTGACCTGTTAGCAGACCCATCACTTGTTTCAACTGTCAGGGTTCGCATCCCATTCGATGGTTGTCCAATTACGGCCCGTGCGTGTATTTGACCAAACTCTGTAACTCTTGCCATCGAGATAGTTGTTTTTTCGACCATCTATCTAATGTTGTTTTTGTTGCCTGTTTTGATATTCCAAAGGCCGGTTCGGGGCCCCTGAGCCTTTAAACAGATCGCTAGTTCATCCGCTTTTTTATTTCCTAATATATAATATATAATCAATTACATGAAATTTTTGATTCATATGTCCCTGTATATAGAAAATGTAAAAGGCAGTTTCCATCATGGTATACCTCAGATATTATAAAAAACATCAAACTGAAGGCAAGAATGCACGGTAAATATAGGACGACAATTATTGATCTCTACCTCTTAGAATTTAGACGTTTGAGATCGTTAATAAAGTAGCAAATTAGGGCTGCTTACAATGAGTATATCACCGATATACAAACCTCAATTGTGGATGACTCCGCAAGGTTCTGGAGTTTTGTTAATTCAAAAAATAGGACCTCAAGAATACCGGGTGAGATGCACCTCGGAGATCAGCGCCTCTTCAAACCACAGAATATTGTAAATTCTTTTGGCGAGTTCTTTGGTAGTGTTTATATCCAGAGTATTCCTACCGACCATCATCAATCGGTTAATAATGTTATTAATGAATATATTCCAATTCTGCAACCTATAACAGGGCAGGACATTATGGATGCCTCTAAGAGATTTAAAAACAAGATGACATCGGGTCCGGATCAGGTCCCTTCTTTTATTGTGAAAGATTGCATAGGAGCTTTTTAAAACCATTGTTAATTATTTTTAACCTATGCACGACGATGTCAACGGTGCCTAAATTATGGAAACGGGCAAAAGTGTGTCCTATTTATAAGAGTGGCAGGCGTAATCAAATTGATAATTACCGACCAATTTCCATACTTTGTAACTTTTCAAAAGGCCAGGAGACGATTCTGTATCGACGAATCTATATGTCACTTCGCACAAATATTGCGTTTGAGCAGCATGGATTTGTAAATAATAGGTCAACTATCACCAATTTGTCATGTTTAACTCAGCAAGTGTCTCGTGTGCTAGACAATCAAGGGCAGGTAGACGTCGTCTATACGGATTTTTCAAAGGCTTTTGATAGGATCGATCATGTTGTTTTGTTGCGTAAGCTGAGGGGTTATGGCTTTGACGCATCAGCTCTGGCATTTTTTGAGTCATACCTAACCGATAGGAGACAGTTTGTCTGCTATAATGGTTAATATGTCCTGTGAATATGTTTCAACATCAGGCGTACCACAAGGTTCCAATTTGGGGCCATTATTGTTTCTGCTTTTTATTAACGATCTCAACGAAATTATACAGTGCGGAAGGTTGCTTTTTGCTGATGATTTGAAAATATTCTTACAAATTAAATCTCTACTTAATTGTATTCGGTTACAACAACAACTAGACTTGGTGCAGGACAGGTGTGAAAGTAACAGGCTTAACCTTAACGCGACTAAGTGTAAAGTTATGTCATATAATCGCAAGCGGCGTCCAATACTGTATCCTTATTCTGTTGTGGGGGAAGAATTGGAGCGGCCTGGTTCGTTGAAGGATTTAGGGGTTATCTTTGATCCTATGTTAACTTTTGTGGAACATATTAATAAAGTGGTATTGGAGGCGGGTAGGATACTTGGTTTTGTTGTGCGCAACTGCAGAAATTTTGATGATTCGAGAGTTTTTAAAACACTATTTTTTTCCTATGTTCGATCGAAGCTTGAATATGCTTCGCTGATTTGGAATCCTTACTACGCATGTCATATGAATAATATTGAAAGGATTCAAAAAAGATTTTTAAAATATTTAACGTTTAAATTAGATGGAGTATATCCTGAACGGGGAATCGAATATAATGCTTTATTAAACAGATACAATTTCACTACTTTAGAAAGAAGAAGAAGAATTACATCTTTAATTTTTTTATTTAAGTTGCTGCGCGGTGGAATTGATTGTCCTGACCTGCTAAATCAAATAAATTTTTTTGTTCCTAGATTAAATACCAGGCAGCATTTAACTTTTTTATGTGAAAGGGCAAGAACAAATGTAATGGTAAAGTCCCCTTTAAACTTTATGTGTTCTAATTTTAACGTAATGTGTGGAAACTGTGATATATTCTTTTGCAGTTTGGGTGAACTAAGGAGAATTGTGGAGCTGGATTAGCAATGTATTATTTTTCTTATATATATTTATTTATTCTTAACTTTCCTACTGTTATATAACTTATGTTATTTTTTTTTTATTTATATATTGCTCTGTAAATGGGTTCTTCTTGTTGGGCAATAAAAGCTATTATTATTATTTAACTTTTTCACAGGTTTTTAGTTCCTGGTTAGAAAGCAAAATCCATCGGTCTTAGAGACAAGATGGTTTGCTTTGTGAATGTGTTAGTAACACTTAATTTTCTCCTATGACCCTTCTCACAATTGCACACGTGTCTAAGATGACTGACTTTTGGATTGGTAAGTATAGATCCCAATGTAATCCGAGTTTACTAATACTGGTTTTTAGTGTTTTAGGTATTTCCCCAGTGGCGCCCACGATGATCGGTAGGACAACCACGGAGTTCATGTTCCACATTTGGCGGATTTCGTCGGCTAAGGGTAAGTATTTGCTAATTTTTTCATTATATGTTTTTGTTATGTTTGTAGCCAGTGGTATGGCGAAATCAACAATAAGAGTCTTATGCTCGTCTTTAAAACTGATGACTAAATCTGGAATGTTATTTGTAATTGTTCTGTCCGTTATTATTTTGCGGTTCCAATATAGTTTAATTCGCTCATCTTCACACACCGGAGGCGGTTCGTACTGATAGTATGGAACAAGATCTGTTAGGCCCATATATTTTTCCCTGAGCTTTTGGTGGATAATTTTACCAACCCTGTTATGCCTATCCAGATATGCCTTTGAGGCTAACACGGAACAACCCGAAATTATATGGTCTAGGTTCTCATTTTTCTCATGACACATTCGACACTTGACCTGTTCGATCTGTTCTCCCAAGATAGTCCTCCTGTAGACTCTTGTTGCAATGACCTGGTCCTGAATTGCCGTCACAAATCCCTCTGTTTCAGTAAAGAGGTTTCCATGCCGCAGGTAAGCAGTGGAGGCTATTCGGTCGATGGAGTCATTTTCTATTGTGGCCAAATATTTTCCGTGCAGAGGCTTACTGCGCCAATTAGCCAGTTGTTGCACAGGTGTTAAGGACATTTCAAGCGGGTTAAAATCCCTATGAGCCAACTTTAATGGGGTAGCTTTTTTGTCTGCTAGTATGACTGCATGATGAATTTCACTAGATTCCGCTTTGCTGTAAAAGTAACTCCTCAAGTTTTCCACCTGTTTACTATGCCTGAATGTAACATCGGGGATTCCACGTCCACCCAGTTTCCTGGGTAAGTGGAATCTTTCTATAGCCGACTTAGGGTGGTGGGCACGGTGTTTACGAAATTCCACACGGGTTTTGATATTAATATCGTTAAGCTCTGTTTTCGTCCATTTGATCACGCCAAAGCTATAGGTTATGGATGAGGTGGCATAAGTATTTATCGCTTTTGCCATGTTTCTAGCTGATAATTTGGAGCGTAGAAGGGAACGAACTCGTTGCAGGTAGGTATTAGTTGCTTTTACTTTAGCTCCACGGTGGTCTAGGTGTGTATCCTGCAAGTATCCCAGATATTTGTATTGCTCTTCCTCCTCCATACCCTCGACGAAGCCCTGGTCTTGATTAGCCTCGTAACCTGCATGTCTTACCCAAATGCCTTTTTCAATCCCGTTGATTCTGCATTTGTCCAGCCCAAACTTCATTTGTATATCGCTACTGAAGCGACCGACGCAGTGTAGTAATTCTTCTATATGCTTAGAGGATTTGGCATATAGCTTCAAGTCGTCCATATACCACAAATGACTTATAGGCCGTTGAGATTGTGGCAGGGTATACCCTTTTCTTTGATTGTTCAGCATTGTGGTCAGCGGTCTTAAAGCCAGGCAGAACCACAGCGGGCTCAATGCATCTCCCTGGAATATACCACGTCTGATCTGGATAACACCCGCATCCAGCGTGCCTTGAGGTGTATTAAGCGTCAGTTTAGTATTCCATTGGGTCATGACATGCTTCAGGAACTCAGTAATATGCCTCTCGACCCCGTACAGTTCAAGAATATGCGAAAGCCATGAATGCGGCACGCTGTCAAACGCCTTTTGGTAGTCAATAAATGCTGTATATAGGCAGCCTTTGGTGCTTTTTGCATGCGACATAATCACAGAGTCAATAATGAGTTGCTCTTTGCACCCTCTTGACCTTTTTCGACAGCCTTTTTGTTCCTCATCCAGCAATTTATTGACCTCCAGGTGGCGGTAAAGCTTTTCTGATAGAACAGAGGTAAGTATCTTGTACAGATTGGGGAGACACGTGATTGGGCGGTATTGAGCAGGATTCTCAGCGCTAGCTGAATTCTTGGGCAACAGGTAAGTAATCCCACTCAGCATGAATTGTGGAGCTTCTTCCGGATGAGCAAGAAGGTAAGTAAAACATTTAGCTAACTGTGCATGTGTAGCCTTAAACTGCTTATACCAAAAGTTCTGTATGTGGTCTCGTCCAGGAGCTTTCCAGTTCAAGGTTTTACTTATAGCCTGCGTCACTTGTTCCTCTGTAATCCTCCAGTCAAGCATTGTGTGGATATTAGCACTATTTTTTCTCTCATCAGCTAGCCATTTTGCGGGTCTATGCTGAGCTGAGTTACCCCAGATATTCTCCCAAAAGGTTTTAATGCCTTGCGCAGTTGGGACATGTTGTACTGGAGTTGAGTTATTAGTATTGGTGTTACTGAGGCTTTTATAAAATGATTTTTGGCTCGTGGCAAATTGTTTATTCTGTTGACGCCTAGCGTTACTTATTTTATATCTCTTGAGCCTTTTCGCCATTGCCGATAGTTTTTGTTTTAGGAGGTCCAAAACTGTTGCCATTATTATTATTATTATTATTATTATTATTATTATTATTATTATATCCCGGACTGACCAGGGACCAACAAGTGTTCCACCTTGTCCCCCCTGGCCGCCAGTACTTTTAGGTTGGTATAGCACTCCAGTGTAAGTTTTGAAGTAAACCGATTGGTGTTCAGAGCCTTAAGAGCAGCTTGGCTGTCCGAAAGGATGTACATCTTTTGGTCGTGGTAGCCCTTTTCAAGATTTTGTAGTACACGTGCGTGTATGGCATGAACTTCCGCTTGGTATACTGTGGCGTAGGTCCCAGGGCCGTCCCGTAGGCCAGCCCCTGATAATGGTAACACTGGATATATTCGATATTTTTATAGATATATCGATATTCTTATCGAATGTATCGATATTATTACCGATATATCGATATTTTGTTCAAAGTATAAAAAGATGATAGAAACCTGTAAGTGATTTTTGTATGTTTCCTCAAATTAGAGAGAACCGTTACCTAGTCGAACACTGACATTTATAGATCGACTGGTCATGGGTTATTGGTACAGGACGAATCACTAGTTCGCGAAACATGTTTGCTGCGACCTTGAGTATGTCAAAAACAATAATTAGGTGATTTCTGACCAAAAATATCACAGAAATCGTTTATTAATATAAAATGATCATGACACAAATTTGTTTGCGGGGAGTCCCCTAGTCCCCAAATTAGTAATTCGGTACGTTGCTCCGTGATCTGGAGGTAGGAATGTTTCTCCGTCCATCGAGAATGTTCCAGTGGTGACGTAGAGCTCGTCTAAATTTTTACCTCCCCATGCCAGCGAAGTGACCTACAAGTAGTAGTTAACATGGGTGTTCGGATAATCCATCAGGATAATTGGAGTGGTGAATCTACACGTTGAAATAAAGATAGCAAGTCAACGAACCCGAACAAATAGTCGAAAAATCAAAAGTTTGCTTCAATTTGAAAAACTGATTTTACTGCTAACAACAACCTTAATTCGAGTTTTGCGCCTAAACGGTGTGGTTTATCGACTCTGATAAAGAGTACCTTTTTTATTATTTATTATTTTGGCTTTAAAATGATCTGACAATCCTTTTTTCTAATAACTGTCGATATAAAAAATATATGCCAAAACTTAGAAAAAAATTTGAATTTCAGGTAGTGGGGCAGTGGAGAAACAGTTTTATATTAGAATGACATAAGTCGTTAAACATAGTCTCTGTGCGTAATATCAACTTGATAGTGTAAAAACTAACCTCAAAATAATAATAATTAAACATTGACAGGCTGTAACTCGAAAAGTATTGAGTTTTCGTAGAATCACCTCTCCAAGTCCCCTGATGCATTATCCGAACACCCTGTATTTGAGCAAGCTATAGCGTTAAAACAAAAATAAGTTATAGTTTAGTATTTGCAGAATTATACCGTTGATCTTTTGACTGCAATAAAACCTCATTATCCCTTCGACCATAAATTAAATAAGGAAATCCCAAATTTTAAAACCTTTTCGAGCAGAGCCGGACCAGGTATACAATTTCAATTTATACCTATGCCTGATGCATATATAAATACAAAGTGATTTTTGATAATTTTAATCTTTAGTGGTTTTCCGGCGAGTAATTTTTAGTTAGGCATATTAGCGGTAGAATGTCGCGTCCTTGGAATTGTGCTGATAGGGGGGCATCTTCAAGTGTCGGGAATGGAGACTTAAATATTTAACAGCTGTTAAACAATTTAGAGAAGAGAATCATCCAATTATTTACCTTGGCGAAACATGGTTCGATACCCATGACACTCCAAGAAAAGGTTGGGATGATTCTTCCAAAAAATGTCAAACCAAGGCACCATCAAATAACAAATAAAGGCAAAAGAATCACAATATTACATGCTGGTTCAGAGAACGGGTTTGTTCCAAATTGTCTGTTGCTTTCAGCTAAAAACATAGCAGATTCTTCTTTAGATTACCATCAAGATACAGACGCACTTTTTGAAGATTGGTTTAAACATAAACTCCTTAATAATATACCTGAAAATAGCGTCATTATAATGGACAATGCTATAATATTTCTCCTACATTAAATGCATCTGTAGTAGAATTAATTAAAAACGAAGTAAGAAAAATTTCTGCAGACAGCTGGAAAAACTGTGTACAGCATGTACTTAAGGTGGAAAATACTTACAATTGTATGATTACAAATGTTCAACCCTTAATTATAAGTTTAGGCTTAGATGAAGATAGTGATAGTGATACAGAGTTAAATTTTGAATAAATTATCAATAGTTTCTTAGAATTTAATTAATTTTTATTGTACTTGTTATCCTAATAGTTATACTTTTAAATTATATTATTTTCAATTATCATTATTTTACATTTATTATAGGTACCTAAAACTAAAAATACCTATCTATTTATTTTAAATTATAAAAATAAATCATGTGGTGTGGTATACATTTTCAAGCCGGTCCTGATCCCATTTATTGAGCTTTGAAGAGGTTGGGGCGTATACAATAGGGTTTAATAAGGTAGTTTATTTATGGCAGTAAGAGTCAACGGTATAATTCTGCAACAACTATACGGCAGCCCTTTACCAAAATGTCCTGTTATCACGCCTTCATCTAGTCAATGACTAATCGCTAGATCAATAAAAAATAAGAAGGTTTTACTCGAAGGTTTACCCGTCAGAGTGATTTCAGTCCGTAAGAGAGCAGATCGTCTTTTTGTTACTACACCTTGTCCGTTCTTGATGAAATCATATTAAAAATATATAAAAAAAAACGTGAATTTAGCGACAACGGATGTTTTGAGTGTTCATTCCATATAGTTTAAATAAAAGATGTAAAGAAAAGGGGGCATCAAAAAGTTACAGCGCCCGGGTCAATTTTTTTTTAATTGTTGATAATACTCTAAAAAATAGTAAATCGAGTCGAACGGACATTTTCCGTGTTGCGCAGCTGCAGGGATAATTCATGATCGCGCTACACGGCACGCGCATGGGACGGCTTGCTGTGTGGTTTTGTTGTCTATAACAACTCAGCATCAGCTATGTCCCCATATTGCATTATTATTGTGTGTTGACTGAATACGGTTTTGAGAAAAGTGTGCAAAAGAGTCGGTTCATATTTTTCCCATATTTTCCGAGCCATAATACACGATTTCTGCTTGAAAACGGACGAGGCGCGATAACTCGGAACAGCGTCAAAATAATGACATACCTAAGATCCAACACTGCGGTTTCGCGTGGATGAAAATGTCCGTTCTAATTTTTTTCCGGTCACGAATAACGAAAAATAACATCCGTACAACGTACGAGTAAAACGGACGAGGCGTGACAAGTTGAATTCTACGCTGTAAACAAATTTCGATCTTTCTCAAACCAAAACTATTCACCGCACGGAAATGTCAGTTACTATTTTCGTCTCCTCAAAAACATCACTCTGAGTCAAAAAATAAAAAGAACGGACGAGGCGCGATAACTATTACGACTACTTTTATTTTACATATGTAAAGATGATTCTCAATGGTTTCGCAACGTTGCCAATGTCCGTTCTTGTTAATTTCCTTTTCAAGTCCTTATTAAATCACCAAAAAACTCAAAAAACTTTACGTCGTGATCAGTCTGAAATCCTGGTAACGGGAAGTTTTAATTTCTAATGGGATTTTAATTCGAATTAGTGGTAGTTTAAGCAAACCTGTTTCGCCGGAAGTTCCACTCTCTGCAAAATAGTTTCTGGGATACGCGGGTTAATTTGAAATACGGTCGAAGTTCCAAACGCTGCAATCCATATGTTATCGTTCTCGTCAATTGTCATGCCGTCTGGAATGCCCTTTATATCGTGCTTGCTCAGAGTAAAGATCGTTCTTTTATTAGCTGTAATTTCATAGTAAATTATACGGAGTCTTGGGATAGTGAGTGCTTCATCATACTTGGAGAGGTGACATGTTAAAAAGGGTACTAAATCGTATAACAAAAAGTCGAAAACTGTTCATGGTACAGCCTATCAAAGTTCAATCATTTTTCTTCTTATTTTTAACATCTTGCGGGTAGTTTTTAAACTATAAAGTTGATATTTGTGATATTTATATCGCTTACTACCTTTATTTCAACATGATTGTAGAGATCACCATCCAAGTATACTGATGCATTATTCGAACACTGTAATTTTCGTTATTAATATTTTAAAAATAGTCAGTTTGTGGCTTATGATGGGGTCGGATGAATCGAATATGTTGCAATATCTGGAGTTCCCCATGGTTTCATCCTTGGGTCTCTTTTTTACGTTATTCATAATAGTAGATTAAGATACAAGTTTCATAAGACATTATCTTAGAGCACGCATTTAATTCAGAAAACCACCCGTGAAGCGTGGTGTTTTCGGAGGTAATTACACTAGTGCCTAAAAATTTTCGATAATTTTGTTCATTTTCATATTTTGGCGCTATTTTACAAAATTTGAAAATGAACGAATGTTGTTTTTCAAAGAATTTTTATGCACGAGTGTAATTTAGGGAGAAAATTACTCGAATAATGGTTAAAACAACTTTATATTACAACTTTTAAATAAAGAACTAAAAAAATTAGTAATTATTAATAACGCAATAATTGTAATAATATTTAATATTTGAGTTTGTAGCTGGAAAATAAAAATAATAAATAAACGTCAAAAAGTGTCATTATCTTTGTCAATAAACAATAAAAACTTGGCGGGTTGTTTTCGATAGCTAGAGGGGTTGTTTTCGATGTAATCAATCGAAAACAACACCTCTAGCTTAATGTATGAGTGTAATTTTCTAAAGTACAAGTGCTCTAATTGTCTTATGAAACGTGTATTTTATTATACTTTTTCTATTTGGTTCTTTAAAGTCTGAAAAACTTAAAGAAATATAGTAGATTTTTTCCATTTGAATTAATTTTCTTTTTGGGTTGGCAATACTTTTACAATTTCTTAAAATATTACAAGTATCAAATATGCCATGATAGATACAATTGAACACAACAAAGCTTCTTCCCATCCGTCATAATTAAAAATAAATATATTTAAGTTAATAAAAATGAGTCAGGAAGAAAGTTGTACTCCGTCAGAAATACGAGAAATTGCAGAAAAAAATCTAGAAAAACTTTTAAAAATAATACTTATGCAAAACTTTGAGTTATGGTGCGAGCAGAACAAAGTTCAAAATATTGAACAAATAATACTATTGAACAAAATATTGTGTCGACACAGAATCTGACAGGTGCCAAGAAAATGTCTACAGTTACTATAAATATATAAAGTAATATGTATAATACTATATTGAATTAAAAATAAAAATAGTACTTTATTGAATAAAACTTTAGAAATAGAGCGTAAACTGGAAGATATTTCTGTTATTTTCAGGTTATGTTGTTTTATAGTTGTGACTAGAAATTAGTTGATGGACACCGTCAGCATGTTATAGTATATTTCCGAGTATAGGTATTTCAGATAAATATCTAGTAAAAATGATCTCTTTGCAAGGTTAAAGGTTAGTTTTTTAAAGTTTTCTATAAAAAATTTCTGTCGAATCCATACTGCCAAGAAAACTAATTTCAACGAAATCAAAGTAAGCCTAAAATTCGAACCCTATTTGTTGCCAACATGAAAAAAATAAAATTTCAGTTTCATAAAGTGGCAGGTTATTCAATTTTTTTGCATTTCATAATGTAGCCCTTATGAAACCCAAATAGAAAAACGTCATTATTAGTGATTGGGGCGTGATTTACAGTCTGTGGTTCCTTTGAACACCATTTCTCTCTCTTGTTGTATCCATAAAATTACACAAAAATGTCAAAAAGAAATATTAAAAAGTGAGGCTAAAGAATATACTACAGCCGAGGTACTTAAATGGTAATGGATAATCACTGCACTCTTAATATTGCCGACATTAAACTGTGTTATGAAGAAAATAATAGTTCCTTACATACCTAATGTTCCTTTTTCTAAATTGTAATCGAAGCTGCGAACAGTTCCTTCAGTCGAGTCTATGTAAAAAAACTTTGTCTCGTCCTTGTTCCACGCTAGGCCATTCGAACATGTTACTTTTGTAACGTGGGTAGAAAATTTTCCATTATCTAAGGAAACTAAAATCCCAATAGGATCCTTATTAGGCACGCTTTCCCCCGGCGTGGGTAGTAATATTTTCAAGTCGAGGGTTCCTGTAAAGAAAATTAGATCTTTTAGTTAAGCCATTTGTGATTTCACCCTGAAAACCTCCATTTTATTTTAAAAATTGATATTTTTAACATTGGATACTTTTGTTTTAATGATAATATTATACAGGGTGTCAATATCTCATCACTTATGGATTATTCGCTATGAAGTCCGATATCGGATTAAATCATTAAAGGTTGTTAAACAGTAAGACGGTTACCTTAACAATACCTTCGCTATACTTGATCGTACCGAACATTCCACTGGTTCACTGTAGTCAGCCGTGCAAAATCAGCGATTCCAAAACAAAACTATCTTAGAATTACGTACCGCGATAAATATTTTTATTTTTTTTCGCTCATAGTTTTTTTATTATTTATCAAATGAAAACCAGTTTGCGTCAATAAGTTAAAGATGTTCTGAGGTACTTTTTCCTAGAATTTAGTTATTTTGGGATCATTATAGTTAAATTTATATAATAATCACTATTTTCCAAGAAATAAGTAAAATTTGCTCAAGTGCAGGATGGTATGTTGTTCTATTTTAAATAAGTAGTTATGCTTTTAGCTTTTAGTTTGTTTCTCATTTCGTGTGAATTAAAAGCAGTTATAAAGCAAAGTTATGGAAAATGTTCACGACGCCTAAAAGGTGTTTATCTCCAGGTGAACGCCGATTGGTATTACAAGTGGAACGTTATTTTACTTAGAAAAAGATAACTCTGGCCCGTTAGTGTCCGTTTTGGCAGTGCAAAAACGAACGTCCGATGCTTGCGGCATTTCAGATATGACCTTAAGTAGACTTCAGAAAAAGAGTGAAGAGGAATTGAAGAGACCATATAAAAGGGTTTGACTCCATTCTAAAACCTTTGATTTATCCCATGGGATAAAACTATCGATTAAAAATATTGTTTATGATATGTATAAAGCCAAGGAATATGTTACCCTCAAAGCCATTCTTGAAAAGATAAAGAAGAAAGAACGAACAAACCCGAACAGAAAAGTGCTTTGCGAGCTGTCCAATAATGTTTCAAAAAGATGGCGACATCGGTTCTTTTTAGAACCAAAACTTTATAAAAAAGGAATTCGTAAAACTAATTTGCCTAAATACTATAAAAGCTAAAAAATTATTATTTTTCTTTGCCTAAACTAATTTTTTATTTACTTTAAATTATTTTATATAGAAAATACCTAAAATATAATTTATTGTTTGAGAGCCACCGACCACCCTGCTGGTGAGGTTTTATTGCTTAGCGCATGCTTAGCGGACTTCATACACCGTACCGACTGTCACAAGTTTTTATTTAAATATTTTGTTCGGGTTTGACTGACAGTGACAAGATCAACAAAAAAATTGTATTTGTGTCTGCCACAACCTTTAAATTGTTATCTGCTCGATAACTTGACTTGAAAATACCCAAATAAGTTATTTTCCAGATTGCATTGTTTATTTATCTAACAAATTGTTAATTATCAGATGGTGAAAATTTATATGAAAGTACCGGGCCTTAAGGTATTAATACTCGTAACAAATCTGTCATAATTTCTATTAATTCCCCTTAAAATTTGAAGAGCACACGGGAAAAACGATCTAAGTCACTTTTTACAAGTTTTGAGATAAATCAGTTTTAAAGTTTGAAAGTGTCCTGTTATTACATACTAAAAAAAAACATATTATCTATTTGCCTTAGCTAGATGATTTATTATCGTTTTAAAAGAACGTAAAGCAATTTCGCGCCAAAAAATTTTTCACAAAAATATAAACAAAAAATAATTCAAATACACACAAAAAAAAACGGAAACACGATCTAAGTCCAAATTTTTTTTATATATATGGTTCCTTTTGGGTAACAAAAATAACCACTGTGACGTCGCCTGTTCGTTGTTTTTGGATGAGATGTATGAAACTGTCAAAATGACAGGTTGTCATTAACATGTGGGCAAGAGGTTTCTCTTTTCTGAAGACTGTCGTTCCTTATAGCTCCTGCAATGAAGAAAAAAAAAGTTTTAGTTTTTGTCAAAAAATGATTAGGAAACTTACATCAAATTCATCATCACTCCTATTGTTATCTATGGTGGGCAACTCCAAGTAGTAATTTTGATGTTCTTCAGCAACGAATTTTTTTAGCTCCTGTAGCTGTAGGTATTTTTTCTTTGGCACAGGAATAGCTTGTTTATACAACAATTTTGGGGATCCCTTCCAGCTCAAATTTGGACCAGCAATAATGAAGCTTTGTCTCGCTCCGTTATAATTTTCTCTTGTTTCTATTGTTCTGGGATGGTCATGGCTTATGCGAACTTCTCTTAGCGGTCTTGTAGAAAATGGGCACTTTTTCTTGTAGGTTGGTGCTAGAAACTCTGTCCAGGCGAAAAACATGTCTTGCTTGCATTCTACAACATCAAATGGACGTGGTTTGCATCTGGCGTTTCTAAAAACCTCCACCCATTGCTGTGGGACATCAACTTCACTTTTTTGGTTAATTAGACCAAAGTCCTTGTCACATTCAAGGTAGGAATGACCTCTTATAGGAAATGTGACAATCACAGAGTCAAAGCGTTTTTGTTATGTACCAGGAAATGCAAAAATCTTAAAAGGGTGAAGTTTTTGTTTTGTCCTGCACATGAATCACAGAAGATCTCTAAATGTCGTACTCCTGCGTCAAGAAAATTAAAGCAAAAATGGTTCAAAAGGGACACAACATCATCTGATCCTTTTTTAGCAACAGTTTGCGGGTATGTATAAAAAATAGACTGCCCTGAAGAAAGGATATGAATATTAAAGCTTACGAACGTCAATTGCCGTTTATAATACACATCGTTAGTTGTGATGTTTGGTGTTGGTAAATTCTTTGAATAATCCATTGTTATAGCTTCAAAGGTTACTTGTTTTTGGGCATTTTTCTTAGCATTACGTTTTCTATTGTAAAAAGTTTCCGCCTTAAGTTTGTGTAATTTGTGTTCAGTTTCAATAGTTCTCAGCTGTTTTTCTATATCTGACTTATTTTTTTGATTATCAGCACCTATGTTTTTTAGTTGAGTTTCCAAGGAAGCCTTTTTGACTTTAACTTCGTCGCAGTAACTACAGGTATCTGATCTAGGATACCCAAATCCAATATTAAATTTAGTCGTAAAAATTCGTCTGTAAGACTCATAACTTATTTTTTGACCTGGATATTTTTCACGAAAGAAAAGGTACATCTTTTTAACATTTAGGGTCTCTGGAAGATACAGTTTCCTTGACTTTTTTAAACTATAATGAGATACACGACCCTTAAATGATCTGATATGTTCCTCAACAAGTTGCACCATTTCTGAACTCATCTTATGTGGCCGATTTTGATGCCTACCTACAATTTGAAACTTACACAGATCTAATATTTCTATAATGTAATGTGTACTTACCTCTCAGATCGTCAACTGAGCTACCTTGCCTTTTAAGACCACTTTTTATGGTTATTAGTCTTCTGTTTGATATTCCATGTAGACTGATAAAGGCCTGCTGACACACTGACATTTCATGGAATCCATCATTCTCCTCGTTTTGAACTCTAATTTTGTAAAAAAATGCACTGCTTCTCAAATTTGCAATATCTTCACTCTTCCGTGGCCGACGTCTTCTAATTGGCAGCATAGAAATTAACCCAGCTAAATGTCTGTTCTGTGAATTTCTGTTTTCTAATAAATTGAATTTTCTTATAATATTATTTTTTCCGCAGTCGCTCAATTTTTGAAAACAACGATTTTTACAACTACAAGGATTCCCAGTCTCAAATGTATGGTTTCGGACATGTTTTTCAACATCTCTTACACGACCACAAGACTTTCTCTTTCGTGTATTACTTAAAAAGTTTGACAATGGCACTGAGTCGCTATCACTACTAGACATGATAATAATATTATTTTCAGGCCTTGGTAACGCCCGACAAAAAATGCACTACACGCTTGAACACGATTAGAATTCAGACTAAAAAATAAACACGAATAAATAGACTCCCCACGGCCCACTTGGATTGAGGACTTGGATCGGTTTTCCGTAAATTGGGAAGACTTAGATCGTTCTTTCATTGTACTCTTATTTTTACACGCGATTTTAAGGGACTTAGATCGGTCCTTCAGTGATTTACTATGAATGACATAAACTTCGTATGCTAAACTACCATTTGGCGCAATAATCCTGATTTTTGATATTTTGGACTTGGATCGTTTTTCCCGTGTGCTCTTCATTTAATTAAGTAAGTGTATATGATTGATTTATTCTGTATATATTAGAACAGGGGTAACCAAACTTTTTCAGTGCGCGGCGTAATTGGAGATTTAGTAACCGCTGCATTAGATGAAAGGATAGTGGCTATTTAATCTTATCCCAAATATAGTTCAGGATTGTTGTTCGCTTACCTATCCACAATCGTCCCTTAGAATCACACTTCCCATCATTCAATGTACTTTTCATTCCCGGCTGAACTTGACTAATCGTTTCTATTTTAGATACTTTCTCTGAATGACCGTCCCACGTTATAATAACTATCTCCTTCTCCATGGCGCCGATAAACTGATTCTTTCTCCCTTTTACTGGTATTACCACTGAAAGTTGCTTCTCTAAAAAGTAAACGATCGGTAATAATTTAGCTAAGGCGATCAGATGCACGAGACTTACCTAATTCCGCTTTAGTATATCGATTCGTCGCTGGTACATATTTATTAATACTTTTACCGAAAATGTCAACAAAGTACAGACTTTCAGTTTCGTCGTCCCAGTGCGGACCTTCCCCGAGAATCGTGGTGGGTATATCCTGTATTCGTTCTATGATAGGCGCCATTTTCATAAACGGCAGTGCTGTAGCTTATCGGGAAAAATTGTCGATGGAAGTTAAGCAAAAATGTAGATCGGCCTACAAAAATACAAATCGATTTTGGTAGTTAGTCAGTAGTAGTCAATTTGTCTTTATCTCAGAAATTGCAGGGTTAAATATAATACGTCATTTCCATAACACCCTGTATATCAAGATTAATTCTAAAAGTTGCTTTTCAGTGATGGCAACAAGGCCTTCTCTTATGCCAGAAAATAGATTATTTATATTCTAGTAAAGAAGGTCTTGATGTGCCAAAATGCTGCCGTGTAATCATTTTCATTAAGGGCGAAGTACGGTCCTGTTCGCCGGTTAATTGTTTATCAGTCGGCATTGCGCATGACATCTGACGAGCAGCTTAGTTTACATGCGCGAGGCCATAAATTTGCCACTTTTGCTTTTAGAGCTTGGCTATCCATAGATATACAGGGTGTTTCCTAACCTCTCTGAAAAAGGAGGTGAATCCTCACCTTATTTGAAGACGAAAATTTGGTATGAAAGTTTTTCGCATGTCACTTCCTTTTCGAAATACAGTGTGAAAAAAAAATTTATGTTGTATTTTTCATTTTATTGATTAATGCCAAACGATATTCTAATGATATGTATTAAACATAAAGGCATAGAGCATAGAGCACTTTACTTTGGGTCAATTTTAAAATTAATTCATTTGCGGGGATCTGGGTAAAAGAGTACTTACCTTAATTTTTTTGTTATTTTCGTATTTTTATCGTCAAATTATACAAAATATTTAAGAAATTATAAGACATAGGCTGCCCTATTTAAAAACTAAATTAAAGCAAATTTAAAATCGTTGTATAGATCGATATTACGTACTGTAGGGTAGGGTGAAGGGGGGCGCTTTAAAGAATATTTGCAGCCTTCGTGGTTTAACTCCTTGGGGATAGATGTTTCCCTTAAATTCTTAAATGTGGGATCAAGTGGGATTTTTTTTTATACAAGCACTATATGAAAAATCCATTAGGGCACTCTGGGAGTGGTGCTTCTGCGCAAAAAGCTGTAAAAGAGAATCAAATCCCCAACCTGTCTTCGATGTTCTAGGCTGTCGAGGTTCTTCGTCAGCTCGTGGTCTCCGATCAGACGAATGGCCCTCCTTTCGATGGAATCGAGTAGCCGAAGAGTATGTTTGGGTGCAGAGCTCCAGACATGAGAGCAGTACTCTAGTGATGATCAAATCTGGGCTTTGTATAGTATCAAAAGTTGTTGAGGTGTGTACAACTTTCTGGTTCGGAAGAGTACACCAAGTTTCTGAGAAGCTATCTTGGCGATTGCCACAACGTGGTTATGCCAAGACATATTTCCTCCCATGATGAAGCCAGTGGGATTGCGTGTCCGTCCATGACTTTATCCGGTTCTGTAATGTTAACCTCTTTAGAGAAAACTGCTGCCTGGGTTTTTTTAGCGTTAAATTCGACTTGGTTACTGTCACCCCAAGCCAAAATTTCTTCCAGGTCTTTGTTAAGGCGTGATACTTCATGCTGTCTGCGAAGATGTGCGTCAGCAGCCGATGTTTGTGCATTCAAAGAGAAAGATGATAAAAGTGTGCTATCATCAGCAAAACTAACTATCGGGTTTTTCGTTTTCTCTAGAAGGTCGTTAATGTAGAGTAAGAAGAGAGTGGGAGACAATATGGACCCTTGAGGAACACCGCCATTGATGGTGAAGGTGTCTGAGAGAAATCCGTCAATCGCCACTTGCATAGAGCGGTCCTTAAGAAAGGTAGACAACCATGCACAGAATCGACTGGGCATACCATAGGATCGCAGTTTACTTCGAAATCCCTGATGCCAAACACGATCGGTTTTAAAAATATATTATTTTTTAATAGGAGTTTCCACTAGTCCACCATTCCCATTTAAGATTTTAAGGGTTTGTTCGCTCCCAGGGGGTTAAACCACAAAGGCCCAAATGTTCTTTAAAAGCGCCCCCTCCCCCTTCACATAAAATTGACGGGTGTCCGATTTTTAAGAAATTTCAATTTACACCCTGTATATCAGTAATCATAGTGGCTACAGTAATAGTACTCTCGATCTTATTGTTTCATTACTATTTTTAGGATTAATAACTTATCATACAGCATTAATCATAAAAACTATTGTCAAGTCATGTATCTAAAAAAACTTGTTTTTAAATATTAAAAAAATATAAACGCTCGACTATGGTTGCTGTCTCGTCACCTTAAACAAGTAATGTAATCAAAATTCGCAACTTACCTACAATTCACTTAAATTTTATTACCTACTAAGTACCCTTCTACTAATTTTATCGTCTTATAGTTATATAATTTATGAATTTTACACTACTTACCTAATCAGACACTCGACCAATGTTTGTTTATTTCATCAGCATTTTTCCGATTATCTCTTGCAAATTAATTATTCTTAAACAGGGGCGGATTAAGACCCTTTTTCTCGGCCATGGACGACGATCAACCCCCCAATTTTTTATATGATGATACTTGAATAAAAATAACTTAGTTAACTTAGGAAATATTGTCACGAAAATAGGGCATTATCCTAATTCTCTCTATCTGTTTTATTATTATTTTTACTTTGAATCTAGTCCAAGCTTGTTTTGCAAACTGCACATAAACATGGGTTTGTTTTATTTATACTGGTCTAATTAAACAAAGGACGACCAGTATAAATAGCAGATCGACAAGCTTGGACAGCACCCATCCTCTTACGGTCTTAGTTGGGGCCGATAAGCGCTTCACACACTCCCCTAAAACCGATTACGCCCCTGTGCAGACGACAGGCAGAAAGATACGCCCCTAGAGTTGGTTATATACACGTAATGTAAGTATGGTAATTTTAGGACTGTAGCAGTGTTATATATTTATGTACTAGGTATCCCATTATTATTAATATACTGTGTGTTACTTTTGGAAGACTTGTCTACTATTCAATTCGTACGCTACTCCCCCCCCCCCTACGTGACATTTGGTGGATGCGCCGGGCAGAAAGGTACGCCCCTAGAGTTGGTTAGATACACGTAATGTAAGTATAGTAATTTTAGGACTGTAACAGTGATATATATTTATGTACCAGGTATCCCGTTATTATTTGTTACTTTTGGAAGACTTGTCTACTATTCAATCCATACGCTACCCCCCTACGTGACAATATAAGGCTATATTTGTGATTAATACTGATACAAGACTATAGATTTGAACCACGCTGTATCTGATTTCGTACTAGAGCAAGCGATAGAACCCAGGGCTGCCAGACCAGTTAATTTTTTTTTAATTCTAATATTATTTTACGTTCTCTTTTCGCCAAATTCCGCCTCAATCCGTCCCTGATCTTAAATTGAACCTGTTATGAAATATCGGTCGGCATAAAAGAAATTGTTGTTCGATATTCAAGGCGATTAGTAAATTAGTTTCTATCCAAACAGGGCCGAGCCACAGAAGATGAAATTTCAGCTCAAGAAATGCCATTGTAGAATAACGAGATAAATATGGGAGCAAGAAAGACAGAAGACAACATACATATTGCTTTTTAAAATATATTAATTTTTTTTTAATTTATAAAACAAAGTTATCTCCCGGAGGTCCGCTGGTCCCCAGTCCGGTCACCTTGAAAGTAGCTCCGTGATTGGGCGGGAGAAGTTCTTCTCCGTCGACTGTAAAGCTAGCTGAGGTTACGTAGAGGATATCGAGGTCTATGCCGCCCCACGCCATTGAGGTCACCTGAAAAAATAATTTAATACAAATGGTGATTCGTGGTGCGTGACCATTTGCAACCATCTCCAACACTGATAGGTTTATTTTACTGACGTTTTAGGATTGGACGTATTTTTTTGGTGATTTTTTTTTTATTTGAATTGATGGGGAAACAGTCTATTTAATCTTAACTTGATGAAAATCCATAATGAAATTCTGAAGGAAAGAAAATACTTCTGTGCTTTGATGACACTTTTTAATGCTCGACACGACATTCGTTGGATATAGTTGATATTCAATTCGGTGATCTTTTCCAAAATTTTTTTTTTAATTTTATCAACAAATGCCATTTTTCGATATTAACTTTTACCTAAATAGAACAATACATTTTTATTTAACAGATCTTACCTGTTTGGCGGGGATTTCTACAGTCAGTAAAAGCGTTTCCGGTTTTCTCGGATCAATTTTGATAATTCTGTAGGCATTGAATACAGCCAGCCATAGGTTGCCATCCACGTCGATGGCCATTCCATCTGGGAACCCTTTAATGTCGTGCTTGCTTAACGTAAAAATGGTCCTCCTATTGGCTGCAATAATAAAAAAAATTGTGAATCTCTGATATCGAAATATAGAAAATAGCTAATGTACAGGGTGTGACTTAATGATATGTACTTTTTGTGAGTGATTCCTGCATAAATTTTAATTCGAAAAATTCATATACTATAGCTATACCTACGCCACTGGATTGACAATAATAAAGTTTTGAGGTAAAAATGTATGGTTTTATATCATAATAGTCTATACCAAAATTTAGTGTAATATCTCAAACTAGTTGCGAAATTCTTGATAAAAACCATCGAAGTTGAACCAAACATGAACTGTATGTGCTTTGTACCATCGTGCCGAAATAAAACTGGGACAACAAAATTATCGTTGTAGAGTAACTCCTAGACCAGGGGTCGGCAACCTGCGGCTCGCGAGCCACATGCGGCTCTTTGGATGTGAAGCTGCGGCTCTTTAGTTCCATACGCAAATATTAGTTATTTTATCGAAAAAAAACATTAAAAATTCGTTCTGAATCGATTAACGAGGATTAGGCACCGATTCTATCTCTCAGCCACTTGTACTCGCTTTTCACCGCACCCCTCCCCCGTGACATTCGTCGTTGCCGTAATCAGTCCGTCGGAAGCTCTCGAATGACGCCGTGGTTGGATGTATCTATGTAGGTTTTAATTCGTTTTCGACGCAAGACAATTTGGCATCTTCACCAGGGCTTTGGCTGTGACCAGGAGTCGGCAACCTACGGCTCGCGAGCCGCATGCGGCTCTTTCGATGTCACGTTGCGGCCGTTCGTGGCTCTTTAAAAAGTGAGAAATTGTGTAAATTATAACTTTTGGCTCTTCCGTCTCAAAAGGTTGCCGACCGCTGTCCTAGGCTATAAAGAGTATGCAAAATCTATTGAGAATAGGTAATCATTGTTGTTATGGATTATTATTGTTGTGAAAAATACAAGGAGAAATTAAATACCAATGTATGAAAAAATTATTATTTTTCAGACCACCCGATGATACCTTATACCAGCGTTTCTCAAACATTTTTGACCGCGGACCCTTTTTGATTATAGAATTTTGTCGTGGACCCCCCAGCCGCTCGCTACATTACTACAGCATTGATTCTAGGAGAGGAAGTCATGCCTAACTAATTTCCTTTAGTTATTTATTTCCACTTAGTGGTTCGCGGACCACAGTTTGAGAAACGCTGCCTTATACAATCACTCTAGAAGAGTACCTATATCATCTGAGAAGACTCTAGAAGAGTACCTATCATCAGAGAAGACTCTAGAAGAGTCTTCTCTGATGATAGGTATGTGTCAGCGCGTTGTTGAATAAGTATTTAATTACAAATGGTTTACATTTACCTACAAATTCGGGAAATGTTTTTTTTTTAAAGCCATTTAATATAATCATACGCCGATTATAAATAATTAGCCATGACGGTAAAGCGTTGCACATGTACACGGTATGCCTATGCGGTATGCGCATATTACATATATTTTAATAGAAGGCGTTGAAATATTTTTGTAATATGGCGGTCAGCTAGTGGTGTGATTTAAAACATTTTTAAAACGAGGACAATCTTATAAAATCATGTCTCGTAAGATTTATAGCACTTATTCTGTTTAAAAAACTCGGTGCTCGTTTCCTAAATAGATGCGTGTTCTAAAATAATGTCTCATGAATACTATTATCTTATTCTACATTGGCATTATCTATTGTATTAAACTGCTGATATTTCGCCACTTGGTCGAGAATAAATGACACATATTATGCTCATCCAACAGATGGCGCGAAATGTAACTTTCTATCGCTTTACGACAATAAAAATAGAATTTAGATCCAAGCGATGAAATTTTTAGATGTTCTCATTGGGGTTCCCGCTTGGTCACCAGCATTTATGTTGTGTGGCCGAGTGTAACGAACTAACCCGAATTTCGGGTTTGTCCGTTTCTGCTAAAGGGTTTTTTTGGTGTTCGCGCCTTTTCTCCCTTCAAAAGAAAATTCTTATTGAATTTAATAAAGTTCTAAAGTTGCTCCTTCTTATTTGTCATCATTCATAGGCGTGTAAAAGTGGGTTTTTCACTCGCGTCACGGTTCCTATCCAGGGTTGCCAATCTGTGGGGAATTTTATTGAATGTGGGGTTTCTGTGAGGATTATTATTATTTGTGGGGAATTTTAGTGAACCTGAGATTTCCCGATTTAATTTAAATCATATTTGACGGTCACCGCTGATATGCAGCTTTAGTTATTGGGGGAGGCTTTCATTTCTTTGTTTCGTTTTTTTCAAATTTAAAAATAATTATCTCTTTGTTACTTATACTGCCATTTTCGAACCCATCAGTAGAAAGGCTTTTTAGCAACTTAAATGATATAAAAACCGAAGCTCGTACAAATTTAGATAATTCGTCAATAAAAGCTCTTTTACACACTAAAGAAGGGATTAAACTAAATGGAGGCGTCGTGATTTTTGAACAGGATAAAGAAATGTCGAAAACAAATAGTGGGAAAAAAATGATAGATTAATCAGAATCCGGTTAATTATTATTTATTAATTTAATAATATTAAAATAGCCATTTGTTTAACAATATGTTTATTTGTAATACAATGTTTATATCGAAGTATAAAGTTTGTAATTACGTTACAAAGATGAATAAATAAACACAAAATAAATAATCGTTTTGTTTATAATAAATTCCTATTCCCCAAAATTCAAAATACTATATAAAGCCGAATAAATTGTAGTGTGGGGTATTGTGGGTAATTACGAATCTTTCGGTATTTCTTCCGAGTATCATTGAATTCATTGGCAACCCTGTTCCTATCTGACTGAAATTTGTCAATTTGTGCGACGCTAGGGGTGTCCAATACAGGAATTTTAAGGAATGGTTTGCCGCTATTAACAGTCGAGCTGTGAAATGATTACTTGGTCAGCAAGATTGTACAATTGGTCAGTAGAAGAAAACATGTCTAGAAGCAGTTTACTTCAGAGGTCCCAGGGCACTGTCAATTTATGTAACTTTCTTGTGTTTTCTTTTGCCGAATACAGAAGGAAATCGGCTACAAAAGGTGTAGCGGGGGCGGGTTTTCACTTATTTTCCCAGGGCACTGTCACGATTCAGAAATGTTTGCTGTTCATAAGTTGCTAACCAACTAGCCATTTTGGCTGACCGATTACATTTTTCTGTTCGCAAAAATTAGAATATTTTGCTAACCAGTTAAATAATACCCATTTTTAATCAACGTCGAGTACAGTGTTGCCAGATCTGGTGAAATTTCACCAGATCTGGTAATTTTTTGAATAATCTGGTGATAGGTGAAAAACTTTCTAAAAAAAGTCCGGGTTTGATTTTAGGAATTTTTAAAAATCGGCGGCTTCTTGTAGTATTGCATAGTAAAAACATATTTCAACTTTTTTACTCATCTAGGTATCTTTTTTCATCGGAAAATATTACGGTTTCCCACATGTTATCTCGATTTATGTATTCATGAGCAAATTCTAATCTTCTCTGCTTGTTTGCTTCGGTCAAAAATATTTTATTTGTAGCACAACAAGGTTTTATATCCGAATTACGAATTCTTCTACGAGCTGTATTAGCCGGACCAGGAAAATGTGTCTCTTCTTTAGCCCTTATTGCTGTTTCGAATGGATTATCTCTTAAAAAATTAACTAATTGTATATCTTGGCCTTCATTTCGAAATTTTGGCGCGACCAGTATCTGCTGTTCTTACGATACTCCCATATTTTGCAATTTTGTGCTTAGCCAACAGTAACTGTATTTTTGCTAATTCCTAATTCATCTGTGATGTGTCTTATATTTGGTATCCATCTCTCAATCGCGTGTAAATGATCGCTTTTTGCTGGACGGTTAACGCTGGCACTTCAAAACAAACTAACTACATTTTGCTGTCCCATTTTTGTTTCGGCACGATGGTACACAACAAAATTCTATAGCTAGAATGAATCTCCGGTTGCTTCAGTCTGTTTCTGTTTTCGTTCGAACAGCTGATAGTTTTGATATGTATTTGTTAGGAAAAACAAACAATCTACGGACGTCGTGACTCGAAAGTCTATATTGTGATCCAGTTTATGACAGACTTGGCACAGTCTTACCATATTGAGTTAAGATAATTACTATTTTTTCCAGAAACAATAATTAAATTTAACACACAGACACTGAAAATCCGCAAAGAATTTTATTCTACAATAATGACAAATGTGACAGTTGTTAATCCGGTACTGTCAAACGTGAATGCAGGTATGAAAGACGGCCGTTCCAATAAGGTTTTTATACAAATTTTCAAAGTTCCCCGATAAACACCGAAAAACTTTTTTAACACCCTGTATTTCGACTTAAAATTCGTCCATGAATCGCCCATTAAAATAAGGACATAGTAACACCCTGTATAACAAAAAATATTTCTCGATAGTTACCAGGTATTCCTTTTTCGATATCAAAATCGAAGGCATCGACGGATCCTGCGAAGGAATCGATGTAATATAACTGTTTCAGTGTCGTATTCCAAGCCAGTCCGTTAGAAATCCCTACGTCGGTGACGTGAGTGGCAAGTTTTCCGTTGCTGAAGGAGAAGAGGGATCCGCAGGACGGTCTTACGTGTCCGTTTTCCGGTTCGGGTCCCATGGTTCCTAATAACGTTAAAGACAAGTGATCAGAAACATTGTTTGTTGTAAGATAACTAGTCATTAATCACGTGGGAAACAGTTATTTATGTAACAAATGAATGCATAAAGTATTTCTTCTATTTGTCAAAAAAGTATTTTTTTGACTGATAATAATGTTTGTTTTTTTATAATAATAATGTAAAAAACTTCGTAAGTGCTGTTGCAAATGACCTGCAGATTTCAGCATGACTGTCTGGCACTTTTTTGATATCTATGATCGCAATCTCGACATTTTAAAAAATGATTATTTTGTAAAATACAGGGTGTTCCTTAATGACGTGCTAATATTTCAGGGTGTGGTGTGATTCCTTAGGTCATTTTATAAAGGAAAGTTCATATGAACATATGTCGGCAACGGCTTAAAATTTTTGCTACAGGGTGTTGAATTTTTATTCTTTAAATGGTTATTTTTTAATATCTCCGAAAGTACTTTACATATTATTTTCAATTTTGGTATGTCCACTGATATTTGTTACAAAAAGATGGTACGCCACTGACATTTTTCCATGTGGATATTTTTCTGATTAGCCTGGTTAATTCGACATGAAAACGGTCTCTTGAGTTTTTCTCGTCAGATGCACCGTTCTTGATTAAAACCATTAAATTCATATTGAAACCCATTATTATTAATATCGATAAAATAATAATTAATGATAAATTTTGTTTCATAAAAATTGTTGGAAATGGCCACCTTCACTTAAAAGCATGCTTCCGCTCGTCTTCGCATCGAATTGCCCACTCCAACAATTTTTATAACACAAAATTTATTATTAATAATTATTTTATCAATGCAGGGACGCCAATGGCGGAACAATTGAATAACTTTTCTAACTAAAACCCTGTAGCAAAAAATTAAGCCGTTGCGGACATAATATGTTCATATGAACTTTTCTTTATAAAATGACCTAAGGAATCGCACCCTGAAATATTAGCACGTCATTAAGGAAGACCCTGTATATTATAATTGATACCAAACTCGAAAAATAATTGACGTCGGTGGTAAAATCGCTCGCTTTAGACAATAAAACAGTTTTAAAAAATAATTTTCCTTACCCACCCATAACCTTCCACTGGGATCGCATTTTCCGTCGTTCATTCTATTCTGGGTTTCCCCGTCCACATCTGCGATTTTTTCTATTTTCGACACTTTCTCTGATCGGCCGTCCCACGCGACGATACATAATTCTCTTTCAATACCTACTACGAATTGATCTCTCTTGCCCTTTACGGGAATAATGATAGAAACCGGTTTATCTGGAAGAAAACACACCCAAGCTGTCAGTATCTCCACATAATTAATTTTTCTTCCAATTTAATTTATAAAATATTTTTTCTCGAGATATACAGGGTGTTTCAAAAGACATGTGCCATCGCCCGTGATGCTTACCCAAAAATAAGACAAACGGGAGGGTTTTAAATTTGTGGATTATATGAATATACATTGTAGTTCTTTAATGCCTCCCCCCATGCTAACTTTTGACCCGCAATTTTTTTTTACAACATTTGTGTGTGGTTTTTTTACAACATTTGTGTGTGGCCAGTAGGGGAAGGTAAATTACCTTTTGACGCAAGAATGGCAATTCTAACAGATATAGGGTATTAACATTTTTTTCTGTTTCCAAAACGGTTTTAGAATTTCTAGTGAAATTTGGGTTATGAAAAGTACCTAAAATAGTACAAATTTTAGCAATGAAAATAGGATTTATTTTCTTTTTCTGGATTTTTTTCAATGTTGCGTCACGATATTTTTGTTAGCAATCCTCAGATTCGGATTCAGCACCTCAGAACATATGTAAATTGAATCAAAACTACCCCAAAACTTTCCCGCTACGGGCTCTTGTGCCCAGAAATTGATTGTATTATGTATCTCCCAAATAAAACTTCTGCGAACGCATGTTGATAGATCCATTTGACTTATTTTTGAGTAAGGAATTACCACAGGATCGATGGCACCTATTTTTTGTACACCCAATATAATAATTATTGTAAAATTCTAATAATTTAACTTTTTTATAGTGGTGAATCCACATATAAAATTGGTAGTAATAATAAAAAATAAAGTATCCTCACCCAGTGTAGCCTTAGAATGTTGGCCGGTAGATGGATTATATTTGTGGATACTTTTTCCAAAAATATCGACAAAGTAAAGACTCTGTGTGGCACTGTCCCAGTGTGGACCTTCTCCAAGCTCCAAATTGGGAATTTCCTTTATACGTTCTACTATGGGAGCCATTTTTGGGGGACACTTGTATTGTGCAAACTGCTGGATATAATATAATTTATGATGTTAAAATTTTTTTATTGCTAATAGTTTTTTGTCGTTATGTTAACTTCGAAAAACCTTTGATTTTACTATAATGATACATAACCGAGAAGTTTATAGGGAGGGGAAGGGGGGGGGGGGGGGAGTCGGTTGTTTTAAAGACCTATAAGAACTTCAATCGATTTTTTGTTGTATAACTTTGTTGTTTATGTTTATTTAGATAAATGTTGGGCAGGGTTACCAGATGTCCGACTTTGGCCGGACATGTCCTCCTTTTTTAGGAATTTGCTAACCCCGTCTGGCTTTTTCTAGCAAACGATCAACCATAAACATTTACCATTACCACGCAAAATCGCTTTTTTATCGCCGTACCATAAAAATTTACCATTACCATGCGAGATGGTTTTTTTTTTATCGTAGTACCGGTTCCAATGCCTAGTAGTGATTAGTAGAGTAGATTATAATTTTTCGCGAAAATAAATGCGGTATTTCCGTTGGTTTCTGTCGTTTTAAAAAAATTAACAACACAAAAATTTTATTTTTATTTTATATATTTGCTTAAATGCATTTGTGGAAAAAATGTCCGGCTCTTTTTATAGATAATCACGCGTTCTTTAATACAATTGCCCTAGTTTTACACATTCCATCTGGCAATCCTGACGTTGAGGCACTAAGTGCTAAATGTAACCTACCTTCAAAAATTGCAAAAGCTTACACAACTCACTATTAGTAAAAGATAAAAATATTAAAGAAATCACGAAACCACAGTGTACCAAGTGTAGTACATCCTTATCTCTGGTTTCTAACGACTTTGTTTTTATTTATTCGACCTTGATTACGAGAGGTTAACGCTAATGCTAAAAACCAGCTTATCGTAAAGATATTTTTAACTCTATTAGAAAAAGTATTTTATTTAAGCAGACTTATTACACTTGAAGGAAGCTGATAAAAATTCAATTAAGGTGTGTGCAATGTACACACACTTCGTTTATTTTATAAGCAGGTTATTGTGATTTAACACGGTCACAGCAGTATACAGAGTGTCCTCCTAAAAAAGGTATTTACTGCCGTCGGCCTGCCTGGTACATGAAACATTTTTTGACAAATTACTATAAAATAATTTAAAAGGAAAGCCTACTAAATTCAATTTTAATACCTGGCTGCCTGCTTTTCATTATTACGGCAGAATTACGACGCGTCTCTGCGGTAGAACGGTAGCTGGACTCTAAAGTCTGTTTCGTTGCCGTTGATAGCTCGATACCCTCATTAAAGATTCAAAACAAGGGCCCGGTGGCCTAAAATATTTTACCTATAAAATGGTCTTTTTACGTACATCTAGCATAAAGATGAAGAAATTTTGACCTATTCCACCGGGTAACAGATAAAGTAACAATAGAGCCATAAAATGAAATGAAAGGATAATGATTAAAACGGCCCATCATGGTCGGAGAGTTGGGTTTTTAATGTAACCGCTTATTATTTTATTTAAATGTAATAGATTTTATGAATTTATTTACAAGAAAACTAATTTATTTACAGATCAAAAAATATTGACAATTTCAATAATTATAACTCGATAAAATAGTCCTCAGAAGAATCTGAAGAGTCATCATGTCCTACGCTTATTACTAAAGGCTCAATTTCCATAGTTGTGTCAATTACGTTGTCAAGTTCCCACATTTTTTGTTCCTCTACTATAGCATGTTTTATGGCGTTTTGCCAATTTTCTGATGACACATTTGCTAAAGAATGAAGCAAGAGGTGTCGCACTTCTTGCATTTTAAAAGTTTTGTTATTTCTAGCAACATATCCTTTTACTTGAGCCCATATTAATTCGATAGGATTTAGCTCACAATGGTAAGGTGGTAAACGGAGCACTATAATACCTCGATCTCTTGCCATCTCGTCAATAACATACTTTTTATACTGTGATTTATGTAGCCTAACAATATCCAAAAGTTCTTTTTTTACCATGGTATTATCGTAACTCAATTCCTTTCGTTGTAACCAGTTTACGATTTCCGCCTTTTTCCATGAAGTTGTGGGAAGATTCTCTTTTAGCCTAGAGTGATAGCTGGCATTATCCATCACTATTACAGAATTAGCGGGAATGTATTCTATCATTTGCTTAAAATATTCCTCGAAAACATCAGCAGTCATTTCTTCATGATAGTCTTTAGTAGAATTCGACTGGAATTGTAATAATCCTTGATCCAAAAAGCCATTTGAACTTCCTATATGAGTTATAATAAGTCTGCGTCCCTTTCCAGATGGTGGTCTAAGTCCTGTTGACCAGCCTTCCATGACAGCTTGTCGAGAACTTAGGACATTTTTATCTTGCCAAACTTTAGATACGGTGTGCCCTTCGTTCAGCCAAGTTTCATCCAAATAGAAAATGTTTTTGCCTTCGCTGCGGTATTTTCGGATGGACCTTAAGTATTGACGTCTCCAGCAAATAATATCTGCTCTATCAATAAGAAAAGATTTTCTGTTTTGCTTCTCCCATCGAAAGTTCATATCATGAAGTATTTTCCATAGTTTCGTTCGTGATAGCTGTGGTAAGTCCTCGTCGTAGTTAATGGCTTGTAAAATTTTGTCTATAGTTGGTATTTCCTTGGCAAAATAAAAACTATGTACTTTTCTTCTAATACCATTTTTAATGAAATTGTCAATTTCTAACGGTTTCTTTCCTGGGAGTGGTTTTGGCTCACTGAGGTTCTTAGATTTTCTTTCACGCAAGAACCTATATATAGTAGCCTCTCCAACTCCTACCATATTGGCACACTCTGCAATGATGCTACGAACATCACTTGCAGGTTTCTGGTACACTAGAGCATCATGCACGTTTAATATTCTATGTCTTTTCTCGGAGAGAATATGCACTCTTGCTAATTTGACGAAGACACGTTGGCGAAAAACTTGAAGCCATTGTTACAAGTATAGGAAATAATTCAACTTTGAGATAATGCAGTATCTAAATACAACTAAATACATAGTTTGACAAACGCACATCAAATGACGTAATAACATCCTAAAGCAGGCAAAAATAGGTAAATTAATTACCCCTGTTGTACCTACTTTAACCCTAATCCTACTTAACAATGGACAGAGGCCAATTTTCTTATTAAATAAGGTAATTACTATTGGCAACGCCTATGGTTTACGGTTGTTTTATGGCTTCAACCCTCGATATGAGCTATCAACTGCAACAAAACGGACTTTAAGAACGGCAAATCTGGCAGCACTGGTCGCGCGTATAAGTTTGAAACCTTGAAACACATGGACACAGCTCACCACTAAACTAGGAAATTTTATTGAATTTCCCAAGCAGCTGACTGATAATAGTCACTGGTAGCTATGTCGCGACCTAACTCCGAGGTATTTTATTTGACCTGATAAAAAATTGTAGTTTTTTTAAGGATAAATCTAATGAGATGTATATACAAACAAGGTTTTAATAAATAAAAAACACGTTTATTTTCCTAAAAAGAAATATCACAATAATAAAACATCCACAATTATCATCTATGTATATTTTTTGGAATGGTTCCTGGAATGAGCATTGTTCGTTTCGAGTTTTTTGAGATTTACTTTTGCCGAATTCAGATTCGGGTCCAGCTTTAAGGCTTTGAGGTACATCTGTTCGGCTTTGTCGCGTTTTTCCCATCGATGATATAAAACACCTGAAAATGGATATTAATTTAGTGAATTATATTAAAATAAACTTGAATTACGAAGTCATAATATACAGGGTGTTTCAAAAAACATGTGCCATCGCTCTTGTGGTGAATGCTTACCAAAAAATAAGTCATAAAGGTCCGCCGATGCTTGGTTTGAAATATACAGGGCGTTAATAGTATATTAAAGTACAAGTTTTATAAAGCATGATATTTTAGCACGCGTCCATGTGAGCAATCAAGCCGCTTGCGGCGAGTTTCCAAGTGAACAAGTGCTATAATAGCTTTATAAAACATGTACTTTATACTACTTTTTCGATTTTGTGTATTTTTTAATAAAAAACACACAATTAAAACTAATAAATGCCATAAAAATTTTGTAAATTTGCATGTTTAAATTTTATGTTGGCAATAGTAAAATTATTTATCAAGTGAGCCTTGATAAATTATACGTGTCCGCCATTTTGTCGCGAATATCGAAAGATTTCTTAAAATTAATCAATAATGGATCAAGACGATATTATTCAGCCCGGTGAGACCTCTTATGGCGGGGATGGAAGCATATAAGTAGGCCGTGCAAGTGACGTCACAGCCAGGCTGGTTACTCCATACGTTTATCCTTTTGTGTCTATCGTTCTGTGTCAATATCAGACTCGGGTTTGTTCGTTTTGACCTAGGCCATATTTATCTCCCTTTAATGAATCGGAGAAGGTTGATGCAGACAGAGACAGACATAGAATGCGAGCAGCACAAGTTCTTAAATTATTTTACAACCGAACAACCTTCGTCTGGAATGGAATAAAAATCAAGTGACATATGATTTATAATGTGATTGAAAATGGTGGAGGAAACGTCATTAAATTCTAAAATAATTTTTAATTTTCTATTCTTTTCACGAAAGCGGACCTTTTCGTTTTGTTGCTGGTAAGTAATTTATGATTGAAATATTTTTTTATTAATTTTTATTCGTTATTGTTATTTTACATTAAAAAATTGTCCCATTATGTCCCAAACTTCTCAAGCAAACTAGCAACAAACACATTTTTAAAGAATTTTACTTAAATTTTACAATCTAAAAGTCAAAGGCTACAACATAATATTTACAGTTATATAAGTTATATTAACCCGTAGTCAGAATTTTGATAAGTCCGGTAATATATTATTATAATAATTCTTTCCTTTCATAGTTTATTGAGAATCCCATAATGACTGAACATTAAAGAGGACTTCGAGCACTAATGTTGCCAGGAGTATGCTACGAAACAAACAAATTGGAAGCCCATAATCATAATGGTGGTGCATATATTTACTTCGTTAGTAGCTGCACATATAGTATTGTATTTACCTTGATTTGTTTAAAGTTTAAGATGGTAAAATATTTTATGTAAATTTTGATTTATTTCCTATTTTTTAATAAAACTAATTATAACCTTCAATCTCTGAATTCTGTATTTCTAGTATTATTACTAGTTCAATAATAATATAAAAGTATGTAAGGACAATTTTAAAGCGATATTTACAGCTGAAAACCTATGTCAAAATCCTAATATTTGATTTTCTCTACTTAGTAAATCAAATGAAAGGGTTTTGATGTTTTCTTTGCTTAAATGTCACTTTAAAATATTGACAGTAATACAAATTTGGACAAAAGTGACATTTGAAAAGCACGTGCGCGCCAGGCATAATGGATGTCGCCGTATCATCGCCTGCTTCGAATATTTAACACGGCAGTTTGTCTTCTTCCTGGTTATAAGTATTCGTTGATATTATTAATTTAACTCCTCATGAGTTGAGGGAAATTGCAAATAATACATTGGATCAACTTTTACCAAAAAAGTCCAAGAAAGTATACGAAAAAGACTACAAGACCTTCACAAACTAATCGCTTATTTTGAGAAGGAAAGTAAAACTAAGAAGTCGTCGACTCTGTGGTCCTTATAATCAAAATTAGGAGCTTGCATTAACATTTACGATAATACAGATATAAGAAATTATGCAAGACCTCAAGCCTTTTTAAAAAGGCAATCTAAGAGCTACAAGCCCAAAAAATCTTCCATTTTAGATTTAGAGGATATCAATAAGTTTATAACTGAGGCTGAAAATAGCATTTACTTAAGTTTAAAGGTAAAAAAATTGTACAGTACCTACCTATACATTAATTTTTTACAACCAGTTCTTAATAAAAGTGGATTATTGGATCCGCAAATAAGGATTAAACAAAACGTTTCAAACACACAAACTATGCCCGATTTTAAAATTAACGCTGCAGACACAAGTACGGTCACAATAAATGTTTATAACAACTGCACTTTTAATAATAAATAAGTATAATTAGTGTACAGTGTATTTATTAGCTTTAAATTGATATCTTTGTAAGAGAATATATTACTTGTTCATCTAAACTTGTGATTGTGAGGTTAGTTTAGGAATTGTTTATTATGCAACCAAACATACACAGCAGTACCACCAACCGTTTAAAATGAAAAAAACGGTATCGAAAAAGGCTTATTACGATACTGAAAACGGTATCGAAAAAGCTTTCATATGAAACCAAAATAGAAAAAAAAATTTTTCACGCTTTTAAAATTTTGAAATGAATGAATTTTAGCAATAAAAATATGTGATCAGGCGCCCTAATAATTTTTTATAAAAGCTAGGTATAGCACTGACTTTTTCACGTTTTGATAGAAATTTCAATGACTAAAAAAAACATTTGTTGGAAGTCAGCGTCGTTTATAAGATGCAATTTTATTAGATTACGTATGGGGCAAATTAGGTATTTATTGCTAGGAAAATATACAGTAAATGGCGAAAATGGCACCATAAGCTCCTTTACAAGCATTCAAGCCGTTTCGGAAATATCTTAAAAACACCGAAAAATTTTACGACCCTGTATTTTTCAAACCAAGGATCGGCGGACCCACGTTGATAGAAACTATTTGTTTTATTTTTGGGTAAGGAATCACCACACGAGGAATGACACGTTTTTTTAAACATCCTGTATAAGATACATAATTCACGTCCTACATACCTAAATTTGAGTAGTACAAAGCGTTATTTGAGTTAAGTCGAATAGCGTGTAGAAAATGAGATTCTGCCTCCGGAAATCTAAAAAGTAAATAAAAGCTTTACTTCCCAAATAAACTCCTGGACAAACTTAACGCCACATCATAAATTTGACATATTTTTGATGCCATTTTTTTTTCTGAATTTATGATCCGATTTGAATGATTTTTTTTTTGCATTGTAGGTTGGTTCCTTGACAATGTCATAGTTTTCGCTGTTTATGATAAAATATTAATTTTCGAATTATACTGGGTGTACTAAAAATGCTATGTTTTTTTCCGAACATTCGCATCACCCTGTGGAGTATCTTAGCAACCGAAACATATAGCAGTTGACATTAAACGGTAGGTCCATCTTTCCCCAACATTTTCTTTTTTGGTTTACTTCATTATCTCTGTTATTAAAGGAGATACACCGTTTTATAGCATAACATGTTTTTATGGACTTTAATATCCAACACATTAATTATTAAATGTTTTCAAGTAGACTATGGACTTTTTCTGACATTGCAAGCGACGTGTCAGCAGATGTTGTGTTTTAAAGTTACAAAGGTCAAATAAAATTCGCCATACTGATAAAAACTGTTCGGAAACTGCTTATTAAACGTTCATTTCGTATGCCCAGTTGCCCGACGAGTATTTTAATCTTTAAACCTACTTGAAAACATTTACCAATGAATGTGTTGAATATTAAAGTCTATAAAAACATGTTACGCTATAAAACGGTGTATCTTCTTTAATAACAGAGATAATGAAGTAAACCAAAAAAGAAAATGTTGGGGAAAGATGGACCTACCATTTAATGTCAACTGCAATATGATTCGGTTGCTAATATACTCCACAGGGTGATACGAATTTTCGGAAAAAACATAGCATTTTTAGTAAACCCAGTATAAATCGAAAATTAAATTTTTATCATAAACAGCTAAAACTATGACATTGTCAAGGAACCAACCTACAATGCAAAAAAATCATTCAAATCGGATTATAAATTCAGAAAAAAAAATATGGGAAATTTATGATGTTGCGTTAATTTTGTCCAGGAGTTTAGTAGGGAACCCGATAATGGAACTGATCCGGCCTCGGGATCAATGGACCATGGAATGTTGAAAAAGTATACATAAGTTTCTTAAATTAAATTAAATTAAAAGCCACACTATACTTTTATTTAAATCTAGGACTAATACAAACACCGTAACGTCTTAACGAGTTGCTAAATTTACAAGGTGAGCGTATTTGCGTCCAGCCTCCAGCCCAAGAGAGGAAACTTATTATCTGTTTTAAAACATACTGCTTAATTGTCAATTTATTCCAAAAACATCGGTTTAGCGCGGAGGCAAGTCTCGGCGCGGCAGCGAGACGAGGTGCGATCAATAGCGCTGTTCCCAGAAGTTGAACAATTGAACATTATTAGGAGATGCTGCATAATTTATATAGGAGGACTATTCTAGAGATTCTATTTAAAAAAAAGTGTTTAAAATCGGTAATTCTATATTTATAAAAATAACGTTTATTATTTATTTGTAGTAAGTTGGTATTTATTTGACGTTTATAATCTTTACCTGTTAAGTTTCCCCAAGGCATTCCCCATAGCGAAGTAAATCGACGGCGCCCGAGGGACGTGTCTCAGGGCTAGCTCGCCCAATTCCACGGCCTCAGATGCCCGTCCGTCCGAATCGAGAAGGGCCAGGGCGTTGCCCCAGGCGGCAGTATGACTCGGTCTCAGACGGACGGCTTCCTTCCACGAAATTAACGCCTCCTGAAAAATGTATCGGAATTTGAAAGAATCCATGAATAAAGGCATGAGATTCTACTAATAACTTGGTAACGGAAGATAGAAAGATCAGAAAATAACATTTTATTGCTTGTATTCCTTCTAATATCAAATAGAGAGGAACATTGAGCTTCAACCAGGAGCGGCATTACCCCTTTTTTGCTTGATCGACCCGCATGCTTCAGAGACTCCACGTTCATGCAATCCTCGGCGCCAGGTCCCTTACCTGAGTCACCGCCTACCAAGTACCACTACTTTCGGTAAGAGAAGGAGAGGGAAGAAGAGTATCATAAAAGCTGAAGAAGCTTTAGTTTTAGACGAAGGCGGTACAATCCCTGTCCCCTTCTTACCGCTTCACTGGTTCTACTCACATCATGTCTGCCAAGATCCAAATACAAATTCCCCAAATTGTACTGAGCATCGGAATATCGCTTTCGATGTTGTAACGCCGTCTTATAAGCCACTTCCGCCTCATTTAACGAACCCTGGCCGCTTAAAACTATCCCCAAATTCATCCAAGCGGCCGCAAAATTCGGTCTAACCTACAAAATAAGTAGAGCATGCCAATAATCCAAAAATGAAATGATGGATCACCCTATATAGTTAGAGAGACGGTGACAATAGGGGGTCCGTGAAGGGGAATATCAGCAATTTGGTTTTTCGTGGAGTTTAGGCCCCCCTCTACAACTTTTATATCTGATGAAATGCCGTAGAGCGTTCTCAGAGGCGCTGTACCGCTTTAGATAGGAAATTCTCAATAAATTCAAAATTATATCGAGCCATGTCTGAAAATGAGTTTACAGCATCTGCGTGACCCCCAAAGTAACTGGAAACACATTTTCTGACAAGTCAACCCTTGCATATACTTTTCCGAGCGTGTCAAAAAAAATTTATGGAAAAATTATAAAGTCTCAAGTGACATGAGTCCAAGTGGGCTTAATCGATTTGTATTCCCATGGAGATGAGTCGTAAACAATTTTCTGATAAAAAGAATATTGCGAAAGTGCGGTATTTTTTCTCAAAGTTTTTTTTATTATAAGTCTGGTTTATTCTGCTATATTTTCTAAAATATTCCCCTTGGAGAATTATTTCTAGGTTTATCTGATTCCGTCATCTTTTCCGAACATTTCGATATACCGGGTGTCCCGCTAAGGTCGACGAGCGGCTGTATCTCGATAACTGTTTGTCCTACGGCTTCCGGGAAAAAAAAATTTATTACAAAAGTGGCTCCTGGAAGTATACTAAAATTATTTTTAGCTTTGAAATTTTACCGCTAGATGGCGTATATTGAATTCAAAATCAAGAAATGATAATATCTCTTAAAATCGATAGTGAAGGTATGTCATGTGGAACTGTTTTCGACTCTCCAATTAACACTGTACAAATAATTTATTTGACATTTTGGTCTATCTCCTAAAATAAGGGGTGGGGGGAGGTTTGAATCGTGTTGCAGAAAAAGTTCGATAACTCCCGAATACGTTAACCGATCTCATCGAACTTGGTCTTGTTTTAAAGCCCCTTGACAGTCGAATTATAGTCTATTATAATACTTAAGTTTTAGTTTAAGAAAGAATCACCAGATGGCGTTTTTTGACCGCCTTAGTAATTTACTGAATTTTCCATGAAAAGTTAAATGGAAGGCTAACATTTTAATTCATTAGTTGTATTACTCGTAAAATTATTTAAAAAGTGGCATAAACCGGAAGTCGATACCATTTTTCTAACTTAAGTTATGAGCAAAAATATATTTTTTTTAATATTGAAATTAAAACATGAAATGTTCATTAATAACAAGTAAGCCATGACTTATCACCTTGCAAAGATCAATACTTTTTACATTTTTTTCAGCAAATGCTGTGGTTGGCCGGGTCTGATAGACAATATCTTTAAGTCTTCCCCATAAATAAAAGTCCAAAACTGTCAAATTAGGGGATCTGGGTGGCCAGGGAAATAAACTACCCCTTCCTATCCATTTGTTGAGGAACTCGGTATCTAAATATTCTCTCACGTTGAGAGCATAATGCGCATGGCAACCGTTCTGTTGAAACAACATGTTTAACCGGGTTTCTAAAGGCATTTCATCCAAAAGAGGTGGCAAATGGTTCCTTAAAAATTTTAAATATCTTGCTCCATTAAGAGTCTCTTCAAATATAAAAACAATAATTTCACCTCCAATAAAGCCGCACCAAACATTCACGCTGAATTGATTTTGATGATCAATTTCTATCATCCAATGAGGATTATTTGAAGACCAGTAATGGCTATTATGTAAATTTACTTTACCTCGACTAGTAAAGGTAGCCTCATCTGTCCATAAAATTTGATGAACAAAATTTGGATTTTCTCTGGCCATTTCAAGCATCCAGTTGCTGAAATCTAGCCTTCGGTCAAAATCAAATGCCGTAAGTGCCTGATGAAGTTCAACATGATATGCGTGTAATAATAAATGTAAATCTTTTAGAATTCTATGAATAACCGATTGAGGAACTACAAGATCTCTTTCTATATCCATAATATTGCGTTTAGGATAATCTTCAATATATGCAAGAACATTTATGATATTGTTTTCATTTCGAGTTCTGCGAATCCTGAATTGAGCTTGCATTGGTAACACTTAAATGCCATCCGCGAAAAATTTTGTCGCTCAGGATATCTTACAACGTATTCCCGCAAGGCAATAACTGTATTTTCAAAACATTGAAAATATACTGCCAGCATGTCATATGCTTCAGCAATAGAATAAAACATAACTTTTAAATTCTTTACTGAAAAAAATGTAAAAAGTATTGATCTTTGCAAGGTGATAAGTAATTAGTAATTAGTATTAAGTGTGAATTTTATTGTTTCGATTGTCATGGCTTACTTGTTATTAATGAACATTTCATGTTTTAATTTAAATATTAAAAAATATATTTTTGCTCATAACTTAAGTTAGAAAAATGGTATCGACTTCCGGTTTGTGCCACTTTTTAAATAATTTTACGAGTAATACAACTAATGAATTAAAATGTTAGCCTTCCATTTAACTTTTCATGGAAAATTGAGTAAATTACTAAGGCGGTCAAAAAACGCCATCTGGTGATTCTTGTTTAAACTAAAACTTAAGTATTATAATAGACTATAATTCGACTGTCAAGGGGCTTTAAAACAAGACCAAGTTCCATGAAATCGGTTAACGTATTCGGGAGTTATCGAACTTTTTCTGCAACACGATTCAAACCTCCCCCCACCCCTTGTTTTAGGAGATAGACCAAAATCTCAAATAAATTATTTGCACAGTGTGAATTGGAGAGTCGAAAACAGTTCCACATGACATACCTTCACTATCGATTTTAAGAGATATTATCATTTCTTGATTTTGAATTCAATATACGCCATCTAGCGGTAAAATTTCAAAGCTAAAAATAATTTTAGTATACTTCTAGGAGTCACTTTTGTAATAAATTTTTTTTCCCGGAAGCCGTAGGACAAACAGTTATCGAGATACAGCCGCTCGTCGACCTTAGCGGGACACCCGGCATATAAAGTTACCAGAAACATATTCTATCTTGGAGAAAATTAAAAGAATTCGTAACGGTGATAGCCAAATACATGAAAGGCGTGGCTTTTACTGTAATTAGTGAGAAGCAGACAAGGGCAAATGTTTAAATTCATCAGATTTGAATAAATCGTACACACCTTATGGAAAAATAGGTTTACTTTGGTAATATTGCGAATATAGTATCCCGTCATACAACAGAACGATACCTGCCTTCGGGTATCTCCGCGTAATATTGTCAGAATTCCGCCTAGCTAGGTGCGATTCGTCTGAAATTTTTTTTTCCACAATATTTGGGTGTCGAGGAATGTAGTGTGACAATTTTCTGACATGTCACGATCGTTTTCCGAATTTCCCCCGAGGAGATTTTTAAAAAATTCCAATAATAAAATCTTTAACATATAATGTTCCATTCTAGAAAGCTTCAACTTCAAATTCGCATTTTTTATTTTTTATTTTATTTTCATTTTTTTTTGACACGCTCGGAAAAGTATATGCAAGGGTTGACTTGTCAGAAAATGTGTTTCCCGTGACTTTGGGGGTCACGCAGATGCTGTAAATTCATTTTCAGACATGACTCGATATAATTTTGAATTTATTGAGAATTTCCTATCTAAAGCGGTACAGCGCCTCTCAGCAACGCTCTATGCCATTTCATCGGATATAAAAGTTGTGGAGGGGGACCTAAACTCCACGAAAAACCAAATTACTGATATTCCACTTCACGGACCTCCTATTGTCACCGTCTCTCTAACTAGTACAATTCTATGGAAAGTCCTTACCTCTACAGCTTTCTTCAGTAAAACTTCGGCCTCATCTAACCGTCCATGCTCCCTTAAGAGATTTGCCAAATTGTTCATGGCTTGTTCATAATCTGGATACAGTTCTAAAGCCTTCCTGTAACTTTGCAGCGCTTCGTCTTTTCTACCTTGATCGGCTGCAACCTAGAAAATAATTCAGCGACACTATTTTTGAATGCAATTTTCCACGGTCAAACACTTACTTTTGCAATGTTATAATGAACTTTTGCATTTAAAGGGCAAACGCGCAACGCAGATTTAAAAAGGCGTTCTTCGTTAATCCATTCATAATTACGATATATGCTTCTTATTACAAACGTAGCTATAAGGATAATGTAAAATGTGGTAAAAACCTAAAAATTAAAACGCCATTACTTTCTATAAGCCCAAATAATGAATATAGAAACAAGATACTCACAATTTTCAGATTTTCATATCGATTTTTTAACTTTTCCAGTCCAATTGCCACCAGCAAACAATACCCAGCGCTAGGTAATAATAAGGTACGTTCTGCTATGACAAAACCTACTTTAAAAAGAAGGTTTAGCGCTGGGACGAACGGTAAAATGACTAGGCCTAAACCCATCACGGATACATCACTAAAAAGCGATATTATAATCAGCCCTTAATTAATTTTTTTTTGGTGGTGCTGCATTCTTTGCAAATATAAAAGATTATATTTTTTTAAATACATAAAATAAATATAATTCCAAAAATATATCCAAAAAGCCACAATTTAATCCATGTGTGTGCTTATATTTTCGGTATTTTTGATTTTGAATATCGGTGGTTACGTATGATCCTAGAGCGTCTATTGCGTTAGTTAACTCATTGGCGTACGGATTTATAGAGGTTTTAAAATAATAATAATAATAACCACTGCCGCCCATCCATATGTGGTTAAGCTTAGTACTCCTCGAACTGCATTATTTAAGAACTCTTTCATCTGGAGGACTTCATCATTGTGGAACGATCTTCCCGAGGTCGTTTTTCCCAACGAATATAACCTCCAACGATTCAAAACCAACGTGAATCGCTTTTTGCGCACACGCACCACTCCCAGAGTGCCCGAAAGGATATTTCCTATAGTGCTTGTGAGTAAAGTACAGGGTGTCCCCTTTTCGCCACTTTTATAGGGTATCTCCGTAATTGTTAGTGCTATCAAGAAAGTAATGTAGGTGTCATGTGCTCTTTTTGGGTCAAATTAAAATGGTAAAATCAAAATTCGAAAATTTTCGTTCGCTTAAGGCGGTCGTCTACCCAATAGGTCGTATTTCAAGCACTATATCCTACAGTTCGTTGTGTGGAGAGAAAGCGAGATACAGAGTTGCCGTTTGGTACACGTCTTTATTCATATATCATAAGTAGACATCGGATTATATGCACTATCAAAATGCCAAAATATGCATGCAAATATGCACTAAAAAAGGGCGAAATATGCACAAAATATGCACAATCAAAAAACCATTTATTATTACAATTTACGTTTATTTTAAGATTATATTTATATGTCATACATATATTCATATTAGTTATTGTTATAATTCTTGTGACAATAAACAATAACATATTTTTCCAGGTTTTCTACAGAAAACTTGTGACGTTTGTCACTTAATATGAATTTATAGGCTGAAAATGACCTTTCGACGTCAACTAGAACTTGAGATTTGGCGCCATTTCTGCAGAGATCTCTTCAGGCAGAGTTTGTCCGGTGCCGTTGATAAATGCGTCAATTCTTTATTCCGTCAAGACCGGGGTTTTTATACAAAACTGCATTTAATTTGCCACGAACCTTTTGCGATAGTGAACTCGGAAGGGCGTTACTCTGTTCAATCATTTTTTCTAATATTTCCAAGGACTTGCACAGAGGAAGGTTTTTAGTTTCTAGTTTCTCAATTGCATCGGGCAATTTGCTGAAATGCTAGACATTTCAAAAACTTTAGGCCAATCAAGGCTCATCTTAAGGGACTTACGAACAACAGAGGAAGGTTTTTAGTTTCTAGTTTCTGAATTGCATCGGGCAATTTGCTGAAATGTGTTTTTTTTTTATTGCGACGAAGACGTGTCGACAGTATTACAACCCGCCTAACACGTATAACTGCAATATGCACTATCAATGAAAAAGTACCAAAATATGCAATAACGCTATAAAAATGGAATTATATGCATTTGCATATGCAAACATGCAAATGCATATAATCCGATGTCTAATCATAAGTATGAATGTCTTTTTTTTTATTTGAAAATTGCGGAAGTTGAGGTCCTGAGACGGGGGATACGAAAAATCGGTAACGCTGCAGAACTCCGGTGATTGTAGGCGACTCAGGTGTCTGAAAGGAAGCAACAACAAAAAATCAGCATCTGCACACTCTTAGTTATGTCCCCTACCAGAATCAAAAGAAAAGAACAAAAAAATCAGACTTTGGCGGTTGTAATTTAAAAAAAAAATGAATTTCTTCGTTTTTTTGAAAGGTTTTTTTGCTTGTAAACAAAAAAATGTTTGTTTTTACGACAGCCATTGAGGTACCGGTTATAGATCGCTATAACATATATGCATCGGCATGCACTAAAGATCTGTGCCAAATTTCAGCCGAATCCGTTGGGAACTTTCCGAGATATCGCCGGAGTTTCCCGGAAAAACACTGTTTCGAGAAAAACGAGATTGAAAATCCGAGGATCGGATCATTTTTTATATAAATAAATTGGAGCACTGGAGGGAAAGATGGAGAATAGTCGACTGCCGAGAAGAAACTAACCGTTTACAATACAGGAATCTCCGTCAGTCGGTTAGGTCAATCGGACAATAGAAGTGAGCGGAGAAGAAGCAGCCGGCCGCGCGTTTGGTACCTGAGGCCGAGCGGGTAGGTACCTGAGAGCGCTCGCTCGCTTGGAACCACGGCAGTGCATGCCTTCTCATCTGAATCTCTGTTAATTATGGAAGAAAAAAAAATCATCTGGCACAAATGTTCTTGAAACCCTAGAGATCAAATTTATGTGAAAAAAAAACCGATATTTTCAAATTCCTGGGTAGACGACCCCCTTAAGAGATACGGGGGAAAATCAACAAATTGACAATTTCTAAATTACCCTATATTTTCTTAGTTAAAAGAGATACAGAAAAATATTTATACAGAAGTTTATTTATAATGATTGTTGAATAATCTGCCGTTTTCAGAATACGTATACAGGGTCAGGTAAGAAAGTTATCGGACCTAACCTCATTTTTTTAAACGGAACACCTTGTATATTTTAATCTGAAAGATAGCATTTTAAACTCTCTTTTCAAATCTATAACACACCATGGATGATAGATATAGCAAATTTTTCAAAATGTTGAAGTATTTTTCACAAATGAATATGTAAAAATGAAATTGACGTTAAATGTCAATAACAACTAGAATGTCAACATAGTTGTCTCTAGGATATTAGCTTTTGTTTCATGGCCTACTGTGATTTAAAGTAATAAAGTTTAAATAAATCGCCTAGGAAACCATTATTATCCATGGTGTGTTATATATTGGAAATTATAATTTAAAATGCAATCTTCTTATATTAAAATATACAGGGTGTTCCATTTAAAAAAATTAGGTTAGGTCCGATAACTTTCTTACCTGACCGCGTATACTTATTCTAAATACGGTAGATTATTCAAAAATGATTATAAAGAAACTTTTGTATAAAACATTATTCTGTATCTCTTTTAACTAAGAAAATATAGGCTAATTTTGAAATTGTCAATTTTTTGATTATCCCCCGTATCTCTAAGCGAGCGAAAATTTTCAAATTTAGATTTTATCATTTTAAGTTTGACGCAAAAAGAGCACATGACACCTACATTACTTTTTTGATAGCACTAACAATAACGGAGATACCCTATAAAAGTGTGGAAAATGGGACACCCCGTACAGTCACATTGGTATTCTAAACATTTTTATGGTTTATTATTGAATAATTTCATTTAGAAATAACAATTGTACCAAAAATAAACTTTCTAAAGTAAAACTGGATACTGACGTTTACGTAGGAATCTATAACAATATCAGTTTTTTTGATAAGTTAACGCGTAAAAGGAAATACGAGGGTGTATCAAAGAAGCTAAACTTTCCAAAATCACCTTTACCTTTAGCGATTATTTTATTTCAAAACTAACAGATGTCAATTTCGCATCCCTCAAAACGACCAACTAAAAAATTTCATTAAATTGACACAACCAGTGGCGTGTGTATGAACAATTTTATTTTTATTTCCTTTTAAAAATATTTATGTACTTACATCTGGAATACACGCGAAAAAATACAGTAGGTACGCCACTGCTTTTATGGTATACCATTTTTTAGCTGAAGCAGTTAAACACGCAACATTTTTGATACTTAGCTTATTCTAGATGTAATCGCTAAAGGTACTTTACTCTTATAATTATTATTTTAAAACCCCTATAAATCCGGACGCCAATGAGTAAAATTTTAAGCAAGAGAAAAGTGCACCCTAGGATCATACAGAACCACATCAAAATTAAAAACAATAAATTCAGAAATATCGAAAATATCAGCTTATATTTAATCCATTATAAATGGAACACCCTATATATTTTAAGAATTCTCATTGCTCTCAAAACTTACATTTTATCTTCAGCGAAAATATTCTTAATCACTGTGTATGCAATAATTAGACATATTATCCAAAAAAATACTACTGTCAAAATTCGTACATCCCAAACACTGTCCAGGAGTGGGATACACCCCATAGACCAGTCAAAACATAACCATTCAGGCCATACCATTAACAGAATGTTTAACAGGTAAACATAGTTGTAGGACAACACCTAGAAACATTTGCTAGCAAATAATAGGCATTTAGCTGGAAACGATAACATTTGCTATATCAAAATTGACGAATTGGATGGCAAATAAAGTGTCAACATTACAAGCTATTTAATTGTTTAATGTTTAAGAGTAATCAAAGCAAATCAAATGCTTTATTGTCATAAGAAATTGACTGTTCTTGTTAACAAAGCTAAAAAAACTATTTATCAAACAAATACAGAAAAATTGAATATAAAAACAAATGGTAAAACAATTAGACAATACATATAAAATGAAATCACTCCGGCTAAAAAAAACAAGCCAAACAATTCAAAACCACATAATTTTACAGAATTAAAACAAGGCAGGAATACAATAAGCAAAAATTAAAGAGGAAGAAAAATGATGCTCAAACCAGTGACTTTAAATCATCATTACAAAATTCCTTGTATAGTCTAGTAATTAGTTTCCTCTTCAATTTTCACACTTAATACTCCTATCATCTATTACCTGACAAAAAGCGACTATAATATGGTTGTAAATCTTAATAATTTCAAATATAAGAGGATTCTTATGCATGTTATAGAGGCTGTTATTAGGATTTTTTATATTTTTTACACATAAGGCACACTGTTTCTAGGATAAAAATTCCAATCACAGTTAAAATCTTTTTCCTAACAAATAATGGTTTAAAATGACACTTACCCTGGTAAATAAGTTGTCGGTAAACGCAGCAGGGTTATCTGTTGGACTAAAAGTCGGTCCTTCAAAATTCATCACACTCAGCCTCAAGAACATAACAACACATCCAATTACTATAAGGAGACCACTTTTAGTTATGAGTTTTGTTGTTATTACTTCACTCCACATTTTCGAAGGTTTCTTCCTTAAGTATATTTCGTACATTAAACACATCCCCTATAAATAGACAACAAAGGTAATGAATTATTACTCAACAATAACGTTTAAAAGTAATTATTTAATTCATATGGTAATTTTTATCCAAAATGTCTTTATTTCCTATACTTACCAATACTGTTATGGCAGTTTCTTTAAAAAGAACTGCAGCACCAGACATACCAGATACCATAAGAAACCAGGACACATAACCATTTTGAGTTTTGTATAAAATAATGAGCAATAGAAATAGTAATGCTGCCAATATATCAGCACGACCGACCAGAGCAGCCACAGCCTAAACAATAAACAAAAATGGTCTGGTAAATTTTTATTTATTACTATTCTCTTAAGCTAAGTGTCAAAATACATATTCTTATTGTAAAATAAGCATATAAATATTAAATTTACCTCACAGTGTATAGGATGAGTAGCAAACATCAATGCCCCGGTGAAAGCTGGATCATCCAAAGGAGAAAGTGACTTTCTGTGTTTTTTCCTCTTGAGCAGACACTCAAAAAAAGGTAAAGCCATAATCGATAATAGTCCATGAAGAACTACATTGGCAGTGTGAAATTGGAACGCATCCAGACGGTTATTTGAAAAAAACATGTTTAGTCTGAAAATCATAATATATGTCAAGTTCAAACTTGCATGTTGCATTAAAAGATAACAACTGTATACAAATAGGATCAGGGCTATACTCTAACCATACAGCTCAAGATGCAAACTAACTAAAATGTGTTTATAAACTTAACAAAATACAACAATCTGTCTTACCTGTATGACAATACAGTAAGGGGTCTGTAGCTTTTATGACTACTGTTAAGTGCAATATTAGTGCCCCAAAAATCATTCTGGAACACTGTTTTGAGCGGTGTGTAAGGCATAATATCCTTATTTTTCACTATGGCTTCTGAATCATCAAATACAAAACCACCCCACAAGGAGACGAAATGGCTAGCCCAAGCACAAGAGGCAATGGTAATGAATTTTTTGGAATTAACATTGGGTTCCTAAAAGAACAATGATCTAGGTAACAAACGAATAAGCTATAATTTAGAATGGTTTTGTTGTGTAAGTATATTATTATACTTACCATGGTCTGCTGTTGTATTAAACCTTGCGGTTTTAACACATATTATGAGCCAAGAAAACAGATTTTTAACTACATTATAATACATATAGTAAACGGCTTTTACGACTAATTAATTCATTATTTCTATTTCCCCTTTGTAAATGGAAAATCGATTTTTCCCATAAATCAAAACATTTGACAAAAAACCTAACCTCAAAGTGAAATTATTTTTTTATGATAGGATTGTATCATGGGATAGTATGTGTTGCCTATACGAAGATTCACTTTGCCTACTCTGTGACTTACGGGATTAATGGCTTTAACAACTTGTAGGTTAGTGTTAGTTAGTTGTAAACAAATAAAATAATATCTGATTTATTATATAGAAAGTGAAATAAAAAGTTCCAAGCCGTTTAAAATGGAAAATCAAGAGTAAGAAGTCACAATTTCTTTTTATTTCTATACGGATGATATAACGTTTCTTTTAGGCCTGATTCAACAACACAGAATGATCCTGTACAAGTATCAAAATCCTCTCACAACTGGGTCGAAATTACTGATATATTTACTGAAAGTGTTAAAGGTAGGTCTGATTATTGGATGGATTAATCAATCATCAACTACTTCCCAAAAGAGCAAATCTCTATGAAATTATCTAGGTACCTACTTTAACATTTTATAATTCGGCTGCAATAAAAGAAATACATTATTTGTGCTGTAGAAACTTTTTATAAACAAGTGATAAAATTTTTTCCATATAGACCTCCAGTTAGGCGAACTACTACACGATGAACTATTCGGTTTATTTGAAGCCATGTCGGCCATTGAAATGATGGATCCCAAAATGGATGCCGGGATGTTGTGCAATCGTGGTGCTAGAAGAATTACTTCTTTCGAGCAAGCTGTCAGTGTAAGTGTTGTTGGTAGAAATATGGGATACAATTCACTGATAATTGTAACTAAGTATTAGTTTTAAGCAACTGAAATATTTAAAACATTTTAGGATGGTTTGCTACCACTCGATGAGCTACCTGCACCTACTCTGCTGGGCATTATTGATGGTACATTGGCAAGGCTAGTTTCATGGTTGGAAGGCCACTCGTTAGCACAAACAGTATGTGTGTTTGTTTATTTTAATGCTAAAATGTTTTTTAATCTAAAAAATAAGTAATTTACTAGCCTGACATTTTTTTTTTTTAGGTTTTTACATGTCTGTATTTACATAGACCTTATGCCCCTCAAGATAGAGCTCTGAAAGTATTTTGCCTTGCTGTGTACAAGCTACTGGATGTTATAAAAGATCTGTTGCATAAGTATGTCTTTTCTGCAATATATTTTTGGTTCCATCATATTGCTAGCTTTCATTTAATAATTGTTTACCTGATTAAAAATATTTAACTGTTATTTTTTTCCTAAATCTAGAGCAATGGTATATGAGGAAGAAGACTTTCAACCAATGCAGTATGGTTTCCATTTAAATCCCGACATATCTGAACAAAGAATGATTGGAATGTTACGGGAGATAGAGGAAGAGTTACATAGAAAAACTAGGAATAAACAGTCCGAGGTAAAAATAATTTCCTTTAATGAAACCTTGAGAGCTGATACGACAAGTGTGCAGTTGTGTTTATAAAACTTATTAATCATTTCAATTAAGTTTGGAGATGCCATACCAAACATGTTTATGATTAATTTGTTGTCTTCTCTTGTAGCCAGAAGCTCAAGCAATATTTGCTCGCATAAAATTTATGAGGATATTCTTGCAAGTGTTAAATTCTTTGAGGAAAGAGGACCAGCAACAAACGTCTTTAAATGACTGTCACAGGTTATTACACAGCGCTCTAGAGATGTTGCAGATCATCAGAGAAACAGTTTCGTTCGGTGAAGGAGCCAAAGATGGTAACTGTTAGTTCATTACTTTTTCCCACTTCCTAGCTAAAAATAGTCATTTCAGTCCCTGTTAGAAATACTTTAATCTCTCTACCTCATCTCATCTCTACTTTTACAGAACTTTTAGTCAAATTAATCAACCCACGCAATATTTAGATGGTATGCGAAGGCGTATTGCAGCTGTCACTTGTGCTTATGGGGGAAACCCATTACTTTTTAGGTTGGTCTTCTTAAAATCTCTCACATTTGCGAGATTTTCGATAAATCTACCTACAATACAGGGTCCGCAAACGAAGCGTGGACGGAAGATTAAATTGTTATCGAAGAACTTATCAAGAATACTGAAACAGCTTGAGATATTTGATTAAAAGCGGCATGTTTTAAAAATATTTTACATTATACAGGGTGGCCCAAAAAAGTGCGACAGCATAAAGTTATATTTTTTTAAATGGGACACCTAGTATTTTATTGCATAATTAGGTTCGTATTACTATCGTTTATAAGTGCCTCAAATTTTATTTTATTTGGTCCTGTAGTTTCGGAGAAATAAATTAAAAACTAAAAAAAAAAGTTTTGCAGTCCTGAATAAAAAATCAAAAAAAAACAATCCAGAACTATTTTTTTAACCTCGGCATTGAGTAAAATTTATGACAAGAGGTCTAGAGATACTATGAATGTAATTGCGTTTATTTATTTTATACAGGGTGTTCATAATAAGCTTTCAAAAACCCCACATTTTAAAATAATTTTCCTCAAGTTTTTCAAATGGAACACCCTGTATATTATTTGGCTATTTGACGTATAATTATAAATATCATAAATTATGTTGTTTAAATAGAGTTTTTATTCGGAAATTTTGTTATAGGCGACTAGACTAATAATTGTAAACTAAAGTAAAAGTTTAAAATAGCTTCCTTTTATTCTTAGAGTTTACCATATTTTAGTTATTTCGATATAAATTTTAAAAGCATACATTTTTGCTACTTTTATTATTTAATTTTATTTTTTGTTCTTAATCGAGTTGCCATGATTTCTTTTTGTTTAGATTGTCACTATGACAGTTAAATAAAATTATTTACATTTGTTCAGTCGTCGAAATTAAGTACTAACTTACACAAAATGTCGAATTTTACAACTTTAGAAACGGTAATTATGATTTTTATACTGGGTGAATGTGCAAGAAATTGCCTCCTCGCGAGCCGAGTGTATGCTGAAAGATATCCAGATATTGAGAGAAAGCCGAGACCAAAAACCTTCGAGAAGTTGTTGCAAAGATTTGTAGCAACAGGAAGCACTGCGTACACAAAAAGATGATAATCAATAACCCCGTTATTAATGAAGAAAATGAATTAAGAGTTCTGTTGGCAGTAGAGGAAAATCATTAAATTAAGTAAAAGGAAGCTATTTTGAACATTTACTTTAGTTTACAATTATTAGTCTAGTAGCCTATAACAAAATTTCCCAATAAAAACTCTATTTAAACAACATAATTTATAATATTTACAATTATTTCGAAAACGGCTGGATATAACTTATATGCCTGTATTACAAAAAAAAATGTCTATGAATTCTCCGTCAAATAGCCAAATAATATACAGGGTGTTGCATTTGAAAAACTTGAGAAATATTATTTTAAAATGTGGGGTTTTTGAAAGCTTATTATGAACACCCTGTATAAAATAAATAAACGCAATTACATTCATAGTATCTCTAGACCTCTTGTCATAAATTTCACTCAATGCCGAGGTTAAAAAAATATTTCTGGATTGTTTTTTTTGATATTTTTATTCAGGACTGCAAAACTTTTTTTTTAGTTTTTAATTTATTTCTCCGAAACTACAAAAACAAATTAAATAAAATTTGAGGCACTTATAAACGATAGTAATACGAACCTAAATATGCAATAAAATACTGGATATCCCATTTAAAAAACTATAACTTTATGCTGTCACACTTTTTTGGGCCACCCTGTATAATGTAAAATATTTTTAAAACATGCGGCTTTTAATCCAATATCTCAAGCTGTTTTAGTATTGTTGATAAGTTCTTCGATAACGATTTAATCTTCCGTCCACGCTTCTTTTGCGGACCCTGTATAAAAAAGAATAATAAAAATCGGACTTAAAATAAGACAATTCGATTATTTTGACTGTGAGTGCATATTTATTTCTTTATATTGACAGGTGAAGAAGAAATGGCATGTTTCGAACCGTCTATAAACCAAAGATTATTGCCGCCTACTTTTCCCAGATACACAAAAATAAAAAAGAGAGAAGAGGCTATCGTTCATTTCATGGAAATGATGGAGAGATTCAAAGTGGTGTGCAGGGCGCAGGGTCTTACGTCGTTTCACCAAGCGTTGGTAAGTTTATAAACTTTTTTCGAAAATTGTTGTAATTTAATTCAGAGAATTTTTCTTTATTATTTAAATTCCCTCTCAATGGACATTTATTTCGATTAGACGCTTTCGTTGCATTTTTAGGAGTTATTTGCGGACTTCAGTCAATCCGGTCCTTGTCTAGTCTCTCGCAGCGCCCTCCAGTTGGTTGGGCGAAATGCGGGCTCCTCGAGAGAGGCTCTTAGGGAGGCTTTAAGGAATTTTTGCGGGCCCCATGCTCTAAGTAAGCTTATGTCGTATGAATACGTATACAAGGTGTTATGGAAATGGTTTATTATTCTCAAATGGGTGTCCTAACATACACAGTGACCTATTAAAAGATCTCGGGAACTAAAAAAGATATTTATTTGAAATAGTGGTACTTACTCAAAAAGATACCGATCTTTTCAATGAACATATTTTGACGTTATAACTGCAAGTGATAGAGCTTAACTCTGTTATTTTAAATAGATTCTAAAATGCAGGTAACTTATGTTAACAATTTCCTATACCAATCGTTTCCGAGATAAAATATACTATTAAAGGTATATTATACAGGGTGCCCCAAGTAAAGTGGCCTATTAGAAGTATCTCGAGAACTAAATGAGATGGTTTTCTACGTTTCTAAAATATTTTGGATGATGCGGTGTTGCCGGATCATACCGAAAGTGGTAGCAACTTCGGAATTTTAAATGAATTACCCTATATATTATATTTTTTTTGGAATCTAGGTAAAAATCTAGAACAGTTTTCTGTATAATATCATATACCTATCTTTAAGACTTTTTGAATTATAATAATTTTGTGATTTTTTTAACGTCGTATCGTTACCTGAAAAGAAAATCGTATCTTTTTAGCGGTTACAGCTAGAAAGCTGAAAATTTTACAATAGTTTCACAAGACCATCGCAATTTTATAATTTTGAACAGTATTGAATTCGTTTTATACAGGGCGTCTCCATAACAATATTTCTGAGGCAGATGAATTATTGCAAAAATCTTATTTTTTTTAAATGGGACACCCTGTATTTGATATGTTTTGCTAATAGAGGATCAAATTTTCTATCTAATGATATTAGGTGTTCCTATACCTATCTTCACTATTTTCGGACTTATAGCGAAATTTAGAAATTACCTTATAAAAATATATTTTTTGGTAGTTGGCTGTGGATTCATAGAAACAAAATAATGAAAAATCCATGTGACGTTATGTCTGTGTTGTTGTAAAAAAAAAATAGTTAACCAATAAGGAATTTATTAATAAATAAATAAACAAAATGAAAATTACATCAATAAAATAACTAATAACTAAATTGTTTAAAATGCCCTCCGTTCGCTCTTAAACATTCATAAATTGTGCTTATAACATGTTCATTTGTCACCTCTTTCATTTCTTTCTCTTCTAGAGACCCCAAAGCTGTTCGTACTTGATTTTCTAAATCTTCCCTTGTTGTGACGGGTGTCTTGTATACTATTTCTTTAATCCTATCTCATAGATATAATTCTAGGGGGTAAGATCCGGAGGTCATTTCCATGGACCGCCTCGGTCAATCAACTTTTAGGGAGTCATAGGAGCTGCATCAGGATGCAGTTCATTAAATTTTCTGCAAGTTCTAGATAAAACTCCCCATGAATATAAAATAAACTTAAAATATCTAAGCTCGAATAATGTGAATTAGCCATTTTTATTACAATAACTCAGACATAACGTCAAATGGATTTTTCATTATTTTGTTTCTATGAATCCATTCCACAGCCAACCACACTATCAAAAAATATATTTTTATAAGATAATTTTTAAATTTCGCTATAAGTCCGAAAATAGTGAAGATAGGTATAGGAACACATAATATCATTAGATAGAAAATTTGATCCTCTATTAGCAAAACATATCAAATACAGGGTGTCCCATTTAAAAAAAATAAGATTTTTGCAATAATTCATCTGCCTCAGAAATATTGTTATGGAGACGCCCTGTATAAAACGAATTCAATACTGTTCAAAATTATAAAATTGCGATGGTCTTGTGAAACTATTGTCAAAATTTCAGCTTCCTAGCTGTAACTGCTAAAAAGATACGATTTTCTTTTCAGGTCCCGATACGGCGTTAAAAAATCACAAAATTATTTATATTTCAAAAACTCTTAAAGATAGGTATATGATATTATACAGAAAACTGTTTTAGATTTTTACCTAGATTCCAAAAAAAATATAATATACAGGGTAATTCATTTAAAATTCCGAAGTTGCTACCACTTTCGGTATGATCCGGCAACACCGCATTATCCAAAATATTTTAGAAACGTAGAAAACCATCTCTTATAGCCACAGCCAAATTATCAAAATAAAATCTCATTTAGTTCTCGAGATACTTCTAATAGGCCACTTTACTTGGGGCACCCTGTATTTAAGAAACATATCAAAGATAATTTGACCTTACATTGTAACTAATCAAGTTACAGAATTGAAAATTTGAGAGAATATAGGAAAGACATGGGTCTGTTTATTTGATAAAAATATTAGACAGTTTTTTATACAGGGTGTTGAAATTATACCTTTCTGATATAAAATAATAAATCCTCATAAGTCATTTTCTTACTATGGTATTTATGTTCTGTGAAATAATCTGCTTGCACATATGCTCGTGATGTGATTTAAAATTTGTGTGATATTACAATTCTTCGCTTACATTGCTTGGATTACATCTCTCGTCAGTGCCACGTGGTTTTTCGGGTTTGACATAAGGCGGCTTATATCGCTTATTAATTCAAAGCGCCATTTTAAATACAGGGCGTTATGGAAATGACGTATTATATTTAAATGGGTGATTCCTGGGGTGTCCTAGCGAAGCACTACATATTTTTTTTTCAAATCGAACGTTTAAAAAGTGGGGTAATTCACCCATAAACCCACAACAATCTCCTGGGCACAATCATATTACACTGAGCAGCTGTGTAATAAACAGATGTTCTGGCGCAATGTTGCCAAACTGTTAGTGTAAAACTTTAGATTCTTATAAAAATAAATATTTAGCTACCTAGTATCCAAATAGAAGTGAATCCAGGTGCCAGTATACTAGCAAGTAATCCAGGGCACATAAATCTTCAGTTTTTTTGGTTTTAGTGGGTAAAGCTTATACCCCTCTAAAATCCCTTCGGCGTTTTTCTTCCAATCTCAGAACATGACCCTGTATATCGTCAGAGACGCAGAACACCTAGTGAAACACTGAACAAATTACCATAAATCACTTAAAGAAACACACACAGGTTTCAAATTAGTTTTTTGAAGATAGGCCCTTGTCACACAATTTCTAATATGCCTTCGACTTGATTTTTCTGTATGTACTAAACATTTTCACACTTACTCGCATTGTTACAGTTGATTAAATATCCCGAAAAAACTCTTTCGCGCGTTGTCAAGCAAATGTCAACTTCTAACCTTCTGTCGATTTATCTTTGGTTTTAAAATCCCGCTGTGAAAAGATCGATTTAATTTTTTTAAGCTTTTCGAATGAAAAAGAGCACCAGAGCAGTGATCAACAAGTTTTTTTAATCTTTATTGGTATCTACAGCAGTGAAGGAAAACAATAAATAAGTGCTGTAGATTATTATAATTATTTATTTCAACCTTTTTTTGGTGAATGCGCTGGAATCTACCGGAAAAACACGCATTGCAATAGTACATCTCTACTTTTTGACAGCTCGTGTTTTAAATGTTTCAGTTCAAATGTCATTTTTAATTCAAATAAATGTTAATTACATTTTACAATGTGTTTTTTAATTAAAAACAAAAGTTCATACAAATCTAGGCGAGACAAGCCAATATTAATAAAAACGATGTCTCCAAGTGAATTTTGTACAGTTTTATGGCCATTGTTCATGTGAAGTTTTGCGGTTATGGGTTATGTGATGTGCCGGTTTCTTTACCAAAACGCTGTATAAGTTTTTATAGAAATTGACATTAATTTTTAAATAAGACCGACAAGGTAAGTGTATGTGTGTGGCCTAAATAAAATTACATTAAAAACTCAGTCAGCCAATCACTCAAAAGTCAGAAGGTCATTGACATTTGACCTAGTTCATAGTTGCGTATTTCAAACTTAAAGAGTGTAAGGTGTAATTCTGACAACATCGGCCAGAATTCGTGGTTTGTTTACATGTATCGCAGTGCAGCACGGGTGTTTTTCTGGTTTAACGTCGGGTCATTTTTACCGCTGAATGAATTGAAAGCGCCATTTAAGGATATTTTTCTTCAATTTGTATTCATCTCCGGAATTGCCGGTTTAAATATAATACGTCATTTCCATAACACCCTGTATAATAAGTTATTTCCATAATACCCTGCATTTAGTAAAATATCCTAAAATTAGTAATTTTACAAAGGGTAGAGTTATTTATTTAGTATATTCATTTTTTCAGGTGGTAGAGCAATTCCTGCAGCTCGTTCGGCTGCGGACGCCTTCCTGGCAAGAGCTGCCCGACCTGCCGCTCTTTTGCTGCAGTTAAGTGGTCATAATAGAGCTAGACAAAGGGATAAGCTGGCCCTGCTTCTAGATGAGCTGGCGCAGCTTCAAGAGGTAATAACAACTCGCTCTCGTAATTTTTTGATACGACTGGGAACTAAAATGACGACATTTCTGTCTATAATCATATTTTTTTTGTTTTAGGAATCGGAACGGGCGGACGCAGCTTGCGGCTTGGCCCTAGGAATGCCTCCCAGGCCCCATTTCGCCACGTGGGCTCTTTATCACACCCTCAGGGCCCAGGCGCTCTATTTGTTGGCCGGATTTGAACTGGAGCTCTACGCTGAACACGAATACTACTATGTTTACTGGTAAGTCGATTTATATTGTAGCTTCAAGTATCGGTCAAGTTCTGGTCGAGTTTTTGCGCCATACATACCATTTTTTACATCCCTTTGCTTCTCTAAGAGCTTCTTGGAGTTGGAATATTTTTGTGTAATTCGTCAAAATATATATAGGGTGTCTTAAAAGGTATGGTCCGTAATTAGGCATTAAGTATGTTGGGCCAGAACAAGGTTGGAACTATACAGGGTCTCACACATTCACCGTTGAGATTTCGGGATCGGTAAGAGATACGAAGTCGGTTAAATTGGGGCAAAGTTCCGGAATTATGGGCCCAATGCAAAAAAATCAAAAATAAATACAGGGGCTTTCAAAATATTTGGGAAAATGTAAAATTTTGCGTTGCGGTCTTTATGTTTTCCTGGCTTTGTTCAAAGAGATGTTCAAAAATAAATTTCACTTTCTCGTTGCTACTTTTTATTCTCCACTAGATGGCATCGACAACTCGTTAATGCGACGTTTCGTCTTTGTGTCACCATCATCAACTTAATTTTTTTAAATACTTTTTTTTGTTTAAATTATGAAAGACGAACTAAATTTACATTCAGCGGGATACAATACTTACTGGGTTTCCGACGTTTTGTTCCTTAAATTGATCATTTTCATTAAAATAAGAAAATGCCGGCTTTTGTCACACCGTATTAAACAAAAAACGTCAAATTTTTTTAAGCAAAACGCCAATGAGTCAACCTTTTTGCTTCTTACATCAGTTTCTTTTTCGCCCTGTATAACATTGAAAAGCCGTTTACCAGCCGCACAAAACCATGATTAAAAATCCGAAAATTTTATTCAAATCGGTTTAGTTCCTTTCGAGCTATAGATGGAACAAACCCACAGGGCCAACACTCCATTCATAAATCTGTTGGAAAGTGAGTTTGTGATTGTTTGAAATGTTATTGAAAATCAGTAATGGGTGGAAGAGTGACAAAACATGTTGGTCTCGCTAATGGCAACAATGTTGAAGTCTGGTTAAATCAAAGATCTTACAAGGTTAAATCCAATAACGTTTAAAAGGTTATGGAGCGGTCTTCATGGTTTCGGAGCGGAGCTAGTCTGGGCAAAAAGCTCAACAAGGGCGTATAATTTACTTTGAGATTCTTTACGTTTAACTATATTTTCTATTCAAAAAGTGTAGTTTCGAATATTGGATATTTATAAAAAAGATAGAAATATTGATCCAGTTTTTATATACAGTGTATCCAAGGATGGATTTAACTATTTATGCTTAGCATCAATATTTTTGGTGTATTCATTACTGGATGATACTCTCCAGATATAAAAGTGTATATTTCTAGCCAGATTGTCATATTTATCACTAAGACATCTTGCAAAATCCCAATTAAAACTTTGTAAATTTGACAATTACAACTGGTTTAAGGCCACTAAGGCATATTGTACACTAAAGTGATTAATTAAATAAGTAAATTAAAATAATATGTACCTAAACAAGTTAGATCAAATATATTGTAGCATTTAAAAATCCCAAGGTACCTATCTTGAGGTAAATGCTACTGTTTTATGATTTAAAAAGGATACAAAACACTTTAGTTCACTTGTGCACTTGATTTTAAACTTTAATAAATAAAAACAAATAGATTCCGATGGAAACCAACGTCATTTGGGTTTATAACGGCTAGACAAAAGTTCTTCAAATATTGTAGGATAGAAGATAAATCACTTGAAGGATTTTCACTAGTACGAACCATAAAAGTCTTATTTCCAAATGGTCACAGGTGTCAAGGGGGCCATATCGAGATTCCATCGAATAACCTAAAAGAACGGAATAAGTGATAAAACACCATACTTAACCTCCATTGAATATTATTTCTAAATTTAATGATTATTTAATTACCTGTATTATAGATTTTCCCTTATAAAACAAGGAATTTTATTGGTTTTGTTTATTTTTCGATTGACAGCCAAGAGTCAACGACTTTTCAGGATGTGTAAAAATCGATAATCAGCTGACTGGTAGTGGTCGAGCAAGGCAGCGAGCACAGAAGAGGATTAGGTGCAAATCCTCCTTTTTATTTCAGGCCTTTGTCACTAATAGGGAGTGACTCAGGATATTTTTGGTTGTTTATTAGATTTTCGCTGATGGAGACAGCGGAGGACCGGAAAAGGGTTTTTATAGGTTAGTCGGACGAGAGGAAGTGACGTATTTGGGACCGAGTTTTGCTGAGAAAGAAATATGCAGGGCGAAACCACTTTCTGTCAACGAATACTTATCCAGGAAGAAGACAAACTGCCGTGTTAAATATTCGAAGCAGGCGATGATACGGCGACATCCATTATGCCTGGCGCGCACGTGCTTTTCAAATGTCACTTTTGTCCAAATTTTTATTACTGTCAATATTTTAAAGTGACATTTAAGCAAAGAAAACATCAAAACCCTTTCATTTGATTTACTAAGTAGAGAAAATCAAATATTAGGATTTTGACATAGGTTTTCAGCTGTAAATATCACTTTAAAATAATTGTCCTTACATACTTTTATATTATTATTGAACTAGTAACGAAACTAGAAATAAAGAATTCAGAGATTGAAGGTTGTAATTAGTTTTATTAAAAAATAGGAAATAAATCAAAATTTACATAAAATATTTTACCATCTTAAACTTCAAACAAATCAAGGTAAATACAATACTATATGTACAGCTACTAACCAAGTAAATATATGCACCATCATTATGATTATGGGCTTCCAATTTGTTTGTTTCGTAGCATACTCCTGGCAACATTAGTGATCGAAGTCCTCTTTAATGTTCAGTCATTATGGGATTCTCAATTAAACTATGAAAAGAAAGAATTATTATAATAATATATTACCGGACTTATCAAAATTCTGACTACGGGTTAATATAACTAAGCTGTAAATATTATGTTGTAGCTTTTGACTTGTAGATTGTAAAATTTAAGTAAAATTCGGTTTTAAAAATGTGTTTGTTGCTAGTTTGCGACATAATGGGACAATTTTATAATGTAAAATAACAATAACGAATAAAAATTATTAAAAAAATATTTCAATCATAAATTACTTACCAGCAACAAAACGAAAAGGTCCGCTTTCGTGAAAAGAATAGAAAATTAAAAATTATTTTAGAATTTAATGACGTTTCCTCCACCATTTTCAATCACATTATAAATCATATGTTACCTACTTGATTTTTATTCCATTCCAGACGAAGGATGTTCGGTTGTAAAATAATTTAAGAACTTGTGCTGCTCGCATTCTATGTCTGTCTCTGTCTGCATCAACCTTCTCCGATTCATTAAAGGGAGATAAATATGGCCTAGGTCAAATCGAACAAACCCGAGTCTGATATTGACACAAAACGATAGACACAAAAGGATAAACGTATGGAGTAACCTGCCTGGCTGTGACGTCACTTGCACGGCCTACTTATATGCTTCGATCCCCGCCATAAGAGGTCTCACCGGGCTGCTTTCTGTCGAGAAGTCCGGAGATGAAGTGCTAAATTTAAATTCTTCGTATAAGTATTATTTTTCTTCGACAATATGGTCGGTATTTTGAGTTAAATAGTTTTTTAAAGTTCATCCGACATGTGTGACCACAATAAGCTATAGGATGCCATGGATTTTTGAGGATTTATGAGGAATGGATGTCGTCCATGACGATTTTGTTCCATGCAGTTCCCTCGTGATAGAGGTATGTCATCAGCTATCGTTTGGTTAATTGTTCAAGTTAGCGATGCCCGCTATTACTATCTTTATATGATAGTTGCTGTGAATGAAAATTTATTTTAGGGTTCTACTACCAAGTTCTACTATCGAGTTCTACTACCGAGTTCTACTACCGAGTTCTACTACCGAGTTCTACTACCGAGTTCTACTACCGAGTTCTACTACCGAGTTCTACTACCAAGCTCCACTTTGAGACCAAGTTCTACTTCCACTTCCAGACCCAGTTCCAGTACAGAGTCCTAGTATAAGTTCAAGCTGTGAAATTCCACCTCCAAGTTCAGAGTTCCAAATCCATTTCAAGTTCGAGTTCGAGTTCCGTAAGCTACGAGACGTTCAGTTAGGGGTCAGCTTAGTGGTCAATCATTTTTCATTCAGAGGTTAGATGTCAATTCCGAAAAGGGGTAACCTCCATCGTAGAAGCTTTCGCTCAACAGTCAATGCAGGGGGTGTCGATTCTACTCACCGTGGAAGCCACCATTGTAGCAAGACAACAGAGCACATTCAAGGAACCGTGCATATCAGTTTGGCTTCAAAACAGGTACGAGTCATGATCAACCTCAGAGGGGCAGTTCGTACCCGGACCAGTGACTCGTGAAGATCAGTCAGTAGGAATCACCTACGCTAGAGGAGGATATAAACTGGTATCATGACCTTTTTTTATTATCCACATATTGATATTTTTACTTCATTTGAAACTATAAATTTTTCCATTTAAAAATATATTTGTAAAGGACACCACGGTATGATCTCGAGTCAATATATATATATATTTATCATGCCATTGTGCCAGACATAAAATTCATGAATTTTCCCTGGGAATTTGCGCTAAATAATTTATCAGTAAAATCACGTTATTTCGGTTAAACATACCAACGTCTTATAATTTATTTTTTTTTGACCATATAAATTGTATCTATAAATGTACCTACATAATATTGAAAAGTGAAATAAGTAAGAATCTAATTTTTATTTTTTTAATAACAGATAAGTGTCATTTAAATTGCCGTATTTGAAGAGTGAAATAAAATCACAGTAATTAAATGATTATTTTTGTTTTAATATATTTCTTAGGAAGGTTCTGGTTTCTCCAAAAAAACCAGTGGCGCCCAAAGTTATTATTGGTAAACACAGTGTATTCAAGGCTGAAGGAGAATCTACGAACCTGAGAGCTAGCCTGGGCAAAAATAGGTGAATCTCGCAGGTGCCATCTTAACAAAGTTGACACCTCAGGTTAACCCGTTTTAATATAAAAATAAATAAATGAATTATATAAAACCTGTCTTCACGTACTTGTTACACTGCAAACGTTGTTTAAATATAGAAAAATAAAGATGTAAAATATTTTTCCTTTCTTCAGTATTTTATTCCCATGTACATTACCTACATAATCTTCTTTTGTGAAGTGTTTCTCACAAATAACTGTTGTATCACCTGGACTATAATTATTCCTTCTAAGGGCATGTATCCAAATTTGCCGTAGGCTACGGCCCTTTAGTATCCTAACGAAGTGGATAAACATTTGGTACATTCTTAAACAAACCGAATTTTCATAGTGATGCAAACTCAAAATCAAATTTCTAAATATATTTACTAACCTGTGAAATTTTAATTTAACACCATTGCATCTTCTAGTGAAGTATTTTATGGCCGCGCAAGACTCAACCATCTTGTAAATGCAAGATTTATATTAAGAAACCCGAACAAACCCAACTCGACTGCTTTTTGCCCGGACTAGCACCACGAACCGGTCCATAACCTTTTAAACGTCAATGGTTAGTCAGAAATCATATCAATACAATCATATTAAAACATAACCATACTTACCGAAGAAAAGATAAATCCTTGCTTAAATGATCCACTCTTTTACAAACTATACATGAATGCACCATTCTTTATTATAAACAATGATGGTGCATTCATGTAAAGACGATTTTTCACCAATACTCACAAAAAAAAAATAAAAACAACCAAGTATATAAACACTCCCTTAAAAGCGGTTAGCAGCGAGTAGCAACAGTGTATTCTTTACTATAATCCGATTCATTGATAAAGTTTGATCGTTTGCCATCGAGCGTAGTAACTTTTAACTTGATGTTGTCAGAGTGCAGTCGGTTTATTTCAAACTTTTATGTATAATAATAATATTTTTTTTCTAAATCTCTCAAGGCCTATTCACAATTTATATTAAAATTATTGGGAAATAAATTTATTTTAAAAGCAATTGCGGATTAACCTTAAACCAGTTGCAATTGTCAAATTAACAAATTTTTAATTCGGATTTTGCAGATACCTTAGCGATAAATAGGACAATCTGGCTATGCTGCAAGCATAACAGCAAGGTGGGGAGTGCACGTTTACAATCCTTAGGTCGACTTCAAATGTAACCAATTCTATCTGGAGTTTGTAAGATCTTTGAACAAGCCCAATATACTTAATGCCTACTTATTGACCATACCTTTTAGGACACCTTGTATACAAAGTCCGTTGTTATCAATTACGTGAAAATAAATGGTTTATTATGTTTAAATGGGTGACTCCTTTTATTGAGAATAAAATTTTCTGAGCGAACCAATAATGAAGAAGTTTCCCATATGTTGTATACTTTTTTGGACACACTGTATATCAAGGTATACAGGGCGCTATGAAAATGGTTTATTATTTTTAAATGGGTATCTTAGAGATCCGTCCCGATCACTGTCGTAAAGTTCTATTGCAAAAGTCGTCTCCATATACTTTAGATTTGGAATTTGTGTACGCTTGTTTATATCTTTTTCGACAAAGGAATGTTTACAAATTTTCATTAGTACTCGCGACTTTTATGACAATGACATAACGGGATGTTTCTTATTAAAGTGTTATTGTTTTCATAACACCCTATATAATTATAAGTGATATTTTCAAAATCTACTACACTCATAATATTGAAAAAAGAACGACAATTAAAAAATTTCGATTAAATTTTAGTCAACTTTTTTATTTTTAGTTCGATATTGGTAAATGTTTAGAGAATTGTAGGTACGACCATCACTTTTAACGTGTCTTTTACAAATTTCAAGTAACATCGGTTATTCGACATATTATACAAAGAAAATCGCAATGTTGTTTTTTTATCTAATTTCAAAGCATCCTGCGGCATAATCAAGTAGCAAAATTATTTGAAAATACCAGTTTAGAGTCATCTATTCTTCACATTATGTTTTTTTGGTTCATGTAAATACAGTGAAACCTCTCTTAGACGGACACATTTTTTTTTATGATCAAACACAAGCACTGTAGGAAAAATCCTTTAGGGCACTCTGGGAGTGGTGCGTGTGCGCAAAAAGCGATTCACGCCGGTTTTGAATCGTTGGAGGTTATATTCGTTGGGAAAAACGACCTCGGGAAGGTCGTTCCATAAGGATGAAGTCCTCCAGATGAAAGAATTCTTAAATAATGAAGTTGGAGGAGTACTAAGCTTAACCACATATGGATGGGCGGCAGTGGTTCGTCGTGTATTTCTGCTATTCGTCGCTCTGGCCGGAATTAAGAGGGCAAGGTCAGCCGAGCACCTTCCATGAAAATATCTGTAAAAGAGAGTCAAATCCCCAACCTGTCTTCGATGCTCTAGGCTGTCGAGGTTCTACGTCAGCTCGTGGTCTCCGATCAGACGAATAGCCCTCCTTTCCATGGAATTCAGTAGCCGAAGAGTATGTTTGGGTGCAGAGCTCCAGACATGAGAGCAGTACTCTAGTGATGGTCGAATCTGGGCTTTGTATAGTGTCAAAAGTTGTTGAGGTGTGTACAACTTTCTGGTTCGGAAGAGTACACCAAGTTTCTGAGAAGCTATCTTGGCGATTGCCACAACGTGGTTATGCCAAGACATATTTCCTCCCAGATTGACGCCCAGCAAATTAATAGATGAAGCCAGTGGGATTGCGTGTCCGTCCATGACATAATCCCAACCTGTCTTCGATGCTCTAGGCTGTCGAGGTTCTTCGTCAGCTCGTGGTCTCCGATCAGACGAATAGCCCTCCTTTCGATGGAATCCAGCAGCCGAAGAGGTGCAGAGCTCCATACGGAACCGTCTAAATGTGTTCGCCTAATAGAGGTGTCCGCCCGTGGGAAATTTGTTATTAGGTAATATGTAAATGCAACATTATTACTGTGTATATGTATGTACAAATAAACATAACATAACAAAAAAACACTAGTTTTAGTTAGGATGTAGTACTAAAAAAATCTAATAACGTAGTTTGGATGTATTTGCGTTTTATACTTGTAATCTAGAAAATTTAATTCCAAGTCTGATAACAATGCCATTGCTGTAGAGATACCTCTTCTTTGCATACTCTTGTAATTCCTTTACCATACTAATGGCTTGTTGATAATTGGTGACATTTGTTTGATTACTGCATTCAACTTCTTCATCAGAGTCGTCAGATAGTGATGTGGTTTCAGTTTGGACTACATAATCGGTAGGAATGCGGTCACTATCATCTTCTAATACCACATTGCTATCAATGTTAATGAACTCGCCCAAATCATTGTTATCAAATTACAAACTTTCACAACATCAATATTCTCTTTCAGACTCAAAACGCGACATTTTTGTGCCAATGTTTACGATTTTAACCTTACAACTCGCAAATAAACGACGGACTGCTGTCGGAGAATCACAAATACTTTCATTCGGCGAAGTCCTTTCGCGCTGCCACACATACGCGATTGGTTGCCGGTCTGTCTTTAGAGAGTTTTTGCACCGTACTTATTCGTCTCCCAAATACTTTAAAACCTTTTTTGTCCATGTAAAGGAAGGTTTTCGCACTCTTTGTATGAAAACAGCCTGTCCGCGTCCGCCCAAAGGAGGTTGATTTTCATGGAATTTCATATACCTAGTTCCGGATTATGAAAAAATGTCCGCTTAATAGAGATGTCCGCTTATTAGAGGTGTCCGTTATGAGAGGTTTCACTGTACATGCATTTATTCTCACAAATGCAAAAAATGATCTTGGTTATCAATAATTCAAATTTTTCCATAATTTCATTATTGTTGTTGGAATGAGAATAACATTTTTGATGGTTAAACGAAAGATTATCACGACGGAGAAAAAAATATTGTTGGAATCAAGATTTATTTACAAATTCATTTAGAAACAAACTTAACTACTAATTTTTACGGAGTATCCCTCAATACGTTGTATTTCCGCCTCTATTCATAATTACTATCTGTACACGTCGATTCATACCATCACGGATCCTCCTCCTTGCATTATTAATTTATGGAAAAAAAATTAATAACCAAGATCATTTTGCATGGTAAAAAATAGATGACTATAAATATGGTATTTTGAAATAATTTTGCTGCTTGATTATTCGACAGGCGGTTTTGAAATTAGATACCAAAAAAACTACATTTTGATCATTCTTGTATAATATATCGAATAACCAATGTTACTTAAAATTTATAAAAGACACATTAAAACTGATAATTGTACCTCGAGTTCTCTAAAAGAGTCACTAAAATGGAAATAAAAAGTTATTAAGTATAAAACTTAATCAAAACTTTGCACATGAGTATATTCTTAACTGCTAAACGACTTTACCATTACACAAAAATATTAATTAATAAGTGAATATCTACATGTATGGTTGACAATATACCAACAAATAAACACTTACACATACCTATACAATAAATCTTAGAACCCACTAAAAATGTCTATAAACCTGAAAATTATTTAGATATATTTTTCCTCAATTTTTTTCTCTTCGATCGCCTGATAGGGCTCTTCCCGAGGAGAGCTACAGCTTAACGTGGGATCCGAACCACTATTCTCGGTCATATGTTGCTGTCCCAAGGGCTATCAACCCTTGATTTCTCGCATTGCTGTACGACGTACTAATTTTTTAGATATTATACTTTTATAAATTAAAGAGACATATGTCGGCGTCAATTAGTGAAATCCGTCATTCCCAGAAATGTCTAGTCATTTCACGTGTTGCCGGCAAATAGTGTAATGCTGCAAACACACTATTATCACGTCACGTGAGATCACATGCTATCACGCAATGTCACGGCATACCCGAAATATCTGCAAGGCGGTTTATGCGTGCTGATAAATAGGTTTACAAATACACTAGAGTCACCTCATGCAGCTCACGTCAAGTCATACTTGACAGCACAATTTTATTTCTGCAAGTTTACATATTCGGCACGCGTGATAACACTGTGTCAAAGTTTAACGCTAGAAGGCTACAAGATTCACTTGCGATCTTGACAAACACAAAATATGTAATAAAAATGATCTGCAGTGTACGTAGTCTGTTTCTAAGCCGTGATAGCATGTGCTATTTTGCCGATATGACAACACGTTACAGGCATTCCCTTTAATGACGGAATTCTTTCAGTCAAACGCTGTACTTAACTAAATGATTTAAGTTACCCTGTTTGCCGGTTTTAGTCAATCATTGCAATTAGGACAGTGTTGCCAGTAGTGCATGAAAATTAGGTATTTTGCATTAAAAGGTTTGTAAATAACTGATTATTATCAGGAATTTCCTTAAAATTGAAAATAATTTTCTTACCTCCGTCAATTCCGTAATATTCCAAGGTTTTTTCTTACTTTGATTGGAATAATAGTCATATAACTTCTTATAAAACAATTCTGAATGCTTCAATTTAATTTTCGAAAAAAAAACCACTACACAGATGTTAACAACAATTACAGCGTTCGGCATTTCTGGGAATGACGGATTTCACTAATTGGCGCCGACGTAATACATCAATACATTGAGTAAACATTTAGGCAAAACACTAAAATATTAATAATAATAATGATACTCGTTAATATGAAGACCCCATTAAATAGCTCCTGTAAAAAGTAATTTTAGAAAAAAATCTATTTCTCAAAATATAATAATAATATACCATAATTTACCAAAAAAAATTAAGGATAAATGCACGAAAAATTTTTAAAAACGTTTTTTTTTTTTTTCGGAAAATATTTATTTATTACTTAGCTCTATAAAGGATCTTCATCCGGTAACGGCCACTTCAAAATTATGTTATAGCTGAACTATTTACGAAAGCAATAAAATACGTCACACAACAACTGAACAACGAAATCAAAGTTGTCCGGTCGATGACGAAAAATCCGGCCGCAGTGAATTCGTTTTTCAGGGAGGCGATTTTGAAGCAGAGACAGTTCATTTCCTCGTAGTACTTTGATTTTTCTTTAAAAGTCTCCTTCACTTTAAGACAGGTGACTGTTAGGTTGTCCTTTTCCCTCTTGGTGATGTCACAGATGAAAATACACACCGTAATAGGCATCTGAAAATAGATAGGCATGTTTAATTGATAGTTGATTCATTGATCTGTTTTTCGTCAATATTATAATATGCATAATATGGTTTCCGTGGTTGTTTCATGCTTTCGAGCTCTTAATTCCATACGTTAGATATAAATTTAGAAATACAATATAGAATTATCTGATAATATTTGGTGTGATTATACAGGGTCTCCCATATCTTATGGGCCATAGAGCAACTGGAGATACTAAACATCAAACTAGACCGACTAGGTCATATAAGTTTTTTCTAAATGATTCTCGATTTAGTAATACAGGGTGTTGAAAGTGAATAAGCCATAATTTAAAAACGGTTCAATGTATCGGGTTGAAAGTTGGCGGTATGATGTTTTTATGAGTAAAAAATGAGGATTTGTAGAATTTTTTTTAAAGTTTCACATCAGAGGGTTTGTTCGGGTTTGTTGTTGTGTGTTTAGTTACTTACTCTGGGTTTAATAAATCTATGATTTTTTCTTACCTGTTATTAAGTATTTTTAATCCAAGAGTCTCCAAGAAGGGCAATTTCTAAACTAAACAGGTATACTTGCTCGATCTTAAATATCTAATGGTTTTCGAGATACAGTGAAACCTCTCATAACGGATACCTCTAATAAGCGGACATCTCTATTAACCGGACATTTTTTCATAATCTGGAACTAGGTAGATGAAATTCCATGAAAATCAATATCTCTTGGGCGGACGCGGAAAGAGTGCGAAAACCCTCCTTTAAAAGGACAAACATTTTAAAAAATATTTGGGAGACGAATAAATACGGTGCAAAAACTCTCTGAAGACAGACCGGCAACCAATCGCGTATGCGTGGCAGCGCGAAAGGGCTTCGCCGAATGAAAGTATGTGTGATTCCCCGACAGCAGTCTGCCGTTTATTGGTGAGTTGTAAGGTTAAAATCGTAAACAATTGCACAAAAATGTCGCGTTTTGAGTCTGAAAGAGAATATTGATGTTGTGGAAGTTTGTAATTTGATAACAATGATTTGGGCGAGTTCATTAACATTGATAGCAATGTGCTATTAGAAGATGTTAGTGACCCCATTTCTACCGATTATGTAGTCCAAACTGAAACCACATCACTATCTGACGACTCTGATGAAGAAGTTGAATGCAGTAATCAAACAAATGTTACCAATTATCAACAAGCCATTAGTATGGTAAAGGAATTACAAGAGTATGCAAAGAATAGAGGTGACTCTACAGCAATGGAATTGTTATCAGGCTTGGAATTACATTTTCTAGATTGCAAGTATAAAACGCAAACACGTCAAACTACGTTATTAGATTTTTTTAGTACTACGTCCTAACTACAACTAGTGTATTTTTGTTATGTTATGTTATGTTTATTTGTACATACATATACATAGTAATAATTTTGCATTTACATATTACCTAATAACAAATTTCCCATGGGCGGACACCTCTATTAGGAGGACACATTTAGACGATCCCGTCGGTGTCCGCATAAGAGAGATTTCACTTCCTTTGATTTTTTGATGCATTGTGATGTTTAAATGGAATTATCTCGAAAACGGTTAGAGATATTAAGATCAAGCCATGTATACCTGTTTAATTAAAAAATTGCCCTTCTTTGAGAATCTTCGATGAAAATATGTAATAACAGGTAAGAAAATAAATTAGTGCCCGCTAATGTGAAATTAAAAATTTCTACAAGTTCTCATTTCTTACTCATAAAAATATATATCATAGCGCCAACTTTCAGTCCGATACATGGAACAGTTTTGTTTTTGAACATAAACTTTCACTTTCAACACCCTCTATTTCTAGAACGAGAAACATTTCGAAAAAACTTACATGACTCAATCGGTCTAGTTTGATGTTTAGTATCCCCAGTTGGTCTATGGCCCATAAGTTATGGGACACCCTGTATAGGTGTTTCCTCAAACCTCGTTAGGTCTACTGACAATTTTTTTTATCAACAAAGGAAAATTCACAAATCAGAGGAGACCAAATTGATTTTTTTCTGTAAGAGTTAATACTTGAAGTTCATAGTATGATATCAAATAGCAACGGTACTAAAGTTGACATAACTTTAGAAGTACTATTTATGCGCTGCTTCATTGTAGGATACAGGCTACAAAACTTAAAATCATAATTAAAATGCTACCGAGGATAACTCGCTTCTTATACGATTTTTTCTTGTGGACGTATTAGTTTTAAAGTCAAAGTATGCAACAAAACAAGGAAAACCTTCTGAACGGTTCATGCCGCTTTGATGGCTGCGGGAAAGAAACATTACAAATAAATAGCAAAGTTCAAATATTCTCGATAATAATTAAAATTATCTATGTATATCGATTGTCCTTTAACATCATTTGTTTTACGAAGGCTGTGGAAAAATGTCGAAAAAATAATATATTTCTTGAACTCGTGCTGTTTTCGATCCAGGCTGCAAAAACAAAAATTATATTGCTTGTAATTATTAAAATAATAATGTTTTACCAGGGATATTGGAAAAATACTTCGACGTCTTGTCTAGGCTAAACAGGCAAGAAGGGAACACGGTTTCGAGGTGAAAACACAATCAGAAATAAAAACTGTAGCTCTTCCGATAGTATTTTTACTTACATAATAATAAATAAACCAAATTATTATAGCAGCTGCTTCAACTCCATGGCTGAGCATATAAATACTAATGACCAAAGAGCCATAAAAGGCGTCCGCAACCATTGTAAAAAACGTTAACTCAAATAGATCCTTCAAGGAAGTCATTATTTTGTGAAGGTGAAATGCCAAAACGTCTATCTCTTTTAAGGTTTTTGATATATCGTTATTGTGCAACTCAAGTACGTGTTTTTTCAAATGTTGGTATCTGATTTTTGTAGACAACAATAAAGTTATTATTATAGTTCGCTCTAATAGCATGTGACCGGATAACATGAAATTGGTCACGGGCAATATTAAGAGACTCATGATTATGTCTAATATTGTTTTCTGCTTTCTAGCATGTTTGGCGTAACTTAAATAAAAATTCAAAAACATTAAAAAATTGAGAACTATCAAATAAAATTTGACGTATTTCGATAGTTTCTTCTCAAACTTTGATGGTGCTGTTGATAACATATTGTCAACTAAGGAAAATTCACAAAATAGATCACGCCATGTCAAAATTTTCCTCAATGAGTTGATAGTTGCAATTAGTGGTATAACAATATATTCTAACGGTGCTAAACTTATCAGGAATTTAAAAATATTATTTTCGGGTTTTCCTACTATTGTATAAGTTTGCCAACACATTATACAACTTAAAATCGCAATTAAAGCAGTAATAAGTATAACTCGCTGTTTGTACTCTCGTTTCCTTATTAATGTGTTAGTTGTAAAGTCAAAGTGCGGAATAAGTCCAAAATAACTGGCGATACGAGCCATTGGGGCGAAAAAGAAAACTTGACTTTGTGAATCCATATTACTTGATGACTATCGAAGATAATGTGAAATTAATGAGGCCGACCAAACCACGAATGATATTTTTGGAACGTGTTTATAATTAATAAAATTATATCGATTGGCACTAATTAATTGATGTTTTATATATTGTCTATACTAAATAAACAACATGGTTCCGACGAAAATATCACAAAAGAATAACGAAGCTATACAAAAAAATATAGTGGATCATTTAGAATAAAAAAATTAATATTTTCTGTATTGAATTTCTGTTTCTAAGTCAGTCTTCGTTATTGGAAAACTTAATTTAGATTTGACAATAATTCTTTTATTACGTTTGAAAAGTGAGCAGTGTAGAAATACTCCTAATGAATTCGGAAGCACAAGTACAAACTTAGTGAAATTAAAACTACAAAGATTAGATTTTTTTTTTCAAAATTAAATTTTTCTGTCGATAATATTTTATCGACTAAATTAAATTCTCGGAACAGTTATTGCCAAGTTGCTTTTTTTCTGAAAGTCGCACACAGTGGTATATGAATAAAGAATGAAGATGTGAAAATAATTTCGAATTCACTCATTCTTTAAGAGCTGCGTTTAATCACAAGTTGCCAAGCAGGCACTATTTTATGCGACCGTTTAGCCAAATATACTTAATTTTTTTCTAATCTAAAACTGGATTCGTAAAGTTAAAGGATTGAAAAATTCTATGAAAAAATTGCGTTAAAAAATATAATGTTATAAGAATAATAATAATAATATCAAATATGAACAATTTTCAAATTTTTGTCACAGATCTTCCTGAAACTTTTTGATACCCCAATCGACATGTCAGACAATCTAAATATCAATAAATTAACTAAAAAAACTTCATTATTGACGGCTAAAACACGAAAAGGAATATCGATCAGCTGATGATTTTCGTCTCTTCCTAACCTGCCAAAAGCGGCATATTTTTAAATTAAATTGACGCAACATAGATGGCTCTGATTGCTAATTTAAGATTGTTGGGGATCCTCATCATAAAATATCGGTTTTCACTTACAGAATAGTATATCAGCCAGGCTATTGATCCCCCTTGCACACCATATTTTTGCATGGGAAGACTAAAGAGCAAAAATACATAAAATATGTCTGCAACCATTAAAAAGAATGGTATCTCAAATAGATCCCTTAAATGAGTCATCAGTTTGTGAAGGTGAAACACCAGTACGTCTATCTCTTTCAAGGTTCTTGATATGTCGTTGTTCCGGAACTTGAGTTCCGACATAATATTTTTCACACGTTGGTATCTGATTCTTGTGGCCAGTAGTAAGGTTGATATAATAATTCGTTCTAATAGAAGATAAGCCGTAGTGATAAAGTTAGTCAGTGGAAATATTAATAGTTTAGAAATTGTTTCCATTATTATTGGCTTGTTTGGATTATAATTAATGACGTAGCTTGAATATGATATTAGAAATAATATGGAATAAAGAGTTATTAGATAAAATTTGAAGTTTTTGGACAGGTTTTTCTCAAACTTTGATCGTTCTGCGGATAACATATTGTCAACTATGGAAAATTCACGAAACAATTCGTGCCAAGTCGACATTTTTCTAAAAGAGTTAATAGTTGGAAATAATGACGTAAATATAAAGTCTAACGGTGCTAAACTTGACAAAACATAATAAATGTTTTTGCTGTTCCTTACTGGTGACGATTCCCAAGTCGTGATACCACCTAAAATTATAAGTAAAATAGTAACAATGATAACTCGTTTTTTATAGAATTTTTTTCTTATTAAGCTGTTAGTTTTAAAGTCAAAGTACGGAACAAGACAAAGAAAATTGCCCAACCGAGCGATTGAGGCGAAAAAGAATACTGCGCCTTCTGAACTCATTTTGCTTTGTCGGCTGCCGTGCAACTAAATATCAAAAATTATATTTATTTGGTACAAACATTGTCGTTAATAATTTTATTATATCGATTTCCTTTTAACTTTATATGATTTACGAGGGATGTGGAAAAATACTCTTATTTCCTTTCTACACTAAACAGACATAAGGACAACATTGTTTTGAGGACATATTACCAAAAGTCTTATAAAAAAACATACACTTTTGTATAAATATTTTCAAACGTTTTTTCTTGTTCTTTTTTTTTATGATCAAACCCAAGCACTATAGGAAAAATCCTTTAGGGCACTCTGGGAGTGGTGTGTATGCGCAAAAAGTGATTCATGTTGGTTTTGAATCGTTGGAGATTATATTCGTTGGGAAAAACGACCTCTGGAAGTTCCATAAGGATGAAGTCCTCCAGATGAAAGTATTCTTAAATAGTGAAGTTCGAGGAGTACTAAGCTTAACCACATATGGATGGATGGCAGTGGTTCGTCTTGTATTTCTGCTATTCATCACTCTGGGCGGAATTAAGAGGGCAAGGTCAGCCGAGCACTTACCATGAAAATATCTGTAAAAGAGAGTCAAATCCCCAACCTGTCTTCGATGTTCTAGGCTGTCGAGGTTCTTCGTCAGCTCGTGGTCTCCAATCAGATGAATGGCCCTCCTTTCGATGGAATCCAGTAGCCGAAGAGTATGTTTGGGTGCAGAGCTCCAGACGTGAGAGCAGTACTCTTCTAGTGATGGTCGAATCTGGGCTTTGTATAGTGTCAAAAGTTGTTGACGTGTGTATAACTTTCTGGTTCGGAAGAGTACACCAAGTTTCTGAGAAGCTATCTTGGCGATTGCCACAACGTGGTTATGCCAAGACATATTTCCTCCCAGATTGACGCCCAGCAAATTAATAGATGAAGCCAGCGGGATTGCGTGTCCGTCCATGACTATATCCGGTTCTGTAATGTTAACCTTTTTAGAGAAAACTGCTGCTTGAGGTTTTAGCGTTAAATTCGACTTGGTTATTGTTACCCCAAGCCAAAATTTCTTCCAGGTCTTTGTTGAGGCGTGATACTTCATGCTGTCTGCGAAGCTGTGCGTCGGCAGCCGATGTTTGCGCATTCAAAGAGAAAGATGAGATAAGTGTGCTATCGTCAGCAAAACTAAATATCGGATTTTTCGTTTTCACTAGAAAGTCGTTAATGTAGAGTAAGAAGAGAGTGGGAGACAATATGGACCCTTGAGGAACACCGACATTGATGGTGAAGCTGTCTGAGAGAAATCCGTCAATCGCCACTTGCAGAGAGCGGTCCTTAAGAAAGCTAGACAACCATGCACAGAATCGACTGGGCATACCATAGGATCGCAGTTTACTTAGAAGTCCCTCATGCCAAACACGATCAAAGGCTTTAGAAATATCCAGTGCAACAACCCGAGACTCCCCATGATGTTCGATTGCGTTGTTCCAAATATGACATAGTCTAGAAGATCTCCAGTTGATCTGGACTTCCGAAAACCATATTGATGATCGGTGATAATGTTGAAGCCTTCCAGGTACTTTAGAAGATGTTGGTTAATAGCTTTCTCCATTACTTTTGATATAACTGAAAGCAATGCAACTGGTCGATAGTTGCTAGGCAGGGTTCTCTTACCTTTCTTTAGTATAGGCTGGACTCGCGCCGTCTTCCATTAAGAACACATAAGTCTGTTTTGCTTGGCAGGTGATAATTTCATATTAATAACTTAAGGAAAATGATTTCCGGACCACATGAAGATTTTAAGATATTTTGAACATTTATTGGAGTTTGCAATTTTAGTCGAGGCTCGTAACAAACCCGAACAAACCTGACCACATGAAGATTTTAAGATATTTTGAACATTTATTGGAGTTTAGAATTATTAGTCGAGGCTCGTATGGTCTTTAAACAACATAATTTATGAAATTTGGAATTATTTCGAAAACGACTGCAAATATCTTATAAGCTTGTATTACAAAAAAATTGCTTATAAATTCTATATCCAATACCCAAATAAGATACAGGGTGATCCATTTGAAAATCTTGAGAAAAATGATTTTGAAATGTGTCGTTTTTCCTTATTATGAACATCCTGTATAAAACAGATAAACACTATTAGATTCGCGGTATCTTTAGACCCCTTGTCATGAAGCTCGCGCAATACCGTGAACTACAAATGCTCTTAATTTATTGTTCTTGAACTACTCAAGCAAATCAAATAACAATGTAGGTAAGTATAGAGAAGGCTAATACTGAATACTAAATACTTGGTGTCTATGATACAGTATAAGTCAGCCTATGAATGATATTCCTTAATTAATTCGTATAGGAGGTATGGAAGCCTGACGCACTATTGCAGGACCTCCGTATAATAAATATAAATTGGTACCGGTTTTTTGCTTACCGAATATACAATGAACCAAGTTATTGATGCTCCTTTCACTCCCCTTTGCATGGGAAGACTTAGGAGCAAAAATAAATAAAAGATGTCCATAACCATTAAAAAGAACGGTATCTCAAATAGATCCTTTAAATGAGTCATCAGTTTGTGAAGGTGAAACACCAGTACTTCTATCTCTTTCAAGGTTCTTGATATGTCGTTGTTCCGGAACTTGAGTTCCGACACAATGTTTTTCACACGTTGGTATCTGATTTTTGTGGCCAGCAGTAAGGTCGTTATAATTATTCGTTCTAATAGAAGATAAGCCGTACTGATATAGTTAGTCATTGGAAATATTAATAGAGTGAAAATTGTTTCCGTGATTGTTTGGTTTGGATCATACCCAATGACGTAGGTTAAATAAATTGTTAAAAGCAACGTCAAATAAAGAATTATTATATATTTTTTGAAGTGTTTCGCCACATTCCTCTCAAACTTTGATTGATCTGCTGCTAAGATATTGTCAACCAAGGAAAATTCACAAAACAATTGACGCCAAGTTCTCATTTTTCTGAAAGAGTTAACAGCTGCAGCTAATGGCATAAGAATAAAGTCCAACGGTGTTAAACTTGACAAAATTTTAGAATAATAAACATGTTTTCTGTTTCTTACTGGTAGGAATTCCCAAGACGAGAGGCTACTTAAAATAATAATTAAGATGGCAACAAATATAACTCGCGTTTTATAGTATTGTTTTCTTATTAAGGTATTTGTTTTAAAGTCAAAATAGGGAACAAGACAAACTGAATTGCCGAACCGAGCAATTGAAGCGAAAAAGAATACTTCGCCTTCTGAACTCATTTTGCTTTGATGGCTGCCGTTCATATAAATATTCAATTGGTATCTTGTTCACACAGTGTCTTTAATAATTAGAATTATATCGATCTTCATTTAACATAATTGGTTTACGAGGGATGTGGAACAAATACTCTTATATCATTTCTAACTAAGGAACCTTAAAGCCAACATTGGTCTGAGAAGCGAAGGCCCAATGCCACCAAAGCCGTATAAAAAACAACACAGTCAGATCATTTCGGCAAGAAGAAATAAAAGCTTCTTTAAATGGTAGACGAAGAAATTTCAATATTGACGGATTTGACGTAACTTCGTTGAGATTTCTCAATTTGTAATTAATGTATTGCTCAGTATAACGCGCCAGGTAGTTTCAAAGGTTTCTCTAGCTTATGTTATTTTCGTATGGATGTCTAATAAATGCTTAATCCATAGAAAATAGAAAAGCCACCAACAAATAATTTATCAAATACTTAGCTGTTACATTTTGTTTTGTATCAATACAAACATATTATATTATACAGGGTGTCCGAGAAAATGTGGGAAATCTCCAGAATATGAAGGAAACAAGTGAAAAGAGTACTACAAGTTCATATAAACTTTTTTCGTAGAGGCCTCCCCTTCGGAGATATGGGCTCCCAAAGAGCTCCAATGAAATCAAGTTTTTTTACACATAATTATTGAACCACCAGGTATATTTCAATTTTTTTTTAATATGATGTATACCAGGTAAGACCCTTCAAATTACTATCCAAGAAAGTGTAAAAATTAAGTATTCTTCATTCATGTCGCTAATCCTAACCGTTTTCGGAAAAGCGGCATTTCATATACAGGGTGTTATTGAAATGACGTATTATATTTAAATTGGTGACTCCGGGGGTGTCCTAGAGAAGCGCTACATATTTTTTCTTTAAATCGAACGTTTAAAAAGTGGGGTAATTCACCCCTAAACTCACACACAACTCCTCGGCACATTCATATATGAACATATTACATTGCCCAGCTGGGTAATCAACAGATGTTCAGGAACAATGTTGCCAAATTGTTTAAAAGTGTAAAACTTTAGTTTCTTATAAAAATAAATATTTAGCTTACTTAGAAAGTAAATCCAGGACGCGATTAAAGAATCCAGGGCACAGGCACTTTCAGTTCTTTTTTCTATCGGAAAAACTTTATGCTCATCACGTGGCCTGATGATAGTGTAGGAGTGCATAATAAGCTTATCACTAAACCCCAACACTACCGCATAATTACACTTTACAATAACACACATAGAACAAGAGCATTTAATCATGTCGCAATAGAAATAATAAAGACGCTAATTTCTATGGGCCATTAACCCTTTACTAAAGATAAAATGAAACAATTATGTTAACAATTGACAGGAACTACCTTTTGAAATGAATGGTCTGGTCCACCTTCGGACCAGTCGAACTTTCTTTCCGAGAACTCTCCGCTAGTAAAGCCAGCGCGGTTGCCATTTCCGAGACTATAATTATACAGGAAAGTAATATTATAGAAGGAAATTCGGCAATTTATGATAGTCGCTTATAAAACATCGAAAGTGGCAACGCTGTATTTTTTAAATATTAGCCCGAATGTCCATAATCAGCTCTTTAAAGAAGTCGGCCGATATCGATCGAGAGAACCAACGTGTTATTTATTTTTAAAATTTTTAGATGTTAAATACATTATTTCCCAGACAATAAGGGCGTATTTTTGTCTACACAGTAGCACTTTAAGATACTAATTTAGATGTATTATGTGATTTTATTATGCCGGTTTGTTTTTGTTTAAGTTACCTAGGTACTTGGTGGTTTTTTATAAATTAAGTTGGTTTTAAATAAGTCCGAAGAGCTAAATAAAATTGCATTTTTTTTTCTAAAGGGTAAGTGGCATTTATAAACTTTTAAGTTGTCCAGATCTGACGGGTGTCGTTCGAATTGAACAAATGAGAACATACCTGACCATTTATAAACTCCGCGGCGGTTCGTTCGAGTCAGTTTAAGTTTATAAATCAGAGATTGTTTGCCAGGGAACTGAACGTAAAAGTTTATAATAATGTACCCTGAAAAATAAACAACTTGAAATCTGTCAAACGGTTATTGACTTTCTAAAGAGTTTACCTTGAAGATATGACAACACTGTTCAAGATTCACTGCCATATGTTGCTGGGTTTACCTCCCGAACAGGGGCACCACGTGGTAATTTTTGGTTTGACATATGGTCATGTACAGGGCATGTTAAATTAAAGCACCATTTTGGATATTTTTCTTCAATTTGTTTTCATCTCAGGAAAAAAATATGAAAATATACCTGGTGGTTGTGTAAGAAACTTGATTCCATTGAAGCTCTATAGGAGCCCATACCTCCGAGAAGGAGGCCTATACGAAAAAAGTTTATATTATGAACTTGTAGTACTCTTTTCACTGTTTTTTCATATCCGGGAGATTTTCTACATTTTTCCAGACATCCTGTATATATTTTATTTGACGGCAAAATAAATTAATCTCATTGTTGCAGAAGTGAGAACTAGACGGCATTACTTATGCTAACATTAGGCGTGTAAAGCATGGCGACCAATCTTGCACAAAACAGACCAACCGCATCGGCAGGGTTTGTTAAAATGGATGTCATATTATCTGGTATGTCATCTGAGGCGGAACTCTCTGCTTTTTACTTACAGGATAGTTGAATAGTGACCACGTAATACTTCCTTCCTGAACCATATAAAAACTAAAGAACAGAACTACAGAAAAGACATCTGCCATCCAGATCCTTGGTTGGTTGGTTAAAGGCGGGGGTCGGTTTAAAAGCCCGAACTTCTATCCATCGCAGCCTTTCGGCTTATTGTATCCCCCGATCATGTTAGAATATGTTTGTTCCTTCTATGAGGTCAAGTAACCTTCTACCAAGCTTGTCATGTGGGAGTCACGTTGTATGTTCCCAAAGATATTTTGTCTTCTACGAGTGCTACGCAGCTGTATATTATGTGTGAGGCGGTTTCATCCTCTTCGCCCCAGAGTCTTCATTCAATGGATCCGTTATTTATACCTATCCGTTGAAGGTGTTTTCGCAAGTGGCAGTGGTCTATTAGCAGACCAATCACTTGTTTCAACTGGGCCGCGTCAGGGTTAGCATCCCATTCGATAGTATTTTCGATGGTTTTCCAATTACGGCCATCGAGATAGGTGTTTTTTCGACCATCTATCTAATGTTGTTCTTGTTGCCTGTTTTGATATTCCAAAGGCCGGTTCGGGGCCCCTGAGACTTTGAGCGGATCCGGCTCTCGCTAGTTCATCCGTTTTTTCATTTCATAATATCCCAGAGTGACCAGGGACCCACACGAGCTCTACCTTGTTCCCCCTGGTCGCCAGTACTTTTAGGTTGGTATGGCACTCCAGTGTAAGTTTTGAAGTAAAGCGATTTGAGTTCAGAGCCTTAACAGCAGCTTGGCTGTCTGACAGGATGTAAATCTTTTAGTCGTGGTAGCCCTTTTCAAGATTTTATAGTACACATGCTTGTATGACATGAACTTTCGCTTGGTATACTGTGGCGTATTTCCCCAGAGGAATGCTTATGTCAATCCTGGGTCTTTCCCCAAATATACCTGCGCCCACACGTTAGCGGTTTTTGATCCATGGGTGTACCAAACTAGACCCTTGTCAAACGACGGGGGTGCACTGTTCGTGCATTTACCAAAATTCCAGTCAATCTTGAAAGGCTTTGTGAAATCGTATGTTGCTCTCATACGATCAGTTTGCATATCCAAGAGCTCATCGTTGATTAGATCCGTGGCTCTTATGTGTGTAATTTTTACGGGGTGTTGTGTCCATTCCCCATTTGTGATCATCCTTGAGGCGCTACAGTTAGCCTCCATTCAGATTTGAATGTCTAGGGGTATTAGTCCCAGCATGACTTCCATTGCTGCAGTGGGGGTGCTTCCCATCGCCAGATCCTTTAATGACTCATCATTTTGTGGAGGTGAAAAGCCGCTAGTTCTACCGCTTTTACCGTTCCTGATATGGTACTGGAACTTAAATAGATTCTCATATAATTTTACACGTATCAAAAATTGTGTTAGGCAAAATACGACAAGTTTTGCTGTAACAGGGCCCTTGTTTAGAAATAATATGGTACCGGTACCGGTTTTTTTACTTACAAAATAGTAAATCAGCCAAAGTATTAATCCTCCTTCCACTCCATATTTTTGCATGGGAAGACATACGAGCAAAAATACATAAAATACGTCTGCAACCATTAAAAAGAAGGGTATCTCAGATAGATCCTTTATATGAGTCATCAGTTTGTGAAGGTGAAACACCAGTACTTCTATCTCTTTCAAGGTTCTTGATATGTCGTTGTTCCGGAACTTGAGTTCCGACATAATATTTTTCACACGTCGGTATCTGATTCTTGTGGCCAGTAGTAAGGTTGATATAATTATTCTCTCTAATAGGACATGACTCGCAATGATGAAGGTTGTCATTGGTAATATTAACAGATTAAAAATTCTTTCCATTGTTGTTGCTTGGTTGGGACTATAATTAGTTGAATATATTATTAGAAACCACGCGACATAGAAAATTACTAGATAAAATTTGAAGTGTTTCGACAGTTTTCTCTCGAACTTTGATTGCTCTGCGGACAACATATTGTCAACTAAGGAAAATTCACAGAACAATTCACGCCACGTCGACATTTTTCGGAAAGAGCTAATAGTTGGAGCCAATGGCACAAGTATAAAGTTTAACGGTGCTAAAATTGCTAAAACTTTAGGAAAATAATCGTTTCTGCCGTTCCTTACTGGTAAGAATTCCCAAGACGCGATACTACCCAAAATTATAAGTAAAGCAGTACCAAGTATAACTCGCTTTTTGTACTGGCTACTTCTTATTAAGGTATTTGTTTTAAAGTCAAAATAGGGAGCAAGACAAACAGAACTGGCGAACCGAGCAATTGAAGCGAAAAAGAATACTTCGCCTTCAGAACTCATTGTGCTTTGATGGCTGCAGTTCGAATAAATATCCAAGGTATATTTATTTCGTTCAGACATTGTTGTTAATAATTAAATTTATATCGATTTTCTTTTAATTTCATATGATTTACGAGGGACGTGGAAAAAATACTCTTATCCCCTTTCTACACTGAACAGATAACATTGTTTTGAGAATATATTACCAAATTACCAATAATAATTTTTTTTTATGATCTAACACAAGCACTATAGGAAAAATCCTTTACGGCACTCTGGGAGTGGCGCGTGTTCGCAAAAAGCGACTCATGTTGGTTTTGAATAGCTGGAGGTTATATTCGTTGGGAAAACGACCTCGTCAAGGTCGTTCCATAATGAGGAAGTCCTCCAGATGAAAGAATTCTTAAATAATGAAGTTCGAGAAGTACTAAGCTTAACCACATATGGATGGGCGGCAGTGGTTCGTCGCGTATTTCTGCTATTCGCCGCTCTGGGCGGAATTAAGAGGGCAAAGTCAGCCGAGCAATTTCCATGAAAATATCTGTAAAAGAGGGTCAAATCCCTAACCCGTCTTCGATGTGCTAGGCTGTCGAGGCTCTTCGTCAGCTCGTGGTGGCCCTCCTTTCGATGAAATCCAGTAGCCGAAGAGTATGTTTGGGTGCAGAGCTCCAGACATGGTCGAATCTGGGCTTTGTATAGTGTCAAAAGTTGTTGAGGTGTGTACAACTTTCTGGTTCTGAAGAGTACACCAAGCCTCTGAGCGATTGCCACAACGTGGCTATGCCAAGACATATTTCCTCCCAGATTGACGCCCAGCAAATTGATAGATGAAGCCAGTGGGATTGCGTGTCCGTCCATGACTATATCCGGTTCAGTAATGTTAACCTTTTTAGAGAAAACTGCGGCCTGAGCGTTAAATTCGACTTGGTTACTGTCACCCCAAGCCAGAATTTCTTCCAGGTCTGATACTTCATGCTGTCTGCGAAGATGTGCGTCGACAACCGATGTTTGTTCGTTTTCACTAGAAGGTCGTTAATGTAGAGTAAGAAGAGAGTGGGAGACAATATGGACCCTTGAGGAACACCGGCATTGATGGTGAATTTGTCTGAGAGAAATCCGTCAATTGCCACTTGCAGAGAGCGGTCCTTAAGAAAGTTGGACAACCATGCACAGAATCGACTGGGCATACAATAGGATCGCAGTTTACTTAGAAGCCCCTCATGCCAAACACGATCAAAAGCTTTAGCAATATCCAGTGCAACAACCCGAGACTCCCCATTATGTTCGATTGCGTTGTTCCAAATATGGGTGACATAGGCTAGAAGATCTCCAGTTGGTCTGGACTTCCGGAAACCATATTTACGATCGCTGATAATGTTGAAGCCTTTCAGGTACTTTAGAAGATGTTGATTAATAGCTTTCTCCATTACTTTTGATATAACTGAAAGCAATGCAACTGGTCGATAGTTGTTAGGCAGGGTTCTCTTACCTTTCTTTGTTATAGGCTGGACTCGCGTCGTCTTCCAGCACGATGGAAATATTCCTTGTTTGTAGGATAAGTTGAAATGTCTACAAAACACTGGTGTTAGTTCATCGGCGCATCTCTTGGTAACTATAACAGGAATTTCGTCTGGACCAGAAGCTTTCTTGACGTCGAGTTCTGTCGTTTCGGATTGAACTGAAGGAATGTTGGGTTTGTTCGGGTTTCTTCCCTGGAAATCTACAGTGGAATGGGAAGAAAATAGTTCAGCAAGTAAGTTTGCTTTGTCTCCGGCTGTGGATGCTATTGTACCATCGGAACGTGTTAGAGGTGGAATGGTTGATTTGGTAAAATTTTGTCTGACGGCCTTAGCGACTGACCAAAAGGACCTTGATGCGTGACTGTCAAGAAGTTTGTTTTTGATCCTCACGTTATGGGCTTCTTTGCTTTGATCTATTGTTAGCTTACATTGGTTTCGAGCGGTAACAAAGATGGTACGATTCTCAGTGGTAGGGTTTCTACGCCACTCTCGGTAAGCCAGATTTTTTGATCTGACAGCACGCTCACCAGGGCTTGCCGTTCGAAGGGCGTTTTTTGGAGGAGGGGATAAATGCTTCCATGCTAGTTAGAATGACGTCGAAGACCTCCCCAGCACAGATGGATGAATCATCAGAAGAGAAGCGTACGCTCATCCAAGGAAAAGCGCGAAAATGGTCTTTCAGGTCTTCCCACTTGGCCGATGTGTAATACCATATCTTGCGAGGGTTAGGAGGTTGTTCAGGATTAAGTGGTAGTTCGCTTAGAGTTGAAATAAGTTTGTGATCGGAAGATCCTAACGGAGCATGTACGGTGACTGTATATAGATCTTTATTTGATGTCAAGAAAAGATCCAAAAGACTAGCAAAATCTCCAAAAATACTACCCAAAATAGCAGTTTTTGATACTGTTATTTTTTTATTATAAACTATTAGCATTCTGCATAGGTTACCAGAGTTAAAGTTAAGTAGTGACAGTAATGTAACAAACCCAATAAATAAAAAGTGCAAATGTTAAAGCACCGAACAAGTCCAAAATAACTAATGATCCAGGCGATTTCAGCGAAAAAGAAAATTTTCTTTTGTTAAACTAATTTTGCTTCGATTACTAACGAAAGATACTGTGAAAACAACGAGCCTATCAACGGTGTCACTCAAATATGTTTATTAATAAAATATATCGGTTGACATTAACACATAATAATATTCAATAGGAGAGTTATTAAAAGAAATATTGTCTACATTAAACAGACAACATAGTTTCACGACGCGACGTCTCAAGAACCAAAAGTCGTAAGAGAAGAACAAAGTTACACAAAAAACACAATAGAATTATCGGAAGAACATAGAAGTCTGTCTGGCTTGGCAGGTGGTAATTTCATATAAATAATTTTAAGGAAAATGATTTCCTAACACATAAATATGTGTCTAAGACATTTTGAACATTTACTGTAGTTTACAATTATTAGTCTCGTATGGTCTTTAAACATCATAATTTATGAAATTTGGAATTATTTCGAAAACGGCTGGAAATAACTTATAAGCTTGTATTACAAAAAAATTGCTTATAAATTCTATATCCAATACCCAAATAATATTCAGGGTTAATCCACCATTTGAAAATCTTGAGAAAGGTGATTTTGAAATGTGTCGGTTTTAAAACCTTATTATGAACACCCTGTATAAAATAGATGGACACTATTAGATTCGCTATATATTTAGACCCCTTAACATGAAGCTCGCGCAATCCCATGTTTAAGAAAAAAATAATTTAAAATGTTTTTTTTTGTTTTTTCTTTCCAGTACTACAAAACTTTTTTAATTTATTGCTCTTGAACTACCCAAGCAAATCAAATAACATTTAGGTAAGTATAGAGGAGGCTAATACGAACCTAAATATGCAATACAATACTGGGTGTCTCATTTAAAAAAATACAACTTTATATTGTCACACTTTTTTGGGCCAACCTGTACATGGAACTATATTTTCCTGAAATACACCCTATGATACAATATAAGTCAGCATATGAATGATATTCCTAACTTAATTCGTATAGGAGCTATGGAAAGCCTGACGCACTATTGCAGGAGCTCCGTATAATAAATATATCTGGTACCGGTTTTTTTCTTACCGAATAGGAAATTAACCAAATTATTGATCCTCCTTTCACTCCATATTTTTGCATGGGAAGACATACGAGCAAAAATAAATAAAAGATGTCCATAACCATTAAAAAGAACGGTATCTCAAATAGATCCTTTAAATGAGTCATCAGTTTGTGAAGGTGAAACACCAGTACTTCTATCTCTTTCAAAGTTCTTGATATGTCGTTGTTCCGGACCTTGAGATCCGACACAATTTTTTTCACACGTTGGTATCTGATTTTTGTAGTCATTAGTAAGGTTGATATCAGAATTCTCTCTAATAGAATATGAGTCGAAACGATAAAGCTTGTTATTGGAAATATTAATAGGGCGAAAATTGTTTCCATGATTGTTTGGTTTGGATCATACTCGATGGCGTAGGTTGAATAAATTGTTAAAAGCAACGTCAAATAAAGAATTATTATATATGTTTTGAAGTGTTTCGCCACATTCCTCTCAAACTTTGATTGATCTGCTGCTAAGATATTGTCAACCAAGGAAAATTCACAAAACAATTCACGCCAAGTCTTCATTTTTCTGAAAGAGTTAACAGTTGCAGCTAATGGTATAAGAATGAAGTCTAACGGTGCTAAACTTGACAAAACTTTAGAATCATAATCATGCTTCCTGTTTCTTACTGGTAGGAATTCCCAAGACGAGACGCTACTTAAAATAATAATTAAGATGGCAACAAATATAACTCGCATTTTATAGTATTTTTTTCTTATTAAAGTATTAGTTTTAAAGTCAAAGCACGGAACAAGACAAAGAAAATTGCCGAACGGAGCGATTGAGGCGAAAAAGAATACTTCGCCTTCTGAACTCATTTTGCTTTGATGGCTGCCGTTCAAATAAATATTCAAATGGTATGTTGTTCACACAGTTTCTTTGATAATTAAAATTATATCGATCTTCATTTAACATAATTGGTTTACGAGGGATGTGGAAAAAATACATACTACTAATTTCATTTCTAACTAAGGAACCATAAAGACAACATTGGTCTGAGAAGCAAACGCCACCAAAGCCGTATAAAAAAAAATGTGGGAAATTATGAAGAAAACAAGCGAAAAGAGTACTACACGTTCATATAAACGTTTTTCGTATAGGCATCCTTTTCAGAGATATGGGCTCCCAAAGAGCTTCAATGGAATCAAGTTTTTTACACATAATTATTGAACCACCAGGTATATTACATTTTTTTTAGTATGATGTATACCAGGTCAGAAACTCCAAATTAGTATCCAAGAAAGTGTTGTGAATTACTCACAGCTACAGGAACGGACTAGCTGTGACACTCATGACCTCTTTATTTAACGCCCTGTATGATAAGAACTTTGGACAGCGGTTTTTACATACCTTGAACTATTGATTAAAAATTAAGTACTCTTCATCCATGTCGCTAATCCTAACCGTTTTCGAGAAAACGTCATTCCATATGCATCATGTATTTGGCGTATTTCAATAAAAGATAATTCTTTATTCCTATCAAATGTTCAACCTTCAAAATTCCGCTTTTTCATATTTAACTCGTGAGAGGTTAGGGGACTCGTAAATAAAGTGACGTTTTTTCGAAAACGGTTAGGATTAGCGACATTGAAGGGTAACTTAATTTTTAGTCAATAGTCAACAAACCGTTTTTTAAAGATCGTATCATATAGGGCGTTAAAAAAGGGCCCATGAGTGTCGCGGCTAGTCCGTCCCTGTCTGCTGTGGGTAATTCACAACACTTTTTTGGACAGTAATTTGATGGGTCTTACCTGATATACATCATGTTCAAAAAAAAATTAAATATATCTGGTGGTTCAATAATTATGTGTAAGAAACCTGATTCCTCCTTGATTGATTGGAGCTCTTTGAGAGCCCATATCTCCGAAGAGGAGACCTATACGAAAAAAGTTTATATGAGCTTGTAGTGCTCTTTTCACTTGTTTTTTTCGTATCGGGGAGATGGCGACCAATCTTGCACTAAACAGACCAACCTCATCGGCAGTGTTTGTTAAAATGTATATCATATTATCTGGTATGTCATCTGGTATGTCATCTGCTTTTTACTGACAGGATACCACGCAATACTTCCTTCTTGAAAATACATTTCCATATAAAGACTGAAGAACGAAAACACAGAAAAGGCATCTGCCACCCAGATCCTTTAAATGACTCATTATTTTGTGGAGGTGAAAAGCCACTAGCTCTACCTCTTTTATCGTTCCTGATATTTCATGATACTGGAACTTAAATTCCCATATAATTTTTTTATTGTTACACGAATTAAAATGTTGTTATCTGTGTTAGGCAAAACACGACAAGTTTTGCTTGTAACTCAACACCGACTGGGCCTTTGTTTAGAAATAATATGGTACCGGTACCGGTTTTTTTACTTACAAAATAGTAAATCAGCCAAAGTATTGATCCTCCTTGCACTCCATATCTTTGCATGGGAAGACTAAAGAGCAAAAATACATAAAAGACGTCTGCAACCATTAAAAAGAAGGGTATCTCAAATAGATCCTTTAAATGAGTCATCAGTTTGTGAAGGTGAAACACCAGTACTTCTACCTCTTTCAAGGTTCTTGATATGTCGTTGTTCCGGAACTTGAGTTCAGACACAATGTTTTTCACACGGTGGTATCTGATTTTTGTGGCCAGTAGCAATGTTGTTATAATAGTTCTCTCTATTAGAACATGACTCGAACGGATGAAGGTTGTCATTGGAAATATTAATAGATGAAAAATTGTTTCCATTGTTGTTGCCTGGTTGGGACTATAATTTCTGACGTAGGTTGAATATATTATTAGAAACCACGCGACATAGAAAATTACTAGATAAAATTTGAAGTGTTTCGACAGTTTTCTCTCGAACTTTGATTGCTCTGCGGACAACATATTGTCAACTAAGGAAAATTCACAGAACAATTCACGCCACGTCAATATTTTTCTGAAAGAGTTGATAGTTGGAGCCAATGGTACAAGTATAAAGTTTAACGGTGCTAAGCTTGATAAAACTTTAGGAAAATAATGGTTTTTGCCGCTCCTTACTGGTGATAATTCCCAAGACGCGGTAATACCTAAAATTATAAGTAAAGCGGTACCAGGTATAACTCGCTTTTTGTACTGGCTACTTCTTATTAAGGTATTTGTTTTGAAGTCAAAATAGGGAACAAGGCAAAGAAAACTGGCGAACCGAGCAATTGAGGCGAAAAAGAATACTTCGCCTTTAGAACTCATTTTGCTTTGATGGCTGCAGTTCGAATAAATATCCAAGGTATATTTATTTTGTTCAGACATTGTCGTTAATATTTAAATTTATATCGATTTTCATTTAATTTATATGATGTACGAGGGCCGTGGAAAAATGCTCTTATTCCCTTTCTACACTGAACAGAGATAGGGACAACATTGTTTTTTTTTTTTTTTTTTTTTTTTTTATGATCAAACACAAGCACTATAGGAAAAATCCTTTAGGGCACTCTGGGAGTGGTGCGTGTGCGCAAAAAGCGATTCACGTTGGTTTTGAATCGTTGGAGGTTATATTCGTTGGGAAAAACGACCTCGGGAAGGTTGTTCCACAAAGATGCAGTCCTGGAGAATATGTGTTTTAAACTTGCAATCTAGAAGTCACCTCTATTCTTTGCATACTCTTATAATTCCTTTACCATACTAATGGCTTGTTGATAATTGGTGACATTTGTTTGATTACTGCATTCAACTTCTTCATCAGAGTCGTCAGATATTGATGTGGTTTCAGTTTGGGCTACATAATCGGTAGGAATGGGGTCACTATCATCTTCTAATTGCATATTGCTGCCGGACTGCTGTCTGGGAATCACACATACTTTCATTCGGCGAAGTCCTTTCGCGCTGCCACGCATACGCGATTGGTTGCCGGTGTGTCTTTAGAGAGTTTTTGCACCGTACTTATGCGTCTCCCAAATACTTAAAAATCTCTTTTGCCCATTTAAAGGAGGGTTTTCGCACTCTTTGTATGAAAACAGCCTGTCCGCGTCCGCTCAAAGGAGAGTCTGCCCAAGAGAGGTTGATTTACATGGAATTTCATATACCTAGTTCCGGACTATGAAAAAATGTCCGCTTAATAGAGATGTCCACCAGATCAGAGGTGTCCGTTATGAGAGGTTTCACTGTATTAGCATTCTGCATAGGTTACCAGTGTTAAAGTTAAGTAGTGATAGTAATATAACAAACCCAAGAAATAAAAAGCACCGAACAAGTCCAAAATAACTAATAATCCAGGCGATTTGGGCGAAAAAGAAAATTTCTCTTTGTGAACTCAATTCATCATCACTATAAATGATGTTACTCAAATATATATATTAATAGAATATATCGATTGACATTAACCCATAATAATTATCTATACGAGGGATGTTGAAATAGTACACTACGTATCAAGGGCCGAAAAGCCTCCGCGACGCCCCGAGATATGTACCGTATTTTTTTTACAAGTGCTCCGAAGCTTTGATGCCAAATAAATAAAGAAATTCTTCAGACAGGTTTCCTGTCTACATGACGCGCATGGAGAATGTAAATATCTATTTATTATTTTTGACAAATAGGCTCGGTGGCCTAGTGGTATAGCGTACGCCTTGTGCTCTGAGAGTCGCGGGTTCAAATCCCGGCATTTCTGGTTTTATTTATTTTTTTACAAGTGCCCGAGTCTTTGAGGCCATATAAATAAAGAAATTCTTCAGACATTTTTCTAAAACATCTTTGAAAAATGAACTGCCAATTTAATTTATATATAATCCGCTATTTATTATCGCTTGTAGTATGGCTCGGTGGGTAGAGTGTCCGCCTGGCGATCTGAGGGTTGCGGGTTGAGATCCCGCACCGACAATTCTGGTTTTATTTATTTATGAGCACATGGTGACTCGAAGCGGGCGGGAAAAATCTTTCCCGCCCGCTCTCTTGGAAAACGCCACTTTTGGTGAAGAGAACATGCATGAAAAGAGGCACTTTCGGGGCACATGTAAAAAAAAGAATATTATACCGGTAAGTTTGTTTACTTACAAAATAGTAAATCAGCCAAGGTATTGATGATCCTTGCACTCCATATCTTTGCATGGGAATACATACGAGTAAAAATATATAAAATACGTCTGCGACCATTAAAAAGAAGGGTATCTCAAATAGATCCTTTAAATGAGTCATCAGTTTGTGAAGGTGAAACACCAGTACTTCTATCTCTTCCAAGGTTCTTGATATGTCGTTGTTCCGGAACTTGAGTTCAGACACAATGTTTTTCACACGGTGGTATCTGATTTTTGTAGCCAGTAGTAAGGTCGTTATAAGAATTCTCTCTAATAGTACATGACTCGCAATGATGAAGGTTGTCATGGGAAATATTAATAGATGAAAAATTGTTTCCATTGTTGTTGCCTGGTTGGGACTATAATTTCTGACGTAGGTTGAATATATTATTAGAAACCACGCAACATAGAAAATTACTAGATAAAATTTGAAGTGTTTCGACAGTTTTCTTTCGAACTTTGATTGCTCTGCGGACAACATATTGTCAACTAAGGAAAATTCACAGAACAATTCACGCCACGTCGACATTTTTCTGAAAGAGTTAATAGTTGGAGCCAATGGTACAAGTATAAAGTTTAATGGTGCTAAACTTGCTAAAACTTTAGGAAAATAATTGTTTTTGCCGTTCCTTACTGGTAAGAATTCCCAAGACGCGATAATACCTAAAAGTATAAGTAAAGCAGTACCAGGTATAACTCGCTTTTTGTACTGGCTACTTCTTATTAAGGTATTTGTTTTAAAGTCAAAATAGGGAACAAGACAAACAGAACTGGCGAACCGAGCAATTGAAGCGAAAAAGAATACTTCGCCTTTAGAATTCATTTTGCTTTGATGGCTGCAGTTCGAATAAATATCCAAGGTATATTTATTTCGTTCAGGCATTGTTGTTAATAATTAAATTTATATCGATTTTCTTTTAATTTCATATCATTTACGAGGGCCGTGGAAAAAATACTCTTATTCCGTTTCTACACTGAGCAGAGATAGGGACAATATTGTTTTGAGAATATACCAAATTACCAATATTAATGAAAATACTACCCAAAATTGCAGTTTTTGATACTGTTATTTTTTATTATTAAACTATTAGCATTCTGCATAGGCTACCAGAGTTAAAGTTAAGTAGTGACAGTAATGTAACAAACCCAAGAAATAAAAAGCACCGAACAAGTCCAAAATAACTAATAATCCAGGCGATTTTGGCGAAAAAGAAATTTTCTCTTTGTGAACTCATTTTGCTTCGATTACCAACGAAAGATACTGTAAAACCAACGAGCCTATAAATGATGTTACTTAAATATATTTATTAATAAAATATATCGATTCACATTAACCAATAAAAATGTTCTATACTAGAGATATTAAAAAATATTGTCTTCAACCCGAAAAAACCCATAATAATTGTCTATACAACTGATGTTTAAAAAAAAACATTGTCTAAAAAGAAAGTAAAGTTGACAGGGGTGAGCTTAGTTTAGTAATTGTGTCTGCAACCAGGCATACAGGTCGACAACTTTAACTGTAGCTACAAAAGGAATGCAGGCAAAAAAATGTCTTGGGATAACAATGTTGTCACATATATTAAATTTTAATTTAATAACATGTTACCAAGTAAACCCTAAAATTAAATTTACCTATTTAAAGTAAATTGTCATAAGTACATAAGAAACTAATATTCTATTATAGTTTCAATGTTCTTAAAACTTTCTTTTCATACTATTTATTTTAATATTTAAATGCAAAATAAAATATTTTTTCATTAAAGTACTTCTAATCTAAAAATAGGGCAACATGGCACAATATCAACGGTAACCATGGGTAACTGGTGGCTAGAGCTAATTTGATAGGTTATATCTCAGACAGAGGATGACGTCACGCGCCAGCGTGCTTGGTCGGCGATGTCCAATATGCTTCATCCAGTTGCGTAGTGATCGGGTTTATTTTAAAACTGTGATAATGAATGAATATACCCTGGTAAAACCCTTCATAGTCAGACCCGCGAAGTGATTGCCAATGTGTACAGGGTGTGTGAAGAGGAATCACAAATTAATACATTTAAATTGCCACTTAAGCGGAAGCTAGAAAGGCTCGCAATGTATACGGAGTAAGCGTGGGTGCAGTAAAAAACATGCACAAAGAAGATACTGAAAGGAAGAAAATAACCCGAATCAATTGTTGTAATCTCCTGTCAAAAATGGGCCCGTCTCTTTGCTGTCGAAAAAATCGAAGGCTTCGACTTTGGCATTGTTAGGAGAACAATACAAAAGTTTTATTTTCAACTAAAAGTATTTCCAACCTTAAAAAAGTTGCTACAACAGCTGAGAAGTGACATAAACTTTCCATTTTCCCTTGAAACTTTGAGGTGCATGTTGAAATCAAACGGATTTTATTGGCGAAAATGCCAAAATAAGCGAGGAATATTAATGAAAAGGCCTAATACAAATATATTCATGCTATGAAAAAATATATATTTTTACATTATTAAGATGATAATAGCACGCCCATGACTCGGCCATGTTTTAAAAGATATTGCTTCCCCCTTACCGATACCGCGTAGCTATACACTTGGTTGTCGAACTGTACATGACTGTATTACCAACCTTTAAAAAAGAAAAATACTCTTTCGAAACAAGCTCAGTTAAATACTGTAAACGGTATCGAACTAGCTTGATATGAAACCCAAATAATAAATAGTATATTAAAGTGCATATTTTATAAGGCATCACATTTTAGCAGCCGCCCGCTTGCGGCGAGTTTTCTAAGGAGACTAGTGCTACAATATCTTTTTTCTATTTTGGTTTCATATGAAAGCTTTTTCGATACCGTTTTCAGTATCGTAATAAACTTTTTTCGATGCCGTTTTTTTCATTTTAAACGGTTGGTGGTACTCAGTGGCGTAGTAACGGGGGTGGTTTTGGGGACAAAACCCCCCCCAAAATGATTCGTTTTACAGAAAGTTTCTTGTAACTCTGGACACGAATTCGTTTTACAGAAAGTTTCTTGTAACTCTGGACACGAATTTCAATGCACTTGGCTATAATAAATACTAAAGTTAATTATCTATTAACAGAACTTGACCTTTGAATTTTACTAAGTGCCTCTAACCCCCCCTGAAAAATTCTCTAACTACGCCACTGGTGGTACTGCTGTGTATCTTTGGTTGCATAATAAACAATTCCTAAACTAACCTCACAATCACAAGTTTAGATCAACACGTAATATAGTCTGTTACAAAGATATCAATTTAAAGCTAATAAATACACTGTACACTAATTATACTTATTTATTATTGAAAGTGCAGTGTTATAAACATTTATTGTGACCGTACTTGTGTCTGCAGCGTTAATTTTAAAATCGGGCATAGTTTGTGTGTTTGAAACGTTTTGTTCAGGATTAATCCTTATTTGCGGATCCAATAATCCACTTTTATTAAGAACTGATTGTAAAAAATTAATGTATAGGTAGGTACTGTACAATTTTTTTACCTTTAAACCTAACTAAATGCTATTTTCAGCCTCAGTTATAAACTTATTGATATCCTCTAAATCTAAAATGGAAGATTTTTGTGCTTGTAGCTCTCAGATAGCCTTTTTAAAAATGCTTGAAGTCTTTCATAATTTGTTATATCTGTGTTTTCATAAATGTTAATGCAAGCTTTTAATTTTGAGTATAAGGACCACAGAGTCGACGACTTCTTAGTTTTACTTTCCTTCTCAAATTAAGCGATTAGAACATTTTCACTACTTCTAGAAACACCCTTCGCAGTACACCAGGTTGTGAAGGTCTTGTAGTCTTTTTCGTATACTTTCTTGGACTTTTTTGGTAAAAGTTGATCCAATGTATTATTTGCAATTCCCCTTAACTCAGGAGGAGTTAAATTAATATCTTCTTGATCCATTATTGATTAATTTTAAGAAAGCTTTCAATATTCGCGACAAAATATCGGTCACGTATAATTTATCAACGCTTACTTGATAAATAATTTGACTATTGCCAACATAAAATTTAAACATACAAATTTACAAAATTTTTATGGCATTTAATTATGTGTATTTTTATTAAAAAATTCACAAAATGGAAAAAATAATATAAAGTACATGTTTTATAAAGCTATTATAGCACTTGTCCAGTTAGAAAACTCGCCGCAAGCGCCTCGTTTTCTAACATGGACGCGTGCTAAAATATCATGCTTTATAAAACTTGTACTTTAATATACTATTTCTATTTGGGTTTCAAAATAGCTACATTATGAAATGCAAAAAAATTGAATAACTTGCCACTTTATGAAACTGAAATTTTATTTTTTTTCATGTTGGCAACAAGTAGGATTCGAATTTTAGGCCTACCTCGATTTGGTTGAAATTAGTTTTCTAGGCATTATGGATTCGATAGAAATTTTTTACTTTAAAATACTAACCCTTAAGCTTTTTTAAAGTTTTTCCAGTTTATTTTCTGCAATTTCTCGTATTTCTGACGGAGTACAACTTTCTTCCTGACTCATTTTTATTTACTTTAATAATATATTTATGTTTAATTATGACGCATGGGGAGAAGCTTTGTTGTGTTCAATTGTTTCTATCATGGCATAGTTGATACTTGTAAAATTTTATTAAATTGTAAAAGTATTGCCAACCCAAAAAGAAAATATTAATTTAAATGGAAAATATCTACTATATTTGTTAAAGTTTTTCATACTTTAAAGACCGAAATAGAAAAAGTATTATAAAATACACGGTTTATAAAGCAATTGGAGCACTCGCTTCGCCGGTCGTTCTAAATTAAACGCGTACCCTAAGATCATGTCTTATGAAACTTGTATCTTAATATACTATATAAAACATGTACACGATATCAAACCAAAACAGGAAAAAAACATTTCCATAATTGTATGTCGGTACGAAAGATATTGCAAACTACAGATAGAAGAATGTACATTTCTAGCCTATGCAACGAATGCAAATAGTCTTTCCTACCTCTTTCGGTCATTATTGCGGCATAGCCAGATTGACATATTAAACCAATTAAAAATTTGTTCATTTAGCAATTACAACTAGTTTAAGATGAATCCGCACTTGCTTTTAAAGTACATTTTTTCCCAATAATTTTACTATAAACTGATAATTGATGATAACCGATCATGGTGCATTCATGTGTAGTTTGTAAAAGAGTGGATCTTTTAATTAAGGATTTATCTTTCCATCGGTAAGTATGGTTATGTTTTAATATTTAACCATCTGATATAACCAGACTTTAGCATTGTTGCCATTCAGACAACAAACATGTAGTTCTCTCTTCTACCCATTACTGATTTTCAATAACATTTCACACAATCACTGTATCACTTTTCAAGAGTTTTATAAATGGATCATGGGATCTGTAGTTTACAATACCTTTGGTCGATACTTACAAAATAGTATACCAACCAGCTTATACTGACTCCTAGAAATCCGTGTTTCGCCATATAAAGACTAATTGACAAAAATACATAAAATACATGAACAGCCATTAAAAAGAAGGAGAACTCTAAAAGGTCCTTAATGTAAGTGGTTATTTTGTAAAGATGGAAAGCCAAAACCTCTACCTCTCTTAAGGTTTCTGATATATCATTTTCCTGCCACTTAAGTTAAGTTTCTTTACTTGCTGATATCTGATTTTTGTGGCCAGTAATAAAATAATAACGATAATACGTTGTAAGATAATATTACTGCATAAAATGATATGTCTAAGTGGGAATATTGATAGGCTCAATATTGATTCTGTGACTGTATTGTGATGCTGAGTGGCGGAGATTAAGTACAAACTTAGACATATAGTGATATTAAGAATTACAAGATATTTTTTGCCCTGCTTAGAATGTTTTTTTTCAAAATTCGATTGTTCCGTGGATAATATCGTATCGACTAAATGAAATTCACAGAGCAGTTGTTGCCAAATGAATCTTTTCGGCAAAGCGTTAAAAGTTCCAGACAAAGGTATAAGAAATGAACTTAGCTGTGCAAGAAAAAAGAAAACGTTTCTGTTTTTTCCTGTTTGTTGTAAGGATTGCCAACACGATACACAACTTAAAAATGTCAGTAGCGTAGTGACGAGTATACCTGGATGTTGGTACCATTTTTTTATTATTAAAGTATTAGTTTTAAAGTCAAAGTACGGCACGAGACCAAAAAGACTGGCGAACGGGGCAATTGTAGCGAAAAATAATACTTTTCCTCCGCTCATTTTACTTCGATCACCTGACAAGTACTGTTAAATAATGTTATTAACGTTTTTATATTAATAAAAAATTATATCGATTGCCATTAATCTCACTAATAACGTTGTACGGACGCGCGACGTTAGAAAAATGCATCGCCTATGTACAGGGTGATCCACGTAAGATGACGATTGAAGTATTACATCCAGGTTGTCAATTTGAAAACTTCCCAGCCTTAAGGAAAAGGCTTCCAGTAAATTATATTACAAATCGGACAGACACGTCACTTTTATTATGAGGGGGGACGCTTTTAAAGAAAATTTGCAGATTCCCTGGGAGGAGTACGTGTTACCCTTAAAAATCTTAAATGGGGAGAGCACAAGTGATACATCATTTTATAGGTTTTTTGAGTAGCAGTTTCCGGCAAAGTGCGTTCCAAAATTGGACGTGCTTTGAACTTACCTGCACTGATTTATGATTTTTGGGATATTATTTAAAAAGAAACATTATGTTGACTCTCTTTTAGTAGAATTATTAGCGGCCCGTTGGTAGTCACTCTGGGGACACCCTGTACAAGGTGTCCCATTTTCGACACTTTTATATGGTATCTCCGTAATTGTTAGTGTTATCAAAAAACTAATGTAGGTGTCATGTGCTCTTTTTGGGTCAAACTTTTAAAATGGTATAATCAAAATTTGAAAATTTTCTCTCGCTTAAGAGATTTACAATTGATATTTTCAAAATTAACCTATATTTTCTTAGTTAAAAGAGATACAGAAAAATGTTATATACAGAAGTTTCTTTATATTGATTGTTGAATAATCTGCCGTTTTCAGAATAAGTATACGGGATTAGGTAAAAAGTTATCGTACCTAACCTAATTTTTTTAAATGGAACACCCTGTATATTTAATCTATATACTATATAATATTTTAAATTATGCTTTGAAATATATAAGACACCATGAATGATCTTGGATTTATTAAACTTTATTACTTTAAACCACGGTAGACCATGGAACAGAAGCTAATATCCTAGAAACAACTATGTTGACTATTAACATTTAACGTCAATTTCATTTTTACAAATTCATTTGCGAAAATGGCCTATCGACATTTTGAAAAATTTGATATGATATCAGTCTATATTGAAAGTGGAAAAAACGAAGAAATGGCGCAAAATGTATATTTTGTTCGCTATCCGGAAAGACAGTAACCATTTAAGGACATATTCCGAACATATGCGATGATTCCCCGTTTCAAAGTAATAAAGTTTAAATAAATCGCCTAGGAAACCAATGTCATCCATGGTTTGTTATATATTTTAAAGGATAATTTAAAATAGTAACTTTTTAGATTAAAATATACAGGGTGTTCCATTTAAAAAAATGAGGTTAGGTCCGATAACTTTTTTACCTGACCCCGTATATTTATTTTGAAAACGGTAGATTATTCAATAATCAATATAAAGGAACTTGTGTATAAAACATTTTTCTGTATCTCTTTTAACTAAGAGAATATAGGGTAATTTTGAAATTGTCAATTTTTTGATTTTCCCCCGTATCTCTTAAGCGAGCGCAAATTTTCAACTTTTGATTTTACCATTTTAAGTTTGACCCAAAAAGAGCACATGACACCTACATTACTTTTTTGATAACACTAACAATTACGGAGGTACCCTATAAAAGTGTCGTAATAGGGACACCCTGTACGTAATTAACACCCTTATATCGACGGGTACTTACAAAATAGTATATCAACCAGCTTATGCTGCCTCCTAGAAATCCGTATTTTGTCATAAGAAGACCAAGTGTAAAAAATACATAAAATGAGTTTACCATTAAAAAGAATGAGAACTCAAAAATATCCTGAATGAAAGTCATTATTTTGTAAAGATGGAAAGCCAAAGTTTCTACCTCTCTTAAGGTTTTTGATATATCATTGTCCTGCCACTTAAGTTCAAGCACAAGTTTTTTTACGTGTTGATATCTGATTTTTGTGGCCAGCAATAAAATTATAATAATAATTCGTTGTGAGAGAATGTTAGTCCATAAAATTGTAGTTGTTAGTGGAAATATTGATATGTTCAAAATTGTTTCTATGATTGTATTGTGCTTCTTAATAGCATAGCCTAAGAACACACTTATAGACATAGTGAAATTAAAAATTACCAAACATTTTCGACCGTGCTTAGAAAGTTTTTGTTCAAAATTCGATTTTTCTATCGATAATATCGCATCGACTGAATGAAATTCACAGAACAGTTGCTGCCAAGTTGATCTTTTTCTGAACGTATTGAAAGTTGCAGTCAAAGGTATCAGAAATAAACTTAGCGCTGTTATAAATGAGGCTGCATTAACAACGTTGTTTCTGTTTATTGTTGTTTGTTCCCAACACGATACGCCGTATAAAAATATCCATAAAATAGTAACGAATATAACGTGACATTTGTACCTGTGTTTTCTTATTAAAGTATTTGTTTTAAAGTCAAAGTACGGAACAAGACCAAAATATTTGACAAATGGGAAAATTGGGGCTATACAGAAAACTTCGCTTTCTTCTTCACTCATTTTACTTCTAGGAGTCGGAAAAATACTGATCAATAACGTTATTTTACGCTTTAATATTAATTAAAATTTATATCGATTGTCATTAGTCTAATAACGTGTTACCCAGGCACGGATCCAGGGGGGAGGTCATGGGGGTCATGACCACCCCAAACCAGAAATTTAACACGAAAAATACCATATATACCGGTCTGACTAACGCGACAGGGTATTACTTTTCGTAACTTTTCCTTGTATGACCCTCCTCCCCTAAACGAAGTTTGACCCCCCCCCAACCGAAGTTTGACCCGCCCAAATCGAAGTTCTGGATCCGCCCTTGGTTTTACAAGGATTGTGAAAAAATGCATTTTTTTACTTCCATTGGTGATAAAATTGAACAGGGGGGTCAATTAATACGACCCAAACTGAAAACTAATCATTAATCAATTAATCATGTAGCTGTTTTTTTCATTTTACATTATATAAGATAATATCTCTTTCGCGTTTAATTTAGAAAAGGACCCGCAAAGCGTGGAATTTTCTAAAGTACAAGTGCTCTAATTGTCTTATGAACCGTGTATTTTATAATACTCTTTCTATTTGGGTCTTTTAAATCTGGAAAACTTTTAAAAATATAGTAGATTTTTTCCATTTAATATTTTCTTTTTGGGTTGGCAATACTTTTACAATTTAATAAAATATGCCATGATAGAAACAATTGAACACAACCAAGCTTCTTCCCATCCGTCATAATTAAAAATAAATATATTATTAAACTTAATAAAAATGAGTCAGGAAGAAAGTTGTACTCCGTCAGAAATACAAGAAATTGCAGAAAATAATCTAGAAATAATTTAAAAAAGAATATGCAAAACTTTGAGTTATCGTGCGAGCAGAACAAAGTTCAAAATATTGAACAAAATAATAGATAATACTATTGAACAGAATATTGTGTCGATACAGAATCTGACAGGGATAGCAATTAATGCCCAGGAAATGTCTACAGTAACTATAAATATGTATATATAAAGTAATATGTATAATACTATATTGAATTTAAAATAAAAATAGTACTTTATTGAATAAAACCTTAGAAATAGAGCATAAACTGAAAGATATTTCTATCATTTTTAGGTTATGTTGTTTTATAGTTGTGACTAGAAATTAGTTGACGGACACCGTCAGCATGTTATATATTTCCGAGTATAGGTATTTCAGATAAATATCCAGTAAAAATGATCTATTTGCAAGATTTATGGTTAGTATTTTAAAGTTTTCTATAAAAATTTCTATCGAATCCATAATGCCTAGAAAACTAATTTCAACGAAATCGAAGTAAGTCTAAAATTCGAACCCTACTTGCTGCCAACATAAAAAAAATTCAGTTTCATAAAGTGGCAGGTTATTAAATTTTTTTGCATTTCATAATGTAGCCATTATGAAACCCAAATAGAAAAAATAATAATAGCACGTCCATGACTAGGCCATGGTTTAAACGATATTGCTTTCCCCCCTTACCGATATGTCTGAGACACAGATCCACTTGTCGACCTATAACTTTAACGCAATCTGTCTAGTTATACCAACACGTCAATGTGCATTAAACAGGAAACACTGATGTAACAGATTCAATTTAATTCGCGACAGTCGAAGAAAAATCTGCGAAAATAGCATTTCTATTGAAGATATTTGAAAATGTGACATTCATTTGGTGCAGAACAAAATTCACAACAATCCATCTATTTCTACTTTACTTACACAACAGAATATCCCCCAGGTGAGAAACAAGCCTTGAAATCCATGTTTTTTCATAAGTAGACTAAATACTAAACATATATAAAACGCATTTCCAACCATTAGAAAAAACGAGTATTCGAATAAGTGCTTGAATAGAATTACTATTGTGTTAAGACGAAATGCCAATATTTCTATCTTTTTTGCTTTTACTTTGTCGTACGAGAATTTAAGCTGATGCGCGAGCTCTTTTACATGTTGATATCTTCTTTTTATAGCCAATAATAAAGTTACAATAATAATTCGTTCCAATAAAGTCGAACTCAATGAAATGTAATTCGCTACGGGAAATAGTGATAGACCCAAAACCCTTTCTGTAGTTGTCTTATGTTGTAAACCATAGATCTGGACATTGTATATGTATATATTTAAAAACAGCGTGACATATAGAAGGATCAGATAGCGACGCGCGTTTTTAGACAGATTTTTCTCAAATTTAGATTTTTCGATGGATAATACGTCATCAACTATAGAAAATTCAGTGAATAGTTTGCACCAAGTAGATTTTTTTCCGTAAGAGTTGATGACTGCAGTTAATGGAATTAGATTAAGCAGGCACGGCGCGAACACTAACATAACTCTTAAAACATTGTTCTTGCTTCTTTTAATACTTCGTAAGGACTCCCAAACCGATACACAAAAAAAAATTGTAATTAAAATCGTACCAAGTATAACTCGCTTTTTGTACTGGCTACTTCTTATTAAGGTGTTAGTTTTAAAGTCGAAATAGGGAACAAGACAAAGAAAACTGGCGAACCGAGCAATTGAGGAGAAAAAGAATCCTTCGCCTTCCGAACTCATTTTGCTACGGATAATAAAGTAAAAATATCTAAAATATATAGACCCAAATGTTATTGTGCAAACATTGCCGTTAATTGAAATGATATCGATTGTTTTTTTAACATAATATTATGTTTTACGAGGTATGTGGAGAAAAATAATTCATATCAGATATATACAGTGAGTCCCAGAAGAAATAAATGTCTAAATTCATTTAAAATTCAGCGGTAAGTTTTTTCAAAAAACGCTCGTACCCGGCGATTTTGATTTTTTAATTTTATTTTTTTTGTGGTAATTTCATGTATACAGGGTAGCTCAAAAATAAGTTACGACTATCAACTTCATTTTTTCAAATGAAAACATATATTTTTTATTTCATTTTTGAATTTTGCATTGAATTCTAAGCATGTTTCATGTACCATGTCCTATACATAAACTCAACAGTTATTGAAAAAATTAGGATTGAACATATCATTTAGGGAATCCAACGATCTATCAAATCTTCTGGCAATATGGCATTTTGGGCTCCATAATAAGTAAGCGTGTACTGTCTCCCTGTCACCGTTTATTTCCATAGAAACTGTATGACAATTTTATTTCAAATAAGTATAATTATTGTCAAGCGTAGTTTCAAAGTTGCGGTTTTCACAATAATGGTGAAGTTAACGGAACGGGAAAAAATTAAAATTCTATGCATGGTTGGGTTTGGTGATAAAACACGTACTCAAATAGAAACAGCCCAATTATTTAATGAAATCCATCCTGATCGTCCTCCCATATGTCAAAAGATGGTGAGTAGAATAGAGGCTAAGTTTAGAGAATTCGGTCATGTTAGAGATTTGCCTAAATCTGGTCGTCCTACACGAGATGAAAATGAACAACTTGACGTTTTGCTTTCCTTGGAAGAAAATCCATGTACTCCCCTGTCGTACATTGGGGCCGATTTACACATGCCGAAATCTGTTGTTCACCGAGTAGTTCAAAAGCACAAATATCACCCATACAAAGTTATTCCAGTGCATGAGTTATTTGAAGATGATTTCGATAGGCGAAGTGAGTTTTGCGGACGCATGCAAAATATGTGCAATCTAGATAATAATTTAGTAAAAAATATTACTTTTCGGATGAAGCTACGTTCTATTTGAATGGTAATGTGAACAGACAAAATTGTCGATATTGGGCAACAGAAAATCCGCATTGGATGATAGAGGTTTACAGCCAGTACCCTAAGAAAATAAATGTTTGGTGTGTAATCGTACGCGAAAGAGTAATTGGTCCATTTTTCTTTGAACAGTCTTTAACTGGACAAGTATATCTCGAATTTCTCCAACTAGAATTAATTCCAGCATTAGTGGCTTTATTTCCGAATCCATTGGATCCAGATTCCCCTGACGAAGAACTGATATTCCAACAAGATGGTGCTCCTCCGCACTATGCGGCCACTGTGCGCACATTTTTGGATGAAACCTTTCCCAATCGGTGGATTGGAAGGAGAGGACCTATCGAATGGCCTGCTAGGTCGCCAGACCTAACTCCGCTGGACTTTTTTTTGTGGGGTTACCTCAAATCAAAAGTATTTGTTAACAGGCCAAACAATATGCAGAAGTTGAAAGAAAGGATCCGAAGAGAAGTGCGTGTCATAACTCCGGAAATGGTTGGAAACGTGCAAAGAGAGTTTATTGATCGTCTTGGATATTGTCAAGCCGTAAATGGCGCACATTTTCAACATTTAATTTGATTTTGTTGTGTTTTTTTTTAATAAACAGGTCTTACTTATAGATATGTTCAATCCTAATTTTTTCAATAACTGTTGAGTTTATGTATAGGACATGGTACATGAAACATGCTTAGAATTCAATGCAAAATTCAAAAATGAAATAAAAAATATATGTTTTCATTTGAAAAAATTAAGTTGATGGTCGTAACTTATTTTGAGCTACCCTGTATACATGAAATTACCACAAAAAAAATAAAATTAAAAAATCAAAATCGACGGGTACGAGCGTTTTTTGAAAAAACTTACCGCTGAATTTTAAATGAATTTAGACAGTTCTTTTGGGACTCACTGTATATGACGATGAAATAGAAGCAAGAAGAGCGGGCCAAACTCAGTGAAAAGACTCATATGTCCTTTCTAATTTTCATTTGTTCGGGTTTGTTCGTGTCATACAAGCGTGCTTATAAAAGAATCTTAAAACGGACTACCACGACCAATAGATATACATCCTATCGGACGGCCAAGCTGCTCTTAAGGGTCTGAACTCCAATCGATTCACATCAAAATTCGCACTGAAGTGCCTTACTAACCTAAAAGGTAGAACTCTTGTTCCTGGTCACTCTGGAATAATAGGAAATCAAGAACTATTCTACACAGACACAGACCAACTGTAAGAGAACACATGTTTTCAAAACTTTCCTTCCGGCTATTTTGGCGTAACGTTTAAATAAAAGTCAGACAGTATCTTAATGGTCAAGTCGAATTTAATGCTAAGAAAACCCAGCCTGCGTTTTTTTAAGAAGGTTAACATTGTAGAACCGAATATAGTCATGGCTGGACACGTAATTCTACTGGCTTCGTCTATTAATTTGCTGGACGTCAACCAGGTTGTGGTAATCGCCAAGGCAGCTTCGCAGAAACTTGGTGTACTGGACCGGAAGTTGTATACATCTCAACAACTTTTGACATTCTACAAAGCCCATATTCGACCATCACTAGAATACTGATCTTATAACTGGAGCTCTGCATTCAAGAGAACTCTTCGGCTACTGGATTCCATCGAGAGGAGAGCCATTCGTCTGATCGGAGACCACACGAGCTGACCATGAACCTCGACAGCCTAGAACAGCGTTCCTCAAACTGGGGTCCGCGGACCCCTTGGGGGTCCGTGAGCAATTACTTAGGGGTCCGCGAATCACCAAGTGGAAATAAAATGTCGCAAAAACAAAATATCGAAATCGACTTAATGCCGAACCAGATATATAACACTGCAGCTTTCTTCAAATCAAGCCCAATATAAAATAACCGTGTGGAAGAAGAAAGCAGTACTACCCATCCCATTAAGAACATTTTCTGCAGCCAGTGATATATAAACCACAATCTATCTTTGGCAATGAAGCTTAGACTCTTACGTTGTTACGTTTCAGTCCTGCTGTATGGAGTGGAAACCTAGACACTCACTAAGGAAACTGCGAGGAGACTTGAAGCGTTTGAACCCTGGATATATTGAAAATATCTTGGACACAAAGGATTACCAACACAGAAGCAATGCGACGAATGAATAAAGAACCAGAACTATTAAATACCGTAAAATGCCGGAAACTTCAGTATTTCGGACACATAATGCGGAATCCAGATAGATACGGGCTATTACAACAAATCCTATAAGGCAAAATTAGCAGCAGGAGAGCACCTGGCCGAAGGAAAATATCTTGGTTGGCAAATCTTAGAACATGGTTTGACAAATTATCAGCAGGACTCTTCCGAGTCGCCATCAACAAAGTAAGAATGGCCATGCTGATTATCAACATCCGGAACGGATAGGCACTTGAAGAAGAAGAAGTGATATATTATTCAGATCATTGTTTATTAATGCTTTTTGATTTATTAAAAAGGATAAGATTCCAATAAAAATTATTTTTAAGGAAAGGCATGACTTCCTCGCCTAGAAATAATTCTGTAGTAATGCAGGGAGCGGGTGGGGTGTCCACAAAAAGATTTCATGATCAGAAGGGGACCACGGTCAAAAATGTTTGAGAAACGCTGGCCTAGAACATGACGATAGGTTGATGATTTGGCTCCCTTTCACAGATATTTGCATGGAAAATGATCAATTGAACCGACGAATAGCACTATCGCATGTGGTTCTATCCTTACTATTCGAACTTTATTGTTTCTTTCATCTGGAGGACGTCATCCTTGTGGTGCAACCTTCCTGAGGTCGTTTTTCCCAACGAATATAACCTCCAACGATTCAAAGACAACGTGAATCGCTGTCCTTAACGGATTTTTCCTATAGTGCTTAGTGTTAAAAGATAAAAAAAAGGTTTTACTTACAAAGTAGTATATGACCCATGCTACAGTAACTGCATCTAATCCATGCTTTACCAAATGAAGACTGCATATCAGAAATACATAAAACGCGTCCGCGACCATTAAAAAAAACGGAAGCTCATATAGATTCTTAACAATAGCCATTATTTTGTAAAGATGAAAGGACAGCACTTCCACCTTCTCTAAGGTTTTTGAAATATCATTGTTCTGGAACTTAATGTTCCTCGCAGTTTGTTTTACCCTTTGATATCTGATTTTGGCGGCCAGTAGTAAAGTTATTATAATTATTCGTTCTAATAAAACATAACTGGTTACGATGAAATTTGCCAGAGGAAACACTAATAGCCACAAAGCTACTTCTACGTTAGTTTTATGGTGTCCAGCGTAGTCGCGTACGTAGATCAGATATAAATTTAGGAACAATATAAAATTAAGTGCTATTATATAAATTCTGGCGTATTTGGACAGGTGTTTATCAAATTTGTATCGAGGCATGGATAACATGTCGTCCACTAAGGAAAATTCACAGAATAATTGACGCCAAGTTGATTGTTTCCTGTGAGAGTTAATGATTGCCATTAATGGTGTGAGATTGAGCGCTACAGGTGTTATGACTGCTATAACTTTAAGAGCATTGTTTGTGATTTTTCTTACCACTAAATAAAGTTCCCAAAAAGTTACACAAGTTAATATTGACATTAAAATGCTAACAAGTATAACTTGATTTTTGTACCGGTTTTTCCTTATTAAAGAATTACTTTTAAAGTCAAAGTAAGGAAAAATTCGAAAGAAGGTAGCAAACCGGGCAATTGGGACGAAAAAGAGAACTTTGTCGTTCGCACTCATTTTGCTTCCATGACTGAAGAATTGTGTACAAATAAAAACATTATTTGGGGGTTTCCAAGCTAATTAAAGCAATTAACATAATATTGATTGCTGATAGTAGTAATACAATTACTTTCACTTACTTACTTTGTACGGCCAAGGCCAACAATATATTACCATAGCCAGGAAGAAGACAAACAGCCGTGTTAAGAAATCGAAGCAGGCATAAAACTTATGGCATCCATTGGCAAAGCGCACGTGCTTTTCAAATGACACTATAAAATAATTCTTACACACTTTTACATCATTAAAGCGACCTTTCTCGCGAAAAGATTAAAACATTAAAAATTATTTTATAATTTAAGGACGCTTTGCTTTCGCTATTTTCATTCACGTTACATATCATTCATATGTTGCTTGATTATATTCCATGCCAAACGAAGGAAATTCACATGTAAAATTATTTAACAACTCGGCCTGTTCGCATTTTATTTCTGTCTCTGTCTGCATCAACCTTTCTCGATTCGGTAAAGTGAGACAAATATGGCCAATCAAATCGGCGTCATAAAACACGCCCACTTTATGGCTTTCAGATATAACTACGTAAGTCTGATATTGATCCATAGGAATGTTTGACACACATAGAAAACGTAGGTCTTAGCGGCGATAGGTATGGCGTGACGTGACTTGCATGGCCTTCTTACGTGTTTCGATCCCCGCCATAAGAAGTCTCACCGGGCTGTGATAAACTATTGACCTTAACCGGCGAACAGGACCGTACTTCGCCCTTAATGAAAACGATTACACCTTCTTTACTGGGCAATAAACAATATATTTTCTTTTCGCATAAAATAAGGCCTGTGGCCATTACTGACAAGCCACTTTTAGAATTAATTTTGATATTTATGTCCACCTATCGATAGATTTTTAATATCGTTACATCCCTATTTCGGTTCTGGACGGTCGTCGTAGGTTGGCAACCAAATCGGAACCAATGCCGGCGGGGTTGCCTATATGACGGCGACAACATTGTGCTTAAGACAACCGACGAGTAACCTTAAAAAATATGATCGGTAAACCGTGCGCGCCAACCAATTTTTTCACTAATAAAATTTAACTTTTTACTGCACACCCCATAATTTCCTACACTGATGGACAGTGTATTTGTATGGGTATGTTAAAAAAAACATATTTTCTCGGACCGGCGTTTGGAGACCACTGCCCTAAATCATACTCTAATAGTAATCAAGTTGCGAAACATGTTTCTTTAGAAGTCGAGATGTCTTATAGCGCATCCCCTTCCCAAGAGTAATGTTTTCAATTTACAAGAAAGGCAGTTATACTTACTAAATTGTATATTATCCAAAATATACCGGTTACTTGAAATCCGTGTTTTACCATATAAATGGTATAGGACAAAGATAAATGAAAGGCATTTGTAACCATTAGAAATAGGGGGAACTCAAAGAGATCTTTCAAATGCGTTTCTGTATTGTAAAGATGAAAAGCGAGCACTTCTACCTTTTTCAATATGTTCTGTTTGTCATTGTTTTGGAACTTAAGTTTGCATATAAGTTTTCCCGTGTATTGGTATCTGCTTCTAAGAGCCAGCAGTAAAGTTACGATAATAATTCGTTCTAATAGAGTCGTGCTAAACATAATGAAGTTAGCTGCAGGAAATATTAATGCATACAAAATTATTTCAATGGCTGTTTTCAGTTTTGCACCATAGATCATTATCATCGTGTAACTGAAATATATGCTAAGAAATAGCGTGAGATAAAGAATTGTGAAGTAACGTTTGGAGTGTTGAGCCAATAGTTTTTCAAATTTCGATTGTTCTACTGATAACGTTTCATCGACTAAAGAAAATTCACGAAATAGTTCACCCCAAGTAGTTTCTTTTCTGTACGAATTAATAGCGGCAATTAGTGGTACGAGATGAAGCCCTAATATTGCTAAAATTTCCATAACTCGAAAAAAAAAGCGTGTGGTTGTTCTCGATTGTCTTGAGGCCTCCCAAAACGATACACAACCTAAACTTATAATTAGAATAGTGACAAGTATCACTTGCATTTTGTACTGTTTTCTTTTTATTAAATAATTGGTTTTAAAATCAAAGTACGGAACAAGGTGGAAGAAGCACGCGATCCGGGCAATTGGAACGAAAAAGAAAACTTGGTCTCGCAAACACATTTTAGGTATTCGAGAGGTAACTTATAAATGAACGTATGAGGAAATGTTTGTTAATTAAATAATGTATATCGATTTTCACTAACATCGTTATACGTGGATATTAGGCAAGATCGCTTTTAGATAAGCGATCACAAATAATATCTAAGGCGAATCCGAAATACAATGTTTCAAGTTTCCTGGGTGTCCCAACTCTATTTATAGGCGTCATAATTATCTTTTACCCTGTACATGATGTAAAAAAAGACACATAGTTCTTGCTTTAAAAAAAATAACCTTTAGTGGGAGTACATTTAAGTCTGGAGCTCTGCACCCAATCACACTCCTCGGTTACTGGATTCCATCTAAATGAGGGCCATTCGTCTGATCGGAGAACACAACGAGTTGACGAAGAACCTCGACAGCCTAGAATATCGAAGACAGGTTGGTGATTTGGCTCTCTTTCCATATTTTCCTGGCAAATGTTCGACTGAAGCGACGAATAGTACTACCGCATATGGTTCATACTTAGTTCTCCTCGAACTTCATTGTTTCTTTCATCGTGTTTGTCAATGAATCCAACCTCCAACAATTCAAAGCCAACGAGAATCGCTGTATTTCCACACGCACCACCTGCCCTTAATGGATTTTTCCTATTGTGCTTAGTGTTAGAACATAAAAAAAGGTTTTACTTACACAGTAGTATATGAGCCATGTTACAAGAACTCCGTTAAATCCATCCCTTACCATATAAAGACTGCATATCAGAAATGCATAAAAGGCGTCCGCGACCATTAAAAAAAACGGAAGCTCATATAGATTCTTAACAATAGCCATTATTTTGTAAAGATGAAAGGACAGCACTTCCACCTTCTCTAAGGTTTTTGAGATATCATTGTTCTGGAACTTAATTTTCCTCACAATTTTTTTTACCCTTTGATATCTGATTTTGGCGGCCAGTAGTAAAGTTATTATAATTATTCGTTCCAATAAAATATAACTGGATAAGATGAAATTTGTTAGAGGAAACACTAATAGCCACAAAGTTACTTCTACGTTAGCTTTTTGTTGTCCAACATAGCCGCGTACGTAGATCAGATATAAATTTAGGAACAATATAAAATTCAGTGCTATTATATAAATTCTGGCGTATTTTGACAGGTGTTTATCAAATTTGGCTCGTGGCATGGACAACAGGTCGTCCACTAAGGAAAATTCACAGAATAATTGACGCCAAGTTGATTGTTTTCTGTGAGAGTTAATGATTGCCATTAATGGTATGACATTGACGGCTAATGGTGCTATGACTGACATAATTTTAAAAGCGTTGTTTGTGATGTATATTGCTTCTATACAAATTTCCCAGAAGGATACACAAGTTAAGATTGAAATTAAAATGCTAACAAGTATAACTTGAATTTTGTACCATTTCTTCCTTATTAAGGAATTAGTTTTAAAGTCAAAGTAAGGAAAAATTCCAAGGAAGTTTGCAAACCGGGCAATTGGGACGAAAAAGCGAACATTGTCTCTCGCACTCATTTTGCTTCTATGACTGACGAATTATGTACAAATAAAAAGGACTAAAATGAAGGTTTCTAAGCTAATTTAAGTAATTAACGTTATATTGATTGGTGATAAAAATAGAAGTTTTACATAGAAAAGGAGCCGAAGTGGTCTAGCGAGTGCAATTTGACACATTCAAGGGATTATATACGCTAGTTTGTGTACTCTCAGCATTGGCAACGAAGTATATACAGAAATAGTAAATTATCACTAATTTAGTTAAGTTAATGAGAAGCAGACTCAACCATCGCATTATACATTATTTTTTTCATCCCTTCAATAAATGATGGCTACCCCTCTTGGGTCGCAAGGGATATAAAGTCTGTTTCGTTGCCGTTGATAGCTCGATACCCTCATTAAAGATTCAAAACAAGGGCCCGGTGGCCTAAAATATTTTACCTATAAAATGGTCTTTTTACGTACATCTAGCATAAAGATGAAGAAATTTTGACCTATTCCACCGGGTAACAGATAAAGTAACAATAGAGCCATAAAATGAAATGAAACGATAATGATTAAAACGGCCCATCATGGTCGGAGAGTTGGGTTTTTAATGTAACCGCTTATTATTTTATTTAAATGTAATAGATTTTATGATTTTATGAATTTATTTACAAGAAAACTAATTTATTTACAGATCAAAAAATATTGACAATTTCAATAATTATAACTCGATAAAATGGTCCTCAGAAGAATCTGAAGAGTCATCATGTCCTACGATTATTACTAAAGGCTCAATTTCCATAGTTGTGTCAATTACGTTGTCAAGTTCCCACATTTTTTGTTCCTCTACTATATAGCATGTTTTATGGCGTTTTGCCAATTTTCTGATGACACATTTGCTAAAGAATGAAGCAAGAGGTGTCGCACTTCTTGCATTTTAAAAGTTTTGTTATTTCTAGCAACATATCCTTTTACTTGAGCCCATATTAATTCGATAGGATTTAGCTCACAATGGTAAGGTGGTAAACGGAGCACTATAATACCTCGATCTCTTGCCATCTCGTCAATAACATACTTTTTATACTGTGATTTATGTAGCCTAACAATATCCAAAAGTTCTTTTTTTACCATGGTATTATCGTAACTCAATTCCTTTCGTTGTAACCAGTTTACGATTTCCGCCTTTTTCCATGAAGTTGTGGGAAGATTCTCTTTTAGCCTAGAGTGATAGCTGGCATTATCCATCACTATTACAGAATTAGCGGGAATGTATTCTATCATTTGCTTAAAATATTTCTCGAAAACATCAGCAGTCATTTCTTCATGATAGTCTTTAGTAGAATTCGACTGGAATTGTAATAATCCTTGATCCAAAAAGCCATTTGAACTTCCTATATGAGTTATAATAAGTCTGCGTCCCTTTCCAGATGGTGGTCTAAGTCCTGTTGACCAGCCTTCCACGACAGCTTGTCGAGAACTTAGGACATTTTTATCTTGCCAAACTTTAGATACGGTGTGCCCTTGTTACAAGTATAGGAAATAATTCAACTTTGAGATAATGCAGTATCTAAATACAACTAAATACTTAGTTTGACAAACGCACATCAAATGGCGTAATAACATCCTAAAGCAGGCAAAAATAGGTAAATTAATTACCCCTGTTGTACCTACTTTAACCCTAATCCTACTTAACAATGGACAGAGGCCAATTTTCTTATTAAATAAGGTAATTACTATTGGCAACGCCTATGGTTTACGGTTGTTTTATGGCTTCAACCCTCGATATGAGCTATCAACTGCAACAAAACGGACTATAGTATTTTTCAACTAAGATCGTAATGATTGCCCATGACACATCGTTTCTGGTAATATTCTTAATAACAATAAAAGCATTTAGCTGAAATTAACTTGTTGATAACATCCACTTTTGTAGATATTCACTAGGGTGTTATGGAAATGACTTATTATATTTAAATGGGTGACTCCTTAGGTGTCCTAGAGAAGCGCTACATATTTTTTTTTTAAATCGACCGTTTTAAAAGTGTGGTAACAAACCCTCTTACTCACAGGTCAGTCCTCGCTACTGTAAACATATCACCCAAGCCCAATGGCAATGTTGCCAAACTTAATGTAAAACTGAAATTCCATATAAAATTATAAAAATGAATTATTTATCTACCTACTTCTATTTATCTTTATACCTAAAGAGCGAGAAAATCCAGGCACAAACACAATCAGTTTTGTTGTTCATAGGAACACTCCTGGAAACACTTTATGCTCGAAACATCTTACTTCTTGACAGAAACACGGAACACAGTAATAGTGAAACAGAACCGATAGTTAGCTTTTGAAAATACAATAATACAGTTTATAAGATTTTATTACACGCGACGAAATTCGACTTGTTCGTCAGCGACATTCCGTCTTTTCACACGAGTGTAATGGTTATCGAGAAAATACACCGTATCCCGACGCTGTCTGTCTTCTGGAATGATAAAGAGCAGCGATTAACAAGTATTTTTTTTAAAATTGGTACTAAATTAGCTGTGAAAGAAAACAATAAATAAAGAATTATTATTTATTTCAACCTTTTTGGTGAATGCGCGGGAATATACAGCTACTATGAAATATTGCTTATTTCTAGTTCCACATTTTGACAACTCGTTTAGAACGTTAGTTTGACAGTTCGTTTGATCAGTAGTCATGTAATTTTTAATTAAAAACAAATGTGCATACAAATCTACGCGAGAAAAGAAGAGACCAGATTGCGGCTAGTGTTCATGTGAATTTTTGCTATTATGTATGGTTATGTGCCAGTTTTTTTACTAAAAGGTTTTGGTGTGTAATTTTTAGAAATTGTGACACCAATTTTGAAATAAGACCGACAAGGTAAGTGTGTGTGTGGGTAGCTTAAATAAAATTGCATTTTTTTTCTAGAGCAAAAAATACACAATGGAATCACACAAAAGGTTATTGGCATTTGACCTAGTTACGTACGTGCGTATTTCCAACTAGGTGTAAATATGACAACACCAGTCAGAATTCGTTGATTGTTTACATGTGTCGCAGTGCCCCACAGGTGTTTTTCCTGGTTTGACGTCAGGTCACTTTTACCGCTGAATGAATTGAAAACGCTATTTTTGGATATTTTTCTTCAATTTGTCTTCCTCTCACGAATTGTCGGTTTAAATATAATAAGTCATTTCCATAACACCCTGTATATAAAATATTAGAATATACCCTCTAAAAAACATTAGTTTCACTCGGGGGAAAAGTTTGGAATCAAAATTTCCCAACCAGAAACTCTAAGAAAAAGGTCATTACTTTCATCTGGGGCCCTTGCAGAGTTTTTCATGTTAAATCGAAGGAAATCACTTACACAATAGTATATCAGCCATACCAGCGGAACTCCTAGCAATCCATAGTTGAGCATATATACACTGAAGAACAAACATAAGTAGAAGGCATCTACAACCATTAGAAAAAACGACAACTCAAACATATCCTTGATAAGGGTCATTATTTTGTTTAGGTGCAAAGCGAGTACTTCTATGTCCTTTAAGATTTTCGCTGTATCGTTTTGAAATTCAAGTGTGTACACAAGTTTTTTCACGAACTGGTACCTGCTTTTTAAAGCGAGTAATAAAACAATTATAATAATTCGTTGTAGTATAATGTAGCTCGATAAAATACAATCCGCCAGAGTAAACATTGATAGCCATAAAAGTGTTTCTATATTTGTGTTTTGGTGTCGAGCATGATAACTTACATGACTTAGATATAACGTTAGGAACGGGATTGCAGTAAGAATTATCAAACAATATTTGGCGTATGGTTTTCAAAAGGTTTAAAGGTTTCATCAAGGAATATGCGCTGCTTACATTATCTTCGAAAATTTTCTTTACATAATGATCAATTTATGACATACTTTAACAGGTACCGTAGGATATTTAGAAGAACGATAAAGACCGCTAAGAGTATGTATTTTAGAGGCCGAATTTGTAACTCTAGAAATAGGCAGAGGGAAGCGTGGAAAATTGTAAATGATTTAAGAGGAAAAAGGAATAAAAAACAGGTCGACTCTAATTTAGACTGTAACAAAATGAACGAATTCTATTGCTCTATAGCTGAGAATTTGAGTAGTAATTTGAGTCCAAAGTGTGATTTTAGGAACTATTTAAATGCCGTTAATGTATTAGAATCTTTTTATCTATTTCCTACAAACATTTTTGAAATAAAGGAAGTTTTTAAGGAAATTCAAAACAAAAATGCCACAGGTTGGGACGAACTGTCGCTAAGGATATTTTTGCGTTTGCCCGATACTGCTTTAGTGGCACTTGCCGAAGGAATTAATAGTTCTTTTGAATCGGGAAATTTTCCCTCATGTTTAAAAATTGCAACGGTCATACCATTGTACAAGGGGGGTGACTCCGATTCTCCTTCTAATTTCAGGCCTATATCCTTGTTGCCCACTTTGGCAAAGATTGTAGAAAAGTTAGTAAAGCGTCGACTGCTATCTTTCTTAAAGAAGCATAACATTCTCTGCTCCGAGCAGTTTGGTTTTAGGGAATCGAGGGGCACAGGTGATGCTATGTTTGCGTTTCTTGAGAGATTGTATTTGGGTATTAATGATGGCGAGGTGGCTGCAGCGGCGTTCTGTGATTTGTCAAAGGCATTTGACTGTGTCAATCATGGAATACTGCTATGGAAGCTGGAGAAGTATGGGATAAGGGGAAGATCTTTGGACTGGTTTAGATCGTATTTGACGGCACGTATTCAGACGGTTAATTTTAATGATAAGAGTTCTAAACAACTAGAAATTCAGTATGGGGTGCCACAGGGGTCTGTTCTCGGCCCTTTGCTTTTTTTGATATATATTAATGACCTAGCTAGTATTGCTGTCAGGGGCAGATTCACACTTTTTGCGGATGACTCCACCATACTTTGGGTTAGTAAAAATGCGACCGAACTCCAGAACTGCATCAATGATGATCTCACCAAGGTAAAAGAGTGGACTGATGCAAATTTAATATCTCTTAATATTTCTAAGACGAATATAATTTCTTTTAAATGTTCTCTCGATGATATTAGATTGGGGGACCAGTCAGTGGTCAGGGAGAGTGTAAGTAGATTTTTAGGTTTATACATAGACAATAGGTTGAAATTTGAGGTACATATAACTAATCTGGCTAAGAGACTGGCATCCAATTGTTATGCAATCAGGATTATAGCAAATAGTTTGGATTTGGAAGTGGTGAGAAGTACGTACTTTGCACTGATGGAATCTCATCTTAGATATGGTATATGTTTTTGGGGGGGATGTTCACGTTATTTGTTTGATATGTTGTTTGTTCTGCAGAAGAGAGCCGTGAAATATATGTTTAGAGCCAGACTTAGGGACTCAAGCAGACCATTATTTATTTCACATCAGATCTTAACCTTGCCTTGCCTGTTTTTGCTGGAGTCATCATGTCTGGTATATAAAAAATTTCGAAATGAAATTAGTTCGGTTTCTGTGTGTAATACGCGCCAGACATATGTTACTCATCTACCTATACCAACTTCTAGCCAAACCAGGAACTCTGTTATGTACAAGAGTAAAAAAATTTTTAATCATCTTCCGTTACGCATTCGAAAGATTAATGGATTTAAGAAATTTAGAAGGGAAGTAAAGGCTCTGCTATGCAAAAAAGCATATTATTCTGCTGATGATTTATTTACGGATGATCTTAGCGGTCTTTAAGCTTCTGATATATGTGTATGTTGTATTATTGTAAAATGTATCATCTTTTAGCTTTATCTTGATAATGTTTAATGCTTTAACTATGTTTAATGTTTTAATTATGTATTTTAATTTAGTATATTATGTGGTTACTTGTCAGAGTTATTTTGTTCTTTATATATTGTCCAATTGTTTTACCAATTGTTGTTATATTTAATTTTTATATATATTTTTTTCATATACCTACTTTTTCTGATTTGATTTATATTTTCTAAAATAAAATATTTTTTTTTTATATATAGCTTTGTTAACAAGAACAATATTCTTATGACAATAAAGCATATTTTGATTTGATTTGATTTGTATTTGGACAAATTGTTCTCAAATTTTGACTGTTCTGTCGATAATATTTCATCAACTAAAGAAAATTCCCAGAAGAGACGACTCCAAGTAGATTTTTTTCTGTAAGAGTTAATACTTGCAATTAATGGCATGAGATTGATCACCGATGGTCCTATGATTGCCATAACTCTAAGACCGGTATTATTTAGGCTCCTGGATTCTTGAATCATGTTTCTACATGATACACACATTAAAATGACAATTAAAATGGTAACAACTATAACTTGCTTCCTGTATTGTTTCTTTTTTTATTAAAGTATTCGTTCTAAAGTCAAAGTAAGGAAAAATCCGAAAAAACATAGCAAACCGGGCAATCGGGACGAAAAATAGAACTTTATCTTTTGAAGTCATACTGGTTAATGGCTATAGGATCTAATAAATAGTATCTTTATTTCAAATTATGACATTATATGGGGCTTTCCAAAAATAGACTAAAGGAAAATTAAATTGATTGGCTCATAAATATAAAAGGGTTTCAGTAATTGCTGTTGTAGCCATACCACGGTAATAATAGCATATTACGTACCGAGGTGGAAAGTGTTCCATTCCTGTCGACAGAGTCGGTAGTTAACGGAGGCGCGAAGCGGCGAGACAGTAATGAAACTTTCACCTAGGTTTGTGTACTATTTTATTTACAACCACATCTAACATCCACGTCTTATTATTTTGGATTAAAATTATTAATAAAAGATAAATGTCATTTGACTTTTCCATTGAAAAATTAGACCAAATAACCGCAGGTGGTAAAATAATGTAGGTAATAATACACATCAAGATGGCAAATATCATTTTTTTGAATAATATGGTTTTCATGTCACTAAACAATATATTGTTTTAACATCAGATGAGGAATTTGATTTTGCTGCTACTCCACCAGAAATTCGAGAAGCAGCAAAAATAGTACAAGAAGATCTTCTGCCAACTAAAAGCCGCCCGAGATATGACAAGGCATATAATTGTTTCAAAGAATGGTGTACGGGAAACAAAGTTCAAAATCCTGGTTCTGAGTCGGCGCTACTAGCTTATTTCAGTGAAAATGCCAAGACAAAGAAGATATCAACGATTTGGTCACAATATTCAATGCTGAGAACCACTCTATCAATTAGGGAAAAAGTAGACATATCTAAACACGCAAAGCTATTAGCATTTTTAAAGAAGCAAAACAAAGAATACAAGGCGAAAAAATCGAACACACTGTCTATGGAGAATATTGAAACTTTTTTGGAACAAGCACTTATGGAATTTCTTGTTCAAAATTTAATTTAGGCTAAAAGGTTGACCATTTCTATATTAAGTTGTTATTTTATACATTTGTAGGTTGCATTGGTTATTGGTGTCTCAGGCGCCTGCCGGATCAGATGAATTATACAAAATGAAAACAACAGACGTTCACTTTTTAGAAGAAAAGGTCGCGATTGAAATATCAAATAGCAAAACGTACCAGCCACGATCATTTATGATAACTGATTAGCCAGCTCTACTCCAAATGACAAGACCAACGAAGATTTTATTTCCTTTCTCACGCGGCCATCTCTCCATCTCTTCCACACAATCCACTCGGCGCCGGGCCGACGTAGGTCTATGGGTACAAGCGTGCGACTTGCAAGTGTCAGTAATAGAAGAACAGCGTTAGGGTGCGGTCGCTTCTGTTGATAACCATTTACACTCTCGGCTATCCGCTTTGCTTTCAGAAGGTACGCGTATAATAGTTGTAATGATTTTCGGGCTACGCGTCCAAACTTTGTATATTATTTGACATTGTTTTTATAGACGAACCTAAGTTGCTCAGTTAAAACGACTAGTTTGTTTTGGACGTTTGACTTGACATAAAAATGGAATGTCGCCGACGAATAAGTCAAATTTCGTCGCGTCGCGTGTAATAAAATCTAATGATCTGATCTGAGTGTATTTTAAAAAAACTTGTACCTGGAGGTATAAAGATAAATACAAGTAGGTAGATAAATGATTTATTTTTATAATTTTATATGGAATTTCAGTTTTGCATTCAGTTTGGCAACATTGCACGTAACATCTATTTCCTGATATGCCACGGTGACATGGCGAACAAACGCCGGATGAGGTGTGGGTTTATGGGGCTGGGCTGGAGCCCACTTTTAAAACGGTCGATTTAAAAAAAATATATGTAGCCTTTCTCTAGGACACCCAAGGAGTCACCCATTTAAATATAATACATTATTTTCATAACACCCTGTATACCGGTTTCTGGAAATGCATACTTACCATATAAATGGTGTAGGTCAAAGATAAATGAAAGGCATTTGCAACCATTAAAAAGAGGGAGAACTTAAGAGATCTTTCAAATGCGTTTCTATATGGTAAAGATGAAACGGAAGCACATGTGTCTTCCTCAATATGTTTGTCATTTTATAACATGTTTATAATAATAATTCGATTTCACAGAGTCGAACTAAACATAATGAAATTATACAAAACATTTTCGGTGAGAAGCAGGCTCAACCATGGCATTATGCCCTTTTTTTAAAGATTTTGACTCCCCTATATACATGATGGCTACCACTCTTGGTATTTTTCATTTATAATTGGGAACAAGACATTTTTAAAGTAATTTAATTTAAAGTAAGATCCTGAACATATTGTCTAATATTAATTTTGGTTTAAACCTAAGCGCTTAAAAAATGAACGAATTTTTGCATAGTTTTCTTGTAAGGAAAATAAGAATTAACGAGAAATTTAAAGATTGACCAATATTCTAAAAGTAAATATTGAAAAACTTTTAATGATATCTTCAATCTAGTCTCTATACAGTGTGTACATAAAGTAAGGAACAAATTCATTATCTAGAAATCTAAAAATATTTCGGAAAAATCCTCGGACACGTGTATGATAATTTTTAATGGCGCATTTTTTTCCCATACAAACTTAATATACAAGGTGGCTCATGTAGTAGATATGACATTATCGACGATTTTTTTAAATGGGAACCCCTATATTTTAGTTCAGGTCTGTAATCTCCAAGAACAGCTGATTTCGAAAACATAACACACTTAGGGCCTAAAATTCATAGTTTCGTTACTACAGGGTAAAACAAATAATTTTATTTAAGATATTTTTAATTTAAAAAAATGTAAAAAAATTAAATAAGCTATTTAATTAAGTGTTGAAATTGTCCTCTTTCTGCTGCCTGACAGTACCCCAAGCGATCAATAAATTCTTGTTGGACTTTTCTTATGGTTTCTTCTGAAATGTTCCTGCATTCTGTTGTTATTCGATTTTTTAAATCTTCAATATTGGCAGGTCTGACTTTATAAACAACATTTTTCAAGTGACCCCACAAGAAAAAGTCTAGTGGTGTAAGGTCTGGAGACCTAGGCGGCCATTCAACAGGCACACGTCTTCCAATCTTCTTGGTCGGAAAAACTTGGTTTATGTAATGGCGCACTACTGCTGCATAATGTGGAGGTGCGCCGTCTTGTTGGTACCACAAATTTTCATCTAGAATTCCTGGATTATTTCTACTAGGGTATAAGTTAACTAGCGTAGGGATAAGAAAGTTCTGAAGAAAATGAAGATAATTTAGCCCGTTTACATTGTTGTCAAAAAAATATGGCCCAATAATTTTGTTTTTCACAATACCAGCCCAAACATTAATTTTTTGAGGATATTGAGTATGGTGCTCACGCATCCACCTGGGATTTTCTTTTGCCCAGTATCTACAGTTTTGCCGGTTCACTTCTCCATTTAATTTAAAGGTAGATTCATCCGAAAATAGGATATTTTCAACAAACAAAGGATGTAAGTTGCATCTTTCCATTAATATTTGACAAAACTCCATCCTACGATCTGGATCATCTTCATTCAACTCATGAACCAATCGGATTTTAAACGGGTGCCATTTTTCTACCGTCAATAGCTTATGAACGGTCATAGCAGCCGCCCCATGATCAATGCTAATCTGGCGGACGCTGTTGTGGGGATCTTCTTCCATAGCCAATAAAATATCTAATTTCTTATCATCCGGAATAGTTGGACGGCCTTTTCTGGAAATATCTTCCACTGACCCCGTTTCCCGAAATTTTATTTCAAGTTTACTCACAGTTGATCTAGTAATTGGTCTTGCTGGATACTTAGTGTTAAACAAAATGCAAACTTCTTGTTGAGTACGGATCCTATCACCATATCCAATCATCATAAGAATTTCTATTCTTTGTGTTAAAGATAAACGCATAGTAATTCAATATTATGTTTTAAAATAAAATTTATTATTTCTAATAAACTTACTAGAAAAATACAATGTAATGACAATGACATTATCTAAATACCATAGTTACATAACAACAAATAAGCCTACTTGAGAAAAAACATAAGTAAGAGCAAATGATGGTGCGTCCATTAATTACGTAAGCCTTTCAGGTAAAATTGAGTGATGTCACGAAATCTTTTATTGGGGGAAGGGGGGTTGAAAAATCGCTAAAAACGACTCACGTAATTAATTGATGCCTCCCAAGCCAAAAAAAAATATCTTAAATAAAATTATTTGTTTTACCCTGTAGTAACGAAACTATGAATTTTAGGCCCTAAGTGTGTTATGTTTTTGAAATCAGCTGTTCTTGGAGATTACAGATCTGAACTAAAATATAGGGGTTCCCATTTAAAAAAATCGTCGATAATGTCATATCTACTACATGAGCCACCTTGTATATTAAGTTTGTATGGGAAAAAATGCGCCATTAAAAATTATTATATACGTGTCCGAGGATTTTTCCGAAATATTTTTAGAATCCTAGATAATGAATTTGTTCCTTACTTTATGTACACATTGTATAAGGTAAGACAAATATTGTATAAGATTTAGACAAGAAAAATATTTTTTAATTTAATTCGTATAAACATGTGGGAATTTCGGTCTACCCGACATACATCCACGATGGCTGCACCGTACCGGTATACGTGGCGAATAATCAACGTTCTCGACCGAGGTCAAGCCCGCGTTTTAATCTGGCAACGCTGGCTCTGCTGGCTGGATAACACATCGGGTATCGTAAGGGTTTTTGTACCCAACTATTTAGACATTCGATAAAAAAAGTATGTAGTGGACACCGAAGGAGTCACCCATTTAAATATAAGCTATTTCCATAACACTCTGTTAGATTAGCATTGATGTACGAATATTAGGGAGTTACAGCCCTTATATTCGTCCGTCCATGCGGCTGGGTTTACTTACACAATAGTATACCACCCATGCTACCGTGACTCCTAGAAATCCATGTTTTTGCATATATACACTGAAGAACAAACATAAGTAGAAGGCATCTACAACCATTAGAAAAAACGTCAACTCAAACATGTCCTTGATAAGAATCATTATTTTATTTAGGTGCAAAGCGAGTACTTCTACGTCCTTTAAGATTTTCGCTATATCGTTCTGTAATTGAAGTTTGTACACAAGTTTTTTCACGAACTGGTACCTGCTTTTTAAAGCAAGTAATAAAATAATTATAATAATTCGTTGTAGTATAATGTAGCTCAATAAAATGTAATCCGCCAGAGGAAACATTGATAGCCACAAAATTGTTCCTATATTTGCGTTTTCTTGTCGAGCGAAAGTACTTACAACACTTAGATATAACGCCATGGATGGAATGACATTAAAAGTTATCAAATAATATTTGGCGTATTTGGATAAATTTTTCTCAAATTTTGATTGTTCTGTGGATAATATTTCATCGACTAAAGAAAATTCACAGAATAGACTTCGCCAAGTAGATTTTTTTCTGTAAGAGTTAATAATTGCAATTAATGGCGTGAGATTGATCACTGATGGTCCTATGATTGACATAACTCTAAGAGCGGTATTTTCTATCTTCCTGGCTCCTTTAATCGTGTTCCTACATGATACATAAATTAAAATCGTAATTAAAATGGCAACAGGTATAACTTGTTTCCTGTATTGATTCTTTTTTATTAAAGTATTAGTTTTGAAGTCAAAGTAAGGAAATATTCGGAAAAACGTAGCAAGCCGGGCAAATGGGACGAAAAAGGGAACGTTGTCTTTCACCTTCATTTTGCTTCAACTACTAAAGAATAAAATTATGTACAAATAAAGAAATATGGTGGGGGGTCCAAAGTAATTAAAATTATATTGATTGCTGATAATAATATAATTATCAATTTAAGAAGGGGACAAAGGATTTTCGCGAGTGGAAAAATCTTTTCAGCGATTGTCTGAGTTCCGAGAGTTGTTTGTAGTTTTATAAATTTGGTAACTTTTAAATAATAAAATATATCTGGCATATGCCAAGGGCCAGTATTAAAATCTTAGATGAAATATAGTATACAGGGTGTTATGCAAATGACTTATTATATTTAAACCGACAAATCCTGAGATAAAAATAAATTGAAGAAAAATAACCATAAATGGCGCTTTGAATTATTAAGCGAAATATACACTTTATATGAAATCTCAAAATTTACGTGGCCGCTCCTGAGGACCTTCGCAATCAATAGTTTATTGAGGCAGTCTCGAAGTTCAACAGAGGTTAGCGCATTATAGGCGATGTTGTCATATTGCAACACAGAATTCTAAACGCACGTGTTCAGTTTTTGACAACACGACATCTTTGACGCGCTTTTTCACTTCCCTTTTAAACTTTTTAGGAAAAAAAACTATAATTTTAAGGTACATACTCCCTTACCTTCGATCTTATTTTAAAATAATCCGTTTTGTAATTAAATTCCATAAAAAAATAAAACACAAAAAGTATGTTTTCCAACAGAACCAACAGTAGATAATATCACATAAATTTGAAATCACATCACAACATTTATTATTATGAATTGTTTCACAACAGAAAAAAGTCGGGTAATGCTAAACTAACAAAACGTTTAAAATTCGTATACGTCAAGCACGTGGAACCCTCGACAGCGTCATTCCACCCCCGAGTCTCGGAGCATACTGAAGCAACGATAGTGGCGCGCGGCCGGTATTCAAGCAAGGGCGAGACACGCGGTGTGATCTGACAACACTGTTAGTATACTCTAGTGACCCACATTGTTGCTAAGTGAATCCAGATGGAACGGCGCCGACAGTATGTGGGTAAAAAGGGTTTTTACCTTAGTATTTAGATATTCGATTTAAAAAAAAAGTATGTAGACTTTCTCTAGGACACCCAAGAAGTCACCCATTTAAATATTATAAGTCATTTCCATAAGACCCTGTATACCCGAACACAGCTAAATTATAGTAAAGTAAAAAGTAATATAGGAATTTTACTCTTCCCCGTTTAGATTAGCATTGTTTTCGGTTTGGTGCAGAAATATTAGGCTGTGGGCCCGTTAGAGCCCTTTATACCCTCTTCCGACTCTGCAGGTTTACTTACACAATAGTATACCACCCATGCTACCGTGACTCCTAGAAATCCATGTTTTTGCATATATACACTGAAGAACAAACATAAATAGAAGGCATCCACAACCATTAGAAAAAACGTCAACTCAAACATGTCCTTGATAAGAATCATTATTTTATTTAGGTGCAAAGCGAGTACTTCTACGTCCTTTAAGATTTTCGCTATATCGTTCTGTATATGAAGTTTGTACACAATTTTTTTCACGAACTGGTACCTGGTTTTCAAAGCAAGTAATAAAATAATTATAATAAATCGTTGTAGTATAATGTAGCTCGATAAAATGCAATCCGCTAGAGGAAACAATGATCGCCATAAAAGTGTTCCTATATATTTGTGTTCTCTTGTCGAACATAAGAATTTACGTGACTTAGATATAACGCCAGAAACGGAATGCCATTGAGAGTTATCAAATAATATTTGGCGTATTTGGACACATTTTTCTCAAATTTTGATTGTTCTGTCGATAATATTTTATCAACTAAAGAAAATTCACAAAAGAGGCGACGCCAAGTGGATTTTTTTCTGTAAGAGTTAATACTTGCAAATAATGGCGTGAGATTGATCACTGGTGGTCCTATGATCGACATAACTCTAAGAGCGGTATTTTTTATGTGCATTGCTGCTTTAAACGTATTCCTACATGATACACAAATTAAAATCGTAATTAAAATGGTAACAACTATAACCTGCTTCCTGTATTGTTTCTTTTTTATTAAAGTATTAGTTTTGAAGTCAAAGTAAGGAAAAATTCGGAAAAACGTAGCAAACCGGGCAATCGGGACAAAAAATAGAACTTCATCCTTTGAACTCATTATGGTTAATGGCTGTTGAAACTAATATGGGACTTTCCAAATATAGGCTGATTGATTGGCTTATAAAGGGCTTTTACGGGGGTCTTTATAAAATACAACCTGCCTTTGACACAGAATTAACTGAATAAATAAAATTGATGTTGTAGCCATACCACCGAAATAATCGCAATATTACCAGACGAAGAAAAAACGTCCATATTGCGTACCATTATTATGTGTCTATTTGTAATTACATCGTATTCTTTAAAATACCAAAAATCTCCAAATACGGTATAAAGTAACAGCATCCCTATATTGTTTGGCATATAGGCTTTCTTAAGGACCGCTCTCTGCAAGTGGCGATTGACGGATTTCTCTCAGACACCTTCACCATCAATGCCGGTGTTCCTCAAGGGTCCATATTGTCTCCCACTCTCTTCTTACTCTACATTAACGACCTTCTAGTGAAAACGAAAAACCCGATAGTTAGTTTTGCTGACGATAACACACTAATCTCATCGTTCTCTTTGAATGCACAAACATCGGCTGAGACCTGGAAGAAATTTTGGCTTGGGGTAACAGTAACCAAGTCGAATTTAACGCTAAAAAAACCCAGGCAGCAGTTTTCTCTAAAATGGTTAACATTACAGAACCGGATATAGTCATGTACGAACACGCAATCCCACTGGCTTCATCTATTAATTTGCCGGGCGTCAATCTGGGAGGAAATATGTCTTGGCATAACCACGTTGTGGCAATCGCCAAGATAGCATCTCAGAAACATGGTGTACTCTTCCGGACCAGAAAGTTGTACACACCTCAACAACTTTTGACACTATACAAAGCAAAGATTCGACCATCACTGCTCTCATGTCTGGAGCTCTGCACCCAAACATACTCTTCGGCTACTGGATTCCATCGAAAGGAGGGCCATATTTGGTAGAATTAAATTCATGATATGTATTTCAAACATTTTCTTTAATTGTAAATCTGACATCACAGCGACAGTTCGCAGTCGACAGTGATGACACCGGTGCCTGAGTGGTCAACTCCAGAGGAAAGCGATATCAAGTGCACACTGTAATTAGGTGTGCTACGGTACCGGGTACAACGTGCGCGAAGGTTTAATACTGTGTTTTGTTCGGGTTTGAATATAATCTTGTAAAACAGCGAAAACACGACAACAAGTGGCAACGCTGTATTTTGATACTATTATTTCGTTGTTTCATTATCTCCGACCCGATCCCGAAACAAACCCGGTCGAATGTCAAACTCAAACGTCAAACGTTTAGGTATTTCTAGGCAAATTTAATATGAGACGTTTTTTCTAATCAGCTTTTTTCTTAACTTTTTTCATTGCAATTTCTAGTCAGTTTTTTTTATTTTGAATTTTTTTTTCTTAAATTAACTGTTTTCGAGATCTTTGCAAATACAGGGTGTTATGGAAATGACGTATTATATTTAAACAGGCAATTCCTGAAATGAAAACATATTGAAGAAAAATATCCAAAAATGGCGCTTTAATTTAATATACCCTGTACATGACCTTATGTCAGGAAGGTAAACAAAAGAACATATGGCGAAAAACGTGAGTGAATCTTGAACAGTGTTGTCATATCTTCAGGGTAAACTCTTTAGAAAATCAACAACCGTTTGACAGATTTCAAGTTGTTTATTTTTCAGGGTACATTATTATAAACTTTTACGTTCAGTTCAGTTCACTGGGAAACATTCTCTGATTTATAAACTTGAACTGACTCGAACAAACCGCCGTCGGACCTGAACAACTGAAATGCCACTTTACCCTTTAGAAGAAAAAAATGCTATTTTATTTACCTTTTCGGCCTTATTTAAAATCAACTTAATTTATAAAAAAACACCAGGTAACCCGAACAGTCACAAAACACCAAAACAAAATCACATAAATTTACATCGCGCATCTCATGAACACATCTAAGTAGGTACCATTCAATCTGAATTAGTATTTTAAAGTACTACCGTGTAGACAAAAATACGCCCTTATTGTATAAGATTTTATCAGCTGGTAGTCTGGGAAATAATATAATTCTTTCATACATTGGTATTCGACATCTAAAAATGTTGAAACTAACCTTTGAACCTGTTCCTATCTTCACGTGTCTGTTGTCTATCTAAATCTAAAAATACAGCGTTGCCACTTTCGATGTTTTATAAGATATAGTCATATACTGCTTAATTTCCTTCTATAATACTACTTTCCTGTATAATTATAGTCTCGGAAATTGCAACCGCGCTGGCTCTAGTAGCGGAGAATTCTCGGAAAGAAAGTTCGACGACTGGTCCGAAGACGGACTAGACCATTATTTCAAAGGGTAGTTCCTGTCAATTGTTAACATAATTGTTTCATTTTATCTTTAGTAAAGGGTTAATGGCCCATAGAAATTAGCGTTTTTATTATTTCTATTGCGAAACGATTAAGTGCTCTTGTTCTATGTGTGCGGTAGTGTTATTTTAAAGTGTAATTATGCGTTAGTGTTTAGTGCTTTCGTGTAATCCGATAATAGGTGCATATCTTCAAAAAACTAATTTGAAACTCGTGGGTGTCTGTGTGTTTCTTTAAGTGATTTAATGCAATTTGTTCTATTTCACTGTGTTTTTTTTCTTTCGACGGTATGCCGGTTATATTCCGAGATTGGAAATAAGAGGCCGAATGAGGTTTAGTGATAAGCTTATTATGCACTCCCACACTATCATCAGGACACGTGATGACTATAAAGGTTTTCCCATAGAAAAAAGAACTGAAGGTGTCTGTGCCCTGAATTCCTTAATCGCGTTCTGGATTTACTTTCTAAGTAAGCTAAATATTTATTTTTATAAGAAACTAAAGTTTTGCACTTTTAAACAGTTTGGCAACATTGTACCTGAACATCTGTTGATTACACAGCTTGGCAATGTAATATGATCATATATGAATGTGCCGAAGAGTGATCGGTGGGTTTAGGGGTGAATTACCTCGCTTTTTAAACGTTCGATTTAAAAAAAAAATATGTAGCGCTTCTCTAGGACACCCAAGGAGTCACCCATTTAAATATAATACGTCATTTCCACATTACACCCTGTATATAAAAACCATGTTTTGGTCATTATCTCGAAAACTGTAAGAGATACGATAAATTTTATAGATTGTATACGAATTGTATTCAAATTTCACGACCATTTGCCTTAAAAGTTTTAAAAGAATTGAAAAATTTTCAACAACTACAAAAAAACCTCAACAACATACCTAATACGTTTACATACTTCTAATTTTTTAAAAATTTATAATATTCGTCCTTCCATGGACTGATCGGCGTCATACGGTCTTGAAATAATATTAATTTAAATTAAATAATTATCGACTAATCAATAATTATTCGGAAAATATTGACCCGTTTTCCGAGAGCGAGAAGAGTATGACCATGTGTTTTTCATGTCAGGGAATAAAATAATAAACTGTCTATATTGAACTACAAAACCGTTCCCAAAAATTATATTTTTAGTTTCTGATGAGGTCGATTATACTTACCAAATAGTATGTGGTCCAGAATATACCGACTTCTTGAAATCCATATCTTACTATATAAAGACTGCAGTACAAGGATGCATAACAGGCATTCGCAGTCATTAAAAAGAAGGAGAACTCGAAAAGATTTTTTAAATGCGTTTCTATATTATGAAGATGAAAAGCCAGCACTTCTACCTTCTTCACTATGTTCTGTTGGTCATTGTTTTGTAACGTGCATACGAGTTTTCCCGTGTATTGGTATCTGCTTCGAAGAGCCAGCAGCAAAGTTACGATAATGATTCGTTCTAATAGAGTCGAGCTAAATAAAATGAAGTTAGCTGCAGGAAATATTAATGTATAAAAAATTATTTCAATGGTTCTTTTTAGTTTTGCAACATAAAATATCGCGTAACTTAGAAATATATTTAGAAAACTCGTGAAATAAAGAATTATAAGGTAACGCATGGAGTGTTTAGACAATAGTTTTTCAAATTTCGATTTTTCTACGGATAATATTTCGTCTACTAAGGAAAATTCACGAAATAGCTGACTCCAAGTAGATTCTTTTCTGTACGAGTTAATAGTTGCCATCAGTGGCACGAGGTTAAGTCCTAATGATGTTAACAATCCCATAGCTCGAAATACAATATTGTTGGTTTTTCTTGCTTCCTTTAAGGCTTCCCAAAACGATACACAACTTAAACTTATAATTAGAATAGTGACGAGTATAACTTGCATTCTGTACTGCCTTCTTTTTATTAAAGAATTGGTTTTAAAATCAAAGGGCGGAACAAGATGAAGAAAGCACGCGAAGCGGGCAATTGGAACGAAAAAGAAAACGTCGTCTCGCGAACTCATTTTGTTACTAAATGACGTTGAAAGGTGATGTATAAATAAACATATAATTAAGTCGTCCATGTGTTTTGCTAATTAATTAAAATTATATCGATTTTCAATTACAACGTTTTAAAGGGGACAGATGGCTTTTGGATAAGCGATCTCACTGAAACTTAAAAAAAACACCCATACACACGTAATTGTTTATCCACTTTTACCGTTCCATCCAAAAACATTTAATTAATAAATAGAGGTCTGAGAATTCTGGTCTTGGGGCCCCATCAAGCGAAGTTCTTCAAACAACAACCATTTCCGACAATTTACTGGGTTCCTCTAACAACATTCAACGAAGAAATGGTTTTGCACCTGCAGTTGCTAACCAACCTAGAATTAGCAACTTTAAAATATCTGGAGGACTTCATCCTTATGGAACGACCTTCCCGAGCTCGTTTTTGCCAACGAATATAACCTCCAACGATTCAAGACCAACGTGAATCGCTTTTTGCGCACACGCACCACTCCCAGAGTGCCTAAAGGATTTTTGCTGTAGTGCTTGTGTTTGATCATAAAAAAAGAGAGAATTGTCAGAATCATACAACAAGTTTTAAACAGAAATCAATGATGCCAAGTCTGTATCGAGTTTCCTAAGTCTACCGCCTGCGTTTGAAACCGAAAAGTATAATATTAATTATATTGAATGCATTTCTCATGTGTACCCATTAAGTAAAAATATTATACTAAATATGTGTGTATTTTTTAAATTTTCTATTCGTAAAGTTATTTATAGTTTCCCAAGAACATCAAATTGCAATGTTTTAAGGAAATCACTGTGGCAACACTGTATGGTCATTTTTACCTGCTAGTTTCTTTTTCGCCGGCGATGTTGTTAGGGGTTATTCGCTGCTGCTTTTATGATCTATTGTGTTTTTGAATTAATTTTTTGTGTTTTTTCGACCTAAAACTATTTAGAGCTATTTATTAGCTATCTACAATGATTCGTCAGTTCGTGGTGTGTAAGAAATTGGACTATTCTAACTACGGATTAATATTTCGTCGGTAAGTGAGAATAATGACGTTATGTTCTTTTAAAGTAGAACAGTGGTGTAGCTAATTCTATATTTTAAGTAAATATTGCAAAAATATAGGTTATTTCCTTATATTATCTGAATTTCTGTAAAAATAGCTACAACCATTACATATTTATGACTAATGTTCGAAATTATCTAAACGCATAGTTGCCATTTTTTAAAAGCCACCATCTTCTAACTTATTTGAAACTGTAGAACTGTGCAAGATTGTAAATGAAAGGTGTTTTATGAATGTCATGTTTTGTCTCCCCTTTTATATTTTATATTTATGATATATACTATTTGGCTACTTACGAAAGAGTATATTGTCCAAAATATAAAGATCTCTTGAAAACCATATTTCACCATATAAAGACTATAAGCCAAAGATGCATAAAAGGCATTTCCAACCATTAAAAAGAAGGGGAACTCAAAGAGATTTTTCAAATGCGTTTCTATATTATAAAGATGAAAAGCAAGCACATCTACCTTCTTCAATATGTTCTGCTTGTCATTGTTTTGTAACTTAAGTTTGCATACAAGTTTTCCCGTATATTGATATCTGTTTCTTAGAGCCAGTAGTAAAGTTACGATAATGATTCTTTCTAATAAAATCGAGCTTAACATAGTGAAATTAGCTAGAGGAACTATTGAAGCATACAAAATAATTTCAATGGTTGTTTTTAATTTTGGACCATAGAACATGGCGTAACTGAAATATATGTTAACAATAATCGTGAGACAAAGAATTATAAAGTAACGTTTGGAGTATTTAGACAATAGTTTTTCAAATTTCGATTGTTCTACGGATAATATTTCGTCTACTAAGGAAAATTCACGAAATAGCTGGCTCCAAGTAGATTCTTTTCTGTGCGAGTTAATAGTTGCCATCAGTGGCACGAGGTTAAGTCCTAATGATGTTAACAATCCCATAGCTCGAAATACAATATTTTTGGTTTTTCTTACTTCTTTTAAGGTTTCCCAAAAGGATACACAACCTAAACTAATAATTATAATAGCGACAAGTATAACTTGCATTCTGTACTGCCTTCTTTTTATTAAAGAATTGGTTTTAAAATCAAAGTACGGAAAAAGATGAAAAAAGCACGCGATGCGGGCAATTGGAACGAAAAAGAAAACGTCGTCTCGCGAACTCATTTTGTTTCTATATGACTTTGCCAGGTGGGGTATAAATAAGTTCCCCATTTGTTTTGCTAATTAATTAAAGTTATATCGATTTTCAATAACATTGTTTTAAAGGGGGATAGATGGCTTTTAGATAAGCAATCCCACCCATCCAAAAACATTTAATTAATACATAGAGAGAATTGTTTTTATTCTGTCGGAATCATACAAAGTTTTAAAGAGTAATCAATTATGCCAAGTCTGTACCGACAGTCCTAAATCTACCGCCCGCGTTTGAAGCCGAAAAGTATAATATTCATTATATTGAATGCATTTCTCATGTGTACCCATTAAGTAACACTATTGCACTAAATATGTGTGCATATTAAAATTTTCTACTCGTAAAGTTATTTATAGTTTCCCAAGAACATCAAATTGCAATGTTTTAAGGAAATCACTGTGGCAACGCTGTATGGTCATTTTTACTTGCTATTGTAAAAACGACCCTGAAGTTTACTATTTTCATTCATTTTTCGCCGGTGGTGTTGTTAGTGGTTATTCGCTGCTGCTTTTATGATCGTTTGTGATCTATTGTGTTTTTGAATTCATTTTTAGTGTTTTTTCTACCTAAAACTATTTAGAGCTATTTATTAGCTATCTACGATGGTTCGTCAGTGCGTGGTGTGTAAGAAATTGGACTATACTAACTACGGATTAATATTTCGTCGATAAGTGAGAATAATGAGGTTATGTTTTTTTAAAAGTAAAACAGTGGTGTAGCTACCTCTATATTTTAAGTAAATATTTCAAAAATATAGATTATTTCTTTATATTATCTGAATTTCTGTAAAAATAGCTACAACGATTACATATTTATGACTAATGTTAGATCGAAATTATCTAAATGCTTACCTTATTACAGCCTTGCCATTTTTTAAAGCCGTCTTCTTCTAACTTATTTGAAACTGTAGAACTGTGCATGATTGTAAATATGTAATTAGTGTTTTATGAATGTCATGTTTTGTCTCCCCTTTTATATTATATGTTTATGGTACCATCGCATTAATAAATACTATTTGGCTACTTACGAAATAGTATATTGTCCAAAATATAAAGACCTCTTGAAATCCATATTTTACCATATAAAGACTATAAGCCAAAGATGCATGAAAGGCATTTCCAACCATTAAAAAGAAGGGGACCTCAAAGAGATTTTTCAAATGCGTTTCTATATTATAAAGATGAAAAGCTAGCACTTCCACCTTTTTCAATATACGAGTATGTCGTCTGTCATTGTTTTGTAACTTAAGTTTGCGTACAACTTGTCCCGTATATTGGTATCTGCTTCTTATAGCCAGTAGTAAAGTTACGACAATGATTCTTTCTAATAGAGTCGAGCTAAACATAGTGAAATTAGCTAGAGGAAATATTGACGCATACAAAATAATTTCAATGGTTGTTATCAATTTTGGACCATAGAACATGGCGTAACAGAAATATATGTGAACAATAATCGTGAGATAAAGAATTATAAGGCAACGTTTGGAGTGTTTAGACAATAGTTTTTCAAATTTCGATTGTTCTACGGATAATATTTCATCAACTAAGGAAAATTCGCGAAAAAGTTCACCCCAAGTAGATTCTTTTCTATACGAGTTAATAGTTGCCATTAGTGGTCCGAGGCGAAGCCCTAATGATGTTAACAATCCCATAGCTCGAAATACAATATTTTTGGTTCTTCTTGCTTCTTTTAAAGTTTCCCAAAACGATACACAACCTAAACTTATAATTAGAATAGTGACAAGTATCACTTGCATTCTGTACTGCCTTCTTTTTATTAAAGAATTGGTTTTAAAATCAAAGGGCGGAACAAGATGAAAAAAGCACGCGATGCGGGCAATTGGATCAAAAAAGGAAACGTCGTCTCGCGAACTCATTTTGTTACTAAATGACGTTGAAAGGTGATGTATAAGTAAACATATAATTAATTCGTCCATGTGTTTTCCCATTTAATTAAATTTATATCGATTTTCAATAACATCGTTTTACGGGGGGATAGATGTCTTTTAGATAAGCGACCCCACCGAAAAAACACAATACGCATGTAATTTTTGATCCTGTTATGGAGATTGCAGGCATTGCAATCTGCGTTTGGTGCGTGTTTGGGTTGAAGGTTAATATAATACCAGATCTAATTATATAGCATTTGCAAAATGCTCTTAGTTCCACGAAATAACTCAACATTTCTTCTACAATTTGTCAATATATTTTACACCTGTTATATTTAGTAACATTTATCCATTTGGGCCCAAAAAGTATGATGTCAAAGATTCAAGTCTGATGCCCGTGTACATTAAAAATGTTTCTATACATTTTTTTAAAATACCTAAAACATCGCGTTTTTAATTTCTAAGAAAGACAGTTATACTTACGCAGTAATATATTACCCAAAATATACTGACTTCTTGAAATCCATATTTTAATATATACAGACTATGGGACCAAGCTATATAAAAGCCATTTGCAACCATCAGAAAGAAAGCGGTCTCAAAGAGATTTTTCAGATGCGTTTCTATTTTGTGAAGGTGATAACCCAGCACTTCTACCTTTTTCAATATCTTTTGTTTGTCATTATTTCGTGACATAAGTTTACATATGATTTTTTCCGTGTATTGGTATCTGCTTCTCAGAGCCAACAGTAAAGTTATAATAATAATTCGCTCTAATAGCGTCGAGCTAAACATAATGAAATTTGCTGCAGGAAATATTGAAGCGTACAAAATTATATCAATAATTGTTTTCAGTTTTGGACCATAGTACATGGCGTAACTGAAATATATATCGACAATAACCGTGAGATAAATAATGATGAAGTAACGATTGGAGTGTTTGTACCATAATTGTTCAAATTTCGATTTTTCTACGCATAACATTTCATCAACTAAGGAAAATTCACGAAATAGTTCACCCCAAGTAGTTTCTTTTCTGTACGAGTTAATAGTTGCAATCAGTGGTACGAAATAAACCACTAAAGGTGTTACCAATTCCAAAGCTCGAAGAACAATGTTATTGCTTGTTCCTGATTGTCTTACAGTCTCCCAAAACGATAAACAACCTAAACTAATAATTATAATGGTGGCAAGTATGACTTGCCCTTTGTACTGTTTACTTTTTATTAAAGAATTGGTTTTAAAATCAAAGTACGGAACAAGATGAAAAAAGCACGCTATTCGGGCAATTGGTGCGAAAAAGAAAACCTCGTCTCGCGAACTCATTTTGTTCCTCTGCCTACGAAAGGTGGCGTATAAATAAACCATTAGTTGCCCAAATGTTCTCCGAATTAATTAAAATTATATTGATTTTCAGTAACATCGTTTTACGGTGGCTAGAGAAATATTTGTTAATAACTTGTACCCTTCGGCCCGCGCCTCTGAATTAACAAAAACCAAATAGAAGGGCGGACCGCAAGGTGGATCTTGGGGTTTTAATTGCCCGTCCCCCACACGGAACGAATAACTTAGTTAACTTTACTATATCCGCCGGCGCAAAATTCCGCCAACCTGAAAGAAGTTTTATATTTTATAATTTTTTGCGACTTTCATGACTATTATCAGTTTGTAGATCCATTTATCGGGTTTGTTCGGTAATAAACAAAGCCCTTAAATAGAAATTTTAGTTAGAAAGCTGCATTTTTGGTGAAAGCACATTTTATTATTTGAAAAGACACTTCATTATTATGTTGTATTCAACCAAAGATCTTACAAACTCCAGATAGAATTGTTTACATTTTTGAAGTCGACGTAAGGATTGTAAACGTGCACTCCCCACCTTGGTGTTATGCTTGCAGCATAGCCAGATTGTCCTATTTATCGCTAAGGTATCTGCAAAATCCCAATTAAAAATTTGTTAATTTGACAATTGCAACTGGTTTAAGGTTAATCCGCAATTGCTTTTAAAATAAATTTATTTCCCAATAATTTTAATATAAATTGTGGATAGGCCTGAGAGATTTAGAAAAAAAATATTATTATTATACATAAAAGTTTGAAATAAACCGACTGCACTCTGACAACATCAAGTTAAAAGTTACTACGCTCGATGGCAAACGATCAAACTTTATCAATGAATCGGATTGTAGTAAAGAATACACTGTTGCTACTCGCTGCTAACCGCTTTTAAGGGAGTGTTTATATACTTGGTTGTTTTTATTTTTTTTTTGTGAGTATTGGTGAAAAATCGTCTTTATTATAAACAATGATGGTGCATTCATGTATAGTTTGTAAAAGAGTGGATCATTTAAGCAAGGATTTATCTTTTCTTCGGTAAGTATGGTTATGTTTTAATATGATTGTATTGATATGATTTCTGATTAACCATTGACGTTTAAAAGGTTATGGACCGGTCCGTGGTGCTAGTCCGGGCAAAAAGCAGTCGAGTTGGTTTATTTCTTAATATAAATCTTGCATTTACAAGATGGTTGAGTCTTGTGCGGCCATAAAATACTTCACTAGAAGATGCAATGGTGTTAAATTAAAATTTCACAGGTTAGTAAATATATTTAGAAATTTGATTTTGAGTTTGCATCACTATGAATATTCGGTTTGTTTAAGAATGTACCAAATGTTTATCCACTTCGTTAGGATACTAAAGGGCCGTAGCCTACGGCAAATTTGGATACATGCCCTTAGAAAGAATAATTATAGTCCAGGTGATACAACAGTTATTTGTGAGAAACACTTCACAAAAGAAGATTATGTAGGTAATGTACATGGGAATAAAATACTGAAGAAAGGAACAGTCCCGTCAAAATATTTTACATCTTTATTTTTCTATATTTAAACAACGTTTGCAGTGTGACAAGTACGTGAAGACAGGTTTTATATAATTTATTTATTTATTTTTATATATTTGATCTAACTTGTTTAGGTACATATTATTTTAATTTACTTATTTAATTAATCACTTTAGTGTACAATATGCCTTAGTGGCCTTAAACCAGTTGTAATTGTCAAATTTACAAATTTTTAATTGGGATTTTGCAAGATATCTTAGTGATAAATATGACAATCTGGCTAGAAATATACACTTTTATATCTGGAGAGTATCATCCAGTAATGAATACACCAAAAATATTGATGCTAAGCATAAATAGTTAAATCCATCCTTGGATACACTGTATATAAAAACTGGATCAATATTTCTATCTTTTTTTATAAATATCCAATATTCGAAACTACACTTTTTGAATAGATAATATAGTTAAACGTAAAGAATCTCAAAGTAAATTATACGCCCTTGTTGGGCTTTGTGCCCAGACTAGCTCCGCTCCGAAACGATGAAGACCGCTCCATAACCTTTTAAACGTTATTGGATTTAACCTTGTAAGATCTTTGATTTAACCAGACTTCAACATTGTTGCCATTAGCGAGACCAACATGTTTTGTCACTCTTCCACCCATTACTGATTTTCAATAACATTTCAAACAATCACAAACTCACTTTCCAACAGATTTATGAATGGAGTGTTGGTCCTGTGTATTCAACCCTTGCATAAGGGATGAAAAATTACTTTTAAATATTTTTTTACCCCTAGCTTCGAAACAAAACACACTAGAAAAAAAGTGTCAGTCAAAAGTTGTAGATAATTTAAATCTGAATAAAAAAGTTAATAATCATTTTTACGATATCTCGGATAGTTATAGCCATAGAATCATCTGCATTTTGAAACTTGATCGGCGTCTTCAAAACGTCACGAAGGCATTAAACTTTCAACTTAGCAACACTGCCTATCAGCCAATTAAGACTCGACACAGGTGTCTAAAAAAGTTTTTTGGTATGTCAGGTATTTTATTGTAGTATAATTATTTTGTATTTTTGACATGTTTTAAGGTTTTGTGGAACATTTTTGTGAAATGGTGTCTAAATGGTGAAAGGTATGTATGAACTATTAGGCCAAAAATATAAAATGGTTTGTAATTATTTGACATAATATCATAATTTTATTGGGGTGTATTTTGCATAGTAATTATGCTCATTGCCAATCAAGTGTGGAGATACGATTTTTGTAGGGTAGAGCAAAAAAAGTCATGCATATTTTTATGTAACATACAGCCGTATATTAAAAATAGTATGACGTAATAACTGTGTAGTGAAATTTAGCACTCAGATAGTCTCACATTAATCCGTTTTAGTTGAACTTTGAATTTTTAAATAAAAAATAAATGTACGAGATGAAACTACGCTCTGTTATTATTATATTGCTTCATTTGAATGCCTTTATCGATATATAATATATCCCCATTCGACTTTGCGCGATGTCCGACACGCACTTGAACATTTTTCTAGATGAAAACTACCCTATGTGCGATGCCGAGGTATTAAATCTACCCACCAAATTTCATCTAAACCGGCGTATAGATATAAATATATTATTTGCGCACCCTGTTTCCGTAAAAAATCATTTACGGGATTATTCAGCATTTAAAAATCCGATCATATTCTTATATTTATAAAATGCCACACTTTGACGCTTCAATTCTAGTCCCAGGACGGCAGTGTTGTGATTAACCTCCATTTATTAAAGATCTGGTTGTTGAAATTGTTTTCGGACATCGTACCACTTGTCGATTGTAGATAAGAAAAAGTACCTACCCACCTTTCTTGTGCGAAATTTAATGATCTATAACATTTGTAAAAAACTTTTTTCCATATTATTTTTCGTTTAAGGGTTATAGACCACAAAATTATTTATAACCCCATTTGGAGGGGTTTTTAACTCTTGTGCAAGGGATAGGCTTAAAATAGTACTCAAATGTTCTTTCACATTATAAAGTCTACCTTCCACCAAAAATGCAGCTTTCTAACTAAAATTTCTATTCATCACTTCAGAGACATCGTCTTCTGATAGGTTCCACTGCTGCAATCTTGATCCTAGTAACTCTGCCTTACTTTTTGGAAGTTCTAGATCTCTCGCGAGAGGACACAATGCCGACTGTGCAGGTACTACTGGTTTATTGGCTCTTATTATAGTACCGTTCCCAGGAAAACAATAAAAATGATGATAAACAAGTGTCCTTTTATCCGTTTAGTCCTTTATTTATTTAAAATAGGGTAGTAAAACACTATTTATTTGCCGCTTAATTAAAATTTCAATATTATCGCTTTTTTAGGGCGGTTTCGGCTCAGTCGGCATTGTGTCAATATCCCTATTTAGATAAATTTAATTAAAACTCATTACGTCGCTCTCTTACATTTGTGAACAGATTTGTATTATGCAGGGACTGTTCATTATAAGGGAGACATGAAAGTGGATTTTCATGGGTTTAAATGGATACCGCTCTTGTTTTAAGCAATAGGGGACTTCGCATATGGGGGATCATCCCTGGGTTCCCGCCATGCGGTGTTGTCGTGGTAAATCTCCTTAACTTGGTGACAATGTAGATTTGGCAATGTAAGATCCATATATTGTTACACATTTTCGTTGTTGTCCAGTGTTATTGATTGTGTCATTGTCGAAACGATATGAAGAAGTCTGACCCTTTTTGCGCTGTACGGCGATTTTATTATATTTAATTCCAAGGACTGTGATCGTTTTTACCAGAAACAAGTGTGAGCAGCTTAAAGTTTAGGTGGAGAGGCTCTAGATGGTGCATTTACTCAATTTCTGTTAAAAATGGAATGGAGACGAGATCTCTTATTGATAAGCATATACCTAGTTCACTTCACCCCCTTCTCAAGAATCATATTGTCAATTTCTAAGAAAGGCAATTATACTTACCAAATAGTATATTGTCCAGAATATACTGACTTCTTGAAATCCATATCTTACCGAATAAAGACTAAAGTACAGAGATACATAAAAGGCGTGCGCGGCCATTAAAAAGAAGGAGAAGTCAAAAAGATCTTTCACATGCGTTTCTATTTTGTAAAGGTGAAAAGCCAGCACTTCTACCTTTTTCAGTATGTTCTATTTGTCATTATTTCGTGACATAAGTTTGCATATGAGTTGTCCCGTGTATTGGTATCTGCTTCTCAGAGCCAATAGTAAAGTTATAATAATAATTCGTTCCAATAGAGTCGAGCCAAATAAAATGAAGTTAGCGCCAGGAAATATTAATGTATAAAAAATTATTTCAATGGTTCTTTTTAGTTTTGCAACATAAAATATCGCGTAACTTAGAAATATATTTAGAAAACTCGTGAAATAAAGAATTATAAGGTAACGCATGGAGTGTTTAGACTATAGTTTTTCAAATTTCGATTTTTCTACTGATAACATTTCATCGACTAATGAAAATTCACGAAATAATTGACCCCAAATAGATTCTTTTCTGTACGAGTTAATAGTTGCAATCAGTGGGCCGAGATGAAGCCCTGGTTTTAACAAGGCTATAACTCGAAAAACAATGTTTTTCGTTTCTCTCGCTTCTATCAAGAACTTCCAAAACAATACAGAGCATAAACTTATAATAAGAAGGGTAACGAGTATCACCTGCCTTTCGTACTGTTTCCTTTTTATTAAAGAATTGGTTTTAAAATCAAAGTACGGAACAAGGTGAAAAAGGCACGCGAACTGAGCAATTGGAACGAAAAAGAAAACTTCGTCTCGCGAACACATTTCGTTTCTATGCGCCTTCGAAAGGTGACGTATAAATGAACATAACTAAGTGTTTTTCCAATTAATTAAAATTATATCGATTTTCAATAACATCGTTTTACGGGGGGGTTAGATGGCTTTTAGATAAGCGATTCCACTGAAATTGAGAGAGAAAAAAACACCGAACTTTTCCCTTCCATTCTCTAAATAAATACTGCCACTATGTCCAGACAGAGGTGCTGAATGTACCATATTATTAAGGTAAAGTACGTTTCACGAAATTTGGATACGACTTAATGATTTCCTGGGTCGGTCCCATTGTGTCGACAAGAGCTTGGCAATAAACAAGTGAAGTATGCAGGGACGGACTAAGGAAAACAAGTAATGATATGATTATATTAATGTAATCACGTGAAATAACATTTTTTTCAAATCTTACTAGTCATATTTATTTACATTTATAATGTCATTCTATAGATAGTTCTGTTTCGCTATCGCTATCCTCATCAAAATTAATTATAATTGGATTAATTATACGATCCAGACTAATATACGAATTATATATAATATAATATATAATATTATACAGTTATTACGTGACGGACTGAATTTTTCCAACTACTTGGGGGAATATCATTAAAGCATTTTCGTATTAATTCCAGAACACTGGAACTTAAAGTCGGAGAAATATTTTCAGACCTAACCAGTGATTTTAACTTGTGCCACATATGCTCTATGGGGTTAAAAATGCAATTATAGGGTGGGAGCCGTAGCACTGTATGTCCAATTTCTTCTGCCAATGTCTCACAAACATATACTTTTTTTTTATACAAAATGTCTTTAAAACTTCTAAAACATCACTTTTTTTATAACTTTCTTCAAAATATATATCATTCGCCGCCATGTAGTTCTGAATCTCCAATTTTGTCTTATTTGAGCTTGGAGCTTTATGTAATTGGCGACTGTGATAGCTCGCATTGTCCATTACTATCACGCTATTCTGAGGAATGTGTGGTAAAAGACAATTCTTGAACCATTCCTCAAAAAGTTCGGCCGTTGTATCTTCATGGTATTCCACACAAGAGTCTTTAATGTTTTTTGCAGAAAGCCACAAGGCATTTGGAACCCAACCGTTTTCTGACCCAGCATGTAAAATGCTTATTCTTTTTCCTTTATTTGACGGAGCTTTTGTTTTACACTTATCGCAAGAATCAGACCAGCCTTTGGATGGTGTTTCATGCGTGTCAAACCAAGTCTCGTCGAGGTAAATTATAGGACGGCTTTCAGAACGGAATTTCCTTACAGAAGTTATATACTCATGGCGCTATGTTTATAAACGGTGGGATTCCATGAGTACTTGCTTTTTGTCAATTTTGCGGTATCTGAATCCCATTTCCGACAAAACTCTCCAAAGGCTAGTGCGGCTACAACTTATTTGGGTTTCATCATTGGTGAGCCGTTGCTTCAGAGAATCTAATGTAGGTACGCGTTGCTCTTCGTACATGCTGTAGATTTTTCGCCTTATCAAGTCCTTGTCGCTTTCGTCGAAACATTTGGTGAAACCGGCATCCTTACGCTTCTTTCTAGATTTAATGGGATTTGACGCGATTCTTTTCACTGTAGTCAGAGGTATCTTAGTCAAATCAGACGTTTCAATCGCAGCAGCACTAGCATAAAGTCCTCTGTTGAGTAAAGAAGTATATACTCTTTTTACAATTTCCCTAGCATCGAGAGATAAATGCATTTTCTTCACTGCAACACTAGAAGAAGCACCATCAATGTTTTTCCATGGACTCCACATACTGTTTTTTTATACGTTTGGTAAAATAATATCGGTAATACAACTAAACTCTTCCAGCTAGAAATAAAAAGTAGCAAATTTTACCACAAAAACATATTTAAATATAAATTAAGCAACCTAACCTACCTGATGTGCCTATATTTAATTATAAGTATTACAATCCGATCCTTTCCACATAATAATAACAAACGGTCATAAATAATGGGATCGCCCCAGGTACTTTTACTGCAGTCGTTAAGTTATATCCATTTTTCGTGGAACAATCTTTAACCTATTTATAATATCATATAATGGTCGCGGGTGGAGTTATATAGTAGACTCTGTAATTCCTTTTATTCTAGGGGTATTGCTTCACATTCTCTTCTACATTATGAAACATTTAGTGAAATCTTTCACCCTCAAGTTGAGGAAAACAATTTTTTCTTACCGAAAATATTGAAAACTTCAATATATAATAAAGTAATATATTTTTAAAAGTAAAAGACATCAAGTCACTTATGAAACAATTATACGTCAAAATAAACGTCGATATGATTCTTAAAACTTAATTGCTTAAAAATGTGACTTATTAACCAAGATGAAGTAGAAATTGTGCTTATTGTGTTTGTGTTTGTCAGTTAACAATGAAACCGGTAATATAGGTATCCATGAAGATAACAGATATTTAAATTAATAATATGGTTAGCGTCCGAAAAAATCTTTATAGCCTGAGACGAAAAGTATTTCCTAGGTACCAGCACAATAATCAATACCCTTATGAAAAAGTTACCCTTTCGTCCAATTATCTAATCTATTAAAATGGCATTCTTTGACACGATCGAATAAAAAATATATGTATTTTTATAAGATAAACATCAAAGTCATAATGTAGTTGCAAGAAAAACATTTCTGTTACTTTTGCTTCAGAGTAAGAAACAGGTCTGTTAGTAGAAGTGGATATCTCTTATCGATAAGTATCCAGATCACCGGTTTCCCATGAATCATATTTTCTATTTCTAAGAAGTTGCAGTTATACTTACGAAATAGTATATTGTCCAGAATATATAGAGTTCTTCAATTCCATATTTTACCATATAAAGACTATAGGCTAAAGATACATAAAATGCATTTCCAACCATTAAAAAGAAGGAGAACTCAAAGAGATTTTTCAAATGCGTTTCTATATTATAAAGATGAAAAGCAAGCACTTCTTCAATATGTTCTGTTTGTCATTGTTTTGTGACATAAGTTTGCATATAACTTTTCCCGTGTATTGGTATCTGCTTCTTAGAGCCAGCAGTAAAGTTATGATAATAATTCGTTCTAATAGAGTCGCGCTAAACACAATGAAATTTGCTGCAGGAAATATTAAAGCATACGAAATTATTTCAATGGTTGTTTTCACTTTTGGAACATAGAATATGACGTGACTGAAAAATATATTAACACATATCGGGAGATAAAGAATTATGAAGTAACGTGTGGAGTGCTTGAACAATTTTTTTTCAAATTTCGATTGTTCTACTGATAATATTTCATCAACTAAGGAGAATTCACGAAAGAGTTCACCCCAAGTAGATTCTTTTCTGTACGAGTTAATAGTTGCAATCGGTGGTACGAGAAACACCCCTAATTGTGTTAACAATACCATAGCTCGAAAAACAATATATTTAATGTTTTTTGCTTCTGTTAAGGTCTCCCAAAACGATACACAACTTAAACTTATAATTAAAACAGTGACAAGTAACCTTGTGTACTGATTCCTTTTTATTACAGTATTCGTTTTAAAATCAAAGTACGGTAGAAGATTAAAAAGGCACGCGAAGTGGGCAATTGGAACGAAAAAGAACACTTCGTCTCCCCGCGAATGCATTTTGTTTCTAATATGCCTTTGAAAGGCGACGTATATATAAACATAACTAAGTGTTTTCCCAATTAATTAAAATTATATCGATTTTCATTACATCGGTTTACGGGGGCTAACTTTCGACTTTATAGAAGTGAATATTTTTATAATGTACTGCCAGAAGGCTAGCCGTATGCGTACAAAACATTCCAGGATGGCTTCTGGCAGTACATATGCTTAATGCTCTACCATTAAAGATAATATACTTACGAAATATGATAGTATCCAGAATATACTAATTCTTTGAAATCCATTTTTTACCATATAAAGACTGACGGACAAAAATAGATAAAAGGCATTAGCAACCATTAAAAATAAGTAGAATTCGAATAGATCTTTCATATGCGTTTCTATTTTGTAAAGATGGAAAGCTATCACGTCTATCTTTTTTAATACGTTCTGGTTGTCATTGCTTCCTGACATAAGTTTGCATATGAGTTTTCCCGTGTATTGGTATCTGCTTCTAAGAGCCAGCAGTAAAGTTACGATAATAATTCGTTCTAATAGAGTCGAACTAAATAAAATGAAGTTAGCTGCAGGAAATATTAATGCATACAAAATTATTTCAATGGCAGTTTTCAGTTTTGGACCGTAGAACATGACGTAACTGAAATATATATTAAGAAATATCGTGAGATAGAGAATTATAAGGTAACGATTGGAGTGTTTCGACAATAGTTTTTCAAATTTCGATTGTTCAACGGATAATGATTCATCAACTAAGGAAAAATCACGCAAGAGTTCACCCCAAGTAGATTCTTTTCTGTACGAGTTAATAGTTGCAATCAGTGGTACGAGATGAAGCCCTAATGGTGTTAACAATCCCATAACTCGAAAAACAATGCTTTTCATTTTTTTCGCTTCTTGTAAGGTCTCCCAAAACGATACACAACTTAAACTTATAATTAGAATAGTGACAAGTATCACTTGCATTTTGTGCAGCTTTCTTTTTACTAAACAATTGGTTTTGAAATCAAAGTACGGAACAAGGTGGAAAAAGCACGCGAACCGGGCAATTGGAACGAAAAAGAACACTTTATCTCGCGAACTCATTTTGTTTCTATTTGACTCTTGCAAGGTGAGGTATAAATAAACATATAAATTACTAAGTTGTGAAAGTGTTTTCCCAATTAATTAAATTTATATCGATTTTCATCGTTTCATCCATCAACATGGGTTTACGGGGGGCTTTTAGATAAGCGAGCCCTCTGAAAAAAGACACCCATTTACATGTAATTTTTGATCAACCTGAAAAGATTTTTGGCCCTAGATATAAGTGCTGAAAGTAATGTCTGCTCAGCCGTTTTTGATCATCGGAAGAAATGCGAGCAAAAATTAGACGGATGGAAATCAACTTCTGTGGCTGTAGTCTATTTGGAAGATTCTACAAGCCATAAAAAAGAGATATTCAACAATTGAATGAATTTCAAGGTTTCAAATGATAACCTCCTGCCGGTCAAGTCTATTCTTTGGACACCCAATCGATTTCCAGCTACAATACAGAACCATCTACGCCTTCAAATAGTCTGTTGCCTGCAATATTTGCATAAATGGTTCTCCATTGTTTATGCATTCAAATTCTTCCGGCAACACTAGTGATGGCTTGATACCACCGACCTATGAATACCTAACTTATATGGCTTCCGCAATAAACTTACATAACGCGACTAATTGTACTTTCACAATAAATATAACTAATAATAAGTATGTAATTAATATTTAGAATGATTTTAATAAAAAAATCTAGAGATATAGTCTGTTGTTTTTGTAGAAAAAGATTTTGATCCTAACTCATGCGGAAAAGTGTCTCTTTCCGCATACACACTATTTTTTCCGGTATATCTTTTTATCTTAGTCTATGGCATTAATTTCAAGGCCCTTCCGTAAGCCTCAGGCCGCTAGACTATAACCTGCCCAGTGCGGCATGTTTTTTCACTTTATTGTTGCACATACATATCCTAACTTAGATTATAAAACAGTTCTACCTACTTACAAAATAGTACACAATCCACAGTATTATGGTTCCTCCACTAAATCCATAGTTTAGCATATAAAGACCATATGCCAAAAATACGTAAAATGCATTTGCAACCATCAGAAAAAACGAGAATTCAAATAGATTCTTGATAAGGTTCACTATTTTCTTCAAGTGAAAAGCCAGTACCTCTACTTCTTTTAGGGTTTTTGATATCTCATTATTCTGTAACTTCAGTTGGTATACAAGTTTTATCACATATCGGTAACGCGTCTTTGTAGCCAGAAATAAAGTTATGATAACGATTCTTTCTAATAAAACTAAACTGAATACAGCGAAAGTGATTCCCGGGAATACTAATAGTTGCAATATTGCTTTTGTGGCTGTGTTCTGTATAGGATCGTAATTTATAATGTAGAGTAAATATATATGAACAAGCATAGTGAAGAAAATTATCAGCAAGTAACAACGGCCGTATTTCGATAAATTTTGCTCAAATTTTGATTGTTTTGCACATAGTAGATTATCAACTAAGGAAAACTCGCAGAACAATTGTTGCCACGTCGATCTTTTCCTGTAAGCATTAATAATCGCGACTGATGGTATGAAGTCAAGCCATAAAGTATTTATCATCGTTAGAACTTTAAAGACATTGTTTTCAATTGTAATTGCTTGAATTAAGGCTTCAATACCTAAAACCGTACCTACAATTGTCATTAGCACAGCACTAATTGCCTTCTTCTTTTTATGTGTTTTTCTTAATATGGTATCGGGTTTATATTCTAAATATGGAACCAAGTGAACAAAACTGGCTATCTGGGTAATTTGAACGAAAAAAAGATCGATATTTTTGGAGCTCATTTCGTCGCCGTATCTTGAAAGGGTGTGAATGGCTGTAATAATGTCCAGCTGGAATTAATTAAAAACTTATTGATTGCTAGTGGAGAGTTTTTACACACACGTTATTCGATTCTCGGTAATGACATTGTCTCCTCATACAGAATTTTTTGCTCGCTGAAAAGCATTCTGCACAAAGAAATACGTGTTAACAGAATTACTTAATTCTTAACATGTTTTCTCGAAACGGACAGACAGTTAAAAATATTTCTCGAATATATCAATAGTTTACATAAAAATATCAATTTCACAATAGAGGAAGAAAACCAGAATTCCATTGACTTCCTAGATTTAACAGTAAAAAGAGAAAATAATAAACATATTTTCTCAATTTTCCACAAACCTTCTCATACAGACACAACGATCCATAATTCTTCTTGTCACCCAATACAACATAAGTTACCAACTTTCCACAGTATGATTCATAGACTATTAACTCTCCCACTTAACAAAAATAACTTTCATAAAGAACTAAATATCATTAAACAAATAGCAGTCAATAATGGTTATTCTTCGAATTTAATAACCAAACTCTTAAAGAAAAAGACTTACAAAAAACTATTAATTTAGTTTTCCCAAATAGTAAAACGTCAGCAGATTTATTACTTTAATTGAAAAACCGAGTAAAAATGTGGTTAAGGTGCTTAATGAACTCAACCTAAGGGTAGCTTACAAAACTAACAACACTTTAGGGAAATATATAAAAAATAATAAAACTAAAAATCATAAAAATAGAAAATCAGGGGTGTATAAACTAAAACGTAAAGATTGTCCGAAAACATACATTGGCCAAACAGGGAGACATTTTGGAAAAAGAATACAAGAACAGATTCTAATTATTCCAACCATTTAAAAGAAAAACAACATAACTTTGATTCAAATTTTAAAATCTTACATACTGAAAGTAAAGGCATAAAACTTAATCTGTTAGAATCCATGGAAATAAATAAACTTAAAAATACTGATGTTTTACTGAATGATCAAATAGACCTTAACAATTCTCCTTTGTTAAATTTATTTCACCAATCCGCTATTACATGTATAAATGAATCTATAAAATAATTTATCTAATCACTTTACTGACCATTTGGAAAATCCCACTGTTACTATTATATCCCCTACACCCTACACCATCTTTATACATGTAATAATATTTTAAGATTGTACACTTTGTTAGATATAGAAAAATATTCATTCATTCTCAATCTGAAGAAGCTACAGTGATAACGAAATATGGCATTTTTAAGAATATAGTGGAAAAGAAATATAACCTAGTTTTATTTTTTCTCATATTATTAGTTATGGATTTCCACCAAGTATCGGCTGAATCAATTAATTTATTAAATGACTTAATTATTAAAGATTCGATTAGCGTGTTTTCAAGAACTTATTAAATAACACAATCACTTTAAGCGAATGATATACCGGGTGTTTCAGGATGACCGCTCACCCCTATAACTTTTTAATTGTTTAAATTACAGAAATAAAATTTGGTGGGCTCGTATGTCCGCAACTTTGGATTTTTACATGGAACACCCAGCATATTTTTGGCTATATCGATTTAGAATACCAGTCCAAATTGAACGACGCCCCCACACGTCACTTTTAGACAATTTGAATAAGTTTTCTTTTTATTTTTTCATCTAAATTGCTATGAACTCTATAAAATGGTTCACTTCAAGCCAAATTCTTGATAAAGATGCAATTTTCAAGTTTTATTGAGTTTTAAATTTCTTACAGACTTTTAATAATGCCTTTTCCCGGAAAACTCCTTTTTTTCGAATGGAAACATATTGGCTCACTCTGTCAAGAAGATAGATCTTTTTTTTTTCATCAATTTGATATCACACACCCTTATATCAAGTTAAAAAAGCGGAGATAATTTATTAAAAATACCAATTCATGACAAAAAGACAACAGAAAGCGCAAACGGCTTTGTATTTATCTAGATACCCATGATGGCATAATGCTAAGAAACAAATGAACACAATTACAATTTTAAAATAATTCGGCGTAGAAGTAAACAATTTTAGAGAGTTCATAGCAATCTAGATGTAAAAATAAAAAGAAAAATAATGTGTCAAGAAGTGACGTATGGGGTATCGTTGAATTTGGAATGGTGTTCTGAATCGATATATCCAAAAATATACTGGATTTTAAAATCTAAAATCCAAGGGGGACATTTCCGGTTAAACCGGAAGTGAAAAAATGGAGCGTCATCTCATAACATGCAATGCAAATGCATGTATCACATAGAAACCCAAAAAATTTAATTTCTGTAATTTAAACAATAAAATAGTTATAGGGGAGAGCGTTCCTAGTGAAACACCCGGTATTAATATACAGGGTGTCAATTTGAAAACTTCCTACCCTCGCTTCCAGTAAATAATATTAAAAATAGAAAATATACGGAATACTAATCGCATGAATACGCCTTTCATTAACCCCCTTTTTTCTTTTCAGGTATCTGTACGAGTGTATTTACGGCTGGCTTATATCCACCCTCTCCAGGGCGGACAGTTTACTCCAAGAGGCGTGGAACGGAACGGCAGCGGGCGCGGCTAGTAAGGGGGGACGACGCCAGAAGCCCAATAAGGCCGCCCGTAGACCACGACCTCATGCCAGGGACGCCATAAGGCTGCAAGCCTTGCAACAGTTGTGCGGGGGCTATTTCAAGGTAAGTGGTTAAAGTCTATAGGGGTAGATCCGCTGGCGCGGGTTCTGTGACGTCGGTACACCCTGATAGCTGATAACCAAAAGGAATACTGTACAAGTAGAGTGAGGTAAAGGTACACGGAAAGAAAAACTTAGTTAAGTTTACTATAATAGTACTGATAGTCAAAATAACCAAAATTTATGGGTCTATTATACATATATGTGGCTCGAGTTACTTTTATTATATTCATATCCTGTTTATGTTGTGACAGGCCCTCTTGGGACTTCTTCGCGAAGGTCTCCTGCAAGCTCCTTTACCCGGCTTCGACAGGGAGCGAGTTCGCTTCGAGCACCGCTTCAGCGCCTTCACGCGTCTACCCTCTCCCCCGTCCGCGGGGTACAGGGACTTTAGGGCTGCCGCGCAGGCCGCTGCATCTCAGGTAAGAAACTTACGCGCAGATTTTACTTGGTAAATTAGCGAACATTTATGCGTGTTTTTTTCCAGGGCTCGGAACAACTGTTCCTCTCCGCAGGTCGGCACTTCGCCCAAGCCGGCCAACTGTTAGCTGCCGGCGGGCCCGCCGAAGCTCCTCTGGCCCGCTCCTCCAAGACGAACTTCGTGCTGTTACGCCTGCTGGCGGCGGGGCATAGGCCGAAGATACGTCCGACGTTTTGCTTCAACGAGAGCAAGCACTTTCCTGTTATCTGTTTGACCGAAGGGCAACTTACTCATGAATAGTTACGATCGAAGTGGGAATTATAGAAACATTTTTTATATATAGATTGACATTAGAGATGATTCAAATATGTCGAGTTTCAATATAGCATTATTAATTACACAGGACGGGAGTGGGTTTTATTGCAAAGTGTTTATTATAAACTATTATTTTTATTTATTGTATAAACCACATAACGCGAGTTTATAGCATCTTTTTATTTTCATTTAAATCAAGTTCTGAATAATACATGATTGTTCCGGCCCATGAGCCGCTCATATACAGGGTGTTATGGAAATGGTTGCTTATAAACTGTTCCAACAAGATCGGCAACTGGGTTTTTAGCCTCATTTTTAAAATTCTATAGCTCGAAAGAGGTTCAATCGATTTGAATGAAGTTTTCTTATTTTTAAACGTGGTTTTGTGCGACTTGGGTGGCGGGTTTGCTCGCTGTTGACTAGAAACGGCTTCCAATATTATACAGGGCGAGAAAGAAAGTGATGTAAAGAACAACAGTTTGACGTATTTTGTTAAAAAAAATTCACGTCAAAGTAAAACAGACTCTTAAAGCGTAGGTAAACATCTCAAAATACGTTTGGCAGTTTTTTGTTTAATGCGTTCCTGCAAAAGTTATCGAATTTACAAAAAAATAGGAGCTTCTTTTAAATATCAAAACCAAAAAGTAGCAATATATGTTCTTATATAGCTACATTTCTATTATAAACATTTTCATGGTTTATTATTGAATAATTTCATTTAGAAATAACCATTCACTTGTACCAAAAATAAACTTTTAAGAGTAAAACTGGCTATGCCACCGACATTTACGTAAGAATCTATATCAGTTTTTTTGATAAAGTCTAAAAAGCGAAACTTTCCAAAATCACCCTGTAGATTAAAAACTAAGAAAGCCACGACAAGTTTGACACCGGAAAAAGTGGGAAAACCACTTATTGTCTTTGATAATAAGTCTAATACCCACCCACCCTGTACAGGGTGTTCCATTTTCGAACATCTTTTGGAAAATTAATTTCTAACAGTAGAGTAATACTGTTAGTTCTACTTTTATTAATGTATTTTTTCCATGTATTTCCATGTGTCCCATTTTCGACACTTCTATAGGGTATCTCCGTAATTGTTAGTGCTATCAAAAAAGTAATGTAGGTGTCATTTGCTCTTTTTGGGTCAAACTTAAAATGGTAAAATCAAAATGCGAAAAATTTCGCTCGCTTATGAGATACGGGGGAAAATCAAATAATTGACAATTTCAAAATTACCCTATATTTTCTTAGTTAAAAGAGATACACTAAAATGTTTTATACAGAAGTTTCTTTATATTGATTGTTGAATAATCTGCCGTTTTGAGAATAAGTATACGGGGTCAGGTAAAAAAGTTATCGGACCTAACCTCATGTTTTAAAATGGAACACCCTGTATATTTTAATCTAAAAAGATACTATTCTAAATTTTCCTTCCAAATATACACCATTGATGATATTGGTTTCCTAGGCGTTTTATTTAAACTTTATTACTTTGAAACGAAATAAAAGATTCAGATTAAGGTAAAAAATAACGGGAATCATCGCATATGTTCGGAATACCTCCTTAAATGGTTACGTCGTTCCGGATAGCGAACAAAATATACATTTTGCGCCATTTCTTCGTTTTTTCCACTTTAAATATAAACTGATATCATATCAAATTTTTCAAAATGTTGATAAGGTGATTTTCGCAAATGAATATGTAATAATGAAATTGACGTTAAATGTTAATAGTCAACTTAGTTGTTTCTAGGATATTAGCTTTTGTTTCGTGGTCTACTGTGGTTTAAAGTAATAAAGTTTAAATAAATCGCCTAGGAAACCAATATCATCCAAGGTGTGTATAGTATATTATATATTATATTATATATTTGGAAGGGGAATTTAAAATAGTATCTTTTTAGATTAAAATATATAGGGTGTTCCATTTTAAAAAATGTGGTTTGGTCCGATAACTTTTTTACCTGACCCCGTATACTTATTCTGAAAAGGCAGATTATTCAACAATCATTATAAAGAAACTTCTGTTTGAAACGTTTTTCTGTATCTCTTTTAACTAAGAAAATATAAGGTAATTTAGAAATTGTCATGATTTTCTCCCGTATCTCTTAAGCGAGCAAAAATATTCTAATTTTGAGTATATCATTTTAAGTTTGACCCAAAAAGAGCACATGACACCTACGTTACTTTTTTGATAGCACTAACAATTACGAACAAACCCTATAAAAGTGTCGAAAATGAGACACCCTGTATTCAAATAAGCACGGATAGAAAATTTAGTTCAAATTACTTGAGAATAATGAACTGGACAATAACTTTTTTTCTCAAATAGACCCAGTTTACGGTACGTTAAATATTGAGAAAACAAACATATTTATAGATAAATTATTGCAATAATAATAGGTTCCTACTTGACGTTTCAAAAAGAGCGATTTAAAATTTACTATACCAAAAATTAAAACACCTGTTTGTGTAAATTATCTCAGTGGTTAAGTAATCAAGAAAAAAAAACTGCCTATGTAAGTTATTCGAGTATCGACTACAATGCTTTAGTTATAATCAAACGATAAAACATTTTGTTATCTCTCCAGGTCCTTTAAAATTATTAATAATTAGTTTTCAGGTACAATGCCATCGGAATAGTTGATATTAATTTTAATATAGGAAAATGGACCAGGGGTATTCGGAAAATGAGGAAGTCAATCCCAGAGAATCTGCAAGTATTTTTTCGATTATAACGTTTTTGTAAGTATTTTTTTTTTTTCGTCAAAATTTCCAACCGAAATACGCGCCAGTGTTGTTGGTTTAAAATTGGTTTATTTAGTTGCGCTTAATATAAATAAGCACATTTCTTTTATAATATTTGGTTAAGAGAAAGATTTGTGATTTAAAACAGGTTTATAAAGGCTTGCGATTTGCGAATTTATTGTATAAAGGACTCTCGAGATACTTTGTCTTTTTAAGGTCAAATCGTTAAATTATCACTGTTTTATAGAAGTGCAAGAACATCAATAGAACTTCCATTTTACAGTAATGTGGTTCTGTAATCTTGCTTGCTATACAGGGTGTCCCATAAGTATATACCATAGAGCAACTGGAGATACTAAATATCAAAGTCGACCGATTAATTCATATAAGTATTTTCAAAATGTTCCTCGTTGCGGAAATACAGGGTGTTGAAAGTGAAAGTTATTATCTTATTTTCAAAAAAAGCCATAATTTGAAAGTTTGCGGTATAATGATATGATTGAGAAATGAGAATTTGTAGAAATTTTTAAGTTTATTGTCAAAGAAGGACAATTTCTGAAATAAGAACGTATACTGGGCTCGATAATATATCTAACCGTTTTCGAGATACAGTGAAACCTCTCTAACGCGGACACGTACGGGACCGTCTAAATGTGTCCGCCTAATAGAGGTGTCCGCCCATGGGAAATTTATTATTAGGTAATATGTAAATGCAAAATTATTACTATGTATATGTATGTACAAATAAACATAACATAACAAAAATACACTAGTTTTAGTTAGGATGTAGTACTAAAAAAATCTAATAACGTAGTTTGACGTGTTTTCGTTTTATACTTGCAATCTAGAAAATGTAATTCCAAGTCTGGTAACAATTCCATTGCTGTAGAGTCACCTCTATTCGTGGCATACTCTTATAATTCCTTTACCATACTAATGGCTTGTTGATAATTGGTGACATTTGTTTGAATACTGCATTCAACTTCTTCATCAGAGTCGTCAGATAGTGATGTGGTTTCAGTTTGGGCTACATAATCGGTAGGAATGGGGTCACTATCATCTTCTAATAGCCCATTGCTATCAATGTTTATGAACTTGCCCAAATCATTGTTATCAAATTACAAACTTCCACAACATCAATATTCTCTTTCAGACTCAAAACGCGACATTTTTGTGCCATTGTTTACGATTTTAACCTAACAACTCACAAATAAACGGCGGACTGCTGTCGGGGAACCACACATACTTTCTTTCGGCGAAGTCCTTTCACTGCCATGCATACGCGGTTGGTTGCCGGTCTGTCTTTAGAGAGTTTTGCACCGTACTTATTCGTCTCCCAAATACTTTGAAAATTGTTTCGTCCGTTTAAAGGAGGGTTTTCGCACTCTTTGTATGAAAACAGCCTGTCCGCGTCCGCCCAAAGGAAGTTGATTTTCATGGAATTTCATATACCTAGTTCCGGACTATGAAAAAATGTCCGCTTAATAGAGATGTCCGCTTATTAGAGGTGTCCATTATGAGAGGTTTCACTGTATTTCCATTTGAACCATTCCAAATGTCACAATGCATTAAAAAATCAAAACGAAATGGAAATATCTCAAAAACGGTTAGAGATTTAAGATCGATCAGGCTTTTTAATTTAGAAATTGTCCTTCTTTAAGCGTCTTGGATTAACTACTTGAAACTACTTAATAACAGGGGAAAAAATCACAGATTTGTTAAACACAGTGTATGTAACTAGCGCCATCTGATGTGAAAATTTCTACAAATTCTCATTTCCTACTCATAAAAACATCACACCGCCAACTTTCAATCGGATAAAAATTATGGCTTATTTTCGAAAGTAAACTTTCACTTTCACTGGCTCTACGGCCGATAAGTTATGGGACACCCTATATTATTTAATCTCAAGAGGCGTATCATTAAACATATTTCGATTATTCAAGATTAAATTACAGGTAAACTGGTTGTTACGCAACATTTTTAGGGACCATGCACGTCAATGTCATTAAATATAGACATAAAGTATATTAGGGGTAAGTTTTATTTCTTGTAGCTGGGCGTGTCAAAATTTTCTCGAAATATCTTCTTTTATAAAAATGAAATTTTATTAACATGTTTTAATAATAATTTGGCCTGAATTTGTACGCAATAAATCTAACAATAGAATGGGGAAAATTAAAAGTAAAATTTACAGTACTAACAGGATATTTTACAACCTTCAAATGTACAGGGGGATCTTAATTAATCACAATAATCGACCGTTTTCTAGCTACAACTATAAAATACTTAAGAAAGGAAAACAGAAAGATTTGGAAGAAAAAGATGTTTACAAAATTATACCGGAATTCGAATCGGAACGATTGGGAGACAAACTCGAATCGCAATGGAGAAGGGAGAGGAGAACGAAAAAACATGCCTCCATAACCTGGTGCCTGGTGAAATGTTTCGGATGGACCTACGTATTTTACGGGATCGTGCAGTTGTTATTTGGATCTGCTGTTATGTAGGTAGTGATGGAAAATTATCAAAACTTTAAAAATACTGCGATTTTCGGGAATATATTTTATTTATTTTACTTTTTTAACCTTAATTGGTGTCAATTTGAAAACTGCCCACCCTTAGTATCCAGTAAATTATATTTAAAATCAGGAAAACATGTCGATTTTATTGTGCAGGGGACTTTTTTAAATAATATTTGGAGCTTTTGTGGTTAACCCCCTGGAAGGGGCACCTGCCCATATTTATGGTTTTTAGATTTAGATTTAAAGAACATTATTGTGTTTACTCCTTTTAGTAGAATAATAATAATAATAACAATAATAATAATGTATATTTAATTCCCAACGAGTCCATTACAGGAAATATTAATAACGTAGAACATAAATAATATTTATTAAAAAGTAAAAGTTAATCAAGGGTATCATTTAACTGGTTAGCAAAATATTCTTATTTTTGCGAACAGAAAAATGTAATCGGTCAGCCAAAATGGCTAGTTGGTCAGCAACTTATGGACAGCAAACATTTCTGAATCGGTCAGTAATTAATGTCATACTAGAGTGCTCTAAATTATTTTGATACGCAAATGAAATATATAAGCTGCTATGTGCGATATTGGTAAGCAATCAGCGGGTAAGCAAACTATTTAATCTTGGTCATCAAAAAAAAAGCAATAAAACGTGAAATAGTGACAGTGCCCTGGGAAAACAAGTGAAAACCCGCCCCCCGCTACACCTTTTGTAGCCGATTTCCTTCTGTATTCGACAAAAGAAAATACAAGAAAGTTACATAAATTGACAGTGCCGCTCACAATAACGAACTTTGCCGATTATTCAAAACAAACGCAATCCAATGATTTATATTGATAACAATTCTTTCAATATGCAAACCTCTGAAGTAAACTGCTTCTAGAAATGTTTTTTCTACTGACCAATCTGTAAAATCTTGCTGACCAAGTAATCATTTCGCAGCTCGACTGTTAATTAAGCGAACACATGATATTACAAGCGGACTGATATCGGTTAAATTGTTGACAGTTTGTAGCATTTTTTGCAGAACAAGTGTTGCAGCCTGATTTTTATTTATTGCAAGCAAAATCTTTTTATGCTGATCAAATGATTTAATGGCTATTTTTTGTTGCGACCCAATTTTAATAACGGCTAACCATTTAATTATTTCTCGTTAATCAATATAGAATACAAAAAAAAAATAAATGGTTGTTTTTATTAATTAATTTGTCTATTTTCCAGAAAAAAAATATTTTTTAAAAATTATTTTAAATTTAAAATAATTTTTAATACTTTAGGTAACGTATTATAAATATTTATTCCATCAAATAAGATTGATTTCATCGCTATGTTACTTTTAATTCGATTTTTTGTAAATGGTCAATATTTCTGGTACTATGATTATCTACATGTATCAGTTGATTTTACAAATTTTATACAAGATTTTTATTTTGATTATTAATTGCATGAATTAGTATACTAATTTGTATAACTATTCAGATCTAGATATTCTCTTGGTTTATATAAATTTCTTGTTGCTTCCGGAAAATTTAGTTTATGAATACATTTTATAATTTTGTTGTGTAGTCTTTTTAAAGGGTTTAATATTGTGCCAAATATTGTGTTAAATATTGAAATTTTGAAAACTAATGAATAATAAATGCTTCTTAAATATATTAAAGGTATGCAATCTCGACTTTTAAATAATATTCCAATGAGTGGTGATACGCCTTTTCTAAGGTTTTCAACATGTTTTCTCCAATTTAAATTTTCGCCTATACAGGGTGTAACAAAATGGTTGGGAGTAAATTTAGCAGTGATTTCCTTGGCAAAAAAATAACATTTTTTTTCCTATAAGTTTTTGCTCTACTGATTTTGGTTTCCAAACTAAAACTGTTAAAAGTTTGTAATAAAATTGTAATAATTAATTAATTAATAATAATAAATGTATCAACTACTAATTTACAAACTTAAATTAATTATTAATTAATAATATTTAACAAAATAAAAAGAATATTACAAGATGCTGAAAATGTTGTCCTCTAGCTTCAATGCATTTTTCAATGTATTTCCCCATGGATTCTCTTACTCTTCCAAAAATACCAGGCATCTCTTTTTGGCGACACCCCATTTGAACTATTTGTCGAATCTGCACGTTAGGAATAGCAACGGAATAAACTACTTCTTTTAAGTGTCCCCATAAATAAAAATCCACAGGATTAAGGTCGGGGGAACGAGGAATTTTTTAACAGAGCAAAAATTTATAGAAAAAAAAATATTATTTTTTGCCAAGGAAATCACTGCTAAATTTACTCCTAACCTTTCTGTTACACCCTGTATATAACCTAAACACGTTTTACGGATTTTGCATACTTAATTTCTTTTCCATTCAAAATTATCAGTGAAATATTAATCCCAATTGCACATTTAGAAATAAACGTGAATCATGACTTTTAAGTTTAAAGAAAGTGTATAGGATTGCAGCCATGTCAGTATAATTTTCAAATCATTAGTAATATGAATATTGGAAAAGACTCGCCAAAATATAAAGTTGTAGTATCATCCGCCAACAATTACCTGTTAGTTTTAACTTAGAAATTGAATTTATATATATAAGAAATAAAATAGGTCCTAAAATTGATCCTTGAGGAACACCGCAAGTAATATTTTGTTGGGAACGTGAGCAATCGTCAATATAAACGTACTGTTTTCTGTTATACAAATAATTTTTAAACCAATTGTAAATATGTCCTCTAATACCAATATTGAAAAGACTTTGTAATAAAATTCCGTGATTCACAGTGATCCAGCGCTTTTCGCAAGTCTAAGGATAATAAGCAACACTTTTTCTTATTGTTTAAAGTTAATTGAATAGCAGTAATAATATCAATAGCAGATATTTCTGTATCTTAGGTCCGACGTAGACAATGTCCTGTATATTCCTTGGCGTTTTCTAGATTAAGAAATTTTGCTATGATGGAAGGACCACGTCCTAGTGCATTTTTACCCATAAAACATAGATGCATTTAGCATTTCGGTATCTAAGGAAAAACCTGCCTTCCTTAATTCCTTTTGGCCTTAATGCAAGGTACTGTCTAACCAATTTTAAGATATCTGTTTGGTGTCCTTCGATTATAGTACAACTTTTTGGCGTAGCAGTTTTAGTTTCCGGTACCTTGACAAGTATAACAGGCCCCTTATCATCATTGGTCATTTTTACCATCTTATCCCTTCTTAGGCCGCCAAAAATTTCCACTACGAGTGCCACTTTGTGCAGCAGGAAGGTATCATTCTGCGCGTTTCTGATAAAAGTTAAAACTTATTCACCTTCCAAAACTTTTGACTTTTTAGATGATTTAACTTTTAAAAATGCAATTGATTGACAATATCTTGATATATTAATGTTTTCCTTTAATATAAGTTCAGACTTCGCCTGAGCATATTTTATCAAAAGGCTATTTGGGGTATATTTTTCCGACTAAATAACGTACAAATAATTAAAAAAATTATTATTACATTACCAATTCCTGTAAGTAATTCATCATTACTGTTTCAGTAATCGCCTTAATTTGGTTTTTTACTTTCCATGGTAGAAAGAGATTTCAACGACCTCAAAATTATGTGTGTAAGGGGGTTAAACCGAACCCTTCACGATACAATTAACGCGTCTATTTACTGGAAGCGCAATATTAAGGGTGGGAAGTTTTCAAATTTGAGACCCTGTTATTTTTTAGTTTACTACAACCCATGGTAATCTCAAAATTCATAGCATATTTCCAACCGGGGCAAACGGCACTGACAAAAGCAGACGCCTATTTATATGGTTCGGCGGTGATTGGTCTCAATTTAGCCAATACGGTTTATAATTACAATTTTCAGCAATTGGTAGCGGAATACTGTATTAAAGTGCGAACGGCAGTGTGTTCTCTGATTTTTCGAAAATCGCTCAAACTGAGCCCTGTGGCATTTGCAGAATTATCCATAGGTAAGACAGTTAGCACCCGATCTTCCTAGGGAAAATTAATGTTAACTATCCTAACTAGTTAAAACTAGAATTAAGAAATATTCTCAGTTAATTCTAGTTTTTACTAAAAATATTTTACAAACCTGCGCTAGCACGTCTCGTCTCGAGCAAGTTAAAGCGTAACCTTCATTATTTTCTAGGGCAGTTTTAACTAAACTAGTTTTAACTGGTAAAAGCCCTTTTCAATTAAACAAGTATGAACATTTGCAGACCATAAGACAATTGCAGTTTTCACTAGTCAAATCTAGAATTGACTAGGGAGGATAGTTACAACTAGTTGCTCCTAGGAAGCAATGTTCTTTCAACTGAGATTATATTTTCAGGTAAAATTCTAACCTTAATGTCGAAAGATGTATTTTCTATAGACGGCTCTTTGGGATTTTTAAAAGACATGGCTATTGGTTTCTTGCAATTGGGTGTTGTAACCTATGTTTTGTACCAACGAGTTGGTATTTCCGCTTTTCCTGCTATTGGTGTCATTGTAGGAATTATACCTATTCAGAGTAAGTTGATATTCTGGGTGCGGCAAACGTTTGGAAACGGTCCGATACTTCCGGGTGGTTAGGGTTTCGAAAAAATTGTTTGGGACAAAAGTTGCTATGTTTTTAGTTTGCAATCGATTGGCCATTAAATCACCCCTCAACCCCTCACCCCCACGTGGGGGGTGGGAGTGACTTTGAAATTTCAAATGGCGACCCCAATTTTTTTTCGCGGATTCGAGTTTAGAAAGCAAAAGTAACTTTTGTCCAAAAAATTTTTTGCGCCGGATCAACCCCAAACCTTTTTATTCTGCTGCTTTTCTTTATCTTCGGATCCACAATCCACTGGAAGAACGAGCTTGCCAAACGTCGCGGCGTCGTAAAGGAAAATTGCGAGACTTCGACTTAATTAATCCCGTCCGAAACTGTTTTTTTTTAAACCGGTCAAGACCGTTCTTGAGGCAAGAATGCATGAAATTGCGAACAAAGCGAATTTGGAGTCCGGAGGGTGGGGGATGCTCCAACTCAAAAAAATTTTCGGGAAAAAGTTGCCTACTTTTGCTCTCTGAACTCGAATCCGCGAAAAGAGATTGAGGTCGCCATTTGAAATTTCAAAGTCACCATAAAACTCCCACGTGGGGGTGAGAGTTTGAGGGATGATTCAGTGGCCAATCGATTGTAAACTAAGAACCAAGCAACTTTTGTCCTAAACTTTTTTTTTCAAAAACCTAACCACCCGGAAGTATCGGACCCGTTTCCAAACATTTGCCGCACCCGATATATGTTGCTTTAAAATGTGTGGATAATGGACCAAAAGTGTTTAGTCTTTTATAGTGGACACAACATGACAGTTAATGTGTCTTTATCTACGATTACTTAAGTAAATACCAATACCTACCTACTGTCTAAGTAAGTTAAATCTAAGGAATCAAGTTTTTTACACATAATTATTGAACCACCAGGTATATTTAATTTTTTTTTTAATGTGATGTATACCAGGTAAGACCCTTCAAATTACTATCCAAGAAAGTGTTGTGAATTACTCACCGCTGCAGGGACGGACTAGCTGTGACACTCATGGCCTCATTTTAACGCCCTGTATGATAAGAACTTTGGACAACGATTTTTACAGACCTTTAACTATTGCCTAAAAGTTAAGTAATCTTCAATCATGTCGCTAATCCTAACTGTTTTCGAATAATCGGCATTTAATATACGTAATGTATTTGGCTTATTCCAATAAAAGATACATCTTTGTTCCGATGAAATGTTCAACCTTCAAAATTCCGCTTTTTCATATTTAACCCGTGGGAGGTTAGGGAAATCAGGGTAAATAACATTACGTTTTTTCGAAAACGGTTAGGATTAGCGACATGAATGAAGAGTACTTAATTCTTAGTCGATTGATAAAGGTATGTAAAAACGGTTGTCCAAAGTTCTAGTCCGTCCCTCCAGCTTTGAGTAATTCACAATACTTTCTTGGATAGTAATATGAAGGGTCTTACCATCATAGTAAAAAAAAATTTAATATACCTGGTGGTTCAATAATTATGTGTAAAAAACTTGATTCCATTGTGGCCCTTTGGGAGCCCATATCTCCGAAGAGGAGGCCTATATGAGAAAAAAACCATATGACGAGAAGTTTCCCGTACATAAATGTTTTTACACCGTAAAATAACATTTTTTCTATTGTAGTATTTGTTGGAAAAAAAACTACAGAAAGTCGAATAAAAACGGCGAAAAAGACCGACGAACGATTCAGACTTTTGCAAGAAACGTTGGGTGCTATAAAAATTATTAAAATGTATACCTGGCAGAACTTCTTTGAAAAACTTATACATGCGGCCAGATTGTAAGTAATTGTTCCATAAAAATACCGTAACAGGGTGAGTCGGGAGGATGGGATCACACTCCAGAAGCGCATTGTTTATGTGAAAATAATTAAAAAACTCAAGTCATTCGATTTTCAACTACTATGGTGATTCACGACGAACTTGCATTAGAACTTTAAGGAGAACTTCTGAACATATATTTCTGAAACTTTGCAGATTTAGCTGTACCGATATGCTCTATGTAACTAAAATATTGACATGTTTCGGTCATTTCCGGTTATATCGGAAGTAGCTGCCAACTTTCGTTTTTTAAATACAACATGATAACTTTTATTATATTTTCCGATTAACCATTAAATTCTAGGCAAATTTTATAGAACATTTTGTCCGACTTTGCCAGTTTTTGAGATATCTGGACTTTTTGTAATTATTTGGCAATTGATGCAATAATCCATATTATTTTCATTACATTGTTATCCGATTTTTTGTCAAAAATGAATAATTGTTTTCGTTGAAAATAAAAACTAAAAACAAACCCGATGCAATGTTGTATAAAAATGCAAATATATCGGTAACAGATTGATTTAAGGAAACAAATTAAGTACTTTTTTTTTAGAAATTACCTTTCTAATATAAATTTTAATCAGAACCCCAATAAAGTTACCCTCAAAAAACTTTATCTGATCTCGGAAACCGTAAGAGATACGAAGTCGGTTAAATGGAGGTAAAGTTGCGCATTTACGTGCCTAATAATATGCCGTTTAGAAAGTTTTAAGATTCCAAGTACGAAATTCTGAAAAATCGTTTTATTTTTCCTGGGTTTTTTTGAGATCGAATTCTAAAGTAAATTGCACTTTTACATGCCACTTTTTTCGCTCTATCTAACGGCGTTAATTGTTTTGTAATCCGACGAGTCGTCTTCGAAGGGCCATTATCAACTTTATTTTTTGAAATACCGTCCTGTTTTCCTGATATTGGAATTTGAGAGCTTTTTTTCTTCCGAATGCAACGATGTATGACACGTTATGGTTTAATGACGTTTCGAGGGTTTTTTGAACAGCATCAGGAATTTTTGGATACGGTCCTGTATTTTTCCTAATTTTATAAATAATATCTCATAAGTAAGCTCTAAATTTTTACTTATGTTGGACTAGTTCAATAAATAACAAATAATTTAATAATAAACCACAAATAAGTGAGATCCCTGTCCCTGTACTGGCCCTCCCTATCTTGGAGACGGTGTATAGTTTGCGTGTAGAGTGTAACTAGTAGTAGGGATAGACTCGTGTTACTCGCTCTCAAAAACTCCCAATTACAAATTTTCATGTCTAAATCTCGAAAACAGCTTGAGCTATGAGGAAGAACTTAATTTATAAATTACACACCCTGTATATCATTTTACGAACAACATTTTTACCAAGGCATGTTTAGCCCAAACCTATTATTCTCTCAGAATCTGTGGTTACTCCACCGATTTGAAACATGTTATTGTTTCTATGTGAATCGTGACAACCCGTGAGTAATGTATTAAATACTTACGGGTACAAACAATAATATTTATTAAAATTTAATTTCCTAGAAAATTTATGTTTTAAAAATTTTTAGAACGGAAACCAGTAAAATCAAGGTAGTATACTATCTGAAGGCTTTCATAGTAGCATTTGGAGCGTCGACGATAAATCTAGCATTTTACATACTACTGGTTTCGTATATTACGAGGGGATATACGATAGAAGCGGAAACGGTGTACTTTATACAGCAATGTCTCGCACAGTTGAGGAATTCTATCGGTATGTCTATTCCATTTGGTATAGCGCAAACGGCCGATGCCGTAGCCGCTCTGCAAAGAATACAGACATTTTTAGGTAAGCTTTTAACTGTCATATTTTGAGAAATCAAAATAAAGGTGGTTTCGATCAGAGGAAGAGCCAAACAAAAATATTCTTAAATACTAATACTTTTTTTTACGCGTCAACTAGACCGTTATTGTCTGGTACAGGTGTCACCTGGCTCACAGTCTACGCGATATTGCTATAAAGAATCTGCTCTAGATTGATATATTGACAATAAAACTACAAGTTTTATAAAGCCACATATTTTAGCACGAGTCCATGTATGTTCAACTTTATACTAATTTTTCTATTTTATTTTTTTTTATAAAAATATATATGCCAATGAAATTTTGTACATTTTTATGTCTAACTTTTGTGTTGGTAATACTATCAAATAATTATTTTAAAAAAGTAGCCTGATAAATTGTCAGTTTCTGGCTTTTTGTCGTGAAAATTCAAAATTAAACAGTGGATGCATTCATCAATGAATCCACTCATTCTGTTTGTCACTCTGCTCGTTTGTCCACTTTTTATTGGCCCCGACCTCTTCCTTTATGTCAATAACCCAGACACATGAAGTGAAATACCTAAAGTATAGGTAGTTACCTTTAGACATAATTGTTTTGCTCATCAATAACGCAAGGCTCTTTTTTTGGTCATCAGAATGATTTTGGATAGAACTCCCATGACATCCATGACCAACTTTTAATAAGAAAAAGGTTTCATTAAAAGCTTATATTATATGTATATGTCGCAGCCTTTTAGTGTAATCAGCCGTTTCATGAAAAGTCTGCTCTTTTCATGAAACGCTGCCAAACACTGAAACAAATAACTATTACGCCAAAACGCTATAAATTGTAGACGTTACATGAAACGTCTGCCTGTTTCGGCCTCTTGATGAAAACGATCAAACTTACGTTAAGTGACTGACTTTACTGGACTTATATATATAACCTGAAAATGGCGACTTCTAGTAACATTCCCTCAGCGCTTGCAAAAAAAACTGACTACGGAAGAAGAGCTTATGAAAATTATGAATGAAGAAGATCCAGTTGTCGAAATATCTGATGTACATGAAGGTCTCGCTGATGAAGGTGCTGATCTTATCAATGTGGTACTGCAAGAAAAAAATATAAACAGATCTCAAGAACCAATGTGCGAAAATTGTTTACGTGTTGTTAACATTGCAGAAGATTGTCAACAAGGATCTTCAGTACTGTGCAATTTATGTTCTGCCAGTAAAAACTTTTCAGAAGAACGCGACGAAGCTAGAAATAAAACTGAAGAAGCAGCCAAAAAAATGTTAAGTAATTCGACTTTTAATGTAGGCGATTTTGTATTATTGAATATTCGCAAAGTCGACATAGGTCCAGAGAATTCCAGGAATATGGTATTGATAATAGATCAGAAAAATGGCGTAAATCCGATTGCTGGTAAGCACGTTAATATATTAAAGGGATGATTTGGTGCTGAAAGTCTTACGGTTGCGGGTTCAGCATAATATTAATAAAGAGGAAATCCCCTTGGAAAAATCACTCAGTTTAAGAGAAGCTCTGTCATTGGAATCAGGTTGTCAAGGCATACTGAAATGTTCGTGTAAACCTAGCAAACAACAATATACTAGGAATAAATGTATCTGTAAAAAAATAGCGTACTTTGTAATAGCCGTTGCCATAATAGCTTGCCGTGCTTTAATAAGTAACATATCGTTTGTTTATTTTGTTTTTTTAATAATTGAGGATTCTAGTTTCATTCGTATTTTTGTTGATCCTGTACTGTAGCTAGCCGCTATGATATCTTATTTGTAATAAAAGTTATTTTCTTTTGCAGTAAAAGTTATTTCGATTGTTAATTCAGTAAGTGCAAAGTAGATTTGGAGTGTGAGTGTGAAAAGTCCAGTAAAGTCAGTCACTTAACGTAAGTTTGATCGTTTTCATCAAGAGGCCGAAACAGGCAGACGTTTCATGTAACGTCTACAATTTATAGCCTATTGGCGTAATAGTTATTTGTTTCAGTGTTTGTCAGCGTTTCATGAAAAGAGCAGACTTTACATGAAACGGCTGATTACAATAAAAGGCTGCGACATACAATGAAAACGATATCGAAAGAGCCGTGATATGAAACCAAAATAGAAAAATGTTCTTTTCAGATGCCGACGAATTTAAACGAGACAACGCCGCCGGAACCCCGTTTCCAAATCCCAAGGTGTACTTAAATAAAGTAGGCGTAGCCATTAAACGGAAAGAGATTTTAAAGTCCGTATCCGTCAACCATAAGCACGGCTTGCTGTTAGTTACGGGCAACGTAGGGAGCGGCAAAAGCGCTTTCCTTAAAACCATTCTAGGAGAATACCCCGTTTCGCAAGGGAAGATCGATGTACAAGGTTCATTTTCGTACGCCACCGAGGAACCGTGGCTGTTCCCTTCCACCATTCGGCAAAATATTCTTTTCGGACAACGGTACGACGAAAAAAGGTACCAACAGGTCCTCGACGTGTGCGCTTTGACATACGACATAAATAAATTTGAAAAACTCGACCAAACTATCGTTGGAGATAAAGGAATTAACTTGAGCAAAGGACAACAAGCTCGCATTACATTAGCGCGAGCTGTTTATAGAGATAGTGACATTTACTTACTGGACGACTGTTTATCCTCTTTGGATAACCACGTGAACAAACATATCTTCAACGACTGCATCAAAGGATTCTTGAAGGATAAGATTTGTCTATTAGTAACAAATAATATAAGCAATATCAGGTCGATGCGTAACACTAACGTTCTGTTTCTGGATAACGGAAGTACCATGACTTTGGAGCAACAGCAAGGCGCCTTGGATAAAAGGATTACGTATTACATAGACGACGAAACGGAAAACTATTATAAGAGACTGTCGCAGTTGGATGGCATTGCCGAGAACCTGGAATCGTCCGGTGAGGAGTTTCAAGAGACGGACGCGTTGCTGCCGAACGCCGAAACTTCCGTCGAGGTGTATAAAGGAAATTTATATCACGAACAGAATAAGATCGGGAGTGTTCTGTGGAATAACTATGTAAGATATTACAGGTTTATTGGAGGAGCGTTCGTTACCTTCTACTTGTTTGTTGTGTTTATCGCTGCACAATTTTCCATTTCATATTCGGAGAAATTGATTAGTATGTGGTAAGTATACAGGGTGTCCAGTATACCCTTCAGATCCTCCATTAACGACAAGGTCTTGGCCTGTTCGACTGTTCTAAGGTCAGTTTGAAGCCACCAATAATTAAACTGATGCCATTTTTAATATTAAACTTTATTACTGTTCTAGGGTGAATTTGGAGCCACAAATATCTAAACTAATAGACAACAATCAAACGAACACTGACAAATATCGCGAAGGCGTAAAAACTAGGGAACAATACTTGAACATGTACACTATTCTTATGGTGGCCAGCCTGATCCTGTTCCTTTTAAGATCCTACTCGAGTTTCTTCTTTTGCATGAACGGGGCGAGAAAATTGCACAGAGCAATGGTCAGAGCTATGCTTCATGCTTACATGTACTTTTTTGACGACCACTATATTGGCAACATCATAAATAGGTTGTCCAAGGATTTTCACGTTATCGACGAGTATATGCCGTTTTTGATTTTTGAGACTTACAGGGTGAGGATTTACGTTAATTTTACCGAATTTCATTAATACAGTGTCATCATTAAAGTTGGAACTTTTACTCTCATTATTCTCTTTAAAAAAATCGTATTAAAAGTTTTCTTTAAAATCAATACGGGAGCGAATATTTGACCACCTAGCAATTCACATGGGAAATCCCATGTGTCCTGTTCGGACGCACCGCCCGGTATATCCCAAATACATCCGAAAATGCCTTGCTAATAGTGAAATAATTTTTCAAATATTTTATCGTTTTCAGTTATTCTTCAGCATTATAGGAATCTTCATCTTAATAGCATCAGTAAATTTGATCTTTTTTGTCCCAGCAGCCCTCTTATTGATCAAATTGTACATGGTTCAAAGATTCTACATGCCGACTGGCAGAAGTTTACGAAGATTGGAAGCAGCTAGTAAGAATTTTTAGATATCCATTGCTAGTCTAGCGCATCTGATAAGTGTTCGCGATCATACTTTACGGTTATTTTTTTTAATTGTATACAGGGTGTTATGGAAATGACGTATTATATTTAAATGGCTGACTCCTTGGGTGTTCTACAGGAGCGCTACATATTTTTTTCAAATCGACCGTTTTAAAAGTGGGGTAACAAACCCTCTTATTCACAGGTGACTTCGCGGTAATGAATCATAGCACCCTGTGGCAGTGTATCACAAACACCTGTTACGCGCAATGTTGCCAAACTGGGTAAAAATGTGAAACTTTAGTTCCTTTTAAAAATAAATATTTAGCGTACTTAGAAAGTAAATCCAGGACGCGAGTAAGGAATCCAGGGCACAGACACCTTCAGTTCTTTTTTCTATGGGAAAAGCTTTATGCTCATCACGTGCCCTGATGATAGTGTGGGAGTGCATAATAAGCTTATACCCACTAAACCCCATTCGGCCTCTTATTTCCAATCTCGGAACATAACCAGCATATCGTCGAGAGAAAAAAAAACACATTGTGAAACAGAACAAATTACACTAAATCACTTAAAGAAACACACAGACACCCACGAGTTTCAAATTAGTTTTTTTGAAGATATGCACCTATTATTAAATTACACAAAAGCACTAAACACTAACGCATAATTACACTTTACAATAACACTACCGTACACATAGAACAACAGCACAATTAGGATACAAATTATTTCGCAATAGAAATTCAGAAATAATAAAAACGCTAATTTCTAATGGGCCTAAAACATCAAATTTTTAATCCTTTACTGAAGAATGATGAAATAAATATGTTCACAGGCCCCTTCATATAGACGCGTCCAAGGCTCGTGTGTGTTTTTGTGTTTTTTTATCAATTAAGTTTTTTTTATCAATTAAGTTGGTTTTAAATAAGACCGAAAAGTTAAATAAAATTAATTTTTTTTTTGTAAAGGGTAAAGTGACATTTAAGTTGTTCAGATTCGACGGGTGTCGTTCGAATTGAACAAGTGAGAAAATACCTGACCATTATAAACTCCGCGGCGGTTCGTTCTAGTCAGTTCAAGTTTATAAATTAGAGATTATTTCCCAGCGAACTGAACTGAACGTAAAAGTTTATAAAAATCAAAGAAAAGTAAGTAAAGTAAAAGTTTATAATAATGTACCCTGAAACAAAACTTGGAATCTGTCAAACGGATATTGACTTTCTAAAGAGTTTACCCTGGAAATGTGACAACACTGCTCAAAATTCACTAACGTTTTTCGCCTTATGTTGCTTTGTTTATCTTTCTCCCAATGTCACTACGCGCTTATTTTTGGTTTGACATCAGGTCATGTACAGGGCATATTAAATTAAAGCGTCATTTTTGGATATTTTTCTTCAATTTGTATTCATCTCAGGAATTGCCGATTTAAATATAATACGTCATTTCCATAACATCCTTGGTGTTTTAAATTTTTAATATAAAGGTGTTATGGACATGGCCTATCATATTTAAATGGATGACTCGTTGGGTGTCCTAGAGAAACACGATTTTTTTTGAATTGACAATCGAAAATCAAAAAAATATATTTTTTTACTCTTCGTCATCGCGTGGAGCTTCGACGAGTAACCCGAGGCGTGCCTGCCTCTGTTAATTATTGTATTATTCTTGCCACTCTGAAGCAACAACTTGACATAGAAACCCAAAAAATATTTATTCCCACAACTTGGAACTACAGCAATTGCTGGCAATAAATATAAAAGGCAATTCCATAACCCCATGTAGAATAAAATTATTTGATTAACTTTTACGCAACTCAAACAATTCCGAACCAAGCTCTACGATAACGAAACATAATAATTTTATAAAATTGTGTCTTATGACTTTATTTTAATGTATTATTGTAATTATTTTTTAGCGAGAAGTCCCATAATAGGTTATATTAACTCCGCTTTGGAAGGATTGCCCGTTGCGAGAGCGGCAGAACAAGAAGACCTCCTTATGGAAGAATTTGACAGGCACACGGATCTGTATACTTCAGCCTATTACATGAATCAAACCACCATAAGATTTTTTTCTTTTGTGCTTGATATCATTGGTATCTTTTTCACGTTAGGGATAATGTTAAAGATCCTTGTATTTTCCCAAGGTAATGGTATTGGTATTTTTCTCTATATCGTCGTATAATAATACCTATTTTATTGCGATGGTATCCACGCATTTATTATTCAATAAGCAGTTGTAACAGTCATTATAGTCTATACTCGAAGTCCACAATTGTAGACGTGACTCATTTCATAGTCCGAACAACAATGCAGCGAATGCGGTTGATAATATCTTGTACGTTTACCCGCTATTGTCTATTTAAAATTACCTAAAAAGCCGCTTCCTCGCGCTTATTTGGTCGCAAACGCGCGGCGTAGCCAAACTGTAGTTTTCTCGAGCTTTATATTATTTATAGTAATAGGATTTGCACGGGGAACTGATCAGCGGGCAAGCGTTTAAATATAGCATAGACATGGCAACAGTGTTTGATATTATTGTATCAGTTGCAAACTGTTGAGAGAGGCGTAACCAGCTTGTTTTACTGTATTTTCATAGATAATTTGAATTCGGGTATATTGTTATTGTGTATTGTTGTTGTTGAGTATTGTTGTTTACTGAGTATTGTTGTTGCCGAGTATTGTTGTTGCGTATTGTTGTTGTTATTGTGGATAGTTGTTACTGTATATAATTATTGTTGTTGCCCGAAATTCGGATTTATCTGTGCTAGATGCAACGGAACTATGTGCTTCTTTAACGAAAGTATCGGCTAGTACAGGGGTCGGCAACCTGCGGCTCGCGAGCCACTCTTTGGATGTGAAGCTGCGGCTCTTTAGTTCCATACGCAAATATTATTTATTTTATCGAAAAAAAAACATTAAAAATTCGTTCTGAATCGATTAACGAGGATTAGGCACCGATTCTATCCCTCAGCCACTTCCCCCGTGACACGCGTCGTTACCGTCGTCAGTCCGTCGAAAGCTCTCGACTGACGCCGTCGTCGGATCTTCCTATGTAGGTTTTAATTCGTTTTCAACGCAAGACAATTTGGCGTCTTCACCAGTGCTTTGACCAGGGGTCGTCAACCTACAGCTCTCGAGCCGCATGCGGCTCTTTCGATGTCAAGTTGTGTCTCTTTCGATATCAAATTGCGGCCGTTAGTGGCTCTTTGAAAACTGAGAAATTGTGTAAATTATAACTTTGGCTCTTCCGTCTCAAAAGGTTGCCGACCCCTGGACTAGTACAGTACTGAGGACTTTACAAAATAAGAAGAACAAGAATAACTCCAAAGTTCAGAATCAAAAAGCCGAATAAAAATCGTACTTGATAATGCGACAAAATATGCAATTCGTCGAAAAGTACGGTTTTTATTTTAAGAAAGAAATTCCCACATACAAAAAATGGACGACTCATTGCCAAAAATATCGCTAAGAGAATTCAGTAATTACCTGAAATGTTGCGAATTTTCCATAATAAGTACCATCGTGCTGGTAAAAAACTAGGACAGCAAAATTTCTTATTTTCTCCTTGACTATTAGGAATTTTTTACTTTCGAGTCTGGTACCAGTAAAATGTAATTTACAAATTTGACATGTCAACATAGATTGTCGCTTTATCATTAACTTGTCAAGCAAATTTTTCTTTAAAAAATATGCCACAATTAACCCCCCAGCAAAAGGCTATTATCTACAGTCGGTTGCGAGATGGTGCTTTTATTACGGATATTGCAGACGAACTGGGAATAAACAAAAATACCGTGTTGTTAGCAAAACAAAAAATTGCAAGACATGTGACTATTATTATTAAAGCAGGTTCAGGTCCCCCTAGAATTTCTACTGAATATGAAGATAGTTAATTATCTAAGGGATCGTCCATTCGCAAGTGCACTAAAGGCGAAAGAAGAGACGAACTTTCCAGGTTCTGCAAATACTGCTAGAGACAGGGTTCGAATTTCCGATATACGAAGTCGTTGTGCTACTAATAAAAAATTGTTAATGGAAAGAAATAAACAAGGCAGGTTAGAAGTTGCACATGAATATTTAAATCGGAATATTTTCTGGGAAACAGTTATATTTTTTGACGAGAAAACTTTTCAATCGTGTAACAATGGAAGAATTGGAGTATATAGGCCTTCCGGCATGCGGTATGATGAGATATACACTCACAAAACAAACAAAATCGGGCGTTTCTCTATAAATGTCTGCGGTTGGATTAGCGCTAGAGGTCCAGGAATTTGCCAAATCCTAAAAGGAAGACTAACTGCACCTGAATACGTTAATGTCCTAAATGCAGTGATGATACCATCGATAAAAGCTGTATATTGTCAAAATGTTACATTTCAGCATGATAATGCTCCAATACACACATCACGCATTGTGCAAAATTTTCTCCTAGAAGTTCTAGCAGCTCTTCTCTTCAATGACCTTCGAAGAGTCCCGATTTGAATCCGATCGAAAACATTTGGGGCAAAATGGTGAAATCAATGTATAAATATGATTTTCGGTCACGAAACAAAGATGAATTACGCTACAGGATAAATGAAGCTTGGGATGAAGTAACAGGCGAATTATGCAGAAACCTAGTTTTAAGTAAGCCGCAAAGGCTTCAAGAAGTAATAAGCAGGAATGGTTCTATGACTAAATATTAAAAATGTTTTGTTGCTTCGACAAATTTTGCGTTTGTATTTTTGTAACCTTCTATTAAATTTCTTTTATTATTTAGTTTAGTTTTCATTTTTAGGCGACGTTATATATACCTACTTTAAATAAGGTATTAGACTTTTTCTTAATAAAAATGCCCAATATATTTACTGCCGCTCACGTTTATAAAAGAAATAAGATATTTTGATGCCAACTCGTATCGAAAAATATAAAACGTTAAATTATGTAGCCTAGGTTACTTCCTAAAAGTTATGTGTATTTACCTTTACAGCTGTCGAGTACCTTTTATAGTCTATGAGATATGTATATCCGTGCCCAGTTTTGTGATTTTGTTGTCCTAGTTTTTTATCGGCACGATAGTACTTATATAAATTTTTAATTTTACGCGCCACTGGAAGTCTATTTCCTTCTCGCTCAAATGCAGTTGTCGTTTCATTTTGTCATAGATGAATCACTGTCTACAATTGTGGTCTCCGAGTATAGGGGTAATATTTTAACTTTATCTAGCAATAACTATCAATGTAATGATAAAACGTACAAAAGGATTTTGTTCCTGGAAATGGTATCCCGGATAAGATGCACTTGACAGGGATCTCGATCTCGATTTCGTTCTTTTTGTTTTTAGAGTGCAATCTTATCTAGGACATTCTGTATAATTCTTTCATTCATTTTTTAGGCATCCAAGCTGGAGATGTTGGTCTGGCTATCACCCAAGCCACTTTGTTGTCCATGGTTCTACAATACGCCGTCAAACAAGTAACGGAGATAGAAAACGTTATGACATCAGTGGAAAGAGTGCTGGAATATTCTGACGCAAAGTCCGAACCAAAGACTGGCCAAATACTGCAACATTGGCCGACCGATGGTCATATTAAATTCAACGACGTATCGTTAACGTACAAAACCGATGGCAACACCGTGTTGAAGCATATTTCCTTCGAAATAGAGCAAAGAAGTAAAATCGGCATCGTCGGACGAACGGGAGCGGGAAAATCTTCCATTATATCGACGCTCTTTAGACTGTACGACTTTGAAGGGAAGATTCTGATCGACAATCAAGATACCAAAGATATGGCCCTCGACTTCCTGAGGTCTAAGATCAGCATCATCCCTCAAGATCCTGTATTGTTCTCAGGAACGGTGAGGACAAACATCGACCCCTTCAACAAATACCCAGATGCTGATGTTTGGGATGCCTTAGAACAGGTCCACATGAAAACGACAGTTAAACATTTGAACCAACCAATCAGCGACTCTGCATCAAACTACAGCTCGGGGCAAAGACAGCTGATTTGTCTAGCTCGAGCCCTCGTACAGCGCAACATAGTTATCGTTCTGGACGAGGCGACAGCCAACTTAGACCCCGAAACGGATCAGCTATTGCAGAAAACTGTACAGGAGCGCTTTAAGAATTGTACTGTGATAACTATAGCGCACCGATTGCATTCTGTGATGTCCTGTGATAAAGTGTTAGTTTTAGATGCTGGGAGGATTGTGGAGTATGATAAGCCCAGTGTTCTTTTGGAGGGTAAAAACGGATTTTTGTACAGGATGGTGAAAGAAGACAATTTTGCCATTGGAAAATGAAACTGGGTACGATGTACAAAAATTGATAGACTTATTTAAATAAATTATTATTTTATAAATACTAAAGAGAGTATTATTAGAGACCTTATGTTTGTATACAGGGCGTTGTGGAATTGATTTATTATACCCGTGACGAAATACTCTGTGCGCCGCCAACAACTGAAACAGTTTGGGAACCCCTGATCGTGGATCTCTCAAAAAGTACATACAGGGTGTCCCACTTATAACGGAAATAATAATATCGTATATTTTTGGTGTGTTCGGGTTTGTTCGGGTGTTTGATCCTAGGGCGCACTTTTCTATTGCTAAAATAGTTAATTCATTGGCGTACGGATTTATAGGTGTTTTAAATTATTGTAAGAGTAAAGCCTTTGGCGATTATTTTATTTCAAAACTAATACCAGAAGTCGATTTGGCATGCGGCAAAAGGACCATATATAAAAGGAACAAACCATTTACCAAAAATGTTGATTTTCACCTAAAAAAATACGTTAAAAGCAATGGCGTACAGTCTTCTCTATAAAATTAAATTTGCAATGTGCGTGAAGAATAAATTATCAGATTCTATGAAAAAAAATTTAATTTTATAGCAGAAGTGCAGTAGATACGCCACTGCTTTTAACGTATAATATTTTTTTTAGATGAAATAGTTAGACAGCTAATGTTTTTGGCACCTAATTAGCTTGTTCCTTATCACGCGTATTTTAGATGTAAATATTTATAAACAGAACTAAAAATAAAATTGACTGACAAATTGCCAAATTAAGTTCTGATATTAGTTTTGAAATAAAATAATCTTTTCCTCTTATAATAATTATTTTATAATCCCTATATACAGGGTGTTATAAAAGTGGGGTAATTCACCCCTAAACCCACCCGGTTACTCCTCGGCACATTCATATATGATCATATTACATTGCCAAGCTGTGTAATCAACAGATGTTCAAGCCCAATGTTGCCTACTGTGTAAAAAATGTAAAGATTCTTATAAAAATAATATTTAGTTTACCTAGTATCCAAATAGAAGTGAATCCAGGTGCCAGTACACTAGCAAGTAATCTAGGGCACAGACATCTTCAGGTTTTTTTTTTATGGGAAAAGCTTTATGCTCATCACGTACCCTGATGAAAATGTGGAACTGCATAATAAGCTTATACCAACTAAACCCCATTCGGCCTCTTATTTCCAATCTCTCGGAACATTTGCACAAAATCACTTAAAGAAACACACAGACACCCACGAGTTTCCAATTATTTTTTTGAAGATATACACTTATTATTAGATTACACAAAAGCAATAAATACTAACGCATAATTACACTTTACAATAACCTACCGTACACATAAAACAACAGCACTATAGGATACAAATTATTTCGCAATAGAAATTCAGAAATAATAAAAACGCTAATTTCTAATGGCCTAATCAAATTTATTCATCCTTTACTGAAGAAGAATGACGAAATAATTATGTTGATAGACCCTTCCATCCCTTTAAAATAAATAGTCTCGTCTAAATAGCGCGGTTGCCATTTCCGAGACTATCATTATACAGAAAAGTATTACAGAAGGAAATTCTACATTTTATGAATATAACCTTATAAAACATCGAAAGTGGCAATGCTGTATTTTTAAGTATTAAACCCAGCCGCTGCAAAATAGGCAACCCGATTGTCCAAGATGAGCTGTTTAGCCGGCCGGTGTCCTACTGTTTTTTCAAGCAGATTTGTGTGTTAAATTGTATGTTAATACTTTTCTCTACACAGTAGCACTTTAAAATACTAATTCAGATTGAACGGTACTTAGATGTGTGCGAAAACTAATGTGATTTTGTGATGTGAGTACTTGGTGTTTTTTATAAATTAAGTTGGTTTTAAAAAGTCCGAAGAGGTAAATAAAATTGCATTTTTTTTTCTAAAGGGTAAGTGGCATTTATAAACTTTTAAGTTGTCCAGATCTGACGGGTGTCGTTCGAATTGAACAAATGAGAACATACCTGACCATTTATAAACTCCGCGGCGGTTCGTTCGAGTAAGTTCAAGTTTATAAATCAGAGATTGTTTCCCATCGAACTGAACTGAACGTAAAAGTTTATAATAAGGTACCCTGAAAAATAAACAACTTGCAATCTGTCAAACGGTTATTGACTTTCTGAAGAGTTTACCCTGAAGATATGACAACACTGTTGACATATATTGCTTTGTTTACCTTCCTGGCAGGGGCACTACGTGGTCATTTTTGGTTTGACATAAGGTCATGTACAGGGCATATTAAATTAAATCACAATTTTTGGATATTTTTCTTCAATTTGTTTTCATCTCAGGAATTGCCGATTTAAATATCCATTTCCATAACACCCTGTATATCCGTACGCCTATGCTCTTAATTCCATTATAAGTGGGACACCCTGTATATACACTAAAGATCATGGTTTATTAAAAATACAGGATAGGTAGACGTGTTTAAGAATTTGATTTTGTAATAAAATATAATCGGTATTTTTACAAAGAAGTGAGAATATCATTATTTATTTGTGATTATCGGGTCATTTATTTATCTTAATATGTTTTTAATGGCCGGTGTATCTTCTGTTTCGATATTAAAAGCAAATAAATTATTCAGTATATTCAATCTGAAATAAATCGCAGAGAGATTTAAAAATTTTAAATGTTTAAAAGTAGTTTACTGCAGTGAATAATTGTACAGAAATGAAGTGAGACAGGTATAGGTAAGTGACGATATACTTTCGTATTGGACCTATTTTATACAAAAAAATCGCATTATTAATTATTGTCTAACATATTTAATACACCACTATAGTGCATAGACAGTGAGGCACAAAAGTTCTATCCCCCTTCTAATCCTTGTTAGACAGGAAAATGTGTGAATGATATTTAGGGACACGGTGAAAAATAATATTTATAAACGACAATTTTTTACGAAACCTAAACTACAAGGCATATGCAGAGAAAAAATTAAAACATTCACCAAAAATCTTAATATTTCAGGTCTAAAACTACAAATTATATTTTAATAAGATATACTGCATACTGCATAAAAAATATATAAATTCAATTGAACTACCAAAAAAAAAAATTGAAAAATTATGCCAAAATAAAAATTAGGCTCAAAAACAATCAATGCTATAAAAGAAACTTCTGTATAAACCATTTTGCTGTATCTCGTTTAACTAAGAGAATATAGGGTAATTTTGAAATTGTCAATTTTTTGATTTTCCCCCGTATCTCTTAAACGAGCGAAAATTTTCCAATTTTGATTTTACCATTTTAAGGTTGACCCAAAAAGAGCAGGACACCTACATTACTTTTTTGATAGCACTAACAATACCCTATAAAAGTGTGGAAAATGGGAAACCCTGTACATGGGTGTTTACTGCCTCATAGAGGACATTTGCAGCAATTTATTTGACTTTTATTCTTATGAGTTCATTATTCATAGTTTTTAAATCATATGCATTAGCAAATCATTGGTAAAATGAAGAATACATATTTTTTTTAACACCCTGTATTTTGAAAACGAAGCGACAACATGCGAAAAACTTTTATATCACATTTTCGTCTTAAAATAAGGCGAGGATTCACCTCCTTTATTTTTTCAGAGAGGTTAGGAAAAACTCAAAATTGGCAGTCAAACTAACAATGTAATATTTCTAAGGCGACTTATACAGAGTGTCAATTATTTGAAAATTTCCCACATCTCGTTTTCGATACATAAATAATATTATAAATCTTCAGCCCTCGTGCTGTAACCCCCTGTGAGGTATAGATGTTAGCTTTAAAAATCTTAAATACAGGGTGTAACTAAATAAGTGTAAAACATTTAAGGGGGTGATTCCTCATCGAAAAAAAATAGGATCTTTCATATAAAGAACTTCATTGGAGCATCCCTTGTTAAGATACAGCCCCTTAAAGGGGGTACATAAAATTTATAAATAAACAAAACTATGTTCAATATGTCTACCTTCAGACCAATTTAATTGTCACTATCGCTAATAGCGGCCTACTGGATAAATTAGTTTCGTATTTTCGTTTTATGGCGATATGTATCTTGTTCGTAAAATATTTTTTTGCTGCGAACTGGTTTATTTTGGGCAAAAAATTCAAGAGACATTTTTTGTTTAGAATGAAACAGGCTATCGGAAATAAATTTTTAGATGGTAAACAAATAATAAGACAAAAACTTACATTGGAAATAAATTTTAGGGGTTGCGTTTTCCACCCTTACAACCATGGGGTAAACCAAATAAATTGCTAGCTAAGTGTCTTTTTGGTAGTAGAAAATATCAGGTTAATTTCAATATTGTAACTTTTTTAGTGCTTGTGAAAAAAATTGTTAAACACATTTTATGTACCCCCTTTAAGGGGCTGTATCTTAACAAGGGATGCTCCAATGAAGTTTCTTTATATGAACGATCCTATCTTTTTTTCGATGAGGAATCACCCCCTTAAATGTTTTACACTTATTTAGTTACACCCTGTATAATCTCTTTATAATAATATCTCGATTTGTTATTTTTTGACTAGTAGTTTCTAAGAAATCACATTCCAAAAGTGAATGTAATTAGAACTTTTTTTAGACTGTTACCCCTGGTGAAATTAAAAGCCCTTCGCAATAAAGTTGAGATTTATTATGAATTACTGAAAGTGAGATATGAAGGGTGAGAAGATTTCAAATTCACACCCTGTATAATAGATATTATATTGTTTTTAAAATAAGACACTTTAAAAGATATGTAAATTGTCTACCTATACCACTTGAGAAAATATTACATATAAACAATTTATATACATCTAGCTAATGATAGTCGATATATAAGAAGGTTTGTTATCGTTACAATGCGTTATTTTTACTAAATATTTAAATAAACAAACGCGTGTTCCTGTACACATTTCTTTTAGAAGACCATCATGGAGCAGAGTGTCAGAAAATATGCGTGGAAGAATCCGAGAGAAAAGGCTAATATTTTTTCAGTAGCAACATTTTTGTAAGTATATATAGCTAAATTGAAAGAAGCTACCTGGGATCTACTACAAACTACAATACATTAAAAAAGTGAACACATGTTAAGCAGAATCACTAAAAATTAGTATTTATTTTATAGTATTCCTGTAAATTACAAGAATTAGTAAATCGTTTAAAAGACTTATCACATGGATTTATAATTGTTGCATAAATATCTAATTTCTTTAGTTACAATTACCAAATACTAAAAAAAGGCAGCAAGAACGATTTGGAAGAAAAGGACTTGTACAAGGTACTGCCGGATTTTACGGCCCATAAATTAGGAAACAAACTCGAATCGCAGTGGAACAATGACAAGACAAAAGATAAATATGCAAAATTATGGAGCTCGTTAATAAAGTGCTTTGGGATGACTTATTTGCTTTATACCATAGTGCAGTTGTTGTTTGGAACAGCAATAATGTAAGCATGATTCAGTTAATTAATGTAACACAGTTAACGGAAAAATGGTTATTTTATAAACGCACCCTTACAACGTCACTTGGTGCAAGTGCATTGTAAAGTTCGGTTCACAATGTAACACGCCGCAGGCTTTTTTGCAGGATTAATTACAGTAGTGGTGCATAATATATACCATCTCCATAAGGCGCGAAGCTTCACGTGTTTTAACGAATAGTGACCGACTATTAAATAATCCATCCATATTTGTATTAATTTTTGATAAACGTGAATTCTCTAGAGTCTAGACTATATAGGGTGTCCCATAACTAATGGTACACAGGAGAACTACAGATTCCTTGGGTAAAAATACTGCGACTTGGCCATACTTAGTTTAGTTCAATAGCTGGTAATAACCGAGATACAGGGTGTCCAAGTAAAAATTTAATTTTCAGTTTTCCTAAATAACTTATTTCTGAATCAATATTTTTGCACAAAATTTTGTGACTAGGGTTTTTTTGGGGAAAGGAATTTGAATTTGTTAATAATTTTGATGTAGATTATAGGGGGCGCTCTCTGCGGTACTCTGGATACTAAGGTTTTAACTTTTTTGTGCCTTAGTATAATTATATTTTTATTAAAAATATTAGTTTTTCCGTCATTTTTAAGCAATAAAGGTATACTTTGTAAATGGCGCTCCGACTAACCGTTTTCGAGATATTTTCAATTACAATTTCTAATGCGCCCGTTTAAATTTTGATTTGTAAATGTGAAATTTGTCACAGTATAGGCTTTGGTAAAAACAAATACAATGAAAGCACTTTGAAACCTCATTTCTGTCGAAGTTTATTTTCATTTGTCAGCATTGTGGGTGTTTTTAAGGAGTTTTTGAAAATACTGTTATCAAAAATTAAACTAAAAATGCCACGACATAACTGTTTTCTAACGGAGAAATGCGAGACATGGTATGTTTATACGCACAAGAAAATTTTAACAGACGCGGGGCACATCGGCGGTATTTGGAAATGTATCCAAATAGAAGGCAGCCAGATTTTAAAATTTTTAAAAGCCTATACAACAGACTGGGAGAGACAGGATCCTCTACTACTACGTTTTGGACACAAGGATCCGTTAGAAAACAGTTATGTCGCGGCATTTTTAGTTTAATTTTTGATAACAGTATCTTCAAAAACTCCTTAAATACTAACTACACACTACAAACCCACAATGCTGACAAGTGAAAATAAACTTTGACAGAAATGAAATTTCAAAGTGCTTTCATTGTATTTGTTTTTACCAAAGCCTACTGTGACAAATTTCACATTTACAAATCAAAATTTAAACGGGCGCATTAGAAATTGTAATTGAAAATATGTCGAAAACGGTTAGCCGGAGCGACATTTACAAAGTATGCCTTGATTGCTTAAAAATGACGGAAAAAGTGATATTTTTAATAAAAATATAATTATACTAAGGCACAAAAAAGTTGCATTTTGTTTTATGTATCCAGAGTACCGCAGAGAGCGCCCCCTATAATCTACATCAAAATTATTAACAAATTCAAATTCCTTTCCCCAAATAAACCCTAATCACAAAATGTTGTGCAAAAATATTGATTCAGAAATAAGTTATTTAGGAAAATTGAAAATTAAATTTTTCTTGGACACCCTGTATCTCGGTTATTACCAGCTATTGAACTAAACTAAGTATGGCCAAATCGCAGTATTTTTACCCAAGGAATATGCAGTTTTCCTGTGTACCATTAGTTATGGGACACCCTGTATAATACATTTTCTAAATTTTCTATCGACAACGAAAGTAATTGATCATCGTTTCTCAACTCATATAAATATCACAAACTTTCATTACACTCCACTTTATCATGTACAGTGTGTCCCAGTTTCGACACTTTTATAGGGTATCTCCGTAATTGTTAGTGCTATCAAAAAAGAAATGTAGGTGTCAGGTAAGGAAGTTATCGAACCTAACCTCATTTTTTTTAAATGGAACACCCTGTATATTTTAATCTAAAAAGGTAGCATTTTAAACTTTCTTTTCAAATTTATTACACACCATGGATGATAGATATCATATCAAATCTTTCAAAATGTTGATAAGTCTTTTTCATAAATGAATATGTAAAAATGAAATTGACGTTAAATGTTAATAACAACTAGAATGCCAACATAGTTGCCTCTAGGATATTACTTTTGTTTCGTGGCCTACTGTGGTTTAAAGTGATAAAGTTTAAATAATTCGCCTAGGAAACCAATATTAGCCATGGTATGTTATATATTTGAAAATATAATTTAAAATGCAATCTTCTTAGATTAAAATATACAGGCGGGTGTTCCATTTAAGAAAATGGGTTTAGGTCCGATACCGCGTATACTTATTCTAGTTACAACAGATTATTCAAAAATCATTATAAAGAAACTTTTGTATGAAACATTATTCTGTATCTCTTTTAATTAAGAAAATATACAGGGTCCGCAAACGAAGCGTGGACGGAAGATTAAATTGTTATCGAAGAACTTATCAACAATACTAAAACAGTTTGAGATATTGGATTAAATGCGGCATGTTTTAAAAGTATTTGACATTATACAGGGTGGCCCAAAAAAGTGTGAGAGCATAAAATTATATTTTTTTAAATGGGATACCCAGTATTTTATTGCATATTTAGGTTCGTATAACTATCGTTTATAAGTACCTCAAATTTTAATTAATTTGGTTTTGTAGTTTCGGAGAAATAAATTAAAAACTAAAAAAGAAAAGTTTTGCAGTCCTGAATAAAAAAATCAAAAAAACAATCCAGAACTATTTTTTTAACCTTGGCATTGAGTGAAATTTATGACAAGAGGTCTAGAGATACTATGAATGTAATTGTGTTTATTTATTTTATACAGGGTGTTCATAATAAGCTTTCAAAAACCTCACATTTTAAAATAATTTTTCTCAAGTTTTTCAAATGGAACACCCTGTATGTTATTTGGCTATTTGACGTAGAATTCATAGACATTTTTTTTTGTAATACAAGCATATAAGTTATATCCAGCCGTTTTCGAAATAATTATAAATATCATAAATTATGTTGTTTAAATAGAGTTTTTATTGGGAAATTTTGTTATAGGCGACTAGACTAATAATTGTAAACTAAAGTAAATGTTCAAAATTTTTTCCTCTTACTCTTAGAGTTTACCGTATTTTAGCTATTTCGATTTAAATTTTTTAAAGCCTACATTTTTGCTGCTTTTATTTATTTAATTTTATTTTTTGTTCTTAATCGAGTTGCCATGATTTTGTTTTGTTTAAATTGTCACTATGACAGCCTAATAAAATTATTTCATTTGTTCAGTCATCGAAATTAATTACTAACTTACACAAAATGTCGAATTTTACAACTTTAGAAATGGTAAATATGATTTTTATACTGGGTGAATGTGCAAGAAATTGCCTCCTCGCGAGCCAAGTGTATGCTGAAAGATATCCAGATATTGCGAGTAAGCCGAGAAACCTTCGAGAAGTTGTTGCAAAGATTTGTAGCAACAGGAAGCGTTGCGTACACAAAAAGGATGATAATCAATAAACCCGTTATTAATGAAGAAAATGAATTAAGAGTTGCGTTGGCAGTAGATGAAAATCATTAAATTAAGTAAAAGGAAGCTATTAGTTTACAATTATTAGTCTAGTCGCCTATAAAAAAATTTCCCAATAAAAACTCTATTTAAACAACATAATTTATGATATTTATAATTATTTCGAAAACGGCTGGATATAACTTATATGCTTGTATTACAAAAAAAAATTGTCTATGAATTCTACGTCAAATAACCAAATAATATACAGGGTGTTCCATTTGAAAAACTTGAGAAAAATTATTTTAAAATGTGGGGTTTTTGAAAGCTTATTATGAACACCCTGTATAAAATAAATAAACGCAATTACATTCATGGTATCTCGAGACCTCTTGTCATAAATTTCACTGAATACCGAGGTTAAAAAATTGTTCTGGATTGTTTTTTTTGATTTTTTTATTCAGGACTGCAAAAAATTTTTTTTTAGTTTTTAATTTATTTCTCCGAAACTACAAAACCAAATTAAATAAAATTTGAGGCACTTATAAACGATAGTAGTACGAACCTAAATATGCAATAAAATACTGGGTGTCCCATTTAAAAAAATATAACTTTATGCTGTCACACTTTTTTGGGCCACCCTGTATAATATAAAATATTTTTAAAACATGCCGCTTTTAATTCAATATGTCAAGCTATTTTAGTATTGTTGATAAGTTCTTCGATAACGATTTAATCTTCCGTCCACGCTTCGTTTGCGGACCCTGTATAGGTATTTTTGAAATTGTCAATTTTTTGATTTTCCCCCGTATCTCTTAAGCGAGCGAAAATTTTCAAATTTTGATTTTATCATTTTAAGTTTGACCCAAAAAGAGCACATGACACCTACATTACTTTTTTGATAGCACTCACAGTTACGGAAAATGGGACACCCTGTACAGTGTACACGGTAGAAGATATTATGTATATAAATAGAGCTTGGACAATATATAGGTACAAATACGCGTGGATCCATATCATACACACGCCTATTCCAGGTGATCGCTAGATGAGAACTGCGGACTTATTCGTTATTTTAGATTTAGAGGAATGAAAATATTCGGTTAAAACCGATTAATGTACAAACGTACCAGATTTTGCCTTGTGAACCCAGCCTTAGAATTAAAACTTTTATATCGTCTCTCGTATTAATAGAAATCTATCTATTTATTTCAGAATATACCAACCCAAAGTGTTTTCTAAATTCGTGGCATATTTTCAGCCGAACCAAACCGCCATATTTAAAGGGGACGCTTATTTATATGCCGGCTCAATTCTAGGTCTAAATCTTTTAAACATCCTGTACACTCACAATTTCGCCCAGTTAGTTACAGAATACTCCTTAAAGGTGCGAACGGCAGTGTGTTCGGTGATTTTCAGGAAAGCTTTGAGGATAAGTCCGGTTGCTTTTTCGGAAATAACGATTGGTAAGTACCGTTTCCATTCAAAGATGTGTCAAAAACTACTAGTTTATTTCAAACTAATAGTACCAAATTTCTACTTAGCGTAAGTACGAGTAATTTATTTTATTAATACAAAAAAAATTTGACTCTTGAAGCCAGCACAGCACTTTCTTAAAACATAAGAGTGGGTGAGTCATTTGTACGCTGTTTTGTCAAATAACAATCTACGCATCGCCTAGCGCAGGGGTCGGCAACTTGCGGCTCGCGAGCCACATGCGGCTCTTTGGATGTGAAGCTGCGGCTCTTTAGTTCCATACGCAAATATTATTTATTTTATCGAAAAAAAACATTAAAAATTCGTTCTGAATCGATTAACGAGGATTAGGAACCGATTCTATCCCTCAGCCACTTGTACTCGCTTTTCACCGCACCCCTCCCCCGTTACACGCGTCGTTACCGTCGTCAGTCCGTCGAAAGCTCTCGTATGACGCCATCGTCGGATGTTTCCATGTAGGTTTTAATTCGTTTTCGACGCAAGACAATTTGGCGTCTTCACCAGTGCTTTGGCTGTGACCAGGGGTCGGCAACCTACGGCTCGCGAGCCGCATGCTGCTCTTTCGATGTCAAGTTGTGTCTCTTTCGATATCAAATTGCGGCCATTAGTGGCTCTTTAAAAACTGAGAAATTGTGTAAATTATAACTTTTGGCTCTTCCGTCTCAAAAGGTTCCCGACCCCTGGCCTAGCGCATTCGGCCTCTTAAAAAGCCATCATCAAGGCTAAGGTTTCGTCAAAGCTACACCCAGGCACCAAGAATCCTTTTAAGAGGCCGAAAACGCTAGACGATGGTGGTATTCAAATTGAAATTTCGCTGAATACAAGTGTAACGTTTTTATTTTTACTTTCTTAAAACTTTTAAAATAGTTTTTGTTATACATTTTCTAATTATACCGAATTAAAAAAAAAATGTAAATGCAGTACCATATTTAATACTATTAATACGAGGAAACAAATTTACAACTGATAGTTCTTATATAACCTGATTTTGATGATTAAATTCTACATAGCAAAGCATTTTTCTTTAGAAACTTGAAAAATTTGTAAACCACACGAATCACAAAATATACATGTAATACAATACAATGATATGTCAATATTTGAATTTTACCATTTCTGTCTAATACGCTGGAATTGTATATCGGTCATTAACTGAGTAAACAAAATGTACGTAAAATGTAATTTTATTTTTTTTAGGAAAAACTGTCACACTTGTAACGAAAGATGTATTTGCTATTGATGCTGCATTAACCTTTATTAAGGACATGGTAATAGGATTTTTGCAGCTCATTGTGGTAACATACATATTGTACCAAAGAGTTGGTTTATCAGCTTTTCCCCCTGTAGCAGTAATAATTATGATCATACCTATTCAAAGTAAGAAATTTGTATGAAAAGTTGAAATATGAAAAAATTGCTGCAGCACATTTAAAGTATAATAACATAGCATTTTGGGTTTATGGTACCATGCGGAACCATCGTGGTTTTTCATTTTTGAAAATATTTTATGAAATCGATCAAAAATTAAAATTTTAGATGTAGAATTAACAATACTTTTCCTATTTTTTCTTTTATATTTTTTCAACTTTTTTCATAACCTATTAATTCTGTGGATTTTTCTGCTACCAAAAGTTCTCTTTGACAATATCATAGTATTTTCCACTGGAGATGAGGGTATATGCATTCGAAACATGTATGGAAGTTAAAATTTAAATAACGTTTATGACATACCAGTGCATTATTTTGTTTTTATACCTTAGCTACCATATACATAATGGATTACTTTATGCCCGTGCGGGCATTAAGTACCCATTATGGCCCGCGCTGGCATTAAGACGCAAGAAACAGTTTTCGATTAACTTATTTTTTTATTAACAAAATAACATTTTTCAGATAGATCATTAAAGTACCCCAACAGCACAGTTTCGTTAATGTTTTCTAGAGCATTTTCTGACATCCACTTCAAAAATTGGTCATATTCTTTGTCGTATGAGTCTCTGGATTTTCTCGGTAACAGGTTTTACCTTTTCAGCATTTTTTTCAATTTCGTCGGGAATTTCAAAACCTTGTTCCATTTTACCTTAACCTAAACATTTAAATGCTTATCTCCCTAGCAACAAAAACGCACACTATAATAATGTCAAGGTAATGTCGCAGGTAAAAATAAAAAATTGGTAAATCAAATTAAATTAAAAAAAAAATTATTATTTAAAACGAGCTGGTATGACATAAAAGTTTGTATGCACCACGGGTACTAATAGATATATACCCTCGGATTGCAAGGGTGTCGCCCTCAGGGCATAATCATCTACTTACTATTATTCAATTAGTGTGGAGCAAACTAAGTATGACTTTATTGATTTTTTTAAATAACTATGCCAAATATTAGCTCTCTACGTCAAATGGAATAGAAAAGTGATGACAAACAACTAATTTACTAAACTTTTCCTATTATGAAATTTTTAAATTTTACTTCCACCCACACACACGAACAAACCCGAAGAAACGATTAAATTTAATTTTTTTTCAGTAATTACGGGAAGGAAAACTGCAAAAATGAGGCTTAAAACAGCGAAAATGACCGATCAGCGGTTCGGTCTAATCCAAGAAACTTTAAGTGCAATAAAAATAATCAAAATGTACACATGGCAATCATATTTTGAAAATATCATTAGCCGATCACGATTGTAAGTAACTGTGTTGTATTCTTTAACGTTGACACAATGACACTCCATCACATCACATTTAATCACTACGCCAATTCACCACACACATTTTCATCACAACAACAAACAACTCCACTCCAATTCCCAGAGATATGAACTTTGATATACCACAAATGTATTCACCATACGTTATTTTTGATTCTGGCAGGGAAGACAATGAAAGAATAATTATATTGGGGAAAAACGATTTGCTGAAATATTTAGGAAGAAAAACCTGCTGGTTAGCCGATGGCACTTTTAAAGTTTGTCCAGACTTATACTTTCAGCTGTACAGTATTCACGTACAGGAAGAAAGCACCTCGTGGCCTTGCGTTCTGGCATTATTACCAGGAAAATCACAGGCAATATATTCAAGGCTATTTATGGATGGGGGGTGTCGGGCGACGAACTTTCTTGTGTTTTCTTTAGCCGAATACAGAAGGAAATCGGCTTTAAAAGGTGTAGCGGGGGCGGGTTTTCACTTGTTTTCCCAGGGCACTGTCACGATTCAGAAATGTTTGCCGTCCATAAGTTGTTGACCAACTAGCCATTTTGGATGACCGATTACATTTTTCTGTTCGCAAAAATAAGAATATTTTGCTAATCAATTAAATGAACGAACAAACCCTAAATATACAGGGTGTCCGGGAACATGTGGGAAATCTCCCGGATATGAAGAAAACACGGGAAAAGAATACTATAGGTTCATATAAACTTCTTTCGTATCGGCCTCCTCTTCGGAGATATGGGCTCCCAAAGAGCACCAATGGAATCAAGTTTTTTACACATAATTATTGAACCACCTGGTATATTTCAATTATTTTTTAATATGATGTATACCAGGTAAGACCCGTCAAATTTCTACCCAAGAAACTGTTGTGAATTACTCACAGCTGCAGGGACGGACTAGCTGTAACACTCATGGGCCCATTTTTTTTACGCCCTGTATGATGAGAACTTTGGACAATGTTTTTTACATACCTTTAACTATTGGCTAAAAATTAAGTACTCTTCATTCATGTCGCTAATCCTAACCGTTTTCGAGAAAACGTCATTTTATTTACACTGAGTCCCCTAACTGCTCATGGGCTAAATATGAAAAAGCGGAATCTTGAAGCTTGAACATTGGATCGGAACAAAGATGTATCTTTTATTGAAATACCCGAAGCACATGATGTATATGAAATGCCGTTTTTTCGAAAACGGTTAGGATTAGCGACATGAATGAAGAGTACTTAATTTTTAGCAAATAGTTAAAGGTATGTAAAAAACATTGTACAAAGTTCTCATCATACAGGGCGTAAAAAAAATGGGGCCCATGAGTGTTACAGCTAGTCCGTCCCTGCAGCAGTGAGTAATTCACAACAGTTTCTTGGGTAGTAATTTGACGGATCTTACCTGGTATACATCATATTAAAAAATAATTGAAATATACCAGGTGGTTCAATAATTATGTGTAAAAAACTTGATTCCATTGGTGCTCTTTGGGAGCCCATATCTCCGAAGAGGAGGCCGATACGAAAGAAGTTTATATGAACCTATAGTATTCTTTTCACGTGTTTTCTTCATATCCGGGAGATTTCCCACATGTTCCCGGACACCCTGTATACGTATAGGAGACAAGACGTTATGAGATATGTACTAGGACCATTTTCCGTAAAAAAAATCTAAATTTCCACTTTTCGGGTTTGTTCTTTTAAATCGACTATACCCGTTCACCTCCAAAACAATTTAATGTCTATACTACTTTTCGAATTGACGTGATGAAATTGTCTGTGGTGAATTGGCGTAGCGATGAAATGGGATATGATGAAGTGTCGTAGTGATGGGATGTCGCCGTGTTGAAGTACCCGTAATGAGATGTCGTGTGGTGAACACGAGTGATGAAGTGTCGTGAATTCATTTTTTAATAAGATTTTATTTCTTTTCATAGCATTGCATGCCGTTTCTGTTCTCATATGTACGGTAAATACTATATTTATTTTGAAACATTTGTTACTATTTTTTTAGAAAGGAACTCCAAAAACTGAGGGTGGTATACTACCTAAAAGCCTTAATTGGATGGTTGGGAGCCTTCACCATAAACATAGCATTTTATATCTTATTAATTTCGTACATTGCTCAAGGCCATACTGTGCAAGCGGAGACAGTTTATTTCGTTCAACAGTGCCTTTTTGCCTTACGAACTGCTATTATGGTGTCGATCCCTATGGGTAAGTTACGACTACATTTCCAGGCTTGTACACTTCATATTAATAAAACTTTCAGGGATTTGTAACTCTGCTGACCTTACAGCCGCTCTTGAAAGAATCCAATCGTTCTTAGATGCCGAGGAGGTTATTCCTCAGCCCACATTAAAATCAGCATCTACGACTCCAAAAATACATTTAAATACTATTAAAGTAACCGTAGGAAGAAAAGACATTTTAAGCTCGGTATCCTTAACCCACGATGCCGGCTTGTTATTAATCACGGGGAACGTTGGCTGTGGTAAAAGTGTTCTTCTCAAAACAATCCTCGGAGAATTCCCTATTGCCGAAGGACAACTCGAAGTCGAAGGGTCTCTGTCTTATGCTCCCGAAGAGCCATGGCTATTCCCTTCCACTATCAGACAAAACATACTCTTTGGACAACCGTACGATGAGAAAAGATACCAGGAAGTTTTGAACGCTTGCGCGTTGACCTATGACGTAAATCAATTTGACCAATCAGATCTGACTGTTGTAGGAGACAAAGGAATCAACCTCAGCAAAGGGCAACAAGCGCGTATTACTTTAGCCAGAGCCATCTATCGCGACAGCGATATATATTTATTAGACGATTGTCTTTCGTCTTTGGATAACAATGTCAGCAATCACATTTTCAACAACTGTATTAAAGGTTTCTTGAAAGACAAGGTAACAATTTTTGTAAGCCAAAATATTAGTATTTTAAAACAAGTAAGGAACACCAGCATGCTGTTCCTAGAGGATGGCATTACCTTAACGTTAGAGCAGCAAATTAACAGCTTGGATAAAAGAATTACTTTCTATATAGATGAAGAGGCTGAAGCTCAAATAAAAAAGGATAGAGGGGCTTTCCTAAATCATAATGATGATGATGCAGATATTTTTAATGAAGACGATTTACTTGTTGGCAGCAAATACGATAATAATATGCAAAATAATCTCTATCATGAAGCTAAGAAGGATGGTGGGGTATTGTGGGCTAACTATGTGACGTATTATAGATATATGGGTGGTTTTTTCGTTATGCTGTATTTGGTTGTAGCATTTGCAGCCGCTCAAGGTGCCCTTTCGTACTCCGAGAAGGTTATAAGTTGGTGGTAAGTTTGACCACAAGATTTTTTTACCAGTAGAGGAAGGAGTTATCAATAAACTACGCTAATCTTGCGCCTCTAGTTTTCGATAATCTAAACGTCATTTTAGGGTTAACTTGGAACCGAAGATAACTAGCTACGTTACTAAAAAACAAGAAAATACAACCGAATACCAAGAACTAATTAATGATAGAGATCATTATCTCAATCTCTACACGTTATTTATAATAGCAGCGATGGTTGTATCAATTATAAGATCATATTCCACCTTCTATGTATGCATCAATGCCGCCAGAACTTTGCATGATTCCATGGTCAAAGCTATGCTTCATGCTTGTATGTATTTCTATGACAATCATCATATTGGAAACATAATAAATAGGCTGTCTAAGGATCTTTACGTAATCGATGAGTACATGCCGTTTTTGGTTTTTGACTTTTTGAGGGTAGGTATTGGTCGTCGATGTGGAGCTAGTTAAAGCTCCAACACATATTTTCTATAAGAATATTCCGCCAAACTGTATAAAGAATGAAATGTTTTGCTAAACATCTAAATAATCAATTTTGTTTCAGCTGACTTTTAGTTTCGTCGGTGTAATTGTAGTTGTTGGTTCAGTCAATGCGCTGTTTTTCATTCCAGCAGTGGTTTTGTTGATAAAATTGTACTTCATTCAAAGACTGTATATTCCCACGGGAAGAAGCTTACGACGATTGGAAGCTGCAAGTAAGAGCAAGTCATATAGTAATTTTTTGAAAAAATTTTTGTTGCCTTTTATAAACTCCTGTACAAAATTAACGCAACATTATAAATTTGCCATATTTTTTAAGCTATTTTTTTTTCTGAATTTATGACCGATTTGAATGATTTCTTTTGGCATTGTAGGTTGGTTCCTTGACAATGTCATAGTTTTGGCTGTTTATGATAAAAAATTAATTTTCGATTTATACTGGGTGTACTAAGAATGCTATGTTTTTTTCCGAAAATTCGCATCACCCTGTGGAGTATATTAGCAACCGAAACATATTGCAGTTGACATTAAACGGTAGGTCCATCTTTACCCAACATTTTCTTTTTTGGTTTACTTCATTATCTCTGTTATTAAAGGAGATACACCGTTTTATAGCGTAACATATTTCTATAGACTTTAATATTCAACACATTCATTGTTAAATGTTTTCAAGTAGACTATGGACTTTTTCTGACATTGCAAGCGATGTGTCAGCAGATGTTGTGTTTTAAAGTTATAAAGTTCAAATAAAATTCGCCATACTGATAAAAACTGTTCGGAAACTGCTTAGTAAACGTTCGTTTCGTATACCCAGTTGCCCGACGAGTATGTTAATCTTGAAACCTACTTGATAACATTTAACAATGAATGTGTTGTATATTAAAGTCTATAAAAACATGTTACGTGTATCTCCTTTAATAACAGAGATAATGAAGTAAACCAAAAAAGAAAATGTTGGGGAAAGATGGACCTAGCGTTCAATGTCAACTGCAATATGCTTCTGTTGCTAATATACTCCACAGGGTGATACGAATTTTCGGAAAAAAACATAGCATTTTTAGTAAACCCAGTATAAATCGAAAATTAAATTTTTATCATAAACAGAGAAAACTATGACATTGTCAAGGAACCAACCTACAATGCAAAAAATTATTCAAATCGGATCATAAATTCAGAAAAAAAAACAGCATCAAAAATATGGGAAATTTATGATGTTGCGTTAATTTTGTCCAGGAGTTTATATACAATGTGTCCATGGATAGAGTTCGGAAGAGGAAAAACTTTTTTATTTGTAGATTTAGAAGAAAAAGTAATTCTTCATTAAAAGGCTGCTTGTGTCGAAACTACAATTTCTAATATCAAATCTACGATTACTTTACAGGGTTAGCTAGAAATAACATTTTCAGTTTTTTCGATTTCGATTTTTTTTTAAATTTTATAAATATTTTCAAACCCGTGATTTATTTCACCAATTGTGCAAAAAACCTAATAAACATTTTTTCAAAGTGGTTAATTTCACAGCTAATACTAAAATAATAAAATATCAAGTAGCCTGTTCTAAATAAATGAAATGTTTAGTTTCTTTCTATGTTTCAAATTATTGACAGTTGTGTCATACTTTTCTCATAAATCTGCATAATAGTGAAAACAGAAAATGCTTACGTTAGAACAAAGAATTTATATTGTCCGAAGTTATGGTTTAGGTTTAGGACATGAAAAAGCTATATGGCAGTTCTCCGACAATTCCATGAGATATGGCCTGATGTTCCTCTCACGGACGTGGGATTAAAAAAAATTATAATGAAATTCATGAGAACTGGTAGTGTTTTGAATAAAAAAAGGGAGACGAGAAGTATGATGAAGATGACTCTGTAACTGTAACGATAATGGATTCGGTTAGAAATTTTCCCAAACTGTCTTTAAGAAAAAGATCTTCTCAAATTGGTAATGTTAGTAAATCTCTAGTAGAAGAGATATTAAAATTCAATAAAATTCCTCCGTACAAACCTAAATTTATTCATTTTCTGGAAGGAAAAGACGACATGTAGGGTTTGGATTTTTGTTTGTGGATAGGGGATAATATCCTTAGATAAAGAAGTTTTGTTAATAATATTATTTTCTCGGACGAGGCCACTTTTAACACAAACGGGGTAGTCAGTTCGCAAAACTGTCGCTAATTTTCGTATTCGCTCTAGAAGACAGTATTCAAAAAAGTTAACGTGTGGTGTGCTATTTCTTACAATGGAATAGTTGGACTATATTTTATTGAAAACAATTTAAATAAACACACTTATTTGCATCTTCTGACCACATTTGCAAGATATACCTTTAGCTGATCGAATAAAATTACACTTTCAACAAAACGGCTATCCCGCTCATTCTACGATAATTGTTCGTGATTGGCTAAATCATCAGTTTGGGAATAAATGGATTGGAAGATATGGTCCAAATGAGTGGCCACCTAGGAGTCCCGATCTCACAATTATGGACTTTCATTTGTGGGGAGATCTGAAGCAACATGTGTATAAAACCAATTTCAATAATAATTTGGATCTCTTGAAAGAAAAAATAAGAGAAGTAATTTTATTGTAAATATCCCAATACAGCAAATCGGGAATTCAGATATCGAGTTGAACTATGCGCTGAACTCGGTGGTACCCCGTTTGAATAGAATTTGGTATTATAAATTGTAGTTTCGACACAAGCAGACATTTTTATGAAGAATGACTTTTTCTTCTAAATCTACAAATAAAAAAGTTTTTCCTCTTCCGAACTCTATCCGTGGACACATTGTAGATATAACCGGGTTGATTAGGTGTGATTACTTTCTTATTAATTATTGAATCTCAATATTTATTTATTCTAAGGTAAGCCATTTTGTTCTTGGGTCACGCGGTCTCCTCAACGATAACTTGCACGAATTTGTCTTAGTCACGAAAGTGCAAGCGCGACAAGAGATCTAAAAGTCTGGAACAATATTTTATTTTTTAGCAAGAAGTCCAATAGTAGGTTACCTCAACTCAACTTTAGAAGGTGCCTCAATCGTCAGAGCATCGCAGCAAGTGAACAAATTAAAATCGGAATTCGACAGACACCAAGATCTGTACACGTCAGCGTATTACATGAACCAGACTACGATGAGATTTTTTGCATTTTTATTAGATATTGTTGGCGCTTTCTTCGTTGTGGGTGTTCTGATTAAATTTTTGATCTTTTCAGAAGGTACGTTTTAAAAAATTATTTTTATCAGCGAACAAACTCGTTTACATTGACTGTATCCCTCGTTACATGGTACACCATGTATCCCCATCTTGTAACATATTAACTGATTTTCCAATTCTACATAAAATTCTTCATAATTTATGTAATATACCCTATACAGGGTGATTCACGACGAGCGTGCATTAGAACTTTATGGAGAACTACTGATTATATTTTCCTGACACTTTGGGGATTAGGGTTTATCGATATGCTCTCTTTAACTAAAATATTGACATGTTTCTGTCATTTCCGGTTATACCGGAAGTAGCTGCCAACTTTCGTTTTTTAAATACAACATGGTAATTTTTATTACATTTTTCGATTAAGCATTAAATACTAAGCACATTTTATAGAAAATGGTTTTGTCAGACTCTATTAGTTTTTGAGATATCTGGACTTTTTGTAATTATTTGGCAAATGCATGACGATGAAATAATCCATATAATTTTTTTACCTTAGCGCTTGGACTAAAAAGTTTTTCTCACCGAATAGCTAGAAGATCATCAAGTCTCAAAAACATTTCAAATTCGGCATAAAATGTACAGGGTGGTCACAATTCAAGCCTCATTGTGAAAGAATTCAACCATTAAAAACTTTCTTATTTTAAATGGAACACCCTGTATATTTTTATTTAATTTGATGGCAAATTAGTTGTTCTTTATAAATAGTATTTACTGTCCTATACCTATATCAAAGCGTTTTCTCAAAAAATCCAATTTTATTCCTAAAATACTATTTGTTCAAGTGTGTTATGAAAACAATTGTACTTAGAGGCTGTATACTGATGTCTATACGGAGGAAAAGTGATTGATTGCTGGAAAATACAATATTCTAAAGTGTTTCTTAATAATTTATAAATAAAATGCAGTTGATTGTTTTAAATTTAATTGTTTAAATATTATTTTTTTAAAAATAGCAAGGAAACAAGTTTATAAACTTTAAATTCTTTAATTAAAAATGTGTTTGAAAATTATACCTAATATCTTTTGATCATATTTTTAAAATATGTTCGAAATGATTGCCATTTACTTCCAAGCATTTATGTATTCTTTTCATCATGTTATTTCTTGTAGCATTCCTAATTTCTTGTGAGAGATTGAAATGCTCCCTTCACCCTTTCAATTAGATTTTCCTTCGTGGTGATGGGATGCGCGTAAACTTTATCTTTAATGGTTCCCCAGATGAAAAGTCCAGTGGAGTTAAGTCTGGCGAACGAGCTGGCCAGTGGAAGGGACCTTGGTTTGCGATCCACTGGTTATGAAAAAGTCTGTTTAGGGCAGTCTTAACAACTTGGGCGGTTTGTGCTGGAGCCCCATCGTTTTGATACCAATCACTTTTCCTCCGTATAGACATCAGTATACAGCCCCTAAGTACGATTGTTTTCATAGCACACTTGAACAAATAGTATTTTCGGAATAAAATTGGATTTTTTGAGAAAACGCTTTGATATAGGTATAGGACAGTAAATACTATTTATAAAGAACAACTAATTTGCCATCAAATTAAATAAAAATATACAGGGTGTTCCATTTAAAATAAGAAAGTTTTTAATGGTTGAATTCTTTCACAATGAGGCTTGAATTGTGACCACCCTGTACATTTTATGCCGAATTTGAAATGTTTTAGAGACTTGATGATCTTCTAGCTATTCGGTGAGAAATTTCTTTTAGTCCAAGAGCTAAGGTAAAAAAATTATATGGATTATTTCATCGTCATGCATTTGCCAAATAATTACAAAAAGTCCAGATATCTCAAAAACTAATAGAGTCTGACAAAAACATTTTCTATAAAATATGCTTAGTATTTAATGCTTAATCGAAAAATGTAATAAAAATTACCATGTTGTATTTAAAAAACGAAAGTTGGCAGCTACTTCCGGTATAACCGGAAATGACAGGAACATGTCAATATTTTAGTTAAAGAGAGCATATCGATAAACCCAAATCCGCAAAGTTTCAGGAACATATATTCGGTAGTTCTCCATAAAGTTCTAATGCACGCTCGTCGTGAATCACCCTGTACATATATTATAAGTATTAAAATTGATTTGTTGTTATAGGCGTTCCGGCAGGAGACGTAGGGCTAGCCATATCCCAAGCCATGATGCTCTCGGGCATACTGCAATATGCAATCAAGCAACTAGCAGAATTAGAAACCGTGATGACATCGGTAGAAAGAATTTTGGAGTATACGGCGGCAACCCCCGAAAAGAAAATAGGCAAGGTCCTTTCAGACTGGCTGGATAAAGGTCACATAAAGTTTAGCCTGGTATCTTTGACCTATAAATCGGACGAACGTAAAGTTTTAAAAGAATTAAGTTTCGAAGCAGAAGGAGGGAGTAAAATGGGAATTGTCGGCCGCACAGGCGCTGGAAAAACTTCTATAATATCGGTTTTGTTCAGACTCTACGATTTCGAAGGCAAAATCACTATAGATAACGAAGATATAACCGCGTTGTCCTTGGATATTCTCCGAGCGAACATTTCAGTAATCCCACAGGACCCGGTGTTGTTCTCCGGAACTGTTCGAACGAACATTGATCCGTATGAAAGTTACTCGGACGAAGATATCTGGAAAACTTTGGAGAAGGTTAATTTGAAACACATTATCCTCGATTTGAATCAACCGGTCGATAATAATTCTAGGGTGACTTTTAGTTCTGGACAGAAGCAGCTGTTGTGTTTAGCCAGAGCGCTTATCCAGAGGACCAAGATCATCGTCCTGGACGAAGCGACGGCTAACCTTGATGCCGAAACCGATCTGCAGCTTCAGAAAACGATCCAGCGTAGTTTCAAGAATTGTACCGTGATGATAATTGCACATAAACTGCATTCGGTAATGTGGTGTGATAAGGTAATGGTCCTGGACGATGGTAGAATAGTAGAATTTGACGAACCGAACGTTTTGGCGAAGAACAGGGGTGGAAGGTTTTATAAAATGATTGGCGATGAAAATTTTGAGGCCTTTGTTAGATTGACACACATTTAATACTTTGGTTTCCGTTATTGGATTTTGTTAATAAAGATTTATGATTTGTAACGCTTTTGTAGAAGGTCGGTTTCCAAATTTTTTGTATGACGGTCTCCCGTGATGCATTTTTGGTTTTAGGGTCAAGTATCTACAATATTCCGCTGTAAGAATGTGTTATTATAACTAGGTTGATGAGGTTTCTTAAATGCTGTTATACAACTTTTATGTAGCAAATATGGGGTTTTTACACTCATAGCAATGACGGGCTGAATTAGCGCAGCATAGAGGACAATTTTGTATTGTTAGATTTCATCATCGGAAATCCCAGAAACCATTAAGCAGTGGCGTTCATCTTTAGGGGTTTGGCGGGAAATTAATAAGAAAATATATAACAGAAATTACCTTAAATGAATAGATATCAATTTTATAAAAAAGCAACTAAGAAGTATAATTTTAGGGAACTTGGTTCGAAGTAATTGTTTTAGCATGATTGTTACACTAAAAATTGCCTCACGAAAAATTACTAGGTAATTTTTAATTTGAAAATTGTTTCCTAATTCTATTTGGATCTATAAGATACATTAATTAAATTTTCAATCCGACGTTTCATTTTGTTCAACTTTGTTAACATTGTTAGTTGTAGTCACATTTTAGTTTATGCTTTATTGAGCTCCATTTTATATTCTAAATCCAACGATATATCACACCTATTGTTTATAATTATTATTTTTGTGTTCGAAAACGATGCGGTTTTGAAAATGAAAAATAATTTATGGTTCATAATTATTATTGTGACGTTCCAAAACTCACTAATGTGCAGTTTCTATCTAATTTGATGTCCTGTAGTTGCCGAGATCCCTGTATATTCGTATCCGGACACCCTATATAATTTTGAAAAATTTCTCGCCAAACCCCTAAAGACGAACGTCACTGTTTAATGGTTTTTGGGATTTCTGATGACGCAGCGACGATTATCAACATCGGTTTTTGTTGAAATCTAACAATAAAAAGTTTTCCCATATCCATTATTTCCATATTTCTGCTTCTCACTGTAGATCTCTTTTCGTAATGGTTAAAATTTCGTGAACACTTTAGGGTAGTGGGTGAATGTTTGTGAAAGGGTTCTGTGATATAAAGGCGTGAGAAAGATGTAATTATGCAAATTATAAATTGTCTTTGTAAGATTGAAAGAGCAATTTTCATTTTACTCGATCTGGTTTATAGATACTATCATTCTCACGCCTTCGATTTTGGCGAACCAAAAGAAAAATACAAATTGTACTTTTATTTTTTATAATGGGAATTATGTTTAATAATTTAGGTATAACAATGACAAAATCCTTTTGGAAATCCTTTGGCATACAGCAAAAGAAGTTTTTACATAAATCTGGTTTAAAGTATGCACTACACGTACAAAAATTATCGTGTGCAGAGTTTTCGTAGTGATATGAGCAGGCAAAGTATTATCATTATTTTTTCATAAGACTTTTTCAAATGCTTAAAATTAAAATTTATTGTTTGTTATAAGGAATTTTGCAACAAGTCTAAAAAAAATCTAAAATAAATCCAGAAAAAGAAGTTTTCGTATAGATTGACGTAATGTTTTGCATTTCAAAAATTAAAACTTTATCTTCACAACAAAAAATTTTACAGTAAATTTTTGCTTCACATGGAACATAATGTTTCAAAAACTTCCTATTTTAAATTTAAATACCGTATAATCTTCAAATCGCATTGAAGCTTATAAATGGCCTTAACCGTGTTTTAGAGTGTGTCCGCGGATGGTGTCCTCAAGAGGGTGAAAAATATTTATTATTGAGTTTACGACCAAATTAAGTCATTCTTTATAAAAAGTTCCGCTTGTTGAGAAAATGAATTTACAATATAAACATTTTAGATCAGGTATACAGTGAAGCTCCCTTGGAGCATTTTCATATTTTCATAATTTATTAACACCCTGTATATCTGATAAAAAAAAATAATTTTTTTAACAAGCGGAACGATTGTTGGTCGTAAAATCAATAAAAAAGATTTTTTCCTCTTAGGGACTTATCACATAAAACTCATAAATAAAATACACCCAGACTTGTTGTAAAATGTTTAAATGTAAATATTCATATTAACAATAGTCCAACAAATTCAATATACTTAACATACAAAATTTAATATATAATTAAAATTTTGCTCCTATTATATTATACCATTTCAATAAATATCTAAAAACGTCCATAGGGAATGTTAAAATCCGAATATAACAGAAACATGTACAAATCCTACCCGATAACATTCTTAAAATTTATAAATAATTAGCATTAAGCAATGTACAGGGTTTTAAAATACACTTCTTAGAAAACAGTACTTATATAATACAGGAATATCGAACTGTAATTTTTGTATTACCTCTGTATAATTAATTATGGGATATAGACCTTATTATAAATGTAAAATAAAATAAACTCTTCAATAAAATAGGCAGAGTGTCCTATATAGGAAGCACTTGATGGCCTCGTTTATTACGAGAGGAAGGAATTATTTATTGAATAATATATTATATGGAAAACAGCTTATTTCCATCTCTCAGTTCGCGCGAAGTGTTCATATTATGTCATTTTCATATGGGAACCCTTATCTATCTTACATGTGTCATTTAACAATTTATAAGTTAAATCTAATATCGACACCCTGTATACTGCAACTCAATATCAACTGTAATGAGTGGTTACGCCATTCAGCGGGAACAAAAATACATTTGACAATAAAAAATATGTTTTTTCTTCCTCCATTGTTTTATTATGCAAATAATATTTTGTAAATTTTTTCCAAGTAGTGTACTTTTCACAAATCTTATCTTATTTGGTCTGTAGGGAGTTAAATTTATGTCTAACGCACTAAATTACACATCATAGTTATCTTTAATTACGAAAAGTTTAGGATACGCCTTCATTAAATTATGTCGATCACAGTCTTAACAGCATAAATAAAGGTATTTTAAAGAGGTTACGTAATCGACTTTGCAACACCGAGTTGCAAATTATTAAATACACTATTTGAAGCAGTTCTATTTTGATCTAAAAACTCGCGATTGAGCTAAAAATGTATACAGCTCCTCACATGAGAATGAATGTTTATTATAAACTATTTTTTCGCATTGGAATAATTAGTTATAACATTGAGTTGCTATTTGGCACATATTTATAATAATTAAAGGGGGCCGTCTACCCATAAATTTGAAAATTTCGTTTTTTTTTACATAAATTTCATCTCTAGGGTTTCAAGAACATTTGTGCCAGAGGATTTTTTCTTCTTCCATAATTAACGGAGATACAGATGAAAAGGCAAGCGCTGTCGTGGTCCCGAGCGAGCGAGCTGCTTCTCCGCCCACTTCTATTGTCCGATTGACCTGACCGACTGACGGAGATTCCTGTATTGTAAACGGTTAGTTTCTTCTCGGCAGTCGACTATTCTCCATCTTTCCCTCCACGTGCTCCAATTTATTTATATAAAAAATTATCCGATCCTCGGATTTTCAATCTCGGTTTTCTCGAAACAATGTTTTTCCGGGAAACTCCGGCGATATCTCGGAAAGTTCCCAACGGATTCGGCTGAAATTTGGCACAGACCTTTAGTGCATGCATCGCTATAACCGGTACCTCAATGACTGTCGTAAATTTTTTTGTTTACAAGCAAAAAACCTTCAAAAAAACGAAGAAATCCATTTTTTTTTTCAAAATTACGCCAAAGTCTGATTTTTTGTTATTTTCTTTTGATTCTGGTAGGGGACATAGCTAAGAGTGTGCAGATACTGATTTTTTTTTGTTGCTTCCTTTCCCTACAATCACCGGCGTTCTGCAGCGTTACCGATTTTTCGTATCCACCCTTCTCAGGACCACAACTTCCGCAATTAGAATATAGCGTTTGAAACGCGACCTATTGGGTAGACGACCCCCTTAAGCAGTTTTAAATTGAGTTACACAATTGTTTGATCTAAAAATGTACAAATCAGTAACATGTCTCAGCGCCCGTTTACTGTCATTTAATGTGACTTGTTGTCTAAAATGTAACGAATTTGTACGATTTTCGTTCGTCGACTGCATTATTGGCACAATTTTATCTAAGTAATTTAAAATAGAGCTAAATAATTATGCTTGAGCTGAAAATTGTGCGCGCAATGTTTCGGGTTGGGTTATATTTTTAAAAAATTATAACTAAAAGATAATTTAAACGAAAAACCTTTTCTAATTAGAGATAACTTGATTTAGCACTTTTTTTTTAAATATAATCTCTTTTTTGCACTTTGACACTATAGGAAGGATCTGTGAAGCGAATTTTTAGAATGTCTATTTTTATATACTAGCTATGTAGAAGACTATAAGTCAGCTAACAAGTATAAAGTTGATGATATAAAAACTACCCAATTACTTTTGATACATCAATTGAAGAAGTAAGTAAGGATTCAGCACCAAAACAACTTAGTTTTGTTTTCATTGTTTTCTAATAAAAAAAATTAAATAAAACAAACGTGATATTGTATGCCCAACTGTTCTGAATATTGGAAGGAATGCGAGCAATTTGGCTATGTTGTCGTTAATAGAAAAGAATTACTTGACTAAACTAACAGCAATATTTAAAACTCTAATATAATGTTATGCATATGTTATCAAGTCCACCTAGACAAAAGTAATATTTAAATTAATAAAACAAATCTGTATTCATTGTCCTCAGATATATGACAACCCTGTAGTCGCGGTCCGTTTTTTGCTAAGGGGCGAAACCATATAAGAGTATTCCATGGCCTTTCATTAAGCTGACGAGAAATAATTAGATTAAAAATGAAAATAAATTCAAGATAATTTGTTATGCCGACTCACCGATATCATTAAGTGTGTTTTATCGAATTTGACATCCCACACTAAAACAAAAACTTCATTACTTTAATTTTATTTCTTACGTAGTTCCGCTCTTCGTAGCGCCGTTAAAACTCACAGAAATTTGTCTCTACAGTGGCGTGAAACGGGAGGGAATTTTGTGTTTGCTTGGACAAGGACATTTTCAGAAAAAAGCAGGATTTTGAATTTTCAGGAAGAATCCAACAGCGGAATGCACACAGTGTTTATTTGTTTTCATAACTTATAATAAATTATAGTTTGAGGACGCCTATGGTAAGACGCTTTCTCGCATGGGCTCTTCAATACGAAAAAGTTCAAATACCACTGGGCAAACAATATATCAAATCAATTTGGTACTCTTCCTGTAAAAAAATATTATTTACAAACACTCAAAGAGTCGCCCATTTAAATGTAATAAATCGTTTCCATAACAACCTATACTAATACAGGGTGTTTCATAATAACATGCTAATATTTAAGGAGGTTATTCTTGGGTCCATTTTCCGAAAAAAACTTCATATGAACATACGTCCTAAACGTCTTAACTTTTGAGATACAGGGTGTTAAAGATTTTCATGTTTTTTGAATAATTTGTTAACGTTAATGATTTAAACACGTGGCAACTAGACTAGGTAGACAACTGTCAAAACTGTTTATGTTTACAAAACAAAATCTGCTTCTTACCTACTAGATCCTTTTTAATCTTTGTTAATACATAATTTCCTACCAGAGTGCAGATGAATGAATTTAATTTTCTTACACGAAAACTATATGTCAAACGACAAAAAACCAAGAGGCGACATTTACTCAGCAAGGAATGAGAATTCCAAAAATAAATTTTATTTAAAAAAAAAGAAGTGGCGCACCCACTTTTTTCTTCAAAAACACCTTGGGCAATTCCCGCACGAACGCCACTGGTCGGAATGAAAAACATGTTATACATCATAAAATGTATCTGGGTGAATAGAAAGTGTGTATCAAATTTCACAAAAATATCTAGAGCGGTATCACAGATATTAATAAAAAAGGATATTTTTTGAAAATCTTGAATCTTAAAGGTTAAGACGTTTAGGGATGTGTTCAAATAAAGTTTTTTTCCGAAAATGGACTCAAGAATAACGTCCATAAATATTAGCATGCTATTAAGAAACACCTTGTATATCATAATTTGAACCATTTGTTTCCTTGGCAAAGTATGTAGGTAGTTTTTACATCATTAATTTTGAACGGATTACAATGGTTTAGCCGAAGATACGTAGCAGTCGGAATGCAACTATTTATACAGGGTGTACCAATATTATTTCCAAACATATGTCACTTGGTTCACTCTATAGCTATAGTGCACAGACCACACTTTTACAAATACTAAAAATTCAATATTTTGAGAGAAAATTAAGACCCAGACTCGCGGGAGTAAAAATATATTGGTCCTTATGATATGTACCGTTTATTTGCTTTTTAGCCATCAATACTTTTGTACAAACTGTATATAGCTGATATTTTATTCTCTGATCGAATTCCAATAGAAATATAGATACTCTCTTAATAGTATACATTATTTCTAGCGAGCAGATGTAAAGAAGCCGACGTCGCCTCGTAAAATAGTTGTACCGATGTCGCCTGGGCGGTTTCGGACTGCGAGGATGACGTCGCCGGCATGAAATAATATTTACAATAAATAATTTAACAGGATTTTATTTATATTGGAATTATTTATATATAATTCTATAGTAAATAATATTAAAAATTAAGACAAATCAATTTTATTGTGGGGAATGCTTTTAAAGAATATTTGCCTTCGTGGTTTAACCCCCTGGGAGGGGTAGATGTTATCCTTAAAATCTTAAATAGGAAGGGAATCAAGTTCATCATCTGACAACGAAATTTGAATAGCAACATATTTTAGATCTCGTATTTCTGCTGTGTTTAACGGTAACGATTTTTAATGTTAAAAGAGCAGCAATAGAAAAAGTTCGGCAGATTTTCTCACTAGTATGAAATAATACTTTGCAAATATTATAGAAAAACAAAAGTTGATAATGGTAAAAGTTACGATAAACGGTACATACGCCAGTTAACTTAAAACAACCTAAACTGATATAACATTTAGTCTTAGCATGTTTATATTTCTTAAAACGGCGAAACAATATCCTATATACATTGTTTTTTTTTTAATAATAATAGTTACAGCTAATTGAATAAGTCATAGTACCATGTTTGCGTCGAAAGGCCTTCTAAAAAGTTATTATGTTCATAAGGAATTCAATGGAAGAACAATTCCTAGCAATCTTGTTGATACCAAAAGATTGTAAAGCACTGCAGAATAGCTTAAACACTTGGTTGGGTACAGCTGAAACAGATAACTTTCTGCTTCAGTCAGTGTGATCCGCGTACACAGCTCTTTTGAAATATAATTTATTTTACAATTACATTTTGGAAAATAACGATAAACCCTAGTTCTGTGAAATTTACAATTTATGAATATCTTTTAGTTCTTGTTTATAACTTTCTGGTTACGAATGATCATGTTTTCTTACGTTGAAGCATTTATTTGATATTGCGGAATTCCTTTTAATTTCGTGTTTATAATTGAGAATTTTATTTCCTCATCAAAATTAAAAAGAAATTGTGAAGTTTCTTGTGGAGCTTTAAATAATTAATAAGAAAGCTTGGTCTATTCCGTGTTTAAATTCCGTGTTTAAAATTTAAGCAGTTAAGACATTCGTCTTATTTCATGTTCACAATTCAACAAGATATGACGCACCATTTGATTTTCTCAATACATGTTACAATATTGTCGCACTTTCTTCCAAATTCAATATTTAAGAAATTACGACATACATTTCATATCGTCTTCACAATTCAACAAAATATAACCAGTCATATTTTCGCAACATAGTGTACAAACATATACCGTTTTCTTCCATGTTCAAAATTAAGAAAATTACGACATAATTCGCAATTTATTCAAAATTTGAATTATTAAGGAACAAAATATTATTAGTTCATAAAGAATAGAAAATGCTGCGTGTTATTTCATGCCTGCATAATAAATTTATGAAAACAGTTCTATTTTCGTACTTTTACGGTATTACAAAAAGAGTTTTATTTCTTATTCATATTTTCAAAAGTTATAGTGCCATTCATGAGATTTATTTTATGTTAATATTTAATGAAATAACGAAAAATATGCTAAAGTTATTGCAAACTACAGATACCGGCTAAAAGTTAGGATATGTTTTTCTGTTAATGTAAAAATATATTAATTTGGGATTAAAGAAAATTATGAACAGAACAACTTTTTATAAACGGCCTTTTTAAAATTATTATTTACAATTTTTCGAACACACGATTTTACACCAATGACTTTGAAGCACCATTAAATCCATTTGCGACACATAGGAGGGCGATTCGTGGCCATGAAATATGGCGTATTCCTTTTTATACATTTTTACATAGTAATTAGAAATGAATTTATTTATTTAATGTAGATATTCAAGGATAGGAAATAATGTTCGATACAAATGTTCAACATTTAAGCCCATTGTAAATAAATTTAAGAAGTTTTATGTGTTTGAAGAGTAGTTTTAAAATGTACAACATTTTTACCGTCACAAATTAATAGCGCCGTTTGAAAAATGTAATTTATTTATTTTCAAATCAATATTCGACACTTTTATTGGGTATCTCCGTAATTGTTAGTGCTATCAAAAAAGTAATGTAGGTGTCATGTGCTCTTTTTGGGTCAAACTTAAAATGGTAAAATCAAAATTAGAAAATCTTCGCTCGCTTATGAGATACGGGGGAAATCAAAAAATTGACAATTTCAAAATTACCCTATATTTTCTAAGTTCTTCTAGTTAAAAGAGATACAGAAAAATGTTTTATATAGAAGTTTCTTTATATTGATTATTGAATAATCTGCCGTTTTCAAAATAAGTCAGGTAAAAAAGTTTTTTTTTTAGGAGCACCCTATATATTTTAATCTAAAAATATACTATTTTAAATTCTCCTTTCAAATATATAACACACCATGGACGATACTGGTTTCCTAGGCGATTTATTTAAACTTTATTATTTTGAAACGAAATAAAAGATTCAGATTAAGGTAAAAAATAACGGGAATCATCGCAAATGTTCGGAATATGTCCTTAAATGATTATCGTCTTTCCGAATAGCGAACAAAATATATATTTTGCGCCATTTCTTCGTTTTTTCCACTTTTAATATAAACTGATATCATATCAAAATGTTGATAAGTCATTTTCACAAATGAATATGTAAAAATGAAATCGACTTTAAATGTAATAGTAAACATAGTTGTTTCTAGGATATTAGCTTTTGTTTCATGGTCTACTGTGGTTTAAAGTAATAAAGTTTAAAATTTTGATTTTGCAATTTTAAGTTTGACCCAAAAAGAGCACATAACACCTACATTACTTTTTTGATAGCACTAACAATTACGGAGATATCCTATAAAAGTGTCGAAAATGGGACACCCTGGACAGTAGGGTTTCGATTTGCAATTTCTGAATCGGACACGTCCATTTCATTGTAAAGGGGGACGTTTTTACAGAATATTTCAATCCTTTGTGGTTTAACCCTCCGGGAGGGGTAGATGCTACCCTTAAAATCTTAAATGGCAAAGAGGATCAAGTGGCACGTTATTTTAAAGGTCCTTTAAATCTCTTCCCAATAATATCATAATTTATTATTTTTTGAGTAGTAGTTGCCAAGAAATCTCGATCCAAAAATGGACTGCCCCTGGTAAGAAATTAGAAAGTGTGTCACCCGGAGTGACTGTCTACGGAGCCCTAATTATTCTACTAAACGAAGAATCAACACAATCATGTTTTTAAAATAATAACCTAAAAGCAATAAATTTTAGATTTTGGAACTCAATTTAATGGAAACTACATCTCAAAAAATGTTTAATTATGGTATTATTTAATGGAGATTTAAAGGACCTTTAAAACGATGTTCCACTTGACCCCCAGGGGGTAAAACCATGAATTCTGCAAATATTCTTTAAAAATGTTTGTTCGATAAAATTGACGCGTCATTCCGATTTTTAATATTATTTACTGGAAACGAAATACTAAAGGTGATATAAGTTATCAATTTGACACCTTGTATATTTTAGGTCGTGCTGTAATATTTAATAGAACTCTCAACAAGGCGTAAACGGTTCTTATTTTCTGAAATATATAATATTTATACATTTTGAAACTTCCCCTCTAAAATATAAATATGACAAATAACATTTGGTTATTTAATTAATTAACACATAAAAATTATTCTAATTATTCCATTTTAAGCAAAACATCTTGTAACCAAAAATATCCAAGAAACCAAATTTAGAGCGGCCGAAAAAGCATAAATATCTAATCGATTGGCACAATTTTTGACAAGTTTCTCGAAGACTAGCTATTTTTTTTAGACAATAATTTCATATCGATACAAAAGTACCCGTATTTATTTACTTGGATAGATCGTCGTAATCATCAAGATTTTCTGGTCTGATAAAACTGTTGTAATTTATTTTTCCGTGTGTCTTTTTAATAGGCTTTATGAAATATTTTCGAGAATATTTTAAATATTTTTTCTATGTTAAACTGCACGTCTGTTAGCTTTAAGGCTCAAAGACTACTTGACGGGGCAGGATGGAATTTTCTTTTGTGGATTAGTAAGTATTACTCCTCTTCGAAACCGAATATACTTTTGGTTTGACGTATTTTACAGTGAGTGAGTGAATACTGTAAAAACTATTATAATTTTTGCTTTTACTTTACAATAATTACATCAAGAGGAGAACATATTTTATGAAGAGGTGAACGAATTTACATATATTTTAAGCGAGAGGTGCAGAGTTATTGCCGCTAGATGACGCGTAAGGATATATTTATTACCAATTAAACCAGAAGTTTGTGTTCAATAAGCGGTTTCGTTGTTGTTGTAGGCGATTCCAGTATGGGACTAAAATCAGCGAATTACAGTAATTGAGGACGGGGTATTGAAATAAATAGTGTCGCAAACAAATAAACCGGTTTTTAGATTTATATTAAAAAAAAAACTACAAACCTAGGCAACCCCGATTCAAAATTCAAATTTTTTAACATCTTTTTTGTCATTTGTTGAGATCGGTTCTAAAAGTTGTATTGGAAACGGTTTTGCCCAGGCTTGCAGAGTTTTGTTTATGGAATACTAATAAATAGTTTATTAGTTTGGCACATTATTTATGTCAACCGCCCGAACAAACCCGCCCGCAGGCAAGCACTGTAATTGCCTGATTTTAGTCCCGTAATGGAGGATGTACTGAATGTACTCTTGCTTGTATTCACGACCTTTAGCTATGACATGCCAGCACTCATATGACGATGGCATATGTCATAATTGTAACAATAACGGATATTTGTAACACTATGAATAATAAATTTTTTTATTTTTTTTTAAATTTATGTCGCATTACGGTTTTATTTGTTCCAAGTTCGAAGTTTTCTGCCAAGACAACGCCCTGTCACCCTGTAACTATGGCCCTGGTTCCCTACATACTATAATGCAATAACAGGCAGTACACCCACATTTCCACGTAAAAATCTTCACAATAAACCAATCGCGTTAAATAAAAAAGACACAAGGAAATTACAAAATGCAGTCAAATTTCTAAAAAAATATTCAAAGTTTTTTTGGCAGTCAGCATGCGTTTCAGTCTAAACGTTCGAAATATTAGAAATTCACTAGAATGTTTTTATAGTTTCATATGGTGTAAAGCGCATACGAGGAAGAAATTTAGATACAATTAGAAATATTAAGTTAATAAGCTTAACTAAGGAATATAAACATAAAAGAAAATCCATTTCCCAATCAACCTTAATAAATTACATGTCGAAATACTAATCAAGATTAAAGAGTACTATCAAGAAAAGGAAGGACCCCTGCAGACCGGTTTCGAACTCTTTCGTCATCAGTACAAGGTACGTCTTCATACCACATACATCATCAGAGAAATATTCGATCTTAAGTTATTATATCAACCTCAGAGGGTAAAAGGTAAAATTTGTTTATTGCATAAGGTATCTTCAGATGATTAGGAGACTAATATCCTTTCATATTAATATAACACAGGGTGTTATGGAAATGGCTTATTATATTTAAATAGGTGACTCCTTGGGTGTTCTAGAGAAGGCTTACATACTTTTTAAATCGAATATTCAAATACTTAGCCCTTTACCACACGTGAAGCCACGCCATACACTTAAGTTTTTTAGTTAACAATTATAGTAGGTTAGTAGGCTAGCAGTGATACCAGATCACTACGCATGCCTGACCTGGGTCGTTGGCACGCGGCGTTCATCTGTTTTGACGTGTGAGAGGAACACGTCGAGCGCGATTTTTCCTTGAATTTCCACATGTTTGTATACAAAATTTAAACTTTAAGGTGTTTTTGGCTTTATAGAAGTCAACATTTTTTATTCGGTTTTTATTTTTGGATATATTAGTAAAGTATGAGTGACTACGATATTCAGATTGAGGGAACGCCACGGGAAATTACAATACAAACTGCTTTCGCACCAAATAATTAGTTTGTTAATTAATAAACTAGATTCCTAGATCCAGGGAGCGGTATGAAGAAATGTATTGACTGGTGTATCAAGTGATTACCGACTCAGAAAATGTTTTATTAGCATATTTCGATAATTTAATATAAAAGTACATATGAAGTGGTAGAAAAAGTATAGTATACAACTCGTGCTTCTTAGCACTCTTGGTATGTAATATATTCGCCGTCATTGTCAGGAAAATAATAATTGTTCAAAAACGTATATGACCCCAAATATGAAAAAGCGTTAAAGTTATTCCGTGTAAATATGGCAACACCGGCCAATTTTCACTGACGTCTTTTGAGACTTGACCTACGACAATTCATTGTTGACAACTCTCGCCAGTGCCTTCCACATAGTGTCTCGGGTTTGATATATGGTGGCTTATCTCGCTTATTAATTGAAAGCGCCCTTTATAGATATTTTTCTTTAATTTGCAGGTTTAAATATAATAAGTCATTTCCATAACACCCTGTATACTATCATCTGACAAGCAAGTAGACATCTGTGTTCCTACGACATTTAATAAGGGTTTAGATTGTGAATTTAGATAAAACGAGCTATTTTCATCCTTGTATGGACTTTCACCAAAAAACCTCGAACACTACACTGATCGCTCTTCAGCACCCTTCCGACTAAACACTTGAACGGCAGTCTCTCTCCTAGAGGAGGGGAGGAATGTTTGATCCGCGCTCCGGCCGTCACGCGACGAACTGCACCATGAGGGTGGAGGGGTGCGCCCTCAGCGCGTGAGGCAGCGCGTCCAGCCGTTAAATGATGCTCTCCCTGTTCCGTTCGAGCTCCTCTTGCTCGAGCGAGCTCGTCGAGCGAGAGCCGCAGATTTGCATTTCTATTTCGGCTAACCTGGAAAAATTGGACAATAATTATTAAGAAGGCTTAATCGATTATTATTTATATTTTCTAATACGCCTCGGCCGATAGAGTGGAACTCCGAACATTATTTTGCTAGAACCACCTATGAAAATGAGAAAAAGGCACGGTTAACTTGGTTAGCGAGTTTCTTAAATCACACCAGTGTTGAAATAGTATATTAAAGTACATATTTTATAAAGTATCATAGTTTAACACGCATTCGTGTGCACATCGCACAATTTTGCGATTTTGCCTTTGTCAATTTTGTGTTTGTAACGTTGGCTATACCTATTTTCCAGTTCCCATTGTTGCTGACTTAGCTTCACACTCATGGCGGCATTTTCAGATTCCACCGTTTGCAGTCGCTCCCTTAACCTTTTTATTTCGCTTTCCAACGCCTCGTGCGATGCTATTAAGGGAGTGGTTCTTCCTGAAACTAGCTGCGTCAAACTCTCACCTCCATTTATGATCGTACCTGCTGATAGAAATGAGATGAATTAATAACAATTTTTTAACTCCAAAATGCATTCTTTATATACATGGCGTCCGGATTTATTATGACCCATAAAAAAGAGAAAGGATGTAGGTCGTGAGGACACTGAACAAGGCATCTTTTAACGTACTTTTGAGTATCCATTTGGATACGCAGGCCTTTTATTTGGATACCCACTAAACATCAAATGGATCCAGAATTTTTTTAATTACTTAGTCATTTTAAAACTACTGAACTGATAGTAGTGAAGACTGATACCTAAAAATGCTTTAAAATGATCAGAGTCAGAAAAAATATTGAAAAAATAGGGCTGTTTAAAAGACATGGATACAGTAAAAAATCGTATTTAAAAAAATTAAGTTGATGATGGTGACCTAAAGACGAAACGTCGCCTCAAAGATCTGATGATGCCATCTTGTGGAGAATAAAAAGTAGTGTTGGGAAAAACCGATGATTTTAATAATCGAGTACTTGATACTCGAGCGATTTTAATAATCGAGTAAATCGCTCGAGTGAATCACTTGAAATTCCAATTCACCAAGCGATGACGTCACCGACTGCTCGATCGGCAGCCTAGCCATTTACATGTGATCAGGTAGGGTATTTAGCAGGCACGTAACTACGGGTGGGCACTTAGCTAAAAAATTGTAGTAGCCACCAAAAAAATTCCAAAAATTTATTTATTTGTGAATAATGAATTTTTACCACGTGTCTCGATACCAAACAAAAAAACTGCAAAAAATCACCAAATATGTATTTATTGTTCATGTTTATTCTTGTGCTTTTTTAAAACAAAAAGTATTACCAACAGTTTTTTTCTTCACATCTTTCTCAATCTACGAGCATAAAATAAGTAGATATTGAAAGTGTCCTTCAAAAATGTAGGCTTAGTTACGCTACTGGCAAAATAAGAACATAGGTGTTTATTTTTAAAATTCATGTTTATAGTTACCTAAAAGTTCCTGTTTAAATTTAAGAATGTTTACTTTTGGTTACCAAAAAATTTGCCGATACCTATGTTTTGTTAACTATTTTGCTCGTTTTCTTATTTTCCATTAACATTTTCTATAATGTATGTTATTTTTAAGAAGTCTTCTTGAGTTAAATGTTCCTGCTTAGATTTAAAAATGTTTACTATAAGATTACCAACGAATTTTTCTATATATTTTGTTAACCATTTTGTTCGTTTTGTTATTTTTATTTACAATTTCTATTATTATGTTATTTTTGAGAAGTTTTCTCGAGTTTATAGTAAATAAAAATTTAAAAATTACTACGCCGCTGGTTAGCCAGTTAAAACAAAACTTTACAAAATTCATGTCGCGATGACTCCGCTTAGGGATTTGTCATACTTTTTATATGCACCTTCTCGTTTATGTGCCTTTAAGAAAGACGTATGTCGGTCCCTGCTCAGCGTCAAACTCGAACGTCGCCAATCGGATGGCGCAGCGCGTAGACCGAAGGTGGTGTATCAAGTGACACGCGATATTTTTCGTTTTTTCGCCAGAATTTATAACTAGAGTATTTCCTATCGAGCGAAAAACTGTTCGAATATACGAGCAGTTTTTTAACTCGATCACACTACAGCGGTACATTTCCGTCGACGTCAAGCGAAACGCGGGTATCGAGTGGACGATAATAAGTGACCAGCGACGGTTTTCGTCTGAGTAGATAACTCGAGCGGTTTTTTTAATAATCGAGCGATGTCAGTTATTTCAATAATCGAGTGGTCAAGCGGTTTTTCGCTCGAGCAATCACAGCACTAATAAAAAGTAGCAATGACAAAGTGAAATTTATTTTATTTTCAAAAGAGATTGGACATCTCTTTTGGAAATTCGGAAATGCCCGAGACCCCTGGGGGACCCATACTTTGGGAAATATTGATCTAAGGAATAGTGAATGTAGTAAGTAAAAAATAGTTGAGGGGATGGGGATAACTGGTCCCACCTATGGAAACCGATCCAAACAGCCCACAAACTCTTTGATTGCATCTTACCATGGATCTAATAAAAAATAAACGAACAAAGCAATAAGGAAACTATTCTTGAAATAAATTAAGATTAAAGTTGTCCCAACATCCGTCATTGTTCGGGTTTGTTGCTTTCTTACTCAATATTCGTTAAGCTTCTTAACCTTTAAGGGCTCAAGTAAGCTGAGAAAGGGTCGTGGGAACGGGTCAAGTGATTTAGCAATTGGACAGTAGTAAGACTGGTCTGATATAGCTGTTTTAGGTGAAAGGGAACGTAACTACAAAAATAAAATAGCACTTTTTCTAGCCGAAAAGTGTATGTTCTCGTTAGTTTTCTAGTTTTAATCCACCCTATATCATATCATTTACCTAAGTGTAAATGTATCACTTTTTTCGCAACGAAAAAAATGGTTCTCTATACAGTATGTCCCGAAATTAATGGATAATACTTTACCATCATATTTTCTCGCTAAAAATAATAGATTTTTTCATGTGGGCATAAGTGCAGAAATGTGCATAAGTGGAGAAATATTTTCGAAAATAATTAGTCGTTTAAATTTTCTTAAAAATTATGAAATATCAAAGAATTTGACGTAAAAAGGTATCTTTAGTTCATTTTTATATTATGTACAGTTTTTGAGTACATTCATAAAAATGGATTGAGAGAATGTCTGATACAGAAATGTCAAATGAGACTTGAACGAAACAATTATTATTATTTTTATTAATTAAATTAAAATTTCATTATTTTTAAGACAATTAAAATGAGATTATTTTAACCATTAACCACTCCGGCGTTTGACGCCTATGATTAAAATTAGAAACTGAGAACCTAGTTTGAAAATTTTATTACGAACGGTTACGAAAATATGCGTCTTCAGGGTTCCCCATTCGAAGGACCGTAGGTCCCATTTCCGCATCATATACAGGGTGTTATGGAAATGACTTATTATGTTTAAACCGGTAAATCCTGAGATGAAAATAAATTGAAGAAAAATAACCATAAATGGCGCTTTGAATAATTAAGCGAAATATGCACTTTATATGAAATCTCAAAATTTACGTGGCCGCTACTGAGGACCTTCGCAATCAATAGTTTATTGCGGTGTTGTCATATTACAACACAGAACACGTGTTCAGTTTTTCAACACAAGACGTCTTATATAATAAAACACAAAAAGTATGTTTTTCAGCACCTAACAGTAGATAATATCACACGAGTTTAAAATCACATCACAACATTTATTATTATGAATTATTTTACAACAGAAAAAATCGGGTACTGCTACAACTAACAAAACGTTTAAAATTCATATACGTGAAGCACGTGGAACCCTCTTCAGCGTCACTCCAGGCCCGAGTCTCGAGACATACTGAAACAACAATAGTGGCGCTCGGCGGGTATACAAGCAAGGGCGAGACACGTGGTGTGATCTGACAACACGGTTAGTATACTCTAGTGACCCACATTGTGGCTAAGTGAATCCAGATGGAACGGCGCGACAGTACGTGGGTAAAAAGGGTTTTTAACTTAGTATTTAGATATTCGATTAAAAAAAAATAAAGTATGTAGACTTTCTTTAGGACCCCCGAGGAGTCACCCATTTAATATTATATATATTTCCATAATACCCTGTATAAAAAAAATCTATTATTTTTAACCGGCGAATATGGTGATAACGTATTGTCCCTTAATTTCGAGACACCCTGTATATTTGTAGTTTTAGGAATGTGCGAAACTTTTTCTTGTCTTGTTAAAATAGAATTGGTTACTGACACGCGGAAGGAGAGGCAAGAAAAAGTGAAGTGCCCAAAGGGCCGGAAATTCCTTAGACCTGTCAAGGAACAAGATAAAGGGCGGAAGTTCGTTTAGTTAAATGATGTCCTTCGAGGAGAGGTCAAAATATTATTAAAATAAATACTCATAAATTATAGAGCATGCATGCAAATACAAATATCTCCAAAACGGTAACTCTGGGCGACCTGAACTTAGTATACCTTTTTTACGTTAATAAATATGAGAAAAGTATTATTTTGATTAAAAACTTGAATATACTGAGGCACAAAAAAAGTTATGACCTATAAATGGTCGAGAAATGGCGCAGACAGCGCCCTCAACATTGTACATTAAAAATTCATAAAGAAATCAATTTTCCGTCTAAAAAACCATAATTGCCAAATTTTGTAAAAAAAACGTTAGTTTCCCTCAAAGTTATTAGAGGAAAACAAAAATGAAGTTTAAACTTTAACACCCTGTATCTCAGTTAATATCAACTTTCGGATATAGGTAAGTATAATTAAATCCTAATATTTTTATGTAAGAAGTCTGTGGTTTTTCCATGTAACATTAATTAGCGGACACCCTGTATATACAGGGTGTCCGGGAAAAGGAGGTCAATCCATTAACCATATATTCCTTGAGCAAAAATAATATCACTTTTATAATGCCATTTTTCATTCTTGACCCTCATGTGCGATATACAGGGTGTTAAAGTTTGAAATTAAAAACTGATTTTTTTGAATAGTTCGAGTATTTAATGAGATATTAATTTCAAATTTGGTACATTGCGTCAGCCTAAAAAGCTACATCTTTTGAGAGGAACAAAACAAGAAACTTTTGTCAAATACTCAAAATAGGGGGGGTTCAGTTCCCGCTAACCACCCCTATTTTTTAGTGTGTGCGCCAGTGACTTCTAAACTATATTTTTTTAGGTAATCATTTATTTTTTATTATTTTTTCTCCCATATAAAATTTCGATCAAATCATGTGTTTTGGAGATAATTTGAAAAGCATGGATCCTTACCAGATGCCAGCGCGGCTGACGGTAATCCAATAATTTTCAAATGCTAAATCAAGTTAGCCGTTGTAGCATTACCATGGATACGGCATCGTTGTTTTATTTGCTGTCAAATTAAATATTACTTTTCACTGTGTTTTAAGATTTAAAAGGTCATATCGAGCAATTCCTTTAGACTATTTTTTTTGTTTGTTTTTTGTTACTAACGTTAATTTAAAAAAATAATATTTGAATATAGAAATTTGTTTCCATTTTCCTTCGTCAGACTAATACCCAGACGCGTTTCGCCGTTTTTATGTACCACCGCGAGATGTCGCGACGATTATTATACTCCTTTCGAAAATAATAATATGTTTTGTTATCTTGTTATGATGTTTCACATTTATAATAAGTAATAGTAAATTATTGTCTTAAGAACGAATGATAACAATACTGTTATATGAAGATTAGCAATAGTAAGTTCTTAGTAGGCCAATAAACTAATTTCATTTAACTGAATTAGTACTACAGATTTTTATCTGTACGCCACTGTCGTTATTTTTGGTTAGTCTTTTGTTTTCGGTATTGTCACTTATTGCAAAGTTTTACTTAACTATACCTTGTATCTATGGTAATGCCACAACGGCTGACTTGATTTAGCATTTGAAAATTATTGGATTACCGTCAGCCGCGCTGGCATCTGGTAAGGATCCATGCTTTTCAAATTATCTCCAAAACACATGATTTGATCGAAATTTTATAAGGGAGAAAAAATAATCAAAAATAAATGAGTACCTAAAAAAATATAGTTTAGAAGTCACTGGCGCACACACTAAAAAATAGGGGTGGTCAGCGGGATCTGGACCCCCCTATTTTGAGTATTTGACAAAAGTTTCTTGTTTTGTTCCTCTCAAAAGATGTAGCTTTTTAGGCTGATGCAATGTACCAAATTTGAAATTAATATCTCATTAAATACTCGTACTATTCAAAAAAATAAGTTTTTAATTTCAAATTTTAACACCCTGTATATCGCACATGAGGGTCAAGAATGAAAAATGGCATTATAAAAGTAATATTATTTTTTCTCAAGGAATATATGGTTAACGGATTGACCTCCTTTTTCCGGACACCCTGCATATAATTGGTCAAGTAAAAAAAAATATTAAATTCAATTTTTATTGCATCTAGATTTTGCCCGAAGTTCTAGAATCTATTTTCTATTAGTTAAAAAATTATTAAAATTTGTTCACAATTAACGCAATAACAGCTTCTTAATTATGACGTGATTTGGTTCGTTTTCAATAAAAAATACACATAAACTCAAAAATAGACCCCTGTTCAGTCCTGGTTGAAAGACCCTGTACAAACGTTAATTGTGAAAAATTAATTTTCGGTAAATAAAATAATTTGAAAATACTATGAAATATGTTGTGATATAAACTAGCCCTGGAATTTGTTAGTGGGACCAACTTGTCTTCATTTGTTCTAAACAACAAATTTGACAGTTTATTAAAAAAGAAACAGATACGAAATAGATATTCCATCCAGCATATCTCTATATAAGTCCCAACGAACTTTATTTCGCCTAAGAGGAAAGTAAAGTAGATACTGGACATCGAGAAGGCCAGATAAAAAAAATATAGTCCATTCGTCAGACACAAATTCTAAGGCAAACAATCATGTAAAGCAACTGCTGGCCATTACAATCTTCTACCAGTGGCGGTTCTTCCACAGGTGCACATACGCACGTGCACCCCCAAACGAATAAAAAAATATTAAATTGAATATTATTTATCGAATAAAGTCCAACTCTCCCTAATATTTTATCGTACCGTCAAACTAAAAAAGTCCGACCCTCCCTAATATTTTATCACTACCGTCAACCAAACTGTATATTATAGGCTCTCGATCCGGCAACCGTGCCTCGGTCGAGGTTAATAACGATTATGACGAGACTTGCTCGCATGTGCGATTAAGTTGGCGGGGCATAATGTAGTTTCTCTGTAGTAACAGGTGGCGGGAGATTGCGGGACTATGACAATTTAACATGGGAAAGGCGCACAATTTTAGTGTGCGCCGCGCCGTTGTCTGTTCGTGCATCTAGTTAGAAATTCGAGCGTGTATGTTTTAATATTTTAATATTATATATTTATTAAGTTAAAATTAATAGTTTGACGGTGGACTATTTAAAAAATAACTTTAGCTCTTTGAGTTTGGAGCAAAAAGTTGAAGTGAAGAATGCGGGAAGACCTAAACCCGAAATTAATTTAACGCAGACCACAGAGGGTAAATCTAAGGACTTTATTAGAAAGTTTAAAAATGAAATATATAAAAAAAAAATATAGAGGGTATTCCAAGCTTAATGAGGCTATAATTGATCAATTTTCTATAATTAAGAACCGAAGATCGGACTTTATGTTTAAGCACTATACACACTAAGAAAACCTTTCTTATTTTCCAAAAGTTGTATTTCCTTGTGTAAAATTAAAAAATAAATAAAAATATGTTTAACCTAATGCATTTTCTTATTACTTCTTTTCTTTCCACATTTAAAACGCCTAGAAGGTAATTGTTTGGTCGTTACACAAAAATAAAATTTAAAAAATAATTTCACCATACTTGTGAACCCCCTCTAGGTCACGAGCCGCCACTGTGTTCTACCTTAGAATATGATCGAGCTGCGTCCCAATATAATATAATCATTCGTTCGTAAACACTCTGTTACTGTGTGTAAAAATTTGATGACAGTGTCCCGATACACATTTATAAGAACTACTAGTACTAGAGGGTGTTACTGCAAACATCAGAACAAGCAACATTTGGCCGCCAAGATATCCATACCTCATACCACGAGACTTTTGTTTATGGTGCTGGCGGGTTGAAAAGTTAAATTTTCAAAGTAAAGGTCGAGACTCTCGATGGACTAATACGTTCTATTAGAAATACTGCAGCAATTATTAAAGAGAGACGTGAAGTAATCAAGAGAGCGTTTATATCCTAGTTCTTGTTTCATTTGGAGGGCTTGATATTTAGATACTTAAATAGGTGAAAAGTCATGACTCGTATTTTTCTATTATTTCTCGTAATTCTATAATTGCATTCCTTTAACTGTAAGCTAAACGAACAGGCTATAGATCGACATCGGAGATGCTGGATAAGAAAAATGAAGTAGCCCGAAGGGCAGCGGCAGCATTTCTTGAACCCGACAAGGGTTGGGATAAAGGTACGCGAAGGTTTTTTTTAGTGGCCAAATATTGCCTTGGCAAGAAAAAATGTTATACTTACATAAATCAAAACACGTGTATCCCAAACTTTTTGTTGCGAAAATAAATAGAACATTAGGTATTATATTGTAAATACGTAAAAATTATACTTGGAATTAAGGGAAAGGTTACTTTTCATTTAAAATATTTCGGTTACGTTGAGAGCTCCGTTAGTTACGTCAGGGCTCTTTTGTTTATTCCGATAGCAGCCTCAATCAATAACTACTTTTATTGGTAATAAACATGGCGGGTATTTTCAATTACATTATACTTTTAGCGGGATGATTTTTTAATTTTTATTTCGTCTGTATTTTATAATGAATTATATGGTGGCGACTTGTTTTATTGTCATTACGAGGAGTACTCTAAAAGTGTTCTCCGTAACAACGAATTAAATACTTATTGTGGTTCGTTTGATAAGTTTATTTAATAATATTATTTATTCCACGACAAATCCTAACGAAAGCGACTTTAATCCTCGAGTATTCCTATTCTTGCTTATTTCTGCTTTGTTTAGTATAATTAAGTAAGCGGATTATTCTGGCGGTTGCAAATCAGCCGACAATCGATACATTTTGTTCTACGAACATTGAATTTTTGGCTAGCGGTCACAGATCTTGCTTCTGAAAAACTTTGAACCAGTGGCGGCTCGCGACGAAAACTTACGAATATATGAAATTTTTATTAACATTGGCTTGTCTCGCCTAGATTTGTATGAACTTTTGTTTTTAATTAAAAAAACATATTGTAAAATGTAAATAACAATTCTTTGAATTAAAAGTGACTTCTGAACTGAAACATTTAAAACACGAGCTGTCAAAAAGTAGAAATGTTCTATTGCAATGTGTGTTTTTCCAAAAAAAGGTTGAAATAAATAATTATAATAATCTACAGCACTTATTTATTGTCTTCCTTCACTGCTGTAGATACCAATAAAGATTAAAAAACTTGTTGATCGCTGCTCCGGTGCTCTTTTTCATTCGAAAAGCTTAAAAAATTAAATCGATTGTTTCACAGCGGGATTTTAAAACCAAAGATTAGCCATCTCTACTATAAATCGACAGAAGGTTAGAAGTTGACATTTGCTTGAAAACAAGATATTCCTCTGCGGCTTCGTGCGAATAAGTGTGAAAATGTTTAGTACATACAGAAAAATCAAGTCGAAAGCATATTAGAAAATGTTCCTTTAGTAAAAGACTGGAAATCGCATGGATCAGTTGCGATATAAGATATTGGATGCAGCAGATAAAATAATTGCTGAACGTTTTAGTTTATAAAGTGCCAATTTGTGTCCTATCTCCTATTTGCGTGTTTGTTAAAGAATGCATTAGTGTGTAGCGATTTTGTGTGACAAGGGCCTATCTTCAAAAAACGAATTTGAAACATGTGTGTGTCTTTAAGTGATTTATGGTAATTTGTTCAGTGTTTCACTATTTGTTCTGTGTCTCTGACTATATACAGGGTCATGTTCTGAGATTGGAAGAAAAACGCCGAAGGGATTTTAGTGGGGTATAAGCTTTACCCACTAAAACCAAAACAACTGAAGATGCATGTACCCTGGATTACTTGCTAGTGTACTGGCACCTGGATTCACTTCTATTTGGATACTAGCTAGCTAAATATTTATTTTTATAAGAATCTAAAGTTTTACACTAACATCTGTTTATTACACAACTGCTCAGTGTAATATGACTGTGCCGAGGAGTGACCTGTGGGTTTATGGGTGAATTACCCCACTTTTTAAACGTTCGATTTAAAAAAAAATATATGTAGCGCTTCTCTAGGACACCCCAGGAGTCACCCATTTAAATATAATACGTCATTTCCATAACACCCTGTATTTTTAGAAAAAAATCGGAAAAAAATGTAAATTTCTTAACACCCCCGTGGTGGAAACGTGGTATACATGGGAAACAAAACAAACTATTTTTGTTCCACGACCGCATAGCCAATCGTATTTTCATACAGTTCCGGTTTAAACAGTAATTTAAAATCTCTTTTTACACCATCGCCTATTTTTACAGCCCAACCTACAAGTCCAGTGCCCGATCCAGATACCCAATCTATCTATGGCTTTGTCTTTGCGAGTTTATAAGTCTAATGGCTCCGGTGTTGTAATCAAGGTAATCACTGAGTTGTGTAATTAGGTTTCGGGGCGATAGAGCAACGGGGTAACTGGATTAACGCTAAAATGATAAGGGATTCATGCTAATTGGGAATAGGCTATAGTTCGGGATCTTCTAATCTTCCAGGTTATTACGAAGTATCGGAGGTTTAAGAGTTTGAAATTATGCACCGGTAGATACCGTGAGCGGAGTGACTTCTCGCGTTTGTAAATACACTAACCTAATTAGTTACCGAATATTAAAACATGCATGTCCAAATTAATTAGCTGTTATTTCGTTAATAATTTCACAATTTTTGTTTTAACTGATAGATTAGGACAGAGTAGTTTGCGTCCTGGTACGTCTAATTGTACGGGATGGCACATAAAATCTAGATGCAACTAAATTTCATAAAATTTTACATAAATATATCTTACAAGAAAATTTTATTTTTTTATTTTTTAAACTAGGTCAATTAGAGATATATCTGTGTTAAACGCTGCCACAAAAGTATCTCCATGCCACTCTAGCCCTTTAACGTTTGGTGGCAACCCTTAAGCGACACGGAAAGTAGAAGAGTACTAGGGAAGAGCAGGGTTATATAGATGAAAGCATCACGTCGAAAAACCAAATAGCAAAAATGATGGCTAGCTCTGTTACCGAAAAAGAAAATATGTTAATTATTGTCGAAATAGACCAGGAATCCGCATGCATATCGAGAAACTCAGCAATGTATTTTCATAATTCTTCCAGCTTCTTTCTCAGGAAAATTAAAAAATTGTTCAATTAACATAGAAAAAACATAATAATGTTATGTAAAAATAACTATAAAACTAAATACAAATTTTGTTCATTATTTTCTTTAATAATAATTGCCAATCATTATAAATTTTATCGCCCGCTAATTTTTCCTATGATATTATTATGATATTTATAGCAACCGTTTCTAAGGTAATAACTCTAAGTAAATAATTGATAGATGAAACATAAACACCTTTTATGCCAGTGCCCGTGCGGGCATAAAGTACACATTATGACCCGAGCTGGCATTAAGACGCAAAAACAGTTTTCGATTAACTTATTCTTTATTAACAAAATAACAAAATATAAATTTACGTATATATATTATTTGGTTGTATTTACATAGAACTGGCAATTCTGGAAGGTTTCGCTGATTGCTAAATTTCCTTCAGCAAAGGATGACTCATGATTCATTGTCTGGCTCTCTAGTTTCTGTAAGGAAATGCGAGATCCAGATGGTACGCCTGCCAACATCCTTGAAACCTCATTTTTTGAGGATATGTTATCCTCTAAATATCCTTCAGCAATTGTGGTACTCTTCCATCTACCATGGCGCTTCAGCGTAGTCATACTTGCTCCAGCTTCTGCTAAAAGAGTTGCCGACGTTCGACGTAAACACTGACCGATGTACTTTTCGGGGTTGTTCAAACCCAAATATTTCAAAACCTTGTTACATTTTTGATTTTTGACTTTGACACATTAAACATTTGAATACTTATCTCCCTAGCAACAAAGACGCAGGCTATAATAATGTCGAGGTAATGTCGCAGATAAAAATAAAAAATTGGTAAATAAAATTAAATCGTAAAAAAATATTTATTATTAATTTAAAACGAACTGGTATGATATAAAAGTTTGTATGCACCACCGGTACTAATAGATATATACCCTCGGGCGACTTAAGAGCTCTCGGGCCAGAGGCCCTCGGCTTTGTAAGACTGTCGCCCTCAGGGCATAATCATCTACTTAGTACCCTTGATACATAAATAACTATAAAAGTAACCGAGATAATCATTTTTGACAATCCTTTTACTGTCCTTCTTGTAATCAGAGAATAGTTATCCGAGTGATTGTAGTAACTTATTACGTTTCTTGCATACGGTTTGTCAGTCCATTAAAATAATCAATTCTCATGTAATGAATTCAAACTGAAAATTTAGGTTAATTTTGAGTTTAACCCCCTACGCTCTACGCCTTCATAAAAATCGACCCCTCCGATCCAAATAAATTCCAATCCAGCGCAAATAAAACTCCCTCTTTGAAAATCCGCATGTCGACGAATACTCAATATCTAAAACATTTTTAAATAAACGTTCAAAGAGCCTTTGGTATTCGCAATAAAAAAAACTTAATTAAAAGTACGAGGACCGATGGATTATACTTTTCGTCGACTGGCAGGGAAGAACAAACCCTGGGGGCTTTCAATAATTCCTTGGTACGTGTTTTATTTTCGTTTCCAAAATACGGACTTAAAAAATTGCTTACAGGTGCTTTAAAATTATAGAACATTGACACCATTTGTACAAACTACATTTTCATCCAACCGAGTAGACGTCCCATATAAGATTTGGTTTACAGACGTTTCTTATTTATAACAGTTTTATAGAGGCTATCGGTTTGTAAGTTTATGGTATATAAAGGTCTCCCGTTTTGATTTCAGCATCAAATACTTACATTATTACGATGTAAGAAAGTAGATATGCTGTGCCGTTTCTAGCATAAACGTCACTTCCATGTTATTTCTTATGGGATGGGGTATCAAGTGATAGGCAATGATTCGATTTTTCGCCTGAATTTATAACTAGGGTAGTATTTCCTATCGAGCGAAAAGCTGCTCGAATATTCGTCGGCGTCAAGCGAAGGTCGGGTATCGAGTGAAAGGTAATAAGTAACAAGCGACGATTTTCGCTTGAATTTATAACTCGATCGGTTTTTTTAATAATCGAGCGATGTTGGTTATATCAATAATCGATTATTCAAGCGATCGAGCGATAACAACACTAATTTTTATAACTAAGGTAGCTTTTGCGCATGCCCAAACCCGAAGCTTGGCACCACTCAACAAAATGTTAAAACTATTAAAAATTACACTTGTTACCTGTTAAAAATGACAAAAATTACACCTGGTAGGTACCTGCCACAAATGGTAAAATTAAATTCTAAACTTGTGATGTATGCTCTTCACATGTCAATCCGTTTAGAAAAAAGCCGAATTCGATGGGACGATAGGTTTTTTGTGATTAAGGTAAAATAAAGTGGTAAACGGAAAATATTTATAGAACGGAAAATTTTCAAAAAGCCTTGCTGCTGTAAAAAATAAAAATGGCAACAACTACAGAAAGAAGAAGAAATTTCGGTCGGATTTGATGGGAATTCGACTCCCTCACATATTGTGTCTATTTATTGCTTTCCTTCGCCCACTTACTAAGTAATTGGTTCGATGGTTTTGCACTTGCAGGTAATCGAGATACTCGTCAAGTCATGAAATTAGATTGCGAGGCGATGGAGCAGAGTGTTTCTAAATCTGGACAAAAAGTCATTTGCGACAAATTAATTGGAAAACTATATTTAACACACTGACGTAGGTAGTTGATGAAGAAGTTATAGATAAATACTAGAACTTTGAAAAATGGAAAAAAATCAGTCAAAATCAAGATTTTAACGATAAAATGCGATTTTTTTTAAAATTATTTATGAGAGTCACACCATGTAGTTTGGAAACAAAAATCAGTAGAGCAAAAATTTATAGGAAAAAAAAATTATTTTTTGTCAAGGAAATCTCTGCTAGATTTACTCCCAACCTTTCTGTTACACCCTGTATATTATATATTACGTAGCAGTCATTACCTAGCAGCGCTTGGCTTCTAACGTTACAGCGTGTGCTATTCGACTCTTACTGATAAAGTAGACCGTGCGGTAAGTAGATATTTACTAATACACTTAGCAGCAAAAATAACGCACAACCAAAAATTATGCTCAATTTCAAACTTTCGAACTGATAAATCGATTTCGCTAATTTTTCTTTTGAACTATAGCTTTTTTCTTTGGTAATTGCACCGTGATAGAATTTTTTAATCAGATTTCAGTTTTAGGCTTATACAGGGTGCATAGTTTTTTTACGTTAAATCTGAGACATCCTGTAGGGAGCATTAGCAACAACAACGGCTGTTTGATGAAATCATACTGTAGCCTCATGTTTTCTAAACATTTTGTTGCTTTAATTTCTCTGATATCTGTAATATCAAAGAAAATACACAGTTTTATACCGGAGCATGTTATGCACAGTGCAACATACGCGAAACAACTTTGTGTAATGGAGACTCACTCTATGATGTTTTGAGCTGGAATTTCCTTAACAGGACGGACGGATATATTACCTTCACGTGGGGATTCTTTAAATAGCGAGAGGTATATCAGTGACATTTTGTCTGGGCACGTTGTCCTTTTCGCTCCGTACATTGGGAATAATTATTTACTAATGCACGATAACGCAATACCTCATGTTGCGCGCATCGTCAATGAATTTTTACATGAAGTAAATATTCGAACTCTAAATTGGCCACCGCGCAGTCCCGATTTGAATCCTATAGAGCACTTATGGGATATTATCGGTAGGGCACTGAGACAGCATCAACCTCCCCTCTTGCCAATTTGCAAGATGTCCAAATAATGGCTACCGATATTTGGAATGGACTTGACCAAAATAAAATATCCAATTTAATATTGAGTATGCCTAGGCGATGTGAAGCAGTCATTAGAAGTAGAGGTGGTAACACGTGCTACTAATGTACTTCCTTTGCTATTTATTGTTAATTAGTGTTAGTGTTATTCTATTTTAATTAAAAAAAAGTTACAGTACAGTACAGTTGTTGTTGCTGCTAATGCTCCCTACAGGGTGTCTCAAATTTAACATAACAAAACTATTCTCATTTTTGCACCCTGTATAAGCCTAAAACTGAAATCTGATTAAAAAATTCTATCACGGTGCAATTACCAAAGAAAAAAAGCTACAGTTCAAAAGAAAAATTAGCGAAATCGATTTATCGGCTCGCGAGAAAATCAAATTTGAAATTGAGCATAATTTTTGGTTGTGCGTTATTTTTGCTGCTAAGTGTATATGAGTAGAAAAAGTCTTATTAATTTAAACCTAAGAATAATTTTTTTTTTGTAGTAGTCCATCTCGAAGTGGAGTGAAGTTATAGTGAGGTAAATGAACTCATAATCTGCTCCACTAGTTTAGTGAAAAATTAAAATTAAAAACCATACATGTGTCGAAGGTTCAAACCTTCATCTTCAGTGGAAAAAATGAGAACATTAGAAAGCACTCATGGCATTGTTTAAACTAAACAAAGCAGGAAAAATAAAAGCCTTTTATAAATTATAAAAAATTAGTAGTTGTAGCATCTTGGCACGAGGTTTCAAGATGCTACAATTTTTTAATGATCAAATTTTACATTAAGTTTAAATTTAAATAATGCATTTCATTTTCATAAGAAAGCGTTAAAAGACTTTCCCTTTTCCTGCTTTGCTTAGTTTAAACAATGGCATGAGTGCCTTCTAATGTTCTCATTTTTTCCACTGAAGATGAAGGTTTGAACCTTCGAAACATGTATGGTTTTTAATTTTAATTTTTCATCAAACTAGTGGAGCAGAATATGAGTTTCTTTACCTCCCTAAGAATAAATGCTTGTTTAGAAAAAAAATCAGCCAACGCTCCACTAACCCGACAAATATAAAATTGTATCGTGCGAGCAGCTGTATCAAATTTGCAAATATTTGCCTCCGTTCCGGCCTAATGCCTGCTAAATCCGGAATAGTGTGCAGGGGTCCGGGCGCGACCTTATTACAAATAGAGTGCTTTCAGGCTGATAAGGCTTTGTTTAACATTTTTCGGGATTCGGCGTATTATAATGCGACCCATGTGTTGGGAATGTGTCAACTTTTCTTTTCTAGTGAGCTAGCGATATGTAAATTATATACAGGGTTTATTCCTTTAAACTTAAACTACGTAAGATTAATAAAAAAATAAAGTAATACAGAAGAATGCTAAAGATATCATGGACAGCTCATGTCACGAACAACGAAGTTATGAGAAGAATGGGCAAAGAAAGAGAAATCATAGAGACTGTCAAAGCCAGGAAACTGCAATACCTGGAACATGTCATATGAGGTGAGAGATACGCCATGCTGCAGTTGATTATGCAGGGAAAGATCCAGGGGAGGAGAAATGTAGGAAGGAGAAGAATTTCATGGCTGCGCAACCTGAGAGAATGGTACGGATGCACATCAAATAAACTGTTCAGAGCAGCCGCCTCCAAAATCAGAATAGCCATGATGATTGAAACCCTTCGTCGTGGAGATGGCACGTGAAGAAGAAGAATAGGAAATTGGATTGGAGCTACTTGGAATTTTACATAGAATCCAAAAAAAATAAACAGGACATTGTATTTAAAATTAAAATGTTAAGCCTAATAGATACGTTAAAATATCTTCGTTAAAAACATCGGCATTTTTTATAGTGAGTACCAATATTTCAAACAAATATCACTTTTTTGATATTTTAATAGACGACTCACCGTGAATGACCCTGTATATTATATATATATACAAGGTGTCCCATAGATATAGAGCAATTGGAGATACTAAACATCCACCTAAACCGATTAAGTAATATAAGTTTTTTCGAAACACGTTTCTCGTTCTAGAACTGCATAATGTTGAAAGTGAAAGTTTATTTTCGAAAATAAGCCAAAGTTTGAAAACGGTATGGCATTGAAATTTGGCGATGTTTCCTGAGTAAGAAATAAGAATTTCTATAATTTATTTTTTTAAAGTTTCTCATTAGAGGACGCTAGTTATATATACTGAGTTTAATAAATCTATGATTTATTTTCTTACCGATATTAAATATTTTTAATCCAAATCAAAGAAGGGCAATTTCTAAACTAAACAGGTATACTTGCTCGATCTTAAAATTCTAACCATTTTCGGGTTTGTTCGGGTTTGTTCTTTGTTCCTTTGATTTTTTTGATTCATTGTGATGTTTAAATGGAAATATCTCGAAAACGGTATACCTTTTTAGTCTAAAAATTGTCCTTCTTTGATAATCTTGAATGAAAATACTTAATAACAGGTAAGAAAAAATCATAGATTTATTGAATCCAGTGTATATAATTATCGCCCTTGAATGTGAAACTTAAAAATTTCTACAAGTTCTCATCTCTTACTCATAAAAACATCACACCTCAACTTTCAGTCCGATACATTGAACCGTTTTCAAATACCCTGTATTTCTAGAATGAGAAATATTTCACAATACTTCTATGACTTAATCGTTCTTGTATGATGTTTAGTATATCCCGTTGCTCTATTGCCCATACGTTATGGGACACCCTATATACCCTATTTGGTAAAATTAAGTTCTTTTTCATAAATTAATTTTCTCGTCTCACAAGCAATTCAGATGTGCCACTGAGGGAAATAAAAAATATCATTGCAAGTTCTGCTCCTGCTGCGTTGACGTCCTTGATAAATAAAAGTATCAAAACAGTTGTTCGTCATTGTTAGGGGAAGGACTACATGATGTTTCACTGTTCTAAGAATCAATAGATTTACTCAAGAACAAAGTATATGAAGTTAAGTAAATTTTTCGCTAAAAAAAGCTCTTCTGAAACAATCCGAGTCTATTCCCTTATTAAAAGCAGAAAAATCCGGTAATTCTTCGAGCGAAACGTGTCGGCCTTCCGTTTGATCAAGGTTGGCAAATATAAAAATAAAACAAACACAGCTGCCCGTATCAAATTTGCAAATATTTGCCTCCATCCCTGACTAATGCCATGGCTAATCCGGAAATGTGGCTGGACCGTTATAATAAATAGAGTGTTTTTAGCCTGATAAGGTTTTGTTTAACACTTTTTCGGATTTCACTGATAAAATGTTGCCTTTGTTAAAAATACATTGGGTTGTTTTTGGGTCGGGATGTAAAAATAACTGCAAAAAAGGTGTCAAAATCGGTATGTCCCATTTGTTAAATCTCTCTTATGTTCCTTGTATTTATATGTTTAATATTTGAGCAACAGTGCAATAAGCCAAAAATGATAGCTTTGAGAGCAAAGATCTTACAAACTACAGATAGAAAAATGTACATTCCTAGCCTACGCAACGAATAAAAACAGTATTTCCCACCTCTTTCGGTCATTAATACAACAGCGATCATCAATATGGTTTTCGGAAGTCCAGGTCAACTGGAGATCTTCTAGCCTATGTCACCCATATTTGGAACAACGCAATCGAACATCATGGGGAAGTCTCGGGCTGTTGCACTGGATATTTCTAAAGCTTTGATCGTGTTTGGCATGAGGGGCTTCTAAGTAAACTGCGATCATATGGTATGCCCAGTCGATTCTGTGCATGGTTGTCTAGATTTCTTAAGGACCGCTCTTTGCAAGTGGCGATTGACGTTTTTCTCTCAGACACCTTCACCATCAATGCCGGTGTTTCTCAAGGGTCCATATTGTCTCCCACTCTCTTCTTACTCTACATTAACGACCTTCTAGTGAAAACTAAAAATTCGATATTTAGTTTTGCTGACGATAGTACACTTATCTCATCTTTCTCTTTGAATGCGCAAACATCGGCTGCCGACCCACATCTTCGCAAACAGCATGAAGTATCACGCCTCAACAAAGACCTGGAAGAAATTTTGGCTTGGGGTGACAGTAACCAAGTCGAATTTAACGCTAAAAACCCCAGGCAGCAGTTTTCTCTAAAAAGGTTAACATTACAGAACCGGATATAGTCATGGCCGGATACGCAATCCCACTGGCTTCATCTATTAATTTGCTGGGCGTCAATCTGGGAGGAAATATGTCTTGGCATAACCACGTTGTGCCAATCGCTAAGATAGCTTCCCAGAAGCTTTGGATACTCTTCCGAACCAGAAAGTTGTAGGTACACACCTCAACAACTTTTGACAATATACAAAGCCCAGACTCGACCATCACTGCTCTCATGTCTGGAGCTCTGCACCCAAACATACTCTTCGGCTACTGGATTCCATCGAAAGGAGGGCTATTCGTCTGATCGGAGACCACGAGCTGACGAAGAATCTCAACAGCCTAGAACATCGAAGACAGGTTGGGGATTTGACTTTCTTTTACAGATATTTTCATGGAAGGTGCTCGGCTGACCCTGCCCTCTTAATTCCGCCCAAAGCGACGAATAGTAGAAATACACGACGAACCACTGCCGCCCATCCATATGTGGTTAAGCTTAGTACTCCTCGAACTTCATTACTTAAGAATTCTTTCATCTGGGGGACTTCATCCTTGTGGAATGACCAGGACTTTACAAAAAAATATTATTATACTTAAAAGTATCAAACGAACTAATCCAACTGCACTCTGGAAACATCTATTTCTATTTTACTACGCCCTACATGTGCGCCACGATCCAAGATATAGCCGCCTAGTCAAATTATGAATGAATACTAATCTCTTAAACACTACAACGTTGTCGGTGTGATCGCAGGGTTTGTTTATATATTTTGGTTGTTGTTGGTTATATCTCAAAAACGAAACATTTTAGGGAAAACTGGCTGCGCAACGTGAAAATCTCTAACAAGATCAATTTTTACCTTTTTGCTCGTAATGGAAATACGAGGGGTATCTAAAAAATGAAGATTCTCAAAATCACCCTGTAGATTAAAAACTAAAAGAACAATGATAAATTAGACACAGGGACCTTTCGTCTCATTAAGAAGTGTGAAAACATTAACATTTTATCTTTGACAATAACTCTAATACCCCCACAAAGTATTGAAAATGGGACAGCCTCTATAATGTCATGTATCGGAGGTAATAATCCCCACCTTCAGCAATAAATACGAATTAAAGTTTCAAGTTTCAATTAAAGTTAAAACCTAAAATTAATCTTTTTAACTTTCACATTTCTTGCCCTATAAAAAGAAATATTTTCATAAATAAATTCTTTAGTTAGAAATAAATTAAATTTCCCCCCCTCGGGGATGCTTAATTTGACTTGGTAATTTTGAAAATTTTTCTTGTCTCTGCCCCACGAGTCTCTAAACTTTAACTTATACAGACTTCACGATGCCAAAGGTCTCCGGTGCTCCAGTCGAATACGAACTTTAATTGGTCTTAGTCTTAGACTGCCGAGGACAGTACGGGTTCAACTATTCAAACCCGCAGTGTGTTTTTATTAAACGTGTGAACCAGACTGTATGCTTTACTTCCTTTCCATTCTTTTACTTCACAAAATTAATATACAGGGTGTTCTGATAATGCATTAGAATATTTGGAAAGCAGGGTCGGATTTAAGCATAGGCTACATAGGCTGCAGCCTACGGGCCCGCCCCACGAAGGTCCCGCTCGAGTACTGCCCAGTTTATAACTTGAAAAGTATTAAGTTGCCTTATTTTAATATGTAGAATCGCCTCTCCAAGTTTTCCGATGCTTTATCGGAACACCCTGTAAGTTTTGAACTTCTCACATTCTTTGCTTAGCTCCTATCTATTTAAAAAAGGAATAAATATCACAAAAACCTTTTAAATGATGTAATTTGAGACGCAATTTGTGGGGCTTTAATGTAATGCACCTTTTGATTGTAGTGTTTGCAAAATGTGCAGAGTTCATAAGGCAGAAACTGTAATTTTAGCCGAAACAAAATGCGAGACCATTTTCTCTTAGAGATTTGCATTTCGTTTTAAATGTTTTGATTTTGGCCGTTTATATTTGTAACGAAATATTCAGTTCGTGTAAGATTTAACAGTCTCAATTTGAAAGCTTCCCGACACTTAATATCCAGTAAATAATATTAAAAATAGGAAAAACACGTTAATTTTATTGTGAAGGAGGCTTTTAAACAATATTTGCAGACGTCGTGCTTTAACCTCCGGGAGGGGCAGATGTCACCCTTAAAAATATTAAATGGGTCAAGTAGTATCATTGTAAACAACGTGTCCAAGATAAGGAGGGCCAGTACAGAGATCTCGGAAACCGTAAGAGATACGAAGTCGGTTAAATGGAAGTAAAGTTGTGCATTTACATGCCTAATAATATGCCGTTTAGAAAGTTTTAAGATTCCGAGTAGTTCAGGAGATATCCGGAAAAAATTTTCCTGGGATTTTTTGAGATCGAATTCTAAAGTAAATTGCACTTTTACATTGCCAATTTTTCCGCTCTATCTAACAGCGTTAATTGTTTTGTAATCCGACGAGTCATCTTCGAAGAGCTATTATCAACTTTCTTTTTTTAAATATGGTCCTGTTTCTGGAAAACAGGACTTTATTTAAAAATATGGTCCTGTTTCTGGAAAACAGGACCTTATTTAAAAAAAGAAAGTCGACGACTCGTCGGTTTAGAAAACAATTAACGCTGTTAGAAGGGAAAACAATAAAAACGAATTTTCAGAATTTCGTTTTTTTTCGGATATCTCCGGAACTACTCGGAATTTTAAAACTTTTTAAACCGCATATTATTAGGCACGTGAATGCGCAACTTTACCTCCATTTAACCGACTTCGTATCTCTTACGGTTTCCGAGATCCCTGTACTGGCCCTCCTTATCTTGGACACATTGTAGATTGTTTAGGTACTAAAAGTGAGATATTAATTATAAGAACTTTTTAAATAAGTATAAAAATATACGATGTGGCACTAGAATTCAACAAAATACGTATAATAAACCTGAAAACAGATCAATTCATAGCTCTTTACTTTTCTTACATGATCTCACATGCTGCTGCCTACTTTGCCTACTTTGTCTACTCCTATCGCTACTGGTGGAACCCGCTGGACTCTCCGGGGTAGGAAGCGTTCTTATACTCTGCGGCGGAGAGGAGGCTCCCAGTGACCGAGGGTAAAGGGGGGTAAGGACGCCGAAGGGGACAGGGGGTATCCACATGTCCTCCAAGGCGACTTTCCCTCTCGATTCGACTAAGCCTGGTGTTGATTGGCTTCTACCCATTGCAGCTAAAACAAAATATGTATTGTTAATTATTAACATTGATAACGATAAATTTTGTTTTATAAAATTTTTTGGATCTTCTTTAGGCATAATGACATAGAAGACTAGATCGTACTACATCATACACAAATCTGCAAGTAGCAACATCCTATTGGTGTTTTCTGCCGGATAAACCAAAATATTAAGACTTATTTTTGATCTTAAAACTCGCGATAACTATCGAAGGATCTCCTTATCAAAGAAATTCTTCTTCTTTCCCATTTCTGTCTATTGCAAAATGTAATTTGCTTCTTCAGATGCAAATCAATCCGTTAGATTCAGTGATTTTGTAAATATTAAAGTCCCATTCTAGTCTGCCGGCCTTACCGCCAAGATTAAACCCTCAAGGGCCAAAAAGTCTATTTGCACGGCCCCGGCATGCGCCAAATCTCTATAATAGCCCAGCAACGGCCAGGCCGGGTTCGGCTAATTTTAGAAGTCCGCAGTCACACTCTTGTTTGTTATGCGAAACTACTTTACAGGCGATTCTTGTTTACGAAATAAATAAGCTCTGACATTATTTGCACAGACAGTATTATGATGCGTATTGGAAAAATCATCTTCCTATAATACGCCGTAATAACATAACATAGTCCATACCCCCGGTTCAGGAGCAGAGCTGGGCAAAGCCCTTAGCAAAAAGGCTTCTAGCATTAAGTTCTAAGCATTACATTTCAAAGCAATTGTTCTTCAAGAACTAAGAGAAAATAGAGGTATTCAGACAGAGACCAACAAAAAATTAAGTCTAAATTAAAAAGAGCACCTGAAAATAATTTTTTTATAACGATCGAGCCAGTTTTAACCTGCATCAATTAACTTGCAAATGAAGTACGAAAAAGCCTCCAGATAGCTTTGCTAGCGAAATTACACTTTCATTTTGAATTCTCAAACATCGGCTGCCGACGCATATCCTCGCATGCAAGTATCACGCCTTAACAAAGATCTGGAAGAAGGTTTGCATTTAAAAATATAAATAGACTCGTTACATTTTTTAAATAAACGTACGTACTATTGTAGTACGGTCCTGGAATGTCATACAAACCTACGCAAAATAAATAACCAGAAATAAGCAGGCCAGTCATTAATGTCACGTGACACTTGACATATCTGGCGCGAGGGTTCGCTGCAACGACATTAGCTTCGCAGAAGCTCGGCATACTTTTCCGGATCAGAGACCACGAGTTTACGGATTACATTGCCCGCTTAATTCCACCTAGAGCGGCGAATAGAATAGCAGAAATGCACGTCGAACCACTGCCACCCATCCATATGTGGTTCAGCTTCGTACTCCTCAAACTTCTTTGTTTAAGAATTCCTTCATCTGGAGGACGTCATCGTTATAGAACGACCTTCTTGAAGTGGTGTTTCCCAAGGAATATAACCTCCAATGATTCAAGTCCAATGTGGATCGCTTTATTTGCAGCGTGACTTCAATGATATTTCCTATAGTGCTAACCAATCTGTGTTAGAAGAAAACAATAAATATATTTTCTTAGTACAAAAGTATTATTTCAAATATTTTATAGCCAGATAACTAATTGAATAAATGATCGACATAATAACAATAACTAATACGATGTATAATCAATCAATCAAATTAAACGCATTAAACATATTAACCGTCATTCCATATGGAAACTGATTTATTCCAAACTTTTTAAATGCAACGTTGTCTCGGAATGTCCCACGAACGGAATAAAATCAAAACGGTATGGAAATAGAGCGTTGTAAAATTAGGAATCGGGATAGATTTGAATAACTAGGCAATTTGGATTCATGACGACAGGGGTAAATCCTCGGAACATTGTTACGTAACACGTTAACTATACAGTGGCAAATAACATGTGCTTGCTTTTTCTAGAAAAATGTGATTTATACCTAGAAAATATTCGAAGTCGGGAATTCTTCATCGTCTGTAAGAAGCGTATCCTTTCCAGGACAAGGATTTCCCAAATAAATCATCTAAATTTTTTCTTAAATTCCTTTCTGCCGCCTTATTGATCTGCATTTAAAAGGATTTGACTTATCGTTTGTCTTTAAAAATACAGGTCACCTAGCTTTGATTCTGTTATATTTTGCTTACGTTCTTACCATTACTGAGTTTTCTCATATTCCGATGACATCGTCCGATTGTTTAGACCAGTGGTTTTCAACCTTTTAATACTTTTTTGAGGACTGCTTGCTTACACTAAAGGAGAAAATAAAAACTTTACGCTATTTGCATGGGTGTATTAAAAAACGAGAAAACAAGATGTAATGTGAACTTTACTGCTGCTTTTTTATAATGTTGGAGAATTTCGGCTGCAATGAAGTTTCTGTCAGACGAGGCGCTGCACTGACATCCAGTCTGTTCATCTGTTTAATTTTTATATCTATTTCAGAAGAATTTTTTTTTTATGGTCAAACATAAGCACTATCCTTTAGGGCACTTTAGAAGTGGTGCATGTTATATTCGTTGGGAAAAACGACCTCGGGAAGGTCGTTCCATAAGGTTGAAGTCCTCCAGATAAAAGAATTCTTAAATAATGAAGTTTGAGGAGTACTAAGCTTAACCACCTATGGATGGGCGGCTCTGGGCGGAATTAAGAGGGCAAGGTCAGCCGAGCCCTTTCCATGAAAATATCTGTAAAAGAGAGTCAAATCCCTCCCCAACCTGTCTTCGATGTTCTAGGCTGTCGAATTTCTTCGTCAGCTCGTGGTCTCCAATCAGACGAATGGCCCTCCTTTCGATGGAATCCAGTAGCCGAAGAGTATGTTTGGGTGCAGAGCTCCAGACATGAGAGCAGTACTCTAGTGATGGTCGAATCTGGGCTTTGTATAGTGTCAAAAGTTGTTGAGATGTGTACAACTTTCTGGTTCGGAAGAGTACACCAAGTTTCTGAGAAGCTATCTTGGCGATTGCCACAACGTAGTTATGCCAAGACATATTTCCTCCCAGATTGACGCCCAGCATATTAATAGAAGAAGCCAGTGGGATTGCGTGTCCGTCCATTGTTTGTCTTGTTTTTGTTTCATACTGTCTAAATGTTGATCTTTTTTTCGTATTTTCGCGGACCAGTGAAAAATTTATAGTTATAAAAAGTTCAATATTTTCACAAGTGTTCGTGCAAAAGTGATATAAACTAACATTTACGAACGTGCACTTGAAAAATCCGAAGTTAAAATAGAGAAAAATCAACATACTGAATAGCGCCACGGTAGAACAGAATCGCGTATTCAAACATAGATATGAAACAAAAGGAAAATGTTATGGAAATAGTACAATGTATCTTTAGAAATTTGAAAAGATTTGAATAAATATGCTGTTAAAATTCATGGAGACAATAACGGTTAGCCTAGAACAGTTATCTTATATGAAAATCAATAATAAAATTATTAAAGAAAACACTATTTGATATTTTTGATTTTCACTATACTTTGTCAACATGACACGTGTTTTACCGTCACAGCGTCTTCATCAGATGTAAGGTATAAACAATGATAACTTAATTTATATGTTTCGTAAAATAATATTGTGGGATAATTATTTAATAATATAAGAGTTTATTATTTAATGAAGGTAGAAGAGAAGAAATAATCACATTAAATAACACCTTAAATTTAACAATGGCGAAAAACATTTATCAAGCTTGTCATTAAGTAAATTAGGGAAATTTTTCATTTTGTTAATCTCTATAGACTCTAGCAAATTTCAAGCCCTTTTGTTCTATATGCAAAAATCTTGAAATTATTATTAAAAATATCTTTTTCTGATTTTGAATGCTCTGCGCATATGGAATGTTTATTATTACTTTGGTGAGAAAGAATCTTGGTGGTCCTTAATTCTAGTGCGAAAAGAATGGCCTGTTTGACCTATATATGAACTAGAACAAGATAAATACATATTGCAATTTTCAACATAAACATAGCATTAAAAATTCTTATGAATTAATTAACAAAATTAAGAATCTTAAAGTTCCTACAAACCCTAAATTAATATCATTCGATGTCACAAATTTATTTCCTAGTATACCACCACTTGAAGTTATTAAGTTAATTGAAAAACTACTTTCCGCTATATAATTTGCTAAAAATTTGTCTAAACCAGAATTACTTTCAGTTCGACAATAAAATTTACACAGCCAAACAAGAACTAGTTATGGGCAATCCACTAAGCCCGATCCTTGCCGAAATATTTACGAGTCATTTAGAAAATATAATTCACACATATCACTTATCTAAATATTTATAGGTATGTCGATGACATCCATGTATCGTTTTCTGGGACAAACAGACAGCTCTCATCGTTTTTCGAATATATTAATTCTATACACCCTATGATCAAATTTACTCTAGAAACAGAAAATAATAATTTCATCAATTTTTTAGCTTTAACTATTAGTAGAATTCACGACAAATTCGATTTTTCAATTTATCACAAACAGTCACATACTGACCATACTATTAACAACAAATCACACCATCCTATACAATATAAATTAGCTGCATATAATAGTATGGTATACCGCTTAATCAATGTTCCAATGTCAGAAGATAACTTTACTAAAGAATTTAATATAATATAACAAATTGCTATCAATAATGATTATGATCACAAAATAATAGACGGTATTTATTCTAGAATGACTCATAATATTGCTTTAAAAGAAATCTTCCCTATGACTAAAGAATCATATAATTACAGAACATTAACATATATAGGTAAAGCTAGTGAAAACGCCAAACCTTTTTTAAATACACAAGGTATCACAGTAGCTTATAAAACTAACAACAATTTAGGGAAGTTAATAAAAAATAATAAAGGTAAAATTGTGAAAGATCAAAATAGCGGAGTATATAAACATTCGACATACGCAGAACATTTAAAATTAGAAAATCACATTTTTAATAACAATTTCAAGATTTTGCATATAGAACAAAAGGGCTTGAAGAAGTTAAATTTACTAGAGTCTATGGAGATTAACAAAATGAAAAATTTCCCTAATTTACTTAATGAGAAGCTTGATATATGTTATTCGCCTTTGTTAAATTTAAGGTGTTAGTTAATGTGTTTATTTCTTCTACCTTCATTAAATAATAAACTCTTATATTATTAAATAATTATCCCATAATATTATTGTAAGTCCTATTTTTACGAGACATATAAATTAAGTTAACATTGTTTATACCTTACATCTGATGAAGCCCCTATGACGGTGAAACACGTGTCATGTTGACAAAATATAGTGAAAATCAAAAACATCAAATAGTGTTTTCTTTAATAATTTTAGAACAGTTATGTGTACAGTGTGCTATAATTTTGACTCCTCAAACTGACATAAATCGCTGTCAAATCACAAATCGCTTTGTGCGACGGAAAAAATGGCGTACGATTTCTCATCGATTTGTGAACTCGATTTTTTTTTAGTTCATTCAGCAGATTATTACTAATCGATTAAAAATCGATTGGTTCTGGGGGGACATTAAAAAACTGCACTGTAAATGTACGTTCTAATATTATGAGAACATACAAGATTAGAAATTGAGAGATTCCGTTAAAATACGCCCACACTGGCATTGTAAGAAGCAATCTACTTGAACGGAATATGTACCCGTGTTTATGGCAGAGCGGCCACTCTAAAGGACACCGAAAACACGGATTCCCCATTTGCTTACAAGTTATAGAACATGCATATACGAGGATTACAGATGTAAAGTAGGGCAAAGCCGCATTGATTCGAAATAAAACTAGAAGTTATTTTAAATTTGCTGAAGAAATTGGTGAAGTTTAGTAAATTGGTAAGTAATTGTTGAAATCGAATGGTATAATTAAACTTTAAGTCTCAGAAAACCTTTTCCAGTACAGGTCGACAAGTGGATCTGTTTATTTTAAATAATATAATAAAAATAGGAAATTCTTCAGTAATTGCATTTTATGTTTGAAGGTAGGTAACTATTTTTTAGTGTTGGAAAAAACCGATGATTTTAATAATCGAGTACTTGATACTCGAGCGATTTTAATAATCGAGTGAATCGCTCGAGCGTTGATAACACACCAGCAGTTGTTTTTGTAAGTTTTAGAAGTTTAGTTTAGAGTTTTTATTAATAATAATTATTCATTCTGATTAAAAAAAAAATTACATCCTTTAATTTTTTAAGAATTTACAATCGCCGCTGGCCAGCCAGTCAAAACAAACCCCATGTCGCGATGACTCCACTAAGGGATTCGGCATACTTTTTAATATGCACTTTCTCGTTTATATGCCTTTAAGAAAGACGTATGTCATCAAACAGTCAAACTGGAACGTCGCCAATCGGCACAGCTCGGGTGGTGCGGCGCGTAGATTAAAGGTCGCGTATCAAGTGACTGGCGATGATTTTCGGTTTTTCACCTGAATTTATAACTAGAGTATTTCCTATCGAGCGAAAAACTGTTCGAATATACGAGCAGTTTTTTAACTCGATCACACTACCGCGGTACAATTTCGTCGGCGTCAAGCGAAGCTCGGGTACCGAGTGAAAGATATAAGTGACGAGCGACGGTTTTCGCCTGAATATATAGATAACTCGAGCGATTTTTTTAATCGAGCGATGTCGGTTATTTCAATAATCGAGTTATCAAGGTTTAAAAAATTACGTAATTCTCGACATGGAAAAAAACAGCTGCATGATTAATTGATCAATGATGATTTTTCAGTTTTGGTCGTATTAATGTCCTTTTCTCACTTTCGCTTAAGTGGCATTTTAAATATATTGATTAGTGATTCCTCTTCACATACCCTATAAACATTTGCAATCACTTCACGGATCTGACACGAGTATACCCATTCATTATCACCAAGTTCCAAATTTTAAAATACGACCCTAAAACAGGACACAATGAATACGTATTTATAAAACACAATACGATAACTATTGCCCTTTCTATCACTACGCAAATGGGTGGGTACATCCATCAAATATCGGACATCGCCGAACAAGCCCGATGGCGCATCGGGTGTCTCGCGAGACTCATACGCTATCAACTAATAGTTTGAAAAGAAGGTTTTAATAATATTGAAACTATAATAGAATATTGTTCCTATATCTATTACAATTCATTTTAACTCCGTAAATGTAATTTTATGGCTTTCTCGGTAAGATATTACTAAATTAAAATTTAATATATGTGACAACATTGTTAACTCCAGATTTATCCACTATCATAAATAGCAAAAAACATACTACCTACTGTCAATGTAAGTTAAACTTGCAGCATGTTAAACAAGGCCGCTTCATTTATTTTCAACAAAAGTACACGTTTGGTAGCAACGCTTTTATTTCAATGTGGACCTTTTTCAAACGTTTATTAAAACTGCAATAACAATTTGACACTTTGCTGACAAATATTGTTGAAGGAAATATTAAACCCAAATTGCCTTTTAAAATTAATAAATATGATCGTAGGTAAAGTACGATACGTAATTCTATGTCAAGGGGGTTTCTGAAAAGATTCGACGAATAGGACAACAATACAATATTCGAACAGTATTCAGCTCCAAAGACTCTTTAAGAAGCCACCTGACAAAGACAAAACCAACCAACCACAAAGACACAAAGAATTGTGTATATAGAATACCCTGCGAGTGCGGACAATCCTATGTTGGTGAAACCCTACGGCCATTGGAAATAAGGATCAAGGAACATCAGAGCCACACACGAAAGGGAGAAACAAACAGATCCGGAACAGCAGATCACGCTTGGACCCACGGCCACCACTTACAATGGGGACAATCAAGTATCATACTTAAGGAAGAACATTGGCGAAAGAGGAAATTCAAAGAAGCAGCTGTTATCACTCAGAATCCTGGTTGCTTTAGCAAACCGTCTTTAGATATAAGGAACATTTGGAAACCCCTGTTAAGCAAATGTAAACTTAGTTTAGGTACGTCCTCTAGTATTGACGCATGACTGCACCCACCTCGGTCATACTCGACTAACTTTCTCACCCCCCTTATGAGTATAAATACTCTCGTAGTTTAGTAACTTGCTCAGTATTCACCTGAAGAGGACTGGAGATACTTACCAGTTGAAACGTTGTGATTTAAACGAAATAAAGACAATGGAAGTCCAAAACACGTAATTCGAGTTGTGCGTACTCATGGAATATGCTAACTTTTCTATTCGTGCGTAATATGCCATTTACAACTCTTATTACGTATTACGCTTGTTTACGCTATTATAAATCAAACGATATTCTTGGCACGACCGTACCTACCCCGAGTGAAATATTAAAACGCTGACTGGCCATAATTCTTTTATTTCAAATGTGGACCCCTGCGGCACTAAAAATCAGAGCGAATAAAAATTGCGGTTATGAATTATAGAAGTGAGATGCATAATCTTCGCCGCCATGAACTTCAATTTAATTCGCATCTATAAAACACAAGGCTGTGAGTTTTCTCTCTCTATCTCTGCGAGTTTGTGATATTAAATTGGCGTCGAGCCGCGGTATTAACATTTTGGTTTACGTTTTAGGGTAAAATGTTGTCGCTGCTACCGCAAGGTGAACTTCTATTTACTAGTCTTTGCTGTTGCCAACGATTAAACCCGTGAAACCAGAAGTTATAGTGTAAAACCTGATACAAAACTATTGAATGTAAATCAATTGGTGTCAGCGCCATTGGCTATTCATTTAAATATTGTGGAAAATGATCATTTTTACACATCTTCACGTTGGTCTAGGTTGTTATGACAACGCCAGGCATAATATTAAAATTTATACCATTACTGTTAAGTTTAGTTGTTCTACTAACATGATTCTTTTCTGTCGTGATTTTCACAACACAACTAACGGCAGAATAGCCTTATTTCCTGCTGGCATTCCATCCGATGGGCATACAATAGATGGGGAACGTATACTGTACTAGTACGGTTTCTATTAGCAAGCCTAAATGCTTTGCTTTTGCTTCATCAAATATGCATAAAATCGCTCTGCTAACCAGTTATTTACGGGGCCCGTTCTACCCCTTTATTATTTTAATCTGTTGTAATTTAAGTAAATACAGTCCGTAAACAGTGAAGAAGTTTTGCAATTAATCAGAGTCGTTTGAAAAGATTTTCCTGCCGACTTAAAGCGGTAGGAGAGGGGGAGAAATGCGATATTTTTAATAATCTACTGTTACTTTATAACAGGCTATGGTTAATATATTAGAAACAAATGCAATTATCCAAAACTTGACAGATCTCTCATATTTGTATTATTTATGAAATACAGGGTGTTATGGAAATGACATATTATATTTAAATGGGTGACTCCTTGAGTGTCCTAGAGAAGCGCTACATATTTTATTTTTTTTTAAATCGACCGTTTTAAAAGTGGGGTAACAAACACTCTTACTCACAGGTCAGTCCGCGCTACTGTACAACATTTCACCCAGAGCCAATGGCAATGTTGTCAAACTTAATGTAAACCTGAAATTCCATATAAAATTATAAAAATAAATTATTTTCTACCTATTTGTATTTATCCTTATACCTAAAGAGCGAGGAAATCCAGGCCACAAACACCTTTTTCATGGGAACACTCCTGGAAACAGTTTATGTACACACAGTAATAGTGAAACAGAACCGATAGTTAGCTTTTGAAAATACAATAATACAGATTATACTACAGATTATTAGATTTTATTACACGCGACGAAATTTGGCGTCCAGAAGAAACGCGTCAATAAAATAATATTCAAAGATTATTTATGGACGGGCAAGATACACGCGTAAACCGAAAAAACAGAGCGGATTGCTGAGAGTGTGTTGGTGATCGACGAGACACAACGTATCCGGCCGCTGGTTGGTCTTCAACTAACAGACGCAAGCGTACGGCGCTATATGAAACTAGTTCGCTCAGCCGATGTAAGCCGTTAAGAGGCCATTGGCATTTGACCTAGTGACGTGTGTGGCTATTACTATTCCATATGTTTTTTCGGGTTGTTTAAAACATAGTCCGTCGTAAATGTTCTTCAATTAATTGCACAAAAAGGTATTACAGAATGGAAAAGTGTTTAAATTATTTTATTTTGTCTAAAGATTTTAAGGTGTACAGATGACAACACCGGCCAGAATTCCTTGATTACTTACATGTATCGCAGTGCCATACAGGTGTTTTTCTGGTTTGACGTCAGGTCACTTTTACTGCTGAATGAATTGAAAGTGCAACTTATAGGTATTTTTCTTCAATTTGCCTTAATCTCAAGAATTGCCGGTTTAAATATAATAAGTAATTTCCATAACACCCTGTACCTATTCCATCAGCATTTTTAGATATTTACTCTTAACGATGGTGGTTTATGATAATTATAAAAAAATGTATCTGGTGTGTTTTACACAATCCAATGAAAAAGTTTTAGATATTAGCTTTTGTTTCGAATACAATACAATGGCCTATTGTTATTATTAAAAATGGCCTATTGGTATCATTCAAAATATCACATTTTTAGCTTATTTTTGAATAACTATACATTTTTGTAAAATCCAAATTATGCTCAATTAATTGAAAAAATAATATACACTCCTATTTAAACAATTTTACTTTTGTTATTATCTTAACTTTTTAGAGAAAAACTGACTACATCACTGAGCTTTACGTAAAATCTCTAAAAAGATATATTTTTAAATTTTTGATAAGTTAACGTGTAACGGAATTACGAGGGGTGTTTAAAAAGCGAAGATGTTTAAAATCACACTGTAACTAAGAGAGCCATGATAAATTTGACACCGGAATCTTCCGTTTCATTAAAAAGTGGGACCACCGCAACATTCTATCTTTAACAATAACTCTAAAACCCCCAGAAAGTGTCGAAAATGAAACACCCTGTACTGTCATACTGAACAGTTGCGTACTAGCTATACAGGTTGTTCATATAAACATGTGTCCGCAACGGCTTAAGTTTTTTGCTACAGGGTGTTAACATTTTTAGTATCTCCAATAAAGTATTATTTTCAGTTTTGGTTTGTGTCAATAGGATATAGAACCACATACAGCGTGTCTTCGGAAGTTCTTACCAAATGGGAAACTTTTTAATTATTAACTCTACTTTTCCTAAAAAGTCCTGCTTGGTGAGAAAATAAATTTGCACAAGAATATTTGTATGTTGATATACAGGGTGGTTTCAAAAAGTACCGGATTTAAAATTTATAAAAGACGTCGGCTATATTTACAAAACTAATAGTCGTAAAGATTTGGTAATAAGTATTTCTGGATAAGTAGGCTTTGAACAATTGATTGTTGTTGGTAACAGAATAGGCGTTTTAGCAGTGACAGTTTGGCAATTATAATTTCTGTTTCAAAACGTGAACTTCTTGTTAAAAAAAGGTTTTTCCGTTTTTTAGTTACTTTAAACAATAATAGTGATTATTAAACTGACTGTTAATGATAAAATTGAAATAGTTCTTATTGTTGGCATCGCGAGGCTGCCGACATTTTTAATACTAGACTCCCAAATAAACATATTAGCCACGTTACTGTCGGCAATGTCGTTAATAAATTTAAAAATACTGGCTCTGTCGAAAATAATTTCAAGAAGAAACATGCAGTTCGAACACTTACTGAAGAAAATCAACTACAAGTATTGCAAGCGGTTGTGAGATTTACTTAAATTTCCTAAGAACCGAAATTTTTATATTTATTAATAGCCTGCCATTAAACGCGCGACAGGCTGTTTGGTATCAGCATGATGGAGCTCCTTGTCACAGCGCAGCCAGGGTCAACGAATATTTGGATAGAACTTTTCCACAAAGATGGATAGGACGCCATTCAGAAGTACCCTGGCCACCTAGGTCACAGGACATTACACCCCTAGATTTTTCTTGTGGGGTCATTTGAAGCAATTGGTGTACAAGCACAGACCATTCCGTGATATTGATCACCTAGAAGAAACTATAAGGTAGTGTATCCGGCTTTAAACATGCACTCTTCAAGTTTTTAGTTTTGTAAATATAGCCAACGTCTTTTATAAATTTTAAACCCGGTACTTTTTGAAGCCATGTCCAACATACAAATTTAATATTCTTGTGAAAATTTACTTTTTCACCAAGCAGGACTTTTTAGGAAGAGACACTTTTTTTCGTAGAGTTAATAATTAAAAAGTTTCCCATTTGGTAAGAACTTCCGAAGACACGCTGTATTTTAAGTTTGAAAAGTTATTCTATGAATTCGATGAAATTAATAATATTTTTCCATAAAGTCGACATTTTCGAGCGATCTGCGTGAAAATTATTTTGTCATTCTAAAATTAAAGTCGCACCCACAGCACGGCGAATAAAGTTTTGCGTTTTCTGTTTCAGAAGACAAATCCCCGCAGGGGTAAACGGTGAAAATGCCTTCGAAAAACACAGCCATTTAGCTGAAAACGAGAAATCGAAGCAGTTTTAGGAGGAGATTGAGACAGATTAAATGAACTTCCAAGTTTAAAAGGTTAATACATTTTACTTTCTAACTAAATTGTTGATTTATTTGGGACTTTGGCTTTCGAAATTGAAGACAATTTGATATCTATTTTTCTAAATTAAAAATTGTTTAACTCTTGAATCTGATCCTGATATGAAAATATATTGCAAGAAATAACCATAATTAATTATTATTAATAATAAGCGAGAAAATATATTTTTCTTTGAGAGCCGTAGGCCACTGCAGGATTAGTAAACAAACCGCATTAACAACACGGCGTATGTGGTCCGATTTTAAGGGTCTTTACCTAATATTTTTGACGGACGATTAAAAATAAAAGGAAGTAGTTTTTCTCTAGAAATGATTCTCCTGTTTGAAAACTTCCCACCCTTAATTTCTCGCTTCCAGTAAATATTATTAAAAATCGGAGAGACATGTCAATTTTATTATGAACGGAGACACCTTTAAAGAATACTTGAAGAAAATACCCATAAATGGACCTGTGTGGCACTGCGATACATGTAAGCAATCAAAGAATTCTGGCCGGTGTTGTCATATGTACACCTTAAACTCTTTAGACAAAATGAAATAATTTAAACACTTTTCCATTCTGTAATACCCTTTTGTACAATTGCGGGCTGTTAGTTGAAGACCAACCAACGGCCGGATACGTTGTGTCTCGTCCATCACCAACACACTCTCAGCAATCCGCTCTGTTTTTTCGGTTTACGCGTGTATCTTGCCCGTCCATAGATAATCTTTGACTATTGTTTTTATTGACGCGCTTCTTCTGGACGTCAAATTTCGTCGCGTGTAATAAAATCTAATAATCTGTAGTATAATCTGTATCATTGTATTTTCAAAAGATAACTATCGGTTCTGTGTGTACATGAAGTTTTACCAGGAGTGTTCCCATGAAAAAGAAAAAAAACTGATTGTGTTTGTGCCTAGATTTCCTAGCTCTTTAGGTATAAAGATAAATACAAGTAGGTAGAAAATAATGTATTTTTATAATTTTATATGGAATTTCAGTTTTACATTAAGTTTGGCAATATTGCCATTGTCTCTAGGTGAAATGTTGCACAGTAGCGCGGACTGACCTGTGAGTAAGAGTGTTTATTACCCTACTTTTAAAACGGTCGATTTAAAAAAAATAAAATATGTAGCGCTTCTCTAGGACTCCCAAGGCGTCACCCATTTAAATATAATACGTCATTGCCATAACACCCTGTATATACAAAAATTTGCGAATTTATAACGGCATTCAAAAGTGGATTCAAGGTGGAGGATATACTAGCATAACTCTCTCCTGTTGCCAGAAATCGAAGGTCTGAATTCCTCAAATTTGTAATCTGTCGGGGATATCAATGGTGCTATCTTTAAAACAATAAATTTAAATGTTTGCGCATCCATTCCTAAATAGTTTTTATAACTCCTAATATCTTCAGATTGTAACTTCCGAAGAAGATTGTGGTGGACACCTCCTAAATTACGTCTTGCCACCCAGGGCCTTACCCAAAGTCGCCCGGTTCTTTTTTTGTTGTAATGACGGCAGCGCTCATCGCTGCGTAAGCGAATGCAGGTATTTCATTGTTGGGCTACGGTGTTATATCCTGAAGTCCAATCGGGTTTTGTAGCACTATATAGCATAGGAAAGTCGCTGGTCCTGTTAGTTAGGCGTAAAAACAAACACAGATGTATATCACAAATAACTCATCTATTTTCGACAGATAGGTGTAAAGGTAGGGTACAAAGAGGTTTATTTATGCTGGTAAACCTGCCTGTTTTGACTGTTAATGATTTGGTTCACGAGTAATAATACTTGCTTAAGTTAGTTCAATCTATAGTTCATGGTATGCATTTTGCTTTAGTCGGTAGTTCATAGACATTGCTTTAGTCGGTAGTTCAAAGTTCCCGGTTCCGTCGGATTGCCGCGATGTAGTATGGTAGAAAGTTCAATTAAGTAGGTTAGAAAGTTCACTTAAGTCCGATTCGCTAAAATCGTGGTTGAAAACCCGGTTTATTTATCTGCCGTGGCTTTCGTGGTAGATAAGAGCCGATAATGCGTATCGGCAATAATTGCTGAGTCTTTAAAGCTTGTGGGGCGTGATTACTCGCGAAATTCACTAATCTACGATTTTCAACAGTACCCTGTCACAGGCGAAACAACAATGTATTTTTTGTGGTAAATCGGCAAAGCGCCTTGAATACCTAGGTATAATTTATGTATGGGTATAGTTTCACTTTGTAGTTCACTTTACTTAAAATAGAAGTAATTAAAATAGAAGATCGGCCAAAGTCCCTTGAACGACTTGTTCGAACGCTAGTCTAAGATCGGCAAACGCCTTGGATGACTTCTCGAACGACAGTGGTTTGGTGGTGAAAAATCCCTTTGACGGGAAGCGAGACGCAGTACGTCTATCTGGCCAATCACCGCCTAGATACCTGTCGCTATGCGTTGGGTGTTTTGCAAGTTTGTAAAGTATTGATTTTTCTTATGGTATTTTTAACATGTGATTTAGGCTGAAAGTAAACGTCGGAAGTAAGTTTTGACTATTTAGGCAGGACGGAATGCACTGGGAAATGAGTTTTGTCTTATGTTTGTCATGTGTTTTGTCCAAAGTTGTCGAAACTTGTTTGTTTGTTCTTGAATGTAAGTTTATGCAAACTTAAGTATTTTATAATGAATTTATGAGGGAAAAGGGTAGTGTTTCCCCAACATTCATTCATTTTTAATTGTAAACTTGTGGCAAGTTCCTTCAAAAAATGACAATGTTCTTTGACAGTGTAATACTACTTATACCGACATAAAAAACCTCCCCCTTCATAATAAAATGAACATGTCTCCGATTCTCAATATTATTTACTGGAAGCGAGACATTAAGTTAACACCCTATATGATAAAATTTTACATAACACACGGTAAATGTACATAACTATAGTATATTCATTTTCCCAATTCAGAACAAATACACGCGACGAGCAACATAATGGCTCTGTTTTTAGTATAAAATACCTTTGTCCTTTCCTAAAAGCAATAAACGTATGTCTGTTTAATATTGAAATAAAACGTAGGCGCATATTTACTCAATAAAATTTGTTCCCACATGGCAATCACCTGCAAACAATCCCTTACAGTAAAAATAAGTAAGCAAAGTTTAATATGAAGAAAAACTAAGTAACGGTAAACAAGTTTAATCAAAATTACATTACGTAGAAGGATAAATTATTGCTGGCGGGCTGCAGCGGTGTATAAAGTTAATTCAGGTAAAAGGTGTTTAATTTGGGCACATATAGAAACAATGTACACACAGAGAAGGGCTCGGAAGTATAAACATTTTGTTTAAATTTAGCTATTTGTGTTTGCTGGTGTGTGTATCTTCCGCAACAAAACTTTTCTGCAATGGTACACTGTTTATTTAAATGTAAGAGTAGGTGTGATCATAATAATATATAATATTATGTTAAAAATGATGCAGTTCTCACTTATAAAGTAGTTTGTCCTGCGGTCTGTTATTTAACTGGACATCTATTTATTTGTTAGCTCAGATGCTACATCAATAAACTTTACGATGAAGGCACTACTTAAACGCAACAAACCTAACACAAATTCGGATGGCGACACTTTAACCACTTTATAGCCTCATATTCACCTGAGTGGTTTATCACTATTCATGCTGACAACGACAGAACAGCTTAAGACACCCAAAAAAACTTCATTCGCTTAAGCAAAAGAATTTAATTAGGAACCATTTATTGTTGTTTCCCGTTTATAAATTCGATATTAATCCGATAATATAGAAACACAAAAGGAAAAATTAATAATGTAATAAAAATTATTTTTATTTTACTTCCATCAACTAATCATAGAACAATTAAAGCTGATATGATACGCATATTCTAATTTCGAGAACAATTTATTTATATATGACTCTAAAATATTAAACATCAAAAATTGCGGTCGCAATATTGCTTAGTTGAGGCTTACAGCAGGTTAATAACATTGCGATTTTGAGCAGCAGTCAGGACCTGCATCGAAAAATCGTAAATAATATTGATAAATTTTCTCTGGCTATCGAAAAAGTACAAAATAGACAAGACATGCCAGTAGAAAAGTATCAGATAAGGATGGACCTTTAAACAGCATTCGATGTAATTATCCCATATTGAAGAGTTCTAGCTATTTATTTTTATGATCAAACACAAACAATATAGGAAAAGTCCTATATAAGCGATTCGTGTTGGTTTTGAATCGTTGGAGGTTATATTCGTTGGGAAAGACGGCATCAGGAAAGTACACCAAGCTGGCTTGGCTATTTCACAACGTGGTTATGCCAATACATATTTCCTCCCAGTGTGACGCCCAACTAATTAATATACGAAATCAGTGAACTGCTGGTTGTAGGGTTTGGGGAATATGTATCTGGTCTTGTACATGTAAATATATGGCCATTTATATATCCGTTTCTGATTAATTTAGCTTTTCTCCACTCTGCTTTACGGTGTAGAGGCCTGGACCTTGAAAGCGGCAACTATCAAAAAAACTTGAATCACTCGAATTATGGGTATACAGAAGGATGCTAAAGATATCATTGACAGCTCATGTCACGAACAACGAAGTTATGAGAAGAATGGGCAAAGAAAGAGAAATCATAGAGACTGTCAAAACCAGGAAACTGCAATACCTGGGACGTGTCACACGAAGTGAGAGATACGCCATGCTGCAGTTGATCATGCGGGGAAAGATCCAGCGAAGGAGAAATGTAGGAAGGAGAAGAATTGCATGGCTGCGCAACCTGAGAGAATGGTACAGATGCACATCAAATGAACTGATCAGAGAAGCCGCGTCCAAAATCAGAATAGAGCAGCCGCCTCCAAAATCAGAATAACCACGATGATTGCCAACCTTCGTCGCGGAGACGGCACGTGAAGAAGAAGAAGAAGAAGATTAATTCAGCAATTATTCGTGCCCGCAAGGTGTTTTCTACATTTAGTGACTTTATAATAAGGTGACAAATTGTTACTGCGTTCAACTAATTGGATGAGTATAGCTTGACCGAACCGTCAACCTGTTGTCGCCAAACTTACTACTTCTACACCAGCGTACGAGTATCTTTTCGACAAATCATTTGGGCTGCCTTAAAGTTATAAATCATGGTCGAACGTTCGAGCACGTCAATTATCGTTCGAGCAGGGATTAGGCCGAATCAATCACGAAACGAATACCTAACGAACAGGAAAATTGAATCCTGGGAGACGGTCTTAAACGTATTATTTTAAATGGGTTATGCTTGCTTAGGTTTGTCTTGTCTTTGATTTAAGCGAGCGATAAGACAGGAAGATTATTTTCTCCGGTAAGACTATTATATAATTCACGACGAATTCAGGAATTTGAGGATGATCGTATATATGAGGAATTGTAGAAAAATTGGCTGCCTAACACGAATCGATATTCTTTTTAAATTGAATATCGTCGTCGCAGGAAAGCTCAATGCCAAAAACTTTTGTCGTGCAGTTGTTACAAACGCGGTATTAAGGCGTCCTTCCTCGACAATCTATCTCAATTTTTTACAAGTTCCGATTATATCCGTAGGGGGGGATGGAAGTGATATAGGAAGAGGACGGAAACGATAGGAACAATAATCGGAGTTGCAATATTGCTAAAATGTTACGTAGTTTTGCGATTATACTTTTGTCACTTATCAAATGATATTGCTCAGGAAGAAGAAAAAGGAAGAGAAGTGGCTTAGCGACGTTATTATGTGCAACATTCTGTGGTTCCGATATGATTTCAAATAATGTTTTGAAAGTAGTATTTGCTCAGGTATTTGTATATTTATTAAAATAAATATCCCATTATTCATAATATGAGGTGCGCTGTGTTCGATTGTCAGAATAATAATTTTTATATACATTACCGCAATTAATTATCGAATATTCAAAAATACACTTCCAAATTAATAAGCGGTTATATTTATTGCATCATGTACGCTATACCATGTGTTAGGCCCAATTTTATAAAGTGATCTTAAGTCTTGGATTTAAATTAATACTTAAACGGAACAATAATCAGGGGATTAAATTACAGGCAAATTATGACAATTTTATAATAGAGGGATGTTACTAGGAGGATTATAACTAAATGTATTATATATTGTATACAGGGTGTTATGGAAATGACGTATTATATTTAAATGGGTGACTCCTGGGGTGTCCTAGAGAAGCGCTACATATTTTTTTTTTTTTAAATCGAACGTTTAAAAAGTGGGGTAATTCACCCCTAAACCCACCCGGTTACTCCTCAGCACATTCATATACGATCATATTACATTGCCAAGCTGCGTAATCAACAGATGTTCAAGCCCAATGTTGCCAAATTGTTTGTGTAAAACTTTAGATTCTTATAAAAATAAATATTTAGCTACCTAGTATCCAAATAGAAGTGAATCCAGGTGCCAGTACACTAGCAAGTAATCCAGGGCACAGAGACATCTTCAGGTTTTTGTTTCTTTTTCTATGGGAAAAGCTTTATGCTCATCACGTACCTTGATGATAATGTGGAACTGCAAATAAGCTTATACCCACTAAACCCCATTCGGCCTCTTATTTCCAATCTCTCGGAACATTTGCACTAAATCACTTAAAGAAACACACAGACACCCACGAGTTTCCAATTTTATTTTTTTTTGAAGATATGCACTTATTAGATTACACAAAAACAATAAATACTAACGCATAATTACACTTTACAAATAACCTACCGTACACATAAAATAACAGCACTATAGGATACAAATTATTTCGCAATAGAAATTCAGAAATAATAAAAACGCTAATTTCTAATGGCCTAATCAGAAGAATGATGAAATAATTATGTTGACAGACCCTTCGAGTCTAAGCTTCCCTCCCTTTAAAATAAATGGGCCCGTCTAGTCGAATGCAATAGTGCTGGGACATCGAAACGGAACATCGATGTTCAAACATCGACATTTAAAAAAGTATATTTGCGATTAGGAATAAATTAGATATAAAAAATAAAAATAAATTTGTTATTAGAAAGAATTGAAAAATTATGAAACGTCAAAAAACAAAAATTTTAAAAAATAATATAAACAACAAAATAAAGCAAATATTAAAACATAATATTTTATAACTGCATGAATTCCAGTCACTAACAACTTGTAAACTATTTTTTTTTTGTAAAACTAGATTAATGATGATTCCTTGCAAGCTATTTGGTTTTTGGGGCCATAGTTTCGCCGGCTTTGGAAAAAAAAAATTTCGTTCTGGATAAGCTATAAGAATACTTCTCGCAATTGCGCCGCGAGAATGGAATCCGTATTACAGTCGGCAATTCTAGCCTTCTGTCAATTAAAATTGCACGGATTCATGCGCAGTGCACCGTTCTGAGCTGTCTCGCATTGCCAGAAATGGGGCACGCGCCACTTTCATTGCCATTGCCGGTGCAAGTCTGGGTAGAGATGGATTATTCTGTTACTTTTAAATGTTTATTAATTGGACGAAGCACCTATGAACAGCTAATGGCTACTGCCATTTGTAAGTAGCAGTAGCTGCTTTAACTGCCAGTAAGATCTTTGCTGCCAGTCAAAACGAATAGGTTTGCCCATCTCTAATTCTGGGGGTATTTTAGAGATCTCGACACTACCAACTGCTGTTCTGACTGTCAGCAAGGCGCCAGTTGATCGAAAACGGTTTACTGCGCATGAATTCGTGCAATTATAATTGCCATTGCACCGGAAATTTTTATTGTCGACTCTAATAAGGCTTTTAGCAAATGAAATCAAAAGCTTTCGCTCTTATTTTCTTGTGCTGGGAAAATTGAGTTTAAGATTACAACCTAGTTTTCTTGTTTTGTTATAACATTGAACCTCGAAAGGTAAACATCGATGTCGACATCGATGTTTGACCTCTAACATCGATGTTTCAAAAACATCGATGAACATCGCCCAGCACTAATATGCAATCTTTTTGCAGATGAGCTGTTAATAATACGTCATTTCCATGTTCCTCTAAAATTAGACCGCCGTTTTCATACTCAACGACGGAACCAACGTGTTGTTTAGACAATAAGGGCGTACTTTTGTCTACACAGTAGCACTTTAAAATATTAATTCAGATTGAACGGTACTTAGATGTGTTGTGACGCGAAAACTATGTGATTTTGTGCTGTGAGTACTTGGTGTTTTTTTATAAATTAAGTTGGTTTTAAATAAGTCCGAAAAGGTAAATAAAATTGCATTTTTTTTCTAAAGGGTAAGTGGCATTTATAAACTCAGTCAGTTCAAGTTTATAAATCAGAGATTGTTTCCCAGCGAACTGAACTGAACGTAAAAGTTTATAATAATGTACCCTGAAAAATAAACAACTTGCAATCTGTCAAACGGTTATTGACTTTCTAAAGAGTTTACCCTGAAGATGTGACAACACTGTTGACATATGTTGCTTTGTTTACCTTCCTGACAGGGGCACAATGTGCTTATTTTTGGTTTGACATAAGGTCATGTACAGGGCATATTAAATTAAAGCGCCATTTTTGGATATTTTTCTTCAATTTGTTTTCATCTCAGGAATTGCCGATTTAAATATAATACGTCATTTCCATAACACCCTGTATACTCATCGATTTGTTGGACGCTCTAAAACATGATTTAGGAGCAAGGCATCTTCTAGTGATTTTTTACTGCGTATCCATGTCTTTAAACAGCCCTATTTGTTTAAAACATTTTTAGGTATCCGTCATCACTGGTATCAATTCAGTAGTTTTTAAATTACTAAGTAATTAAAAAATGTATGGATCCATTTGATGTTTAATGGGTATCAAAATAAAAGGCCTGCGTATCCAAATGGATACTCAAAAGTACGTTAAAAGATGCCTTGTTTAGGAGGCCTAACAAGTTAAGGTTTTCATGTAATTGGGGCGTATCCGAAATATTCTGTCCCGCCTACGCTGCTCAATAATATTTACAACATCATCTTCGTCGTCCGTTAATAACTCATTAAAAATTTCAAAAATATCCATTATTATTATTAAAATAATTGGTACAGCGAGAAACAATAAGAAACAAACTCAAATATTAGGGTTATAATACTGTGTCCTGTGTCATAAATCGTATTATTGAGTTTAAGCGGTACTCTTTCTACCGATTAACTTATTACCAGGATGGTTGCTCTTAAGTCGAGCCTCGCTGTCAATCCTAGTTTATAAAATCACCGTTTTCACTAATCTGAGGTTTAAACCGTACAGTGCGATTTAAACCCACTTTATAAAATTGGCCCTTATGGGTACATCATTATAAAGTAGAAACGAAAGTTTTTATGTATATAGTCTTAAAGAAAAAATTACGTTCTACCGATTCGTCGATAGCTATTTGATGGATTATATCGATTGTTTAAAGTTGTAAATCATGGTCGCCGGCCCTGTGCTGGCCCGTCAATTACCATTCAAGCAAGAATAAGACGGAATCAATCTGGAACGGATACCTATCGAACGAGAAAATTAAATGTCGAAAATATGTCTAAGATGTTATATTTTAAATCGTTTGTTCGGGCTTTCAGGAATTCGTTTAGGTTCCGACTAATGATCTGCCATATAAATTTTGAGCTATTATGTCCAGAAATGCTTATGTTTAGAGATACGGGGTGATTTGAATAATTTTTTCACGCTCATTGCTAGAATCTTAAAAATTTGCAATTACTTTATGTTATTTATTTTTTTTTTAATTCATAAATTATACCTCCAACTTAAGCAACATGATAAGTACTAAATTGAATAATCCATCTAAGAAATAGAAAGTCTATGCTTGTCAGGTGGTATTAATATCAAATACCAATATGGAAAATTATTATTTCCAGACCACCCGATGATCCTAGGCGTATTTTTGTCTATACAATAGCACTTTAAAATACTATTTCAGATTGAATGGTACTACCAGCCCGGTGAGACCTCTTATGGCGGGGATGGAAGCATATAAATAGGCCGTGCAAGTGACGTCACAGTCAGGCTGGTTACTCCATACGTTTATCCTTTTGTGTCTATCGTTCTGTGTCAATATCAGACTCGGGTTTGTTCGTTTTGACCTAGGCCATATTTATCTCCCTTTAATGAATCGGAGAAGGTTGATGCAGACAGAGACAGACATAGAATGCGAGCAGCACAAGTTCTTAAATTATTTTACAACCGAACAACCTTCGTCTGGAATGGAATAAAAATCAAGTGACATATGATTTATAATGTGATTGAAAATGGTGGAGGAAACTTCATTAAATTCTAAAATAATTTTTAATTTTCTATTCTTTTCACGAAAGCGGACCTTTTCGTTTTGTTGCTGGTAAGTAATTTATGATTGAAATATTTTTTTATTAATTTTTATTCGTTATTGTTATTTTACATTAAAAATTGTCCCATTATGTCCCAAACTTCTCAAGCAAACTAGCAACAAACACATTTTTAAAGAATTTTACTTAAATTTTACAATCTAAAAGTCAAAAGCTACAGCATAATATTTACAGCTATATAAGTTATATTAACCCGTAGTCAGAATTTTGATAAGTCCGGTAATATATTATTATAATAATTCTTTCCTTTCATAGTTTAATTGAGAATCCCATAATGACTGAACATTAAAGAGGACTTCGATCACTAATGTTGCCAGGAGTATGCTACGAAACAAACAAATTGGAAGCCCATAATCATAATGATGTTGCATATATTTACTTGGTTAGTAGCTGTACATATAGTATTGTATTTACCTTGATTTGTTTAAAGTTTAATGGTAAAATATTTTATGTAAATTTTGATTTATTTCCTATTTTTTAATAAAACTAATTACAACCTTCAATCTCTGAATTCTGTATTTCTAGTATTGTTACTAGTTCAATAATAATATAAAAGTATGTAAGGACAATTTTAAAGCGATATTTACAGCTGAAAACCTATGTCAAAATCCTAATATTTGATTTTCTCTACTTAGTAAATCAAATGAAAGGGTTTTGATGTTTTCTTTGCTTAAATGTCACTTTAAAATATTGACAGTAATACAAATTTGGACAAAAGTGACATTTGAAAAGCACGTGCGCGCCAGGCATAATGGATGTCGCCGTATCATCGCCTGCTTCGAATATTTAACACGGCAGTTTGTCTTCTTCCTGGTTATAAGTATTCGTTGGGTACTACCAAGAAAAGGAAGCCCTCTCCATTGATAGGATACAACCACCTGTAGACCGGTTTCGAACTTATTTGTTCTCGTCAGTACAAGGTAGGTGTACATACCAATCATCAGAGACGACTTTAACTTAACGCCGTACTAACGACGGTAGTCGATAAAATACAGCGCGCAGCGCCATCTCTTGGTAGTCCCATATACAATCTGAACAGACGTTATTTGATTACATCAAATTTTAAAAATCAATCTAAGAAATAAAAAGTCTATGCTTGTCAGGTGGTATTAATATCAAAAAGAGAGACGCGCTGTATTTTGTCGACTGCCGTCGATAGTACGGCGTTAAGTTAAAGTCCTCTCTGATGATTGGTATGTACACCTACCCTGTACTTACGAGAACAAATAAGTTCGAAACCGTTCTACAGGTGGTTGCATCCAATCAATGGTGAGTGCTTCCTTTTCTTCTTAGTACCATTCAATCTGAAATAGTATTTTAAAGTGCTTGTGTAGACAAAAATACGCCCTTATTGTATAAGGAACATCGGGTGGTCTGGAAATAATAATTTTCCAAATTGGTAATTGATAAATTGAATAACTTATGATGAAGAACAATATGTGTAAAGAAACAAAATTTAGGCAGAATACTAGTGAATAATAAAGACAAAACGGACGTATTTGACAAGTCGGGAGTTTACAAAATTAATTGTGCAGATTGTAATGCTCTATATGTAGTTCAAAGCGGCAGAAGTATTAAGACAAGATTAAAAGAACACAAATCAGCTATTTTAAACAATGTAAAAAATTCAGGGATGTCCGCTCACTGTATAGAAAACAATCCCTTTGTAAATTTAAGTAACATTCAATAACTTCACGCTGAAAACAAAGGTAAAATATTGGATTTATTAGAACAACTCGAAATCAAAAAATCCATGAGAAATAATCTTATTCGCTGTACCAATAAAATTTCCACAACATCCCAATAATTGATTCTAAGAGTCTTTACAGCCCGGACTTCTCAAACCTTGAGCATAACATAAAAAATAAGGTTTATAATAGACTAGGTAATAAAAACAGACATTATAAATATTGTAAACGAAATGCAAACTTTAGTATACAAATAATACTCTTGGAAAAGCCCTAATAAGGCGAAATATATATGTAGAGATAACTCTAATATAACTTTAAGCATTAAAAAGCAATAAGTGTTTTAATTATAAATATTTAAAAAATGTTTCATAAAGAACCAGTCGCGGAATCAACACAGTGTATTACTTTATGTTAGTTGTAGTGTAAGATCAATTTTTACTTACCACCAGTGGCTACGCTCGTTATCCAATTCCCTTTTCACAAAATAAAATGATACCTACTTTTAAAAAGCGCATCAAACAATATTTTATTTACAAACAAAATCAAAATTAAAAATCAATCATTATCAAATCGAAAATTAGTTAAAAACATAAAAATCAAAAATCACGTACCTTGCCTTATTTCTTTGTTGTTAGTTACATGACAACCAATGTGTATTGTTGTTAGTTACAGAGAAACTCGCTATCAATAACTTATGTTCTTTCCTTAATTTGTGTGATTTTCGATGGATATTTGGAAGAAAACGCTACAGATATGGAATGTGTGTGAGTTGTTAATTAAAAACCTATTTTACCTTTTTCTAAGGGTGCTCTCTTATACTTTTCCAGTCTTTTAACGGCGATAGCTTCCAGGCGTACTCTGGCCGCAGGATATTCCTTCAGGACGTCCCACATGTCCTTTTTACTTAATACGAATAGGTCGCTGTACCCTACAGATCGAACGCTGGCCGTCCTTCTATTGCCTAAGGAGAAACAGTAACAAACGTTTTTAAGTTGGATTTCAAATCAGTACCCACTCTTGCGGCAAAAGGTTCCATCTACTCCATGGGTCTAATTAAATCCTGCTTAATTGCTTAATATCTGATACTTATTTAGTTTCCTATTCGAATTTTATCATTTTAGAATACCAAGTAATGCATCATTGCGTTAAACATAGGAAATCAAATGTACTTTTTGGTGGCTGAATATTGGCTTGCCCACAGGATAGTTTACAGTCTAAATACGTGTAATAAGTGATTCTTTGGGTCCACCTGGACTTAGATGGAACTTTTGCCGTACATTGTACAATATCGATTAAATGTGGTTAAGGGTACAGAAAAACTAAAAATTAGATATCTGTGGTAGATCGGTGGTAGATATCCTATTATATTAACTTACGTTGGTACTTTTTATTTTGTTTACATGCTAGTATAGTAATATTAATCAAGAATTATTGATAAATTTGCATTCATTGTATTTACCAGCCGGGGATATAACAAATGGAAATTAATAGGTAGTTCGCCAACTGACTATAAAGCTTTAGTATTTTTATTATTTAGAAAACTTTTAATTTCGTGTTAAAGTTCGAGTGTACAGGTTGTATGGTGTGATAAAACAAAAATTCACTCTATATATATCTCGTTAACCACACGACATACAGAGATGATCAAATTATACAAAATTTGCGCGTTAGTGAGTTCTGCAACGTTATGTTTTCAAAGTTTAGAATTTTCATTCACATTGAAACTGTTCTCTTCTATAAGATAACGTAAATAAATTTTCAATCCGACGTTTCGTTTTTTCGCAACCGTCATCCGCTTTGTTTTAAGTAGTAACATTTTATTTTATGCTTTATGAACTCCACTTAATATAATCAAAATATTTCCGCTATTATTAATTTTAGCGACATATAGTGAAAGATAAATTTTGTTTAGAATTTCACTCTCTATCAAACGGTTATAGCAGATAGTGGGCATTTCATTAAAAAAATACAATTTCGTTAATATAACTTGATTCTGACGTTAAATTGTTGTTTTGACATCACCATAATAATCAGCGTAAAAAAACTTCGCTATTTTGCTAATTTAATCGAATTCCGTAGCTTATATAATAACAAGGTTAGCAATAATACCGACAGCCTGTGGAAATGGTTCGCTACATTTAAATGAAACAAAAATATAAAATAATATAATAATAATTATTTATGTATCAAGGAAACTAAGTAGATTATTATGCCATGAAGGCGAGAGTCTTACAAAACCGAGGGCCTCTGGCCTGAGGGTTCGTAAGTCGCCCGAGGGTATATATCTATTAGTACCCGTGGTGCATACAAACTTTTTTGCCATACCAGTTCGTTTTAAATAATAAATATTTTTTTAAAATTTAATTGGCTTAACCAATTTTTAATTTTTACCTGCGACATTACCTTGACATTATTATAGCCTGCGTTGTTGTTGCTAGGGAGATAAGTATTCAAATATTTAATGTGTCAAAGTCAAAAATCAAAAATGGAACAAGGTTTTGAAATTCCCGACGAAATTGAAAAAAAGGCTGAAAAGGCAACGCAAAACCTGTTACCGAGAAACTCCAGAGACTCATACGATAAAGAATATGACCAATTTTTGAAGTGGATGTCAGAAAATTCCGTAGAAAACATTAACGAAACTGTTGGGGTACATTAATGATCTATCTGAAAAATTTTCCCCGATCACACATGTAGAAGATAGAAAATCAGTCTTTGTTGTAACGGTGCCAGAAACCAAAATTGACAAAAAACGAGTTTTCACCATTATTGATGAAGACGAAATGAATAGTTTGAAACTTATAAGAGATTTTATGTCTTTGCGGCCACATGGCTGCTCAGAAACAATACTATTTTTAAGCTCCAGACAAGGCCGCTGTACTGTACAACCTGTTGGAAAAAAACACATTTGGGAAAATTCCCTTATTATTGCAAAATATTTGGGTTTGAACAATCCCGAAAAGTACACTGGTCATTGTTTCGTCGAACGTCGGCAACTCTTTTAGCAGAAGCTGGAGTAAGGATGACTACGCCGAAGCGCCATGGTGGATGGAAGTGTACCGCAATTGCTGAAGGATATTTAGTAGGATAGATATCCTCAAAAAAATGAGGTTTCAAGGATGTTGGCAGGCGTACCATCTGGATCTCGCATTTCCTTACAGAAACTAGAGACCCAGACAATGAATCATGAGTCAACCTTTGCTGCAGGAAATTTAGGTATCAGCGGAACCTTCCAGAATTGCCAGTTCTATGTAAATACAACCAAATAATACATAAACGTAAATTTATATTTTGTTAATAAAGAATTAAGTTAATCGAAAACTGTTTTTTGCGTCTTAATGCCACCGCGGGCTATAATGTGTACTTTATGCCCGTATGGTACAATAGTACGGAGGAAGACGCAATACTGTATGTCCATTTTCTGCTGCAAGTTTGTCACACTCGTATTCCTTATTTATTTTAAAAGCTTTTAATACTTCTAGCAGTTCTCGTTTTTTCTAAGTTTCTTCAAAATATAAATCATTTTCAATCATAAAATTTTGAATTTCTGCTTTTGTATTATTAGAATTGGGAATGATTTTTGCTTGCCGACTATGATAACTAGCATTGTCCATTACAATGACGCTATTTTCAGGTATAATTTAAAGGAGTTTATGTTTAAACCAATCTTCAAAAAGTTGTGCGTCGGTATCTTGATGGTAATCTAAAGAAGAATCTGAATCTATGTTTTTAGCTGATAGCAACAGATAATTTGGAACAAACCAGTTCTCTGAACCAGCATGTAATATTGTGATTCTTTTGCCTTTATTTGATGGTGCCTTGGTTGGACATTTTTTGGAAGAATCATCCCAACCTTTTCTTGGAGTGTCATGGGTATCGAACCATGTTTCATCAAGGTAAATAATTGGACGATTTTCTTCTCTAAATTGTTTAACAGCTGTTAAATATTTAAGTCTCCATTCCCGTAAACGTTGAGATTCCATTAATGTTTGTCTTTTATCAATGCTTCGGTATTTAAAACCCATTTTACGCAATATTTTCCTAAAGCTTGAAAGGCTACAAGAGACATTTCTTTCGTCTTTAATCAGCCGCTCTTTGAGGAAAATCAAAGTGGGTACAGTTTGTGCCTCATACATTTGGTAAATCTTTCTTCTTAATAAACCCATGTCATTTTCGTCAATGCTGTATTATTAGAATTGGGAATGATTTTTGCTTGCCGACTATGAAAACTAGCATTGTCCATTACAATGACGCTATTTTCAGGTATATTTTTAAGGAGTTTATGTTTAAACCAATCTTCAAAAAGTTGTGCGTCGGTATCTTGATGGTAATCTAAAGAAGAATCTGCTATGTTTTTAGCTGACAGCAACAGACAATATGTGTCTTACCGAAGATAAAGGAGTTTTTGTCAAAGTAGACGTCTCTTCTAAAGCATCCATCGAATTAAAACTTCTACTCAACAACGATTGATACACATTTTTAATTATTAGTTTGGCATCGGTAGATAAATGCTTCCTTTTAAAAATGACACTTGAAGATGCCCCCCTATTAGCACAATTCCAAGGACGCCACATTCTACCACTAATAAGCCTAACTAAAAATTACTCGCCGGAAAACCACTAAAGATTAAAATTATTAAAAATCACTTTGTATTTATATATGCATCAGGCATAGGTATAAATTGAATTTGTATACCTGGTCCGGCTCTGCTCGAAAAGGTTTTAAAATTTGGGATTTCCTTATTTATTTTATGGGCGAAGGGATAATGAGGTTTTATTGCAGTGAAAAGATCAATGGTATAATTCTGCAAATACTATACTGGTATGACATAAAAGAACAAATAAACCCTTTTTAGCTAACAACTACCAAACCACACTGTGAAACAACGTTCCAATGTTCCATAAAGTAACACAAACGTGTGCAATTAAACGTATTGAAACAAAGCGAGAAGAAATGAAACCGGTCCAGGGCGGGACGTGCCAACTGCAGTCGTCATTAAACCCCCTAATCTGATATTAAATCGTTTTGTGTGACTTCGCCCGCTTTTATTTATAATGCGGACGAAAGGGCATTACAGATGTCCCTTGGACCGCGGCCAACCGCTCGGGGCAGCTTGTTGTCTCTGGTGTGGATGTGTGCGTCAACTGAACAAGTATGGAGTAATCCATTTAAAAAAAAAATAGATAATGATTCTGGGGTTCGTGGGTGTTTGGATTGGAGGATTCTTGAGAGGCGGTACTATATAGGGTTATCCATTTTTGACACCTTTGTTGAAATAGAAGTTTCATAGTGAGCTAAATAGAATATGATGCCACCCACCGGATCTATCTTTATTATTTCAAATGGGACACTCTGTAGATTTTTAGCCAAAAAAATTGTTTTTTATTTCCTTTCTAAATATATAAACACAAGTTAATTGGCCTATTAGAAGTATTTCGAGAACTAAATGAGATTTTCTTTTGAAAATTTTTCTGTGGCTATAAGAGATGGTTTTCTACGTTTATAAAATATCTTGGATGGTGCGGTGTTGCCGGATCATACCGAAAGTGGTAGCAACTTCGGAATTTTAAATGAATTACCCTATATACAGGGTGTAACTAAATAAGTGTAAAACATTTAAGGGGGTGATTCCTCGACGTCGGCGCATTGAGCAACGTATTCGCGCATTTTATGGCGATATGTATCTTGTTCGTAAAATAATTTTTTGCTGCGAACTGTTTTATTTTGGGCAAAAAATTCAAGAGACATTTTTTGTTTAGAATGAAACAGGCTATCGGAAATAAATTTTTAGATGGTAAACAAATAATAAGGCAAAAACTTACATTGGAAATAAATTTTAGGGGTTGCGTTTTCCACCCTTACAACCATGGGGTAAACCAAATAAATTACTGGCTAAGTGTCTTTTTGGTAGTAGAAAATGTCAGGTTAATTTCAATATTGTAACTTTTTTAGTGCTTGTGAAAAAAATTGTTAAACACATTTTATGTACCCCCTTTAAGGGGCTGTATCTTAACAAGGGATGCTCCAATGAAGATTCTTTATATGAAAGATCCTATCTTTTTTTCGATGAGGAATCACCCCCTTAAATGTTTTACACTTATTTAGTTACACCCTGTATATTATTTTATGTTGGAATCTAGGTAAAAATCTAGAACAGTTTTCTGTATAATATTATATACCTATCTTTAAGAGTTTTTAAATTATAAATAATCTTGTGGGTTTTGGATCCTGAAAAGAAAATCATATCTTTTTAGCGGTTACAGCTAGAAAGCTGAAATTTTGACAATAGGTTCACAAGACCATCGAAATTTTATAATTTTGAACAGTATTTAATTAGTTTTATAGAGGGCGTCTCCATAACAATATTTCTGAGGGAGATGAATTATTGCATAAATCTTCTTTTTTTTTTAAATGGGACACCCTGTATTTAATATGTTTTGCTAATGGAGGATCGAATTTTCTATCTAATAACATTAAGTGTTCCTACACCTATCTTCAATATTTTCGGCCAAATTAAAAAATTATCTAATAAAAATATATTTTTCGGTAGTTGGCTATGGAATGGATTCATAGAAACAAAATAATGGAAAATCCATTTGACGTTATGTCTGTGTTATTGTAATGAAAATGGCTAATTCACATTATTCGAGCTTAGATATTTTAAGTTTATTTTATATTCATGGGGTAGAGTTTTATCTAGAACTTGCAGAAAAATTAATGAACTTCATCCTGATGCAACTCCCAAAAATGGAAATGGCCCCCAAGGTCTCTGGATCGTACCCCCCTAGATTTTTATCTATGGGGTAGGATTAAAGAAATAGTATACAAGACACACCCGTCACAACAAGGGAAGATTTAGAAAATCAAGTCAGAACAGCTCTGGGGTATCTAGAAGGGGAAGAAATGAAAAAGGTGACAAATAAAAATGTTATCACCACAATTCATGAATGTTTAAGAGCCAACAGGGCATTTTAAACAATTTAGTTATTAATTATTTTATTGGTGTTGTTGCGTAATTTTCATTTTGTTTATTGATTTATTAATAAATTGCTTATGTGTTAACCATTTTTTACAACAACACAGACATAACGTCAAATATATGTTTCATTATTTTGGTTCTATGAATCCATTCCACAGCTAACTACCAAAAAATATATTTTTATAAGATAATAATTTATAAACTTCGCTATAAGTCCGAAAATATTGAAGATATGAATGTATAGGAACACTTAATATCATTAGGTAGAAAATTCGATCCTCCATTGGCAAAACATATCAAAAACAGGGAGCCCTATTTAAAAAAAAAGGAGATTTTTGCAATAATTCACCTCCCTCAGATATATTGTTATGGATACGCCCTGTATAAAACTAATTAAATACTTTTCAAAACTATAAAATTTCGATGGTCTTGTGAAACTATTGTCAAAAGATCAGCTTTCTAGCTGTAACCGCTAAAAAGATATGATTTTCTTTTCAGGTCCCGATACGGCGTTAGAAAATCACAAGATTATTTATAATTCAAAAACTCTTAAAGATAGGTATATGACATTATACAGAAAACTGTTCTAGATTTTTACCTAGATTCCAAAAAAAATATAATATATAGGGTAATTCATTTAAAATTCCGTAGTTGCTACCACTTTCGGTATGGTCCGGCAACACCGCACCATCCAAAATAATTTATAAACGTAGAAAACCATCTGTTATAGCCATAGCCAAATTTTCAAAATGAAATTAGTTCTCGAGATACTTCTAATAGGCCACTTTATTTGGTGTACCCTGTATATATATTTTCAGATTCCAATGAATTCCATGTGCGACTGGGTGATAAGTAGCACTAAAATTTGAAATTCAGTCGAACCGGGAGGTAGCACATTGAGCGGGATCCGATGGGATGGAATGGAAGAAACATAATCTACATATCTGTTTGTTTTGTGATACTTAGTATTTTTACTATTCTTATCATATACATATCTGTATAAGCTCCTAGCCAATGTAAATTCTGTATATAATTTTATTATTTGTTTCCACATTCCTTTATTTATTTGACATTTACAAAGATACTGGAAAATGCCATATCGGCTGGTTGGCCTCGGACCAACAGCCTTTTAACAATGTCCTTTCGTCTGGAGCATAAATTTAAAATTTGTAATCAAATCTTCTTAGTAGTAGTGCTCGAGACTGCTGCTACTATTGCCGATTACGAATAATTTGCCGGGACGATAAATCAGGATAGGAGATATCCATGCACATTGAGGACTGCCACCTTTAGCTTACATAAACACACGAATCTTACTTCTCTGTTTGCAAAATGATTCAGAAACACGCCTTCTGCAAATTTCTATATTTTATCGACTCTACGAGAATGCCCTTATGAACAAGTTTGTAATGTTTTACACAAAAATATGTACTATTTTTCTCATAGCATCGACCATTTGTGGAACATTTCACAATGCCATATTATTTTTGGATGGCGACCACGCCAATACACCACAACGAGATCTATACGACATAAAGCAAGGGCGATGAAAAGAAGAAATTCTAAATCTAACAGCCATGTTTTGTGGCGTCACACCAGCGTTATCTTTTTTTAAACCTTTCTAGAACTTATGAAATTAGGAAGTTATGAAATTCACACCACGTATGTCTAATTAACTAGACTTTGGAATTATGTATGTATATTCCTATCGTTCAAAGTCATCGTCTTCCCTCGGTATAATAATAATAATTTTTTAAAAATTAAAATGACTCTCACGACAGGAAAAATACACCGAAATATCCATTTTTTTGGCGCTCCCATTTCCAGATTGTCTTTGCGTGACCTTTTCATCGCCGATCTCTCTCCCCAAATTGTTCAAATATGTTTTGAACAGTCGGAAATATGTCGGGACAAAAAGGCACTAACCATTTGTAGGCGGCGGTGTCCCCGCGGTATTATTTATTTGCCCGATAAAATTTGATATGATTTCATATTTTTAATAAATGTGATGAATATATACAGGGTTTGCAGAATAGTATTCAACGTCTTATTAACGTAATATTTTTTTAAAAACGCGTTATTCCAAATTAAGGTAATATTTTTAGAATCATATAATAGTATATTAAGATACAAGTTTCATAAGACATTATCTTAGAGCACGCGTTTAATTTAGTAAACGACCCGCGACCGCTTCTCGTATGTTTTCAATGGAGGTTTTAAAATTTTGCCTGAATTATGTCTTATACAGTGTGTCTACGTAAGTTGGCTGCGTATGGGAAATTGTTTTATTATTAATTTCACGAAAACAAAATTATTCTTCATAAAATGTTCTGCATGGTTCAAAACCTAAAATGCAACTATCAGATGTTAAATGTTTTCAGTCGTATACGAGGTTTGTCAAAAATGTGATTTTTGCTCTAGAGTAATGCACCTTTAATTTTGACAATATCGAAAATTGTTATAAAGAAAAGATGTTTAGAATTAAAAATAGCTTGCCAATATTCAACATTGTTTATTTACATTTAAAAAATATTTTTCCTACATTTTCTCTGCGATTACGTTGGAAATTTAAGTTTGCACATTAATGCGTAATTAATCTAGGATGCACTGACATTTTTTAAATCTGGTATTTAAAGTAGGCTTTGCGAACTGTCTAAATATCGAAAATTCGAAAAAACCTCAACAATCGTATTTCAAAAAGTGCCACGGTATAAACACTTTTTTTTAGGCAGTCTAACAGTGTTTTTCATAGTTTTTAGATATCCGTATTGCACAGTTTTATGTTTGACAGACGTATTTCTTTATGAAAATTTAGACATGCCACCAACATTAAGTGGGTGATAAATATAAAACATTTCGAGAAGCAGCATACATTTTTAATTTCCGACATCGAGATAAAAATATTCACAATGAAACTGTAAGAAAAATATTAAATAAATTTAAGACTTGTGGATATAAAAAAGACATAATAAATTTAGCAAAAAACGCCAAAGCATGGTAGAAAATAATGACATTGCGTTGCAAGTAATGCTCTCTGCAACTGAGCATCCTAAATATCCTTTGCGAAAAAGGGCATCTTCATTGCCAAAGGATATAAAAAAAGATACAGTTTCAAAGATTCTAAAAAAATACAAATATCATCCTTACAAACCTAAAAAAATGCTACTTTAAGACCAGGAGATAACGATAGACGATTTGAATTATGTTGTCACATACAGGGAATCTTAGTAGATAACCAATTTATGTCAAGGTGTATTATTTTTCGGACGGAGCAACATTCTCATCAAATGGGACCGTTTCTAGCCAAAATTGTCGTTGGTGGAGTGATACAAATCCACATTTTACGTTGAAAACTCGTGTGAAACCCCATGTCACAGCAGATTATATTTACGTCAATACATTGAAAATATTTTGAATGGAAGAATTTTTCATCGTTTTTCGGAAATTCCTTGGCCTCCGCGGTCTCCAGATTTAACCCCACTCGATTTGTGGGGTTACTTAAAGCAAAAGGTTTACCTTCAAAGGCCATTTCAAGATGTTGACCATTTAGAGAGAATAATTGCAGAAGCGGTTCGTAATATGACTCCCCATATGGTTAGCAATGTCTTAAGAGAATTTTGTAATAGAACGTTACATGTATGAACAGAAATGGAGGATATGTGGAGGCATTAGTAAATTGAAGATAGAGATTGTTCATTAGTATTTATTGTAACAAAGTAAATTATACATACAACTTGTTATTCATTTAAATGCATCGTTAGAACGTTACAAACTAGTGATTAAGCGACTTAAAGGTTGTCAGTGTTCAATAAAAATTAAGAGATAATTGTTTTAAAAGTTTATTTAGAATTGTTTCATCAAATTTATAATTATTAAATGTAATGCATTAATGTGCAAACTTAAATTTCCAACGTAATCGCAGAGAAAATTTAGGAAAAAATATTTTTTTAATGTAAATAAAAAATGTTGAATATTTGTAAGCTATTTTTAATTCAAACATCTTTTCTTTATATCAATTTTCCATATTGTCAAAAATAAAGGTAGTTTACTCTGGAGCAAAAATCACATTTTTTGACAAACCTCCTATAATATTGAAAAAATGTAACATCTGATGGTTGCATTTTAGGTTTTGGACCATGCAGAACTTTTTATGAAGAATATTTTTTTTTCGTAAAATTAATAATAAAAAAGTTTCCCATATGCCGCCAACTTACGTAGACACACTGTATGAGAAATTTAAAAATGACTCTCCCTGTTGCGTCACAACGCGCGTCAGACGAAATTGGAACAGCTAGATATCTTACCTTGTCTCATTATACCATGAAACGAAACGAAATTGCGGTTTTAGGTGTGAATTGTAATTTGTGTAGCTTGTCAGGTTTATCTTTGATTAAGGTAATTTTTACAAATACGAAAAAGGGATAAAAGTGCAAAAATTCAAAAAATATATGGGTATATAAGCAGGTCTTCACTCTGTTCTAAATTATTAGGTACTAATAAATAAATTTCAAAATTACATTGCTTGCTTTTAAAAAAAAAGATGTTTACCCAAAAAATTAATTGGTTACGCTAGTGTAAAGGGGTAAGAATACATCAAACATTGGAATAAGCTACAAATTATTTTTTTTAGAAAATAGAGGGGTAAGCAAGGGTTTACTGGCGCAATTACTGTATCCTTATAAACTAATAAACAACCATATAAAATTTGTTTTCGTTCCACGATACAACAACCTTTTTTTGGAAGTGAAGGATAAACACCACATTGTTATTTAAAATTTAGACGTTTGCATTTTATATGGCTGACCTATTACGTCCGTCTAATATAATTGCCCTGTTTATCTTCTTAATTAACAAAATTTCAATTTTTGTTGTAATCAAAACAAGGGAATTTTAGACGTATAATAAAAATACAAGACGATATTATACAAGAGGGTAAATCAAGTAAGCCAGGCAGGATCGGTTGATACGACATGCCCACATGCAGGAATGCACAGTTCTTCCATTTCGTATTTTTAAATTAAAACAGAATTAATTGTGTTTCTATCTAAATTTTGGACCGAATTTAAAAAATATATACAACGTTGGAGGGCCAGTACAGGGATCTCGGAAACCGTAAGGGATACGAAGTCGGTTAAATAGAGGTAAAGTTGCGCATTTACGTGCCTAATAATATGCCGTTTAGAAAGTTTTAAAATTCCGAGTAGTTCCGGAGATATCAGGAAAAACCGAAATTCTGAAAAATCGTTTCATTGTTTTCCTGGGTTTTTTTGAGATCGAATTCTAAAGTAAATTGCACTTTTGCATTGCCACTTTTCCGCTCTATCTAACAGCGTTAATTGTGTTGTAATCCGACGAGTCGTCTTCGAAGGGCCATTATCAACTTTCTTTTTTTAAATACGATCCTGTTTTTGCTGATATTGGAATTTGATAGCTTTCTTCTTCTGAATGCAACGATGTATGACATATTGTGGTTTAATGGCGTTTCGAGGGTTTTTTGAACAACATCAGGAAATTTTGGGATACGGTCCTGTATTTCTCCTAATTTTATAAATAATATCTCATATGTAAGCTCTAAATATTTACTTATGTTGGACTAGTTCAACAAATAACAACTAATTTAATAATAAACCACAAATAAGTGAACAAAATATAGAAACATTATTTCAAACTTCTGTTGATTCGGGATTTAAAAGAAAAGTAGGCGCTTGGAACAAAAAAAATTAAGATGGTGACGCGTGATTTGTTTCACTTGACATTCCCATTGTGATCGTTTGAGAGCGTTTTAAGAGGTTTTCTATTTTCCAGAAAATATGGAACATATTTTACAAATGCTGAAAACTTTGATATTCTATCGCACGTTTTATTTTATCTCAAAAAAACTATTATGTGGCAGTTAGAAGATGTTATTTGTGCTTAGAGAATAACGGAAACCATTTTGAACTCCTGATTATGTAGTTCCTTACTTTTTTCGTTGTTCGTTTTATTACTGTTTTGGAATGATTTTTGTTCACTTATTTGTGGTTTATTATTAAATTATTTGTTATTTATTGAACTAGTCCAACATAAGTAAAAATTTAGAGCTTACTTATGAGATATTATTTATAAAATTAAGAGAAATACAGGACCGTATCCCAAAAATTTCTGATGTTGTTCAAAAAACCCTCGAAACGTCATTAATCCACAATGTGTCATACATCGTTGCATTCGGAAGAAAAAAGCTATCAAGTTCCAATATCAAAAAAACAGGACCGTATTTAAAAAAAGAAAGTTGATAATGGCCCTTCGAACACGACTCGTCGGATTACAAAACAATTAACGCTGTTAGATAGAGCGGAAAAAGTGACAATGAAAAAGTGCAATTTAATTTAGAATTCGATCTCAAAAAAACCCAGGAAAACAATAAAACGATTTTTCAGAATTTCGGTTTTTCCGGATATCTCCGGAACTACTCGGAATTTTAAAACTTTCTAAACGGCATATTACTAGGCACGTAAATGCGCAACTTTACCGCCATTTAACGACTTCGTATCTCTTACGGTTTCCGAGATTCCTGTACTGGCCCTCCTTATTTTGGACACGTTGTATATTAATGTCATTATTGAATCTAATTGAATTGTATGGCACTGTAAGTATCAAAAACGACATCTTCAATATAGGTATTTAGTAACCACTGAATCCAAACCTACTCGATCAAACTCAAAATTTGGATGGTTTTAAATTTCTATATCTGTAGTTTTAGGAAAACAACAATTATGGAAGAATCCTGCATATTCTTATCTGGGTTCTCAACAGCAAGATATCAAAATGGGGTAATAATGAATATAAAAAGAGAATACAAGATGGCGGCTGTCCCAGTGTCGCTCCGCACCTGCCGACGATATTTACCCAGCCATTTACCTGCCGTGCCCATATTCAAGATGGAGATCTCACCGAAGTAACTGCCCGCCTTGAGGGTGGCCAGAACGGTCCTGCCATTATCGGCGACCACCTGGAGACGACCTCGGTTTACTATGTACATTTCTTTACCCACTTCCCCTGAAACAAAAATAAATCTATCAAAAAAAATCTGTAGTAAGTAACATTGGTTATTCAACATATTATACAAGGATAATCAAGATGTTACTTTTTTTTAATCTAATTTCAAAACAGCCTGTGCAACAATTAAGTATCAAAATTATTTCAAAATACCAGTTTTCATTTGAAGTCATCTTATTCTGTATATTTTCTTTTTGAGTTCATGTCAATACATGCATTTATTCTAAAACAAATGCAAAATGATGTTGATTAGCAATAATTTAAACTTCTCCATAATTTCTCAGGTCCGCTCTCTGCAAGTGGGGATTGACGGATTTCTCTCAGACACCTTCACCATCAATGCCGGTGTTCCTCAAGGGTCCATACTGTCTCCCACTCTCTTCTTACTCTACATTAACGACCTTCTAGTGGAAACGAAAAATCCGATATTTACTTTTGCTGACGATAGCACACTTAACTCATCTTTCTCTTTGAATGCGCAAACATCGGCTGCCGACGCACATCTTCGCAGACAGCATGAAGTATCACGCCTCAACAAAGACCTGGAAGAAATTTTGGCTTGGGGTGACAGTAACCAAGTCGAATTTAATTCTAAAAAAACCCAGGCAGCAGTTTTCTCTAAAAAGGTTAACATTACAGAACCGGAAATAGTCATGGCCGGACACGCAATCCCACTGGCTTCATCTATTAATTTGCTGGGTGTCAATCTGGGAGGAAATATGTCTTGGGATAACCACGTTGTGGCAATCGCCAAGATAGCTTCTCAGAAGCTTGGCGTACTCTTCCGAACCAGAAAGTTGTATACACCTCAACAACTTTTGACACTATACAAAGCCCAGATTCGACCATCACTAGAATACTGCTCTCATGTCTGGAGCTCTGCACCCAAACATACTCTTCGGCTACTGGATTCCATCGAAAGGAGGGCTATTCGTCTGATCGGAGACCACGAGCTGACGAAGAACCTCGACAGCCTAGAACATCGAAGACAGGTTGGGGATTTGACTCTCTTTTACAGATAGTTTCATGGAAGGTGCTCGGCTGACCTTGCCCTCTAAATTCCGCCCAGAGCGACGAATAGCAGAAATACACGACGAACCACTGCCGCCCATCCATATGTGGTTAAGCTTAGTACTCCTCGAGCTTCACTATTTAAGAATTCTTTTATCTGGAGGACTTCATCCTTGTGGAACGACCTTCCCGAGGTCGTTTTTCCCAACGAATATAACCTCCAACGATTCAAAACCAACGTGAATCGCTTTTTGCGCACACGCACCACTCCCAGAGTGCCCTAAAGGATTTTTCCTATAGTGCTTGTGTTTGATCATAAAAAAAAAAAAAAAAAAAAAAAAAAAAAAAAAAAAAGGTTATATGAATTCAGTTTGTTTTTGACATGGTGGAGATATCGTGATGGTACGAGCCGACGTAGTAGTAATTATAGGGCTAGAGGAGGCAATACGAAATATTGGGGCATATTTAAGTCAAAAATATATGTTTTAAATAAATTAGCATAATTAAGTTGTTTTTTTGGCTTTGCGTCAAGCGCATGCAGCCACTACCCAAACTCAACTATTCCTTTATGGAATATACGTCACACACAAGCTCAGTCACACCAATATCTAATCACCATTTAAGAAACCGCTATCCTACTCGAAACATATACAAACGGGGACACACTCTTCACGCCACAGGGGTCCGACTGGGCAGCTTTAACTGATAGACATACAACACTGGACCGCGGACGGGAGATTAGTAAAAGGTAAACATTGGGATACTCAAAGCCCTATAACATTCTCTCACACTTTCTTACAAATCCGATGAAAATATCGTTGATTCTGTTTTCCCGTCTTACTATAGACATTAGGCTATCGTCATTAATGGGCAAATAGTGTATTTTAGCCAGTTCTTGTACTAGATAATCAGAAGCTCTTTGGTTATGCAAACAATTAAATAACCAGTGGTTTAGATGCTTGTGCCATCACATAGACAGAGCGGGCTATCCGCAAAGTTCATCTTATTTAATAGATATCTGAGGTTGCCATGTCCGAAAATTGCTCTGACATAAGTTATGTAATACCCCCTATTAAGGGATATTTCCTGCATACTTGCCTTGGGAACCAAGGTGTTATTATTTCGGGTGTAGTGATTACAGTTACTAGCTGCATAGTTTGCATATGATTCCTTCCATGCATTCTTAATATTGACCTGAACCTGTGATATCATAGAGCTGGAGGCCGGGCATTATCATGCCTTCATGAATGGCCCGTTTGGCAAGAAGATCGACCTTGTCATTACCTACAATTCCTGCATGGCCCTTAACCCCACACCTAGAATATGAGGGGGTTCACATACACAGTTTTAGCTTTGTTCCCTATTGCTTTAATACATGACATAGAATCCGATAAGATAATATACCTAGAAGGTGTAGTATGTTGTTGTAAGTAGTCAACAGCCTGCCTAATAGCTATCATCTCCGCCGTGAATATGGAAGAGTTGAGGCCAATCTGAAAGGATCGGGCAACGTTTTCACTGGGTATATAGAATGCACATCCCACTCCATCCGGTGTTTTGGAACCATCCGTAAAGATCGGAATGGCCCCTGGTTGTTTCTTTATAATATTGTTAACTATTACATTATTGCTGTGGCTGCATTCTGTGTATTCTGGGAACATGAGATTAGTATGGCATAAGATGGAATTAAAATTCCCCATAAAAAACGGCAGATTGTCACTAGTAACTAGGTCATTCTGAAATCCTGCTATCTCAGTGTAAGCGCGAGTAAGCGGAGGAGAGTTTTTATTTGACCAATACTTGGATGTCAGGTCATCAACAGTAACGTTTGCCACCTTATTAACGAGGAACTTATTATTTAAAGAAACATTTGTTAGTAAAAATTTCTGAGCCAAGAAGAGTCTTCTCAGGTTGAGGGGTAATTTTCCAGTCTCGGCCAGCAACGCTTGCGTGGGAGTGGAGCGGAATGCTCCAGTAACTATACGCAAAGCTTTAAATTGTAACCGATCCATTTTAGTTAGTCGTGCCTTGTTTGCAGAACCGTAAAATATAGCTGCATAGTCGAGTAGTGATCGAACGTAGGCTCTATAGAACATTAGTGCTACCTTGGGCTCGGCATCCCATTGCCGCCTTGTAGTGTCTTTTAATATATTTAGTCTTTTTTTACCCTTAGCTGCTATATTATTGATATGATCTTCCCAAGTAAATTTCTGATCCAGGGTAACGCCCAAGTACCGAAAACTATTCTTCCAAGGGATATCCATGTCATCCAGCCGAATTGTCTTCCGGTAATTGAGACGATGTCTCGTGAATACGGTTACTGCCGATTTTGTGGGTGAAATGTCCAGCCCATTATTAAATGTAAAAATACATTTGACACAATTAAGTTAATAAGCATATTTAAGTAAAAATTTGCTAAGTTTGCTCTAAATGAATTTGTAATTAAGTCTTGATTAAAACAATTATTGTTTCCGCATCCTGGTAATCTTTTGTTTATCCTAATTGTATTCTAATTTCAACAATAATATGTAAAGAATAGATTACTGGTCCGTCTACACAAGAGTGTGTCGTCCAAGCTACTTTTTTTTTGTTTGTTAATTACATTTTTCTAATTAAATTAAATTTTACTTTATATTTTCATTTATTATTTTTCTAATCAACAAACATCAAAGGCAGTGAAAACGGATCGTAATTTTAATTACCCGCACCCCCACGCTGGAAGTAACCCAACCAGTTTCTACCAAAAGCAGGCCCGCTGGCAGCCTTCCCCAAGTATCAAGATTAGGATTTCTAAAGGCCCGTTTTTTCAAATATCATTATGTGGATTGTCCATTTTTCTCTCCGATCGAGAATGGAAGGTTTTATTTTATTACTCCTCCAAGGTATCAGCACAAATCAATTCCTTTAAATTAAAACTCACACTTTCAAATGATTTTGCTATCGTAAACTATACGTTAAAAGTGTTAAAACTGATAGTTGTACGAACCTAGGGTTCTCTAGAAAAATCTTATTTCTAAAGTTTATGCCTATGAACCTTGAAATATTATAAAATAATGTTATTTTTATGAATATCTTCAAGGTAAGGGGAAGAACCTTATTAGATCTTGTTTCAAAAGTTTATACCAGATGTTATTTTAAAAAAATGGTTGACGGCTTAAAACTAGGCTTAGTGATATATTTTTAACAGTTAGGTACAGTTAAACTTCAACCAAAATTGTATGTCTTGATGATCCAGAAATTGTTCTTACGTAGACTGAGATTCAATAAATTAATATTTTTTGTGGTAAATTTAACATTATCAAGTGTAATAATATGTTCTATATAACATAACGTTCCCGTTATCATTAATATCGCGCGGGTTTGCAGAAACACCACCAGACGCTAACAGAGAAAGATGTTTCCTTGTTTAATGTAATTAAACCGTAATTGAGTCTCATTTAATTTATAAGTGAAGAAATTTCAGAATTTCATGTGGGGTTTTTGCATCACCAACATAAAAATGCCCTTTACACGGTAAAAAATGTATGCACGTAAATAAATCTGTTTAGCTGCATGACCAAATTCATTCATTCACATGACCACAATGTACACTTACACCAACTTCCTGGTTTGATGAAAATTAAACTCAAAGCGAGCAATGTTTGGGCTGGATAACCGCCCATGGTCCAATGGTGGAACATTAAACAGAATATCATATCTGGAAATTTTAAACAATATGCTCTAGAAGTCCAAATGAAGGAATTCTTAAATAATGAAGTTCGAGGGATGTTAAGCTGAACCACATATGGATGGACGGCAGTGCTTCATCATATATTTCTGGTATTCGTCGCTCAGAGTCAAATCACCAACCGGTCTTCGATGTTCTAGGCTGTCAAGGTTCGTTGTTGAAGGTTGATCATGGTCTCCGATCAGAGAAATGGCTCTTCTCTCGATGTAATCCAGTGGCCAAAGATTATGTTTGGATGCAGAATTCCATACTTGAGAACAGTATTCTAGTGATGGTCGAATCTGGGTTTTGTAGAGTGTCAAAAGTTGTGAGGTGTATACAACTTTTTAGCCACAACGTGGGCCAAGACATATTTCCTCCCAGATTGACGCCCAATAAATTAATAGATGAAGCCAGTGGAATTGCTTATCATGCCATGACGATATGCGATTCTGTTATGTTAAGCTTTTTAGAGAAAACTGCTGCCTGGGTTTTCTTCGCATTAAATTCGATTTGGTTACTGTCACCCCAAGACAAGTCCAGGTCTTTGTTAAGACGTGATAGTTCATGTTGCCTGCGAAGAGTTGTGTCGGTAGCCAATGTTTGAGAATTCAAAATGGAAGATGTGACAAGTAGTTTGTCATCAAAGCAAAGCTATATTTTTGGTTCCTACTAAAATGTCGTTAATGTAAGAGGGTGGGAGACAATATCGACCCTTGAGGAACGCCGTCATTGATGGTCGAGGTGTCTAAGAGAAATTCGTCAATTTATCCGTAAATTTACACCTATACCTTTGTCGGCAGTGTTGTGACGTTTGTAGATACACGTAAGGTTAGTAATTTAACACGATAATTTCTTACTGTGTATATTTTCTTCCATTAGTTAGTAGAAATTAACGTGAAACTCATTTATTAAAATAATACAGGAAAGTGTTTTGCAAATACGCGCTCTCAAACCTTATTAGATAGAATAAGCAAGATGATGCTCCAGAATTTCGATTGGAAGTTCTAAAGTGAAATTAGGACTGAGCCGAGCTAAAGATAGGTCGTTAATTTTAATGAAAGTAATGAGCGCGGAACGAAACGTCTTAATGGGAAAGTCAGGGTGCATGTGGGAAGTTTGAACGTGTTAAAATTCGGAAACGGAATGCGTCTTTTCGGCGCTTAACGTTTTAAATTAAAGAGGATGTATTACAACACTAGAGAAACTATGCAGTATGCAGCGCTAATGGCATAGTTAATGTTATTCAGCACATTTTATAGAGAGTATGACTATTTTTTGTAAATTAAGAAAAGTGTCACCATTTATCAGGGACCTTTACATCTACGCTTCCACGATCACGGTGTTGCCAAATTTGCTAAAAAGATCCAAGTAACTATTAACTGAATTACATTACATTTCGTTTTTAACAGAAATCAATGATGACAAATTTCTACTGACTGTCCTAGATCTACCGCCTGTGTTTGAAAACGAAAGTCATATTAATTATATTGATTGCATTTGTCATGTCATGTCATTTATTTTCCAAAATATAGACACATGAGTATTTGATAGTTCGCAGGATTGTCTCCAATCTTCTCATACTTGAAATTTAGTATCTCCAGTTGTACTGATCGTATCAATGTCTGTCTACAATCGATCTCGGTGCAGTATAAATCATTAATATTTCCAAACTTTCCTTCGTGCGGAAGCGTAGTTCCGCTGCGCTTCAACAGGTCGAGCGCTTCGCTCTTCGCACGCTGGTGACTTGCGATCGAAAATATTTAATAACTACCGATCTAATAGAGGGCAATTTTGACGTAAAATGGGTTTTACAGATAAGAGGATATAGAACAAAACGATATTTTTTAAATTAGTTTAAGATGAGGGGCGAGCATATTAAAACAATTAAATTGTTATTATTTTGAATTTGATCACAATGACAATTTTTTTTAACACACTTCGAAAGCTAACGTACCAAAGTGTAAAATAAAAAATACCGACATTGATCCGATCAGTACAACTGGAGATATTAGATTTCAAGTATGAGAAGATTGTAGAAAATCCAAAAATTCATATGTTGATAGTTTGGAAAATAATTTTTTTTCAGCTAAATTCTGAAATACGTACCAACTAATTGTATATCTATAAGTTGGAAAAGAAATTTCGGGCGATTCTAAAATGTCAAATTTAAAAAGTGTGGGGTTTGTAAAAGAATATACCCATGCGTATTGTTGGAAGTTCCAACAATAATGGTGCCGTTACCTGATAATTTTAATCATTACCTTTTTTTTCCCGGTAAAATTAACCTATATCATGAACCGAATCATCTTAAAATTTCCTTATTTTACCTGACCAATCATAGTAAAACACATGTCGTTTTTCTCTCGGGAAACGATACAACAACAGTTTTTTTTTTGAATGATCTGCACTTTTAAAACGTAAAAGAAGTCCTTTTTTATTTTAAAAAGTCCATTCTCACCCAACGGCGAAGTCTTCACAAGTAAATAAGTCTTCAACACAGTCAAAAAGGTTGGTGATTTGTTTCCAGTTTTCTGATTCTTGTGATCTCAACAAGATCTTCAGTTGACAAGTTCAGTTAAAAATTACGCTGATCAAATTTTCTCCACGAATAAGTCGTACCTTTATGAAGCTGTTTATGTCCAATAATCCCCATTATTAGATGCCGAAGGTCATCCCTGACAATTACTTTGATGATGAATTGAGACGTCCCGAAGTATTACAAAAATAATTAATAATAAACCAACGCCGGCAAGTTAAAACAGATAAGTTGGGTTGATAGAATTAGAAATGGTTTAAAATATCCTTGAGAGAAATTTATAACCTTTTTTATCTACAAAATTAAGGTAATCCGTATTGTTGATAATTGATGATTCTAATTGATATTGTATTGTTCTTTTGAAAAACCATCCTGAACTTAACGGATGTTTTTTTATTTAAATTATATATTTTTTGTACTTACGCAAAACAGGACATACAAGAGTTTATCTAATTTTAGTAAATTTTTTTTTCTACTACTGTATAAATAAATCAACTTTCGGGCCGTAGCAACACGAAAGAAAACGAAAGTAAATGTTACAGTTACCTGAATATTATCCGTTGCTAGCTACGAAAGTAGGTTGCTAGCTACGAAAGTAGGTTGCTAGCTACGAAAGTAATACTTTCGGTGCCAGGCCAAAAAAACAAGAATACATTTTTTTATTGTATTTATTCAAGCGAATTAAAAAAAAATCTTACTTAATAATAAAAAGTTTATATTTATTGAAAAAACAAGTGGTATAATAACAATAATATAAAACTTAAATAACACTAATTTTTATTTATTGTCATTAAGGTTAATAGTGAAATTTGAACAGTTAGAAATATTAATTGATGGAATATTATTCAATTCAATACCTTCGCCGCATCTTATTAGAAACTCGTTATTATCCTGGACTTGGACCATACAACTATTTGTCACTCTCGCGTCGTTAGATGGAATAAAAGTAGGAGATGTCTTTTTAAATCCAAAAATCAAAACTTTATTATTTCTTCTTTTGTGAAAATTTTAGATTTTTTAGCTTCGTAACCATCATTTTTTCGTTTAATAAATGCAATAAGTTTCTTAAACTGCGAAATATCTATATTTTTGTTCACAGAAATAGTCAATTTAAGCATGGAATATTGTGACCATAAGGACGGAGGTGATAGGGCTTCAGATTTCTCTTGGAAGTACGCTAGCATTACATTTTCGTCAATTTGTGAAAGGTTTTTCTCCACGAACCATTCTAGAAACAGGTTGTACGTTTGACAGTACCTATCTTTCGACTTTACGGGTAAGAGTGAGGCACATGCCAACTCGGCCGCCTTCTGTATAGCTTCGTTTTGGTCTTGAAACAACATTTTCGACAATCGAAATTAAAAAATTCGAACTGACAGACTTTGACAGTACTCAAATACTTAGTTGTCATTGATTATTTTACAGGTGTATTTTATTATAATTTGAATAAAATCAAAGTTCATTACTTAATAATATAATTGATCAAAGAACAGTAGTAGAAAAAGTTTAATACATTACACGCTGCAAAAGCCCTTTCAGGTGCTCGGAGTTTTTTTAAATAGCCTCGGCTTCGCTACGCTTCGCTACGCTTCGCTACGCTTCGCCTCGCCTATTTAAACACACCTCGCACCAAAAAGTAAACTTTCGCAGCTTGTAATGTAAATAACTAATAATTGTGTATTGTCTGCTATTTAGAATGTCAAAACTGTCACAAAATGTCAAAACTGTCATACATACACAACAACACATTTTTCTATTTGTAAAATAAAATAAAACCAGTTTACACAGATTAAATAATATTTAAATGAACAACTAATCTTTTTTATTTACCGCAGTAACCACCCTTTTGAGATAACAGTCTAAATTACCTGACCAACAATTAAATAAGTTGGGCACCCTGTTTTTAATTGTCTAGAATTAATAATTTTTTCTACACGTGTGTATTTCTTAAACTTTCTACTCGTAAAATAATTTATAGTTGTCTAATAATATCAAATTATAATATTTTAGAGAAATCACGGTGGCAACGCTGTGTGGTCGTAATTAAAAACCTGCACTGTAATTTATGGTTTTTAGGTTATTATTAGACAAACATTATTGTACGGACGCTTCTTTTAGTAGAATGATTAGGGGCCCGTCGTCTACTCATCCCAGAAGGATAAACCACGAGGGCTGCAAATATTTTTTAAAAACGTCCCTCTTCACAATAAAATCAACGTGTCTTACAGTTTTTTAATATTATTTACTAGAGGCGATATATTAAGGGTGGGAAGCCAGTGCTGCTGGCTGGAAATCGCGTTAAAGTTACGAGAGTGAATATTAAACTAATGGTCAGAAGAATAACTATTTCCTAATTAATAACTCTTGGAGATATTTCCATCAATCCCTGGGAGTTGCGCTCGAGATAATTAACTCCCTAATGTCTAAGTTGTTAATTTCACCCCATAGCAATTAACAATTTAATTAAACCTCTTTAACTAAATTGTTGGGATTCAGTTGATCCAATGGAAAAGTTTCAGTGCAATTACTTACTTTTGCAATTGCGTTAATATTAAATTTTGGTTAATAAACTCTACTTATCGTCTAATTATTATGATTATATAAGCAGCTCTAAAAGTTTAATAAATATACCAGGAAAGGACAGGTATCATAATTTATTCTATTTGAGTAGTAGTTTTTAAAAATGTAAATTGTATTTAAAACGTTTTTTAGGCGGTGAATTTGTCCCTCGTAATGAATTGGAGAGGGTGTCGCCCAGAGTATCTATCTACAGAATCATTCTACTAAAAGAGGAGTCACAATAATGCTTATTTAAATAATAATAACTTAAAACTCAATAGTCGAGGGATTAGAGGGTTTCTCCGAGAAATTCTTTACCCCCTACTGCGCATGATCATCATCTGACATACGTCGTCTGTCATATGCCAAATGTCATCTGCCAAGCATCATCTATCATAGCAAATAAGATCTAATTAAGTCCACTTTTGGCACAAGATTTCTTCTTTCTCAAAAAATAATAAATCGTGGTGTTATTGGAAAGAGATTTAAATAACCTTTAAAATTATGTGCAACTTGATCCCCTTCCCATTTAAGATTATAAGGGTCATCGACATCTACCTACTCCTTCCAGGGTGTTAAACCGGGAAGGCTGCAAATATTATTTGAAAGCGTTCCCTTTTACAATAAAATGGACCTAACAATAATTATTATTTTCAGTTTTTCGGAAAAAAAGCTTGTTATATAAATACGACTCACATTAGGAACATTTGTAACATAAAAAATTTGCAAAATTCTAAATCAAACTCTTTTGAAGTATAGTATCAAAACGAAAGAGCTTAAACGAAGAAATCGAAAAGTCAACAGTTTTAAGACAGTTAACATTGAAAATAGAAATATTTCTCTGTGCTTAAATTTGAATCTTTTATTAACAACTTTGCCGATAAAATTAAATTTACTGGATTTTCAAATTGAGAAATCCTTTGACGTAATTATATTTAACCTCGCTTCTTATTAATTAATTTAAAAATTCAGGTTGAAAGCTTAGAAAATTACATTTCACATAATAATTTCCATTAGCTAACTTTCCAATTTCAGCTAAATCCGGGATGAGTTAAAAGCCTAAATAATAACGGTTTTGGAGTAGTAGAATAATTTAACAACTTAGATTAGTTAGTTCGTTATCCGCATTATTAATTCCTGGCTTCGATTAAATACCATGGTCAGTAATACCGTATTTTACCAGAGGCCTAGTTTATAACAATTCAAATTGGGATTAATGTTTCTCACTTTTTCTTAAAACTAATTTTTTAAATCTTATTTTGAATAATATTTAATGGCCGCAACATTCCTAGTACTAGTACCTATTCTATCCATCATCTATAGTTCGTGACCAAAACTGATGGCAGTGACGTAGCAGTCAAAACCATCAATGATATCACAGCATTTTGGTAGTTTCCATGGTTTCAACTGTCACGTCACTGCCATCCAGCCCGGTGAGACTGCTTACGGGGGGGGGGGGGGGGGATCGAAACACGTAAGAAGGCCTTGGAAGTGATGCTAAGCCTACTCTGCTCTATGCGCTCACAAGTAACCTACTTTTATATATCTGTTTCACTCATTTAAGCGTCAATATCAGACTTACGTAGAGTTAATATGAAATGCCAAAAAGTGATTTTTTATGCAGGCGACTTGATCCTGGTCATATTTGTCTCACTTTACTGAATTAGGGAAGGTTGCTGTAGACAGAGACAGGCATAGAACAAACCCGAACAGCACGAATTGTTTCTAATCTTTTCACGAGAAACGTCGTTTCCTTTTTGGTGCAAGTGAGTAATTTGTAATTGAAATATTAATTTAGTCATCTTTACTGAGAGTAAGCATCAATAATAATTTATTTTCCTAAATCATATGGGGCCCAAACATATGCTTGGACTTGAAGCTTGAAATATTTGCTAGAACCTAGAGCCCAGTTGAACATGGTAAAATATTTTATGTAAATTATGATTTACTTCCTATTTTTTAATAAAACTACTTACAAGCGTATTTCTGAAGTTTAATTTCTCATTTGTAGTTACGTTACTAGTTCAATAAATGATATAAGAGTGTGTAAGGATTATTTTAAAGTGATATTTACAGCTTAAAACATGTCAGAATCCTAATATTTGATTTTCACTACTTAGTAAATCAAATAAAAGGGTTTTGAATGTTTCTTGTTGGTTAAATGTCACTTTAAAATATTGACAGTAATAAAAATTTGGACAAAAGTGACATTTGAAAAGCACGTGCGTTTGTCAGCTGATGCCAGAAGTAATGGATGCCGGGTTTGTTCGATTGTTCATACCTGCTTCGATTTGTTAACACGGTTGTTTGTCTTCTTCCTGTTTATAAGTATTCGTTGCTACAGGTATCACTCTTTAATGTCTATGCATCAAATAATATCACAAATAAAATAAATTATGGATTCAAAAAGCATTAATTTTAATTAATGACAATTCAATTTTTATCTGACAAAATATTTAACCTTTTATCTCACAAAATATTGTGCATTATTCAATAAATGAACTGTTAGATAAATCATTCCTGTCTTGATAAGTTAGCTTTAGTCTAGTTTTAAAGTTAAGCCCTATTCAGTTATTTACAATATACAGGCTTCATTTTTCGTAGCTTGAAAGTGCTTGTAACTTAATTACCGCCAGTCGCTGTTATCTGATTATCCAAACTTTCAAGTTTCGTGATTTAAACTCACTAAGAAACTTATAGCGAAGTTCTTTTGTGACTGCATTCATGTGATTGAAAACTACGTTCGAGACGGACAACATTATTATTATTATTCAAGTTTCAAATTATATATTATATCTCATTTTTAATTAAAAAAATACGTAAAATTAGTCCCGCCGCATAATATAGCAACAGACAGCATGACATTGTGAAGTGCGGGATTTTCTGGTCTCTCTATGAAACATCGGTGCTTGTGTCGTGGTCTCGCCATGAACAAATACGACTCGGCTCTGGCGATTCAGGTCCGCGCCCAAAGTTTTTCAACCCAATTACTATATAATGTACGTAAAAAAGCTACAACACAATTTCTATGGAACTATTGTCATCGCATTCCACGGTAGATTTCCAGGGAAGAACACAACCCAACATTCTTGCAGTTCAATCCGAAATGACCGAAATCGTGTTCCGTCAGCGTCCCGTCAAACGAATCTTGAAAGGTCTCGACGTCAAGGAAGCTTCTGGTCCAGACGAAATTCCTGTTATAGTTCTCAAGAGATGCGCCGATGAACTAACACCAGCATTTTGTAGACTTTTTAACTTATCCTACAAGCAGCATGTAATGGAGAAAGCTATTAACCAACATCTTCTAAAGTGCCTGGAAGGCTTCAACATTATCAGCGATCATCAATATGGTTTACGGAAGTCCAGATCAACTGGAGATCTTCTAGCCTATATCACCCATATTTGGAACAACGCAATCGAACATCATGGGGAGTCTCGGGCTGTTGCACTGGACATTTCTAAAGCCTTTGATCGTGTTTGGCATGAGGGACTTCTAAGTAAACTGCGATCCTATGGTATGCCCAGTCGATTCTGTGCATGGTTGTCTAGCTTTCTTAAGGACCGCTCTCTGCAAGTGGCAATTGACGGATTTCTCTCAGACACATTTACCATCAATGCCGGTCCTCAAAGGTCCATATTGTCTCCCACTCTCTTCTTACTCTACATTACCGACCTTCTAGTGAAAACGACAAATCCGATATTTAGTTTTGCTCATGATAGCACACTTATCTCATCTTTCTCTTTGAATGCACAAACATCGGCTGCCGATGCACATATTCGCAGACAGCATGAAGTATCACGCGTCAACAAAGACCTGGAAGAAATTTTGGCTTGGGGTGACAGTAACCAAGTCGAATTTAACGCTAAGAAATCCAGGAAACAGTTTTCTCTAAAAAGGCTAACATTACATAACCCGATATGGTCGTGGACGGACACGCATCTATTAATTTGCTGGGCGTCAATTTGGGAGGAAATATGTCTTGGCATAACCACGTTGTGGCAATCGCCAAGATAGCTTCTCAGAAACTTGGTGTACTCTCATCATTAGAGTACTGCTCTCATGTCTGGAGCTCTGCACCCAAACATACCTTCAGCTACTGGACTCCATCGAAAGGAGAGCCATTCGTCTGATTGGTGACCACGAGCTGACGAAGAACCTCGACAGCCTAGAACATCGGAGACAGGTTGGGGATTTGACTCTCTTTTACAGATATTTTCATGGAAAATGCTCGGCTGTCCTTGCCCTCTTAATTCCGCCCAGAGCGACGATTAGCAGAAATACACGACGAACCACTGCCGCCCATCCATATGTGGTTAAGCTTAGTACTCCTCGAACTTCATTATTTAAAAATTCTTTCATCTGGCGGACTTCATCCTTGTGGAACGACCTTCCCGAGGTCGTTTTTCCCAACGAATATAACCTCCAACGATTCAAAACCAACGTGAATCGCTTTTTGCGCACACGCACCACTCCCTGAGTGCCCTAAAGGGTTTTTCCTATAGTGCTTGTGTTTGATCATAAAAAAAATTGTTACGTAGAAAAAATTACGTTCAATAGTTTTCAAGAAAAATACCAAATTTGTTTGAAATGGGTCACCATATATATTTTTTAATAATGCAATTTAGTTTTTAACAAGCACCACCACGTACTTCATTAAACAATTTAACTCAAATTGAAACCCATTTATTAGCACTTTATTAAGAAACAGACACCCCTGTATAGTAGGGGGGGTTGAACGTCATCCAATAATCTAGATTAATAATTGAGAATAAAACAGACAATCGGATAAGTTTACTTACCTTTCCTACAAATATAATCTCCAGGTGAAAACAAAACCGGCCGCAACCTCAGCACCAATTCGCACAGAAACCCCGCCTCCGTGTTTTGGAAGATTTCCACCCTCTTCAGGGTATCCAGATGGACGTTGATCGCTATCTCAGCTTTAAGCTTGTCCGGCAAACAGGACACTGCTTTCTCTTCGTCGGAACATTTCTGCGTCAGCCATAGATAGTCGAACCACTTGATCACTTTAACTTGGAGGTGGCTGGGCACTCTGCGCATGCGCATGTATGTCTTGACGCCATCAAGTTTAGCTGAAATAGAAAAAAGTATGTTTAAAATCATTTTAAAAATCACTTTAATCTACTTGTGCTTAAAGTATGGCTTTCCTATTGTTATATAGGTTGTCCCACCGAGAACCGCCTTGATTCGTATATGAAAAACTATACATAGGAAAATTTTTAAAATTGGACAGCATGGTAATGTTGATGGGGGGCAACTCACCTTAAATATTTGGTGGTCCTTCCTGTTATACCGGAAGTCGGTGTCAATGTGTTTATTTTAATACCCTATATATTATTGCATTCTTGGATTCTAAGATTCTAGGAAGATTTCATATATCATGACCCATAAATATAAACGTGTTTGACATATTTAAGGTTTCATGTCTAAAATTACATTTGCAGGCGTTATAATAATTATTAATATTGCCTAGCATTTATTATTTAAGATTTTATGTAATATTTTGATAATTAAAAGTACAGTGTGTTCCAAAAATAAGATTAAAAATGAAATTGAGAAATCGGCAAAAACCTACAATTTCAACTGGAAACATCCAACTTTTCTAATTATTTTCTATTTAGTTGTCTATTCTGAAAATTTTTCGTTGTCGAAATATAGCCAATTTAATACTTTTATATCGCGATTTTGCTGCGGATTTTAAGTTGTTACTCCTAGTTGGCTATGACAGCGTTGAAAAACAGTCTACAGAAATGTATGGAGCTCTCACTATATTAATTTGGCAATATTTCGAAAACTAAAAATTATTGGAATACACAACTTTACACTTACCCTTATTTTTAATGTTTCCGCATTTGAAAATGTTGATTTATTGCAGTTTTCTCAATTTCATTTTTAATCCTATTTTTTGAACACCCTGTCATAATAGTTTAAAAAATATTATAAAAAAATCTTAAAGCTGGTTTTTTTCAACAAGGCATCTGACCCAAATTATATAATAAAAGCTTGCAAATAGATCATTTTTACTAGTTATTTATCTGAAATACCTATACTCGGAAATATATAATATGCTGACGGTGTCCGTCAACTAATTTCTAGTCACAACTATAAAACAACATAACCTAAAAATAATAGAAATATCTTCCAGTTTATGCTCTATTTCTAAAGTTTTATTCAATAAAGTACTATTTTTATTTTTAATTCAATATACCTAGTATTATACATATTACTTTATATATACATATTTATAGTTACTGTAGACATTTCCTGGGCATTAATTGTTATTCCTGTCAGGTTCTGTGTCGGCACAATATTTTGTTCAATAGCATGATTTATTATTTTGTTCAATATATTGAACTTTGTTCTGCTCGCACCATAACTCAAAGTTTTGCATATTCTTTTTAAAAGTTTTTCTAGATTAGTTTCTCCAATTTCTCGTATTTCTGATGGCGTACAACTTTCTTCCTGACTCATTTTTATTAACTTTAATAATAATATATTTATTTTTGTTGTGTTCAATTGTTTCTATCATGGCATATTTGATACTTGTAACATTTGATTAAATTGTGAAAGTATTGCCAACCCAAAAAGAAAATATTAATTCAAATGGACAAAATCTACTATATTTTTTTAAGTTTTTCAGACTTTAAAGACCCAAATAGAAAAAGTATTATAAAATACACGGTTTATAAGACAATTAAAGCACTTGTACTTTAGAAAACTCCCCGCTTCGCGGGTCGTTTTCTAAATTAAACGCGTGCTCTAAAGTAATGTCGTAATGTCGAACAAACCCGAACAAACCCGATAAAACTCCATTGCACTCAATAAAATATAATTTATGGTCTCGATGGGATGATTAATTTTGCGGTCAACAAAATGCTAAAATTTCATCTGTTTGCGAAACATTAAATTTTTAATAAACAGCGTTAAATCGACCCCACGACGACATATGTTTTAGTCAGTTATGGATGTGATTAATTTTTTAATATTCACGAAAATATTACATTGTACGGATTGGAACAAGGGAAAATAGAAACATTGATACTCGTAAAGGTAGTAAGTCGTAGTAACAAAAAGTCGAAACTCTTCGAATAAGAGCCTGAGCTCATTTTTTTCTTGTGGTTAGTTTTTAAACTATCAAATTGATATTTGGCACAGGGACCAGGGACCATTCTGTTATAAAAATGTTTCTCTACTGTGCCACCAGAGCCCACTTTACCTGAAACTCAAATTTAATTTTTGACATATATTTTCTGTTTTGACAGTCATTGAGAAAAAAAGACATGTCATTTTAAAAACAGAAGAATATCTAATAAAACAAGATCTTCTTCATTCGAGTCGATAAACAGCAGCGTTGAGACGCAAAACTGGAATTATCAAAAGTAGCAGGAAAATCATTTCGACTTTTTATTATACCGAGTGATGCATCGTTGAGTTGAATATAGGAAATCCCTTGTAAATTGTTAGGTGGGTGAATATTGGCTTCCCTGTACATTTTATAGGAAAACTGCATTATAACTTCGTGAAGAGGTCGACATGGTAAACCCACGTGCCGAGTTTGAATACATTTTGGTGAGCCAATCCTAAGCTATTCAATTAAACGTGATGGCAAACCCACGGAACTCTCATAGTTCGGATAATATAGCAAACACCAGCAAATAATTTCTATGACGCTGTTGCCAAAAATTGACGTGACCCGAACATAAGGAATATTGTTACTGATACTAATTTTCGTTTTCTCAATGTCAAAATCTGGGGTTTGCTATACTACTTGAACTATGAGAATTTCGTGGTTTTGAGATCACGTTTTATTGAAAAACTTAGGATTGGCACCAAAATATATTCAAACTCGGCAAATGAGTATACCATGTCGACCAATTCAAAAATGCTATAATGCAGTTTTTGTATAAAATGTACAGAGGAACCAATATATAGCCACCTGAAGAATTACAATGGATTTCCTATGCTCAAGTCAACAAAACATCACCATGGAATTTGTTCGGTCTAGCAAAGAACAGATTGTATTTTAGCTGAACATTTTTTGTAAATAGCTGCATTGTTAAAACTACCATTCTACTTAATAAGATAAATTTAAAATATCGTCAACGTTCTACTAAAAACTTTGCGATTATCATCATTAAAATTATTTAAATAGGCATAAAAACTTTTGGATTTTCATTCTAGTACTTAATCATCCAACTTTAAAAACAAAGTTGATAAAATAAAACGATATAGCACCAGCTTAGAAGTTCGCTTTCCGTTAAAAGCATCGATAAGGGAGTTTTAAAAAGTGTCTTTAATACCTAGTTTTTAACGATTTTTTAATTTCCATTGAATCTATTATGAGAACTAGAAGAAAAGTTTTAAAAATTTCAAAGTGGATAAATACGGCTCTTAAGAGGTTGGTACTTAACAGCTATGTATAAAAACCATAGACATAGTTACCTAATATAAAAGGGATGTTTACATTTTGTCCCGATCAAATATCGTTTTTAACAGAAATCAATTACGACAATTTTTAAAGCCAACATGATTTGTAAACAAATGGCGTTGTATAAATGGAATTATGTTATCTCCTTTTTATATTACACAGGGTGTTATGGAAATAACTTATTATATTGTGTCCTAGACAAAGTCTACATACTTTTTAGTAATCGAATATCTAAACACTAAGGTAAAAACCCTTTTTACCTTAATCTGGTTTTAATTAGCAACAACATAGGACACTAGAGTAAACTACAGTGATGTCAGATCGCACCGCGTGTCTCTCCCTTGCTTGGATAACCGCCGCATGCATATTTATATGTTTAACCTTCGTATCGTTGCTTCAGTATGTTTCGATACTCGGTGTTCGGACGCGGTTCCACCTGTTTGATGTATACGAATTATAAACGTTTTGTTAGTTGTAGCATTCATTACCCGATTCTTTTTCTGTTATTCATAATAATAAATGTTGTGATGTGATTTCAAAATTTGTGATATTATCTACTGTTGGTTCTGTTACAAAATATACACCTTGTGTTTTATTTTCTTATGGAATTTAATTATAAAACGGATTATTTTAAAACAAGATCAAATGTAAGAGAGTATGTACCTTAAATTTGTAGTTTATATTTCTAAAAAGTTTGAAAAAGAAGTGATAACGCGGGTCAAAGACGTCACAAACAAAAAATGAACACGTGCGTTTACAATTCTGTGTTGTAATATGACAACACCGCCTACAATGCGCCGACCTCTTTTGAGACTTGAGACTGTCTCAATAAATTATTGATTGCGAACGTCATCAGTAGCGGCCACGTAAATGTAAAGATTTCATATAAAGTGTATATTGCGCTTAATAATTCAAAGCGCCATTTATGGTTATTTTTCTTCAATTTATTTTCATCTCAGGATTTGCCGGTTTAAATATAATAGGCTGTATGTAATACCCTATATGTTCATGGTAAAAGCCATTGATATTATTGCCCTCTACAGGTAAAACAATATAAATATTATCTAGGCGATGGAAGATGCATCTTTTTACGTACATACGTGAAAGAGTATACTTGGATGTAGAGCTCCAGATATGCGTGCAGTATTCTAGTGATGGTCAAACTTGAGCTTTACAGACAGCACACCTAAGAATTATGTCTCTTTGGGGAAATATCGACGCAAACGGTATTTTACTGCGAATTACGAACAAACCCGATAACATGTAATGTTCTATAATATTTATTTGCTATGAAGGCAATAATTTAACAGGAAAATATCTTCCTGCGAGCTTAATAATGTTTGAAGTCCATATTTTTCAGTAAATAAAAAGGTATTCATATCTCCTTTGCAATTTACTTTTCAATTTTCGCTGAGCGACGGAAAAAATATAATAAAGTTCCTTTATAATTTTAAAATACAATTTAAAAATTCCGAAAAGTCCTCTCCTTTTGGAATGATGAGTAAATACAGAATGAAACAGTGAAGTAAGGATGATAACGGTTGAATTATTCATAACACAAATAAAAAACGGTTTTGCATTCTACTTTCGTTTAAATATTTCCTTTATTATCGAGTCTTTGAGGGAAAGGAATTTCGGGAATAATGGAGGTACTTATCATGGCATTTAATTTGAAAAAATAATGGTTCGATGGACACTATACAGGATGAGTCAGGAGGAACAGATCAAACATAAATAGTGTCCTTATTCGATTTTCGTTTGTTTTCAAGTTAATAAGCAAAGTTTCAAACATTGACATTTTTTTTAATCATAGCGGTCTTTTAGTAAATATTCAAAAATATCACCATTGACCTCTAAACATTATCTGTCTACGAACAGCGCCTGTTGCTCTCCTGATTGCTTCATATCTTTCTTTACTATCGGCTGCAGTATTTCTAATACGTCGCATTAAACCTATTCTTGAATCAGACATTGTTTAGGTTCCATTATTTTTGTATTTTCATTTATTAAATCTCAATCGCAAATTATCTGCGCAGTGTCAGAAAATGTTGTTTTGAATTCTCTCCCGCGTATATCGCGATATAGCACGTGACTCTTTGACCGGCTATCGCCAGTACGCAGCTCACGTTGCCCCTGAATTTTTTTTTTAATTTTAAATTCACCATCATATTATCTCCTCGACCAGTAATATATACCCAAACCCCAACACTCTTTTTGTATACTATATGAAATGACTACATATGAAATTACTTATTATATTTAAATGGGTGACTCCTTGGGTGTCCTAGAGAAAGTCTACATGCTTTTTCTTTTTAATCGAATATCTAAATATAAAGGTAAAAACCCTTTTTACCCACATAATGTTGCGCCGTTCCACCTGAATTCAGTTAGCAACAATGTATGTCACTAGAGTCTACTAACAGTGTTGTCAGATCACACCGCATGTTTCGCCCTTGCTTGGATACCTGCCGCGCGCGGCTATCGTTGCTTCAGTATGTTTCGAGACTCGGGGGTGAAATGATGCTGTCGGGGTTCCACGTGCTTGATACATACGAATTTTAAACATTTTGTTAGTTGTAGCATTGCCCGATTTTTTTTCTGTTTTGAAATAATTCATAATAAGTCGTGATGTGATATTACCTATTATTGGTCTTGTTGCAAAACATACTTTTGTGTTTTTTTTTCTATGGAATTTAATTATAAAACGGATTATAAGCTCGAAGGTAAGAGAGTATGTACCAAAATTGTAGTATTTTTTTTTTCTTCTAATAGGTTTGAAAAAGAAGTGATAACGCTGGTCAAAGACGTCTTGTTGCGAAAAACTGAACACGTGCGTTTACAATTCTGTGTTGCAATATATGACAATATCGTCTCAATAAACTATTGATTGCGAACGTCCTCAGTAGCGGCCACGTAGAATTTCAGTTTCACATGCATATTTCGTACAATAATTCAAAGCGCCATTTAAGGTTATATTTCTATAAATTATTTTCATCTCAGGATTTTCCGGCTTAAATATAATAAGTAATTTCCATAACACGCTATATTTTCTGGTATAAAAATAATGAAATCCAAGATTAATGTGAATTTTTGTCTATAATAAACTTTTTTTTTTGAATTTTTAATTTTTGTACTTTTGTTTATTATTTTCATTTTTATATTTTTTGTATACTTTAGTTTAAATAATGAAATTTATTAAATTTTCTTAAAACCTCGACAAACACATGGTATAAATATGTGATTTTTGTCGAATAAACTTTCATTTCGTATTTTCTTTTCACTTTTTTTTTATTTACTTAATATTTCCAATTTATATTTTAAAACTTATTAATGTAGTTTTTAATCACTATTAATTATTACGGGTTTTCTAAGTTTGAAGCCAAAAAAATCAAAAAATAGCCGCACCCAGATCTTGAGGTAGTAGTAGATATAGCAGCACTCAAGGGGGTTAAGGGTAGGAAATCTTCAAATAGACACCCAGTATATTATTAAATAACAATAATGCGGAAAATAACTATCATTACATATTCAAATTTTAATTATAGCTGATGCGAATGAACAGTCGGTAATTATTAGAATATAGTGTTCGGAAAATGTAATAACATATTGCGGAAAATAATACAATAGATTTAAATTAAATTACACGATAATGGTTTTAAAATAAAATAAAAACGTTTGTCGACCATTTATCAATATAATCATAAGCATGTCATATAATTTATGGGTACCCCAATTACATATACAGGATGTATTATTTTACTGGTTTATTCGTGGAACAAGTCGAAAAGTTGATTACACGTATGACACTGATATTTTCGAAACAATTATTTTATCTTTGTTTTGGTAAAAATTGTCGTGGTACAGCCACTTGGTTAAGAAAACCCATTTTCGGATAAAAATGTATTGTTTTATATTATAATCGTCTATACCGACGTCTATACTAAAATTTAGTGTAATAACTCGAACTGGTTTCGAAAGTTTTGATAAAAACTAAAAAAAATTAGGCTATGTTGCCGTTAGTTGTGTTGTAAAAATCGTTAACAGAAAAGAATTATGTAATTTCCAATTACAAGAAATAAGCTTACCAGTAATATAATAAATGTTGATGTTATACATAGTGTTATCACATCAACCTAGATAAACGCGAAGATGTGTAAAAATGAACATTTTCTACAATATTTAAATGAATAAAATAAAGCTCTATTCGTTGGCTTCAGATATATGGCAACGCTGTAGTCACGGTTTGTTTGTTGTTAAGCGGCGAACCCATGCAATATTTTTCCATATCCTTTCATTAAGCTAACAAGAAATAATTAGGTCAAAATTGGCTAAAGTGTAAATAAATTCAAGAAAATTTGTTTCATAAAATACAGGGTGTTATGGAAATGACTTATTATATTTAAACCGGTAAATCCTGAGATGAAAAGAAATTAAAGAAAAATAACCTTAAATGGCGCTTTGAATTATTGTACGAAATATACACTTTCTATGAAATCTGAAAATTTACGTGGCCACTACTGGGGACGCTCGCAATCAATAGTTTATTGAGACGGTCTTGTCATATATTGTAACACAGAATTGTGCGCACGTGTTCAGTTTTTGACAACAAGCCGTCTTTGACCCGCGTTATCACTTCGTTTTCAAACTTTTTAGAAAAAAAATACTACAATTTTAAGGTACATACTCTCTTACCTTCGATCTTATAATCCGTTTTATAATTAAATTCCACAAAAATAAAACACAAAAAGTATGTTTTGCAACAGAACCAACAATAGGTACTATTACACAAATTTGAAATCACATCACAATATTTCTTATTATGAATTATTTCACAACCGAAAAAAAATCGGGTAATGCTACAACTAACAAAACGTTTAAAATTCGTATACATCAAGCAAGTGGAACCCTCGACAGCGTCATTCCACTCCCGAGTCTCAAAACATACTGAAGCAATGATGGGCGCGGGCGGCAGGTATCCAAGCAAGAGCGAAACATGCGGTGTGATCTAACAACACTGTTAGTATACTCTAGTGGCCCACATTGTTGCTAACTGAATCCAGATGGAACGGCGCGATAGTATGTGGGTAAAAAGGATTTTTACCTTAGTATTTAGATATTCGATTAAAAAAAAGTATGTAGACTTTCTCTAGGACACCCTAGGAGTCACCCATTTAAATATAATAAGTTATTTCCATAACGCCATGTATATAATTAAATGTGTTTTATCAAATTTGCAATCCTACACTAAAACAAATCTTCATTAATTTAATTTTATTTCTTAAGTAGTTCCGCTCTTCGTAGCGCCGTTAAAATGCACAGAAATTTGTCTCTACAGTGGCGTGAAACGCGGGGAGAAAATTTTGTGTTTATTAGATTCAATTTTAGTTTAGTAGTTTATACCGGGCGTTGGCGTTTTGCTAATAATCTTTTTCTATCAATTACGGATCAGACAATAATTAGAAATAAACATTTGAAGAGTCTACCAAAATCAATCGTGTCAAATATTTACAACCTATATAAAGAATATATAATAATTAGATAATAATATCCGTCAGAATGATATTTAAAAAGAAAACTATAGGTTTGAATATTCCAAGAATCCAACTGCGAAATCAATACAGTGTATTGATTTATTTTCCACCGCGTCTACAGCGTTGCCACATATCTGAATACAATGAATAGGGATTTATTTTATTCATTTAAATATTGAAAATTATCTTTTCTACATTTTCGCGTTTGTCTAGGTTGATTTGATACAAACACAGGCATAACGTGGTACTAAAATTGATTATGTTACTGGTAAGTTTAGTTGTTCTAATTGGAAATTACATTATTCTTTTATGTTAAAGATTTTTACAACACAACACAACTAACGATAGCATAGCCTAAGTTTTTCCTCGCTTTCCTCCTGACGTTCAGCAACGGCTGGGCATACAATACAGCGCGCGCGTGCCTCTGACAGTTTGTAACTATTCCCGACTGCTCCTCGAACGAACCTAATATAATATTTTCCAATCCCATAATATGAGTTATGATAGTTAGGCGCCATAAAACACACCAGAGACAATCGACGGCTATGCGGCATTCCTACGGCATCAACAGACTGCGCTGCCGAATTCAATGTCATTTTTCTCGCGCGCGGCGCTCCACTTGCTACGCCGAATGTAGGCCACCGGGCTATTTTTAGCAACACGGGGGCATCGATCGGGGGCCCCGGCGCCCACTGCGGCTATTTCAGGAATGGCTTACTGCAAATAACTTTGCTCGCAGGGGTTATCTATATGATCTGTATAGGGGGCGGCCGATAAATCATTTCTTTGATATGAGAATACCCTAAATACATATATTTTTTAAATCTAGCATCTAAAGGGTTGGGTAAAGATCACGAAAATGGCACGTGGCGCCGGCCATTGGGAACACGTGTTCAATTGACAAGTATTTCACCTGTTAAGCCGGGTTCAGACGAAATAACAGAGCAAGATCATGTTTATATGAATATGCACGTGTTTAGTTGATATTTTATTCTCTAATCGAATTACAATACAAATGAAAGTCCTCTCTTCACTATTATATATTATGTGTGCGAGCAGTAAGAAGCCGCTCTGGCGGTCAGAGAATAAAATATGAACTAAAAGTTTAGAAACACATATTGTTTGCCCAGTCGTATTTGAACGTTTCAGTATGAAAAGCGGGAAAATGTAAATAAATTCAAGATAATTTCTTATACCGACTCATTACACAGTGTGAATGATGGTAGATGGCCTATTAGACGTTTATGGAGAACTAGTCATCGGATCACTTTGAAAATTTGGAAGCTTATAGAAGCGGACATGATCTCTCTTTTAAAAATATTTTTAGCCATGCAGTGTTGCCGCTTCTACTTGAGAGTATTAGCAACTTTGATAATTTAAACGGAACACCCTGTGTATTATTTTTGTTTTAGAATCCTTATTAATTTCTTAATAACTTTCCTTAATATTGTCCTATACCTATTTGTTATAGTTCTCGAGATAATAAATTTTTTTTTCGGAAAACATGTCCTACAAAAAGTGATGATATTTTTAAACTCTGACAAATTAAAGCACTGAAATTTGGTATGGAGTCTGGTTATATCCAGAGGCCTTTCACCCTCTTTCCAAATATTATTTATTATAGTACAGGGTGTTTCAAAATACAAATATTTTGATGGTTTGGAAAAATGGTAAATAGTACGTTTTTTTAAATGAAATACCCTATATATTATCTGTTGTCCTAAAAGCTATTGAAATTGTCTATCTTCCTATGTATAATATTACTATACCTATCTTGAACAGTTTTTGACTTATTTATTTAGCAAAATTAATTATTACAGATAACAATCACACTTTTTAGATCAATTTGGCAAGTAGCCAATGGAAATTGTTTTGTAATGGTTGACATTTTGCTGTTATTCATTCAGTCCTGTTGTGAGTTGGTGTATTTAAATATGAATTTATTTATTTTACATGGTCAGTGTTTCATTTCGAAAATTTTGGATCATGCTTGAAAGCATCCAGAAATTTACCTAGACCTATAACTATGACTAGATCTCCATAAACGTCTAATATGCCATCCACCATCAATCACCCTGTAGGTTTCATAAAATATATTATAATGAAATGTGTTGTATCAAATTTGTTATCCTACACTAAAACAAAAATTTCATTACTTTCATTTTAGTTCTAATGTTATTCCGCTCTTCGTAGCGCCGTTAAAACGCACAGAAATTTGTCTATACAGTGGCGTAAAACGCGGGGAAAAAATTTTGTGTTTGATACTGGCTGCTAATATTTTTTCTCTATCAATTATGTGATAGATCAGACAATCATTAGAAATATACATTCGACACGTCGAACAAAATAAACCGTGGAACGTATGAAAAGAAGAGGGGACTAGTAATTAAATAACAACACCAGTCAGAATGACATTTTGAGAATTTTCCCGAACAAAACCAATATAATATTTTATGACAAGCCATTGGCTATCATCGTGTAACAGTGAGTAGTGATAGATGAGGAGTTCACCATCACCCCTTACCCGGGTGAACATCTCATCATAGGTCTTAAGATATCGAGCTGACGTCACTAGAGTATACGTAAGGCTTGCTGCAATCAGTGAAAATATGATAGCTGTTAATGGCCATTTGCAATATTAAACAGCTAATAAATATATAAATAAATAATTGAAAGCTCAAAATGTAATACCTCAGAAATTCAAATCATAAAACAGAATATAACTGCCATTAAAGTTTGGTAATACATTCAAAACGCTTCGGATTTCAGCATCAAACTTTATCCATACGCAGAGCTAAAAACCTCATAGGTAGTTTGAAATTTAGAAGCGTTTAGGACGTCGAAGATCGTTATTTAGTTTTGTTATAGGATTTGAAATTGGAAACGGCCTCATTTTTAGCTTTCTAATAAAATCATGTATACGCTTTATCTAGCTGTAACAGTTTATATTTACGGGGATGGCATTCACAACACAAGAAGAAAATTTAACAACATAATCACAAATTTATGTCTTGTATACGTTAAAAGTGTCTTTGGCACAATTTAATTTGGCAACTGATTTTATTAGCTTGCTATGGTTCCTTTATTGGAAACCTCCACGAAACATAGACTGCTATTTGAAGAAAAGTCAATTTTTTCGAATGGAAGCATATTGGCTCACTCGAGCAAAAAGATAGAGCATTTTTTTTTCAACAATTTGATATCACACACCCTTATATTAAGTTAAAATATAAATAATTTATTAAAAATACCAATTCATAACAAAAAATACAAGGAGAAGCGCAAACGGGTTTGCATTTATTTAGATACCCATGACACCAATTTGCTGGGAGTCAATCTAGGAGGAAATATGTCTTGGTATAACCGCGTTGTGGCAATCGCCAAGATAGCTTCTCAGAAACTTGGTGTACTCTTCCGAACCAGAAAGTTGTACACACCTCAACAACTTTTGACACTATACAAACCCCAGATTCGACCAACACTCGAGTACTGCTCTCATGCCTGGAGCTCTGCATCTAAACATACTCTTCGGCTACTGGATTCCATCGAAAGGAGGGCCATTCGTCTGATCGGAGACCACGAGCTGACGAAGAACCTGGACAGCCTAGAACATCGAAGACAGGTTGGAGTGTGTGGAGTGCTCGGCTGACCTGACCCTCTTAAATTCGCCCAGAGTGGCGAATAGCAGAAATATACGACGACTACTGCCATCCATCCATATGTGGTTAAGCTTAGTAATCCTCGAACTTCATTATTTAAGAATTCTTTCATCTGGAGGACTTCATCCTTATGGAACGGCCTTCCCGAAGTCGTTTTTCCCAACGAATATAACCTCCAACGATTCAAAACCAACGTGAATCGCTTGATTCGCATACGTACCACTCCCAGAGTGCTCTAATAGTATATTAAGATTCAAGTTTCATAAGACATTATCTTAGAGCACGCGTTCAATTTAGAAAACGACCCGCGAAGCGTACAAGTGCTCTAATTGTCTTATAAACCGTGTATGTTATAATACCTTTTTCTATTTAGGTCTTTAAAGTCTGAGAAACTTTAAAAAATAATGTAGATTTTTCCATTTGAATTAATATTTTCTTTTTGGGTTGGCAATACTACCATGATAGAAACAATTGAACACAACAAAGCTTCTTCCCATCCGTCATAATTAAAAATAAATATATTATTAAAGTTAATAAAAATGAGTCAGGATGAAAGTTGTACTCCGTCTAGAAAAACTTTTAAAGAGAATATGCAAAACTTTGAGTTATGGTGAGAGCAGAACAAAGTTCAAAATATTGAACAAAATGATAAATAATACTATTGAACAAAATATTGTGTCGAGACAGAATCTGACAAGAATAACAATTAATGCCCAGAAAATGTCTACAGTAACTATAAATATGTATAATATATAAAGCAATATGTATAATGAATATATTGAATTAAAAATAAAAATATTACTTTATTGAATAAAACTTTAGAAATAGAGCATAAACTGAAAGATATTTCTATTATTTTTAGGTTATGTTGTTTTATAGTTGTGACTAGAAATTAGTTGACGGACACCGTCAGCATGTTATATATTTCCGAGTATAGGTATTTCAGATAAATATCTAGTAAAAATAATCTATTTGCAAGGTTAAAGGTTAGTATTTTAGAATTTTCTATAAAAAATTTCTGTCGAATCCATAATGCCTAGAAAACTAATTTCAACGAAATCGAAGTAGGCCTAAAATTCGAACCCTACTTGTTGCCAACATGAAAAAATTAAAATTTCAGTTTCATAAAATGGCAAGTTATTCAATAGAAAAAGGATTTTTCCTATAGTGCTTGTGTTTGATCGTTTGATCATAAAAAAAATATAGAAGGAACAAAAATAAAACAACATTATTTAAAGTATCAAAAAGAGACTTATGGGGTGTCGTTGAATTTGGAAGGATGTGCTGAATCGATATAGCCAAAGATATACTGGGTATCCAAAGTTCAGGTCATTTCCGGTTAAACCGGAAGTGACAAAATGGAGTCCATCCTGTCATAAAATGCAAACTAATATCACATACAAACCCACCTGTAATATAAACAATAAGAAAGTTATAAGGGTGAGCGTTCCTCCTGAACAACCGGATAGAGGTGATCGAAAACAAAAAGTTTTCCAAATAAACTTTAATCGACCTCCAAGAGATAAATCATTTTATTTAAAACTTATTCGAATTTTTCTCGCCCTTAAAAGTTTCTCTACAAGTGAGCCCCCGTCTCGTCTCTCGCAGACACACCAAAACAAGCATCGAAAATAGTAGAACAAACTTTCCGAAGCGATCAAGGTAACGATGTAGTTACCGACAACTTTCAAGACGTTTAACTAAACTTGGAGTTTGTGAAATGACATGTTAAGTTAAAAAAGTGTAAGTTAAGTATTTTAGAAACTTCGATTGATAAAATTATGTTCAAACAGGTATCGCTTTGGTACATGAAACATGCTGTAGGTAAAAATAAAAACAATTATTCCTGCTAGAGCGCTCACGCACGTTAGGAACAACATTATATCTTTAATAATAACTGTAATACCCCCCACAAAGTATCGGTAATGGGATACCCTTGAACACACTTCACAAAAGCGTCCGCGTTCACGCCAATGAAGGATTTCATAAAATCATTATTTCAAAAAGGGCACTTTTCCAATGCTGCAATATCATCAGTTACCGATAAATAATATCAATTTTCAATATTTTAAAATTACAAACAAAGAAGAAAACTTTTAGGTGTTTTAAACTGAGCGCAACTCTAATTTGAATGGTTTTTAAGCGGAAACTCTTCTCCAAACAAGGATTATAATGAACAAAATTAAAGTTAAAGTTTCAAACAACTTTCGGAGCTTTGATTGTGAATAAAGATGCTTTAAAGGTAATTACAAACCGAAAGAAGTTACTTTATTGGTTGAAGTTGCCTATCGTTTACTTTAGACGAAGTTTTCGGTTGGTGAAGAGTTTTAAAGAATAAACTTTATATAGGGTTTTTATTCCCTCGTTCCATTTTGGAGGTGGGGGTTAGTATGGAATTTTAAATATTAGGTTATCGATGCAGGTTTCTCTTCAATTCTTACGTGTTTGTTTGCGTTTAGGGTGTTTCTTGCTTAATAAATAATAATAGGGGTTGGTTCAGGTTTGTTGGTATGTTCCTCTGTGAACAAACCCACTCATTTAAATATCACAAGCTATTTCCATAAACATCTCAGATTCTACTTAGCTTCTTTGTATTTTGGCGCAAGACGACAAAGCTGGATTTTAACTTGGTGGGATCTCTTTAAGACAGAATATATTTCGGCAAAAGTTATTCTCATCTCGTTCAGATGTAAGTTTCCTCATGTACATAATCTGTTAATTAAATCAAAACCCCAAAAAGTCTGTGCGAAACTTTATCAACTCCCCCCCGACTCTCATATCCGAAAAAGTTTCGCCGCGTTTTCGGCTATTTACATTCATATTTACATATAAAGTATTCTTTCCGGTATTTTCAAAATTTATACTTCTGAAAGAGCGCCTGTTTGCTTGATTAGACCCTGACAGTTTCGTGCAGAAACTAAAGCAACAAGTTTTATTAGGAGGTGCGTTTGCACACGTACTTACCAACAAATATACATAGTGTTATGGAAATGGGTGTCGTAGAGATACACTAAATATATTTCTTTGCTAATCGACAGTCCAGAAAACGGAAACACGACCCCTTAGCCCATATCACACGTAATTACCCTCACCGACCTATAACTATGGATATGTACAACTTATGGGGTGCGCAGTGAAAAGTTAAATTATTAATTATAATAATAAAAAAAAATGGATTGGTGCGCACGGTTTTCCGGTCATATTTTGAAAGGTTGCTCGTCGGTTTTTTTGCGCATAATTTTGTCGCCGTCATATGCAACTACGCCGGTGTTGGTGCCAGTTTGGTTGCCAACCAACCACGTGAACCAACGACGACCGTCTAGAACCGATCAGTCGTAGGGATGTAACGATATTAAAAATCTGAATCCACGACACTTCATCACTCGACCGTTCACCACACGACATCTCATTACGGGTACTTCAACACGGCGACATCCCATCACTACGACACTTCATCATATACCATTTCATCGCTACGCCAATTCACCACACACAATTTCATCACATCAATTCGAAAAGTAGTATAGAATGACCTCTTACGATCACGATAGAATTCCCTAGTATTTATTTATTTCTTATTTATTAAATAAAACCACCAAATATCATTTGACAAAAATATATTAAAAGAATAGAAAATAGTAGGGACAGATATATTACATTAATTAATATACAAAGTATTATTTCTGTGACAACAATTGCAATTACAAACAAAATAGAGGAAATGTTATACATAAATCAAAACAAATATGACACTGTTCTGAGAAACATGAGGCGATTTTGTGTTTCAAAATTGGCAATGATATTCTGGATACTAAGTTTTAACGATTTGTGTCTCGGCTTCATTGGGATGCGTTGTCCAGATATGTGTGTAAACATTTGGTCATTTGGGAATGTCCACATTGTAGGACGTGCGCATTGAAAGAGCGACTGCAAGCTATTATGCCACCATTCAACACAGTTGGTTGTCCTGGCAATTCCTTCCGCAGCTGCGTTTCGTTGATTCCATAATTGCATTGGAAATAAAGCGTCTTTTCTTCTTCCTCCACGCAGTTGGCCACCACGGATAAACGTGGTTTCAAAATATCTGATTAATTCTTCAACATCCTGGTGGTTATCTGGGAACGTCTCTGCCACTTCTAAAAATGCATCTTCAATTTCTTGCAGTGGAAGGAGTGATAGAGCACATAATATTTTGACACTTGTGGCTATGTCATCCGTGTTGCTTTCATACATATTTTTTAATCCGAGCGCTCCAACTTTTCTTAAGACAGCTTGAGAGAGGTGGAAAATGCAACCAGATATTTGTGCTGTAGGGAATACTTCTTGGAAGGAGTTCATTGCTGCCATCTCCAAGTGTAAGAATTCTTGTTGGAGCCGCCTCTGCTATTAAATTCTTCAGAGCAATAAATAGCCTTGAATATATTGCATGTGATTTTCCTGGTAATAATACCAGAACACAAGGCCACGAGGTGCTTTCTTCCCGTACGTGAATACTGTACAGCTGAAAGTATAAGTCTGGGCAAACTTTAAAAGTGCCATCGGCTAACTGGCAGGTTTTTCTTCCTAAATATTTCAGCAAATCGTTTTTCCCCAATATAATTATTCATTGTCTTCCCTGCCAGAATAAAAAAGAACGTATGGTGAATACATTTGTGGTATATCAAAGTTCATATCTCTGGGAACTGAAGTGGAGTTCTCACATTTTCTAGTTCTTTGCAAAGTGCGAGCTAAAGTAGTTTTTTGTGGTAGACAAACCTTAGTTTTCATTTCTGCAATGGCTTGGCTAGCCAGTGGTTGAAAAGGTGTAACACCATGCGTGTGATCTATAGGACGTTTAACAATTATATTCCCTCTTGTATGAACAATTGACTTGCATTTGGCTGTTTGATGCTTCCTGCATCGGCAGTGTTTAGTATTTTCAGATGTCACTCGATGTTTAATATATATGGGACACTGGAAAATCAATGTTGAAATTCCCCGAGAAGTTCATCCAAAAGAAAACATTCCCTCTTCCATCTTCTCAAATTACAGTAAACGAAAGTAAGTGTAACACTAAAGAAATTATCGATTTCGAGTTATATTTATATGAAGCACACACTATCCAGTAAATAATCCCTCATTAAGAAAAAAAATCCCGATTTTACCTGCTGCCCTAACAATACCTGCCCACAGATTATTTACTAATCACTTGGATAAATCCATCATTAATATTTTCACTAAGATTGAGGTCTTAAAATCCTAATTGCTTTCGGTGGTTTTATTTAATAATGTTTCTCAGAACAGTGTCATATTTGTTTTGGGTCATGTATGTATGTATTTTGTGATGAAATTGTGTGTGGTGAATTGGCGTAGTGATTAAATGTGATGTGATGGAGTGTCATTGTGTTAAGATGTCGCCGTGATGAAGTGTCCGCGATGAGTTGTCGTGTGATGAACTGTCGAGTGATGGAGTGTCGGGCAACGTAAAAATCTCACGATACGTGGACAACAGCCTTCTTTTATGCGAGAAAGTAGATCGTTTATTTCCCAGTAAAGAAGCCACATTATGCTGTGTAATCATTTTCATCAAGGGCGAAGTACGTGTTTGCCGGTTTAGGCAAATAGTTTACCAGTCGGAAACGGAAATACGAGGAGTGCCTAAGAAACGAAGATTTTCAAAATCGCCCTGTAGATTAAATGCTAAGAGAGCCATGACAAATTTGGCACAGGAATCTTTTGTTTCATTAAAATGTGGGACACTAAAGTGAAAGTCGCAACATTATATCTTTGATAATAACTCTCATGCCCTCCAGGAAGCTTCGAAAATAAGGTAAGGTAAGGGGAAACAAAACAGCCGCCATCGTTGAAAATTCTGTTTTGAACAATACCTCTGCTAACACTTTATTCATGGACTATTGGTCAGTGTCCATTCAATCAAATGCTTTTAAGGTGTAGGTATTATATGTCAGTGATTACAATACAACACCTGAGGATATTTGAGTGGTACGAATACTAGGCTAATTAGTGAAGAGCGATATCGTGATTTTTCAATCACGTTGTGAATCGCGACTGTGATTTTTTGATATCAGTGAAATTAAAACGTGACGTGATCACGGTTTATAAATATTCTCACTGTTAACGAAGGATTATACGTAAGAATAATGAATATAGCAGGCCCCGTAAAATAATTAGTGGGTGAATTTAAATTATTTATTATGTATAGGTACCACTAAATGAACTATAACAAAATAAAAATAAACTCTCTGAAAAAATATAACAAAACAGATAGAAAAACTAAAAAATGATATTTCAACGTAGACTAGGTGTAACAAAAGAAAAATAATATCTCTAGAAAAATATCACACACCATATATATAACAAACAAAAAAAAACGTTATTTCGGGTTTGTTCTATGTCTATGCTCGCGACCAAAACTGATGGCAGTGACGTAACAGTCGAAACGGCCAAAATGCTGTGTTCTCATCGGTGGTTTACAATGGTTTCGACTACTACGTCACTGATATCAGTTTTGGTCGCGAATATATAGATTAAGGTAAGATTAAATCAGTTTTGGTCGCGAATATATAGATTAAGGTAAGATTAAACCTTAAAAAAAAAATACCGAACTACTAACACTGTGTACTTTACGATGGTTTTTTAATCATTTTGTGCATTGTCTATATTGGCATATAAAAATAGAATCATTTGCGCCATGGAGTCATGCCCCCCCCCCCCCCCCCAGCATCAATTTAACACAAAAAATACCATATATACCCGTTTAACTAACGCGGCAGGGTAATACTTTTCGTAATGTTTCCATGCATGACCTCCCCCCCCCCCCCCCCAAGCTGAAGTTCTGGATCCGCCCTTGATAGACGTTCGCATGGAACTGAAGTTGCCAAGGTACGACATTATTATTCAAAAAATAATAATAAAACTTTAACTTTTCTTACCCTGTTATTCTAGTTTGCGCTGAAGTTAGGATTGTGACCGTAGGATGTCTATTTTTCAAATGTTTTTTCAAATTCGAAGTCCTGGTTCTAAATTATGATTTTACTTTGCACATATTACAGGTCGCATAATTTTCATCCACTTCTTTAAAAAATGTCTACTATACTATACTATTACTACCCATTTTCGATTCACGGTTTTAAGATCAAAGGTCGCAACCCCAAGTCACAGTCATGTAACAAGTAACGAAGTAACGACTTCACGGAATTGCATTTTAAATAATATCGCGACTTGCCCGTGATTATTACTATATTAACGAACCTCGGGATTAGTCGGTTATCTTCGGTTTATAGATATTTAATATTCACTGTCTATGACTGAAAGTGAAATACGTCCAGTCCAAAAGTGATTTGGTTAAACTGTGATCACATATCACGCTTTTTATTGCTGTTGGGGAACTGTGACTACCTGTGATTTGTTGATATCAGTGATTAATTCACAGTTCGTGAAATATCGCTCACCACTAAGGCTAATACCTTCAAATGAATAAAAATCCATTATTTTTGTGGATTTTCCATTAATCAAGAATTAGGAATAAAAATCGTCGAAAACTCCTTATTGAGTAACATTGTGGCAAACATTTCGTTTACGGACGAGTGACGAGTGTTCATTCAGCTTTAAAAAGCCCTCATCGTGTATTATGTGTCAGTGATTGCCAACCGATACTTTGAAGTAAAGTGTTGTTTGCCGCAAAGAAAGCATATTGGCATTTTTAAGTTTAATGGAAAAGTTCCATGGCCACAGTAGAGTATTGTTATTAGTTTCTTGTACACATATACAATGAAGGTCTTCAAATCATCTCAGACCATCCGGATGTAAGGGGGTCACGTGCTGTTCCTGTTTTCGTTCTGATCGGCTTGATATGTCTTGGTTAGGAAAAACAATCCACGGACGTGACGGAAAAGTCTATATTTTTATCCAGTTTATGGCTGACTTGGCACAGTCTTACCCATATTGAGTTAAGAATTACTATTTTTGCCACAAACAATTCGTTATTTTAACCCACAAACACTGACGCACCACAACAATATACAGGGTGTTACGGAAATGACTTATTATATTTAAATGGGTGACTCCTTGGGTGTCCTAGAGAAGCGCTACATATTTTATTTTTTTTAAATCGACCGTTTTAAAAGTGGGGTAACAAACACTCTTACTCACAGGTCAGTCCGCGCAACTGTATAACATTTCACCCAGACCCAATGGCAATGTGGCCAAACTTAATGTAAAACTGAAATTGCGTATAAATTATAAAAATTAATTACTTACTTGTATTTATCTTATAACTAAACAGCGGGACATCCAGGCACATACAAACATACATAATCAGCATTGGCGTAACTAGAATGATTTTGTAGGGGGGGGCCTGGGCCCTAGTCTAGTAGAATTTTAATTGCAAGTGTCACTATGACGTATGTATGGCTTCGAACTTCGGAAACACTGGGGTGGACACCAGAGCAATCTGGGGTGGGCACAGCCCACCTGGCCCCCTCCCTAGTTACGCCTATGATAATCAGTTGTACCAAAAACTCAAAAGATGTACCAACGTGCCAATACTTTGTAAAGTGTACCGAATTCGGTACAAAAGTTCGCCCTAGAATAACTCTGCGTTCAAATTACGAAGTGACAAAGACTACACTGCCATCTCCCCATCTTTGTCACACACTCGGCTCGACTGAGCAGACGTAGTTTGTATACATGATACAATAAACTAAAGGTAGGATATCTAACCGTCCCAATTTCGTCTGCCGTGCGCATGGTGAGTAAGTTTTAAATCTCTTATGGAAGTTTACATTGCTGTCATCGTTTTTAACTCTTTTTTGAATGTATTAAAACGTTTTAAGCATGTAATGATATATGAAATGAAAGAATAATATATGACGAGTATTTACGTATATCAATTTCATAGAAATATAACACACAAATACCACTAAAAAAAGAAAAGATATCAGAGAAATTTTTCGCGGCCATTTGAGCCGGCGACAATAGCCGAAGCATGCCGAAAGCTGCTCGCCGACCACTGCTGGTTTTGAAACAGTGTTGCCAGACTTTTACAATTGTAATAGATCCACTACTATTTAACATTCTTGTTGTGGGGCTCCCCATATGAAATTTATGTTCAATCTGGAGGTGGTCCCCCATCTAATAGGAAAGTAACGACCTTTTTTTCGTACTATTATTACTCTGACGCCGTTTTAATTAAAAGTTTTTACGTTTAGTGGTATGTGAAATGAAAGAATAATATCATGGTATTTAGGAATATTTATTTCATGAACATACAACAAAGATTAAAGCTAAAATACGACCTAATTATCTTTCCGCTTACACAACTGTATCCATTTTAATTGTTTGTTTTTATCTTTAGGAAAGCGGAAAAACCTTATATTTCTATTAAATGTCTTTGCCTGGTTATCCATATCACAACCGAACATAGCGCACCTCATTTTATGAAAATTCAGATATTTTTTTTAATAAACACAAGACTATAAGAAAACGTTCTGGTAAACTTACAAAATGTCCACCAAAAACTACGGCAACCATGCAGCAGTGTTGCCAGACATCCGTTATCGAAAGAAATAGAGTGCCGGTTCGAAACCTAATAGGAATAGTAAAAAACGGGTCAGAGTAAAAAGAGTACGAAAAAAAGGGTCGTTACTTTCCTATTAGATGAAATTTATGTTCAATCTGGAGGTGGTCCCTCCAGATTGAACATAAATTTCATATGGGGAGCCACACAACAAGAATGTTAAAATACTAGTGGATCTATTACAATTGTAAAAGTTTGGCAACACTGTTTCAAAACCAGCAGTGGTCGGCGAGCAGCTTTCGGCATGCTTCGGCTATTGTCGCCGGCTCAAATGGCCGCGAAAAATTTCTCTGATATCTTTTCTTTTTTTAGTGGTATTTGTGTGTTATATTTCTATGAAATTGATATACGTAAATACTCGTCATATATTATTCTTTCATTTCATATACCATTACATGCATAAAACGTTTTAATACATTCAAAAAAGAGTTAAAAACGATGACAGCAATGTAAACCTTCATAAGAGATTTAAAACTTACTCGCCAAGCCACGTGATCATCGGCGTGCAATCATACCTATAGTTACTTATACCATGGTTTGTATATGAGTACATGCTAGCGACTGCGGGCTCTCAGTATAAAACAGACACCGGCGGGATATAGATGTTTTTGTCGAATAACCAATACACCCAAGCAACCGGGTCGGTCTTGCTCTTGCAGCTGTTTGTTCGGGTCGTTGTGCTGTAATATGTAATATTTTTCGGTTTACCCGTGTATCTTGCCACTCCATAAATGAACTATGAATATTGTTTTTATTGACTAAACTAAATTGCTCATTTTAAGAACGGTAGTTTCTTCTGGACGCAACAGCTGCCGTTCACAACGTCAACAAGTCAAATTTCGTCACGTCGCGTGTAATAAAATCTAATAATATGATGTAGTGTCTTGACAAAAAACTTATTAGTTCTCTTCCACTATGTGTTGTTCAGTGTTGCCGTGAAAATCTGTGTACCGTGCATAAAGTGTTTTTATTAATTTTATAATGCAATTTCAGTTTTATATAAGTTTGGCAAGAGTTTTTTTATAGAAATTATGAAACTAATAATTGTTTTTAAATATGTAAAGGTAAGAGAGCATGTGTCTTCCTCAATAGAATTTTTTTTAAACAGTTTGAAAGATAACCATTCAAAAATTCAATGACGTTTGATCTTATCCTTTCCTGTGCTTGTGACGAATTTGAAATTTATGCGTGATATTACTATTATTTGTTTTGCAAAACGTTTTTCGCCGTCTTTTTTCTGAAATCATATTTGTTCATAAACGATAGAATGAAAAATTGTTAAAATTATAATTTCTTTTTAAAGAGTTTGCCGTGTAGATATGACACCGGCCGAATTACGCTGACGTCTTTTCACACTGCAGACCTTTCATTTTATTGATTGCGACCGTCGTCAATAGCGGCCATGTAAATTTTCAGACTTCATATAAAGTGTATAATTTCGCTTAATAATTCAAAGGGCCATTTATGGTTATTTTTCATGAATTTATTTTCATCTCAGGTTTAAATATAATACGTCATTTCTATTACACCCTGTATATAAAATTATTATAAGTATAATCTCTTCAAAGAATATGAACCAAGGCCGTATCTTCCTTGTTTTAAGATCCTTGTAATCCTCCTATATCCCCATTCCTCTTTATCGCCAGAATTACCAAATTATTTTTATATATTATTTAATAAAACTTTATGCCCCCAAGGTAATATCAAAACATAATCAGAGCGAGAACTCCGTTTCGGTAATAAAAAAGTTATAAAACCGAGAATCGCGAAAACCACTGAAAAAAGTATACTTTATATGGAAATCAGCAAATGAATAGCTTTAAGCTGCGGCGAACTTTTGTAGATATGAAAAAGTAACGCAAGATTTTCTGAAGTTAAAATGCCTTTTGAGGTTTCGTTTCGTTTCGATTCAAAGGACTTTGTAACGCGCTAAGAATATGTGTATACCTGTTTGATGAAAGCAGTGACGATTCTACCTTAAGTTTGCAGGTGTGCAAAATAATACAACAAAATACAAATACAAAATACAGCAAAAAGTCTCTTGTCTCTCTTCCACCGATAAATACAACATAATACGATTCTCACGATCGTGCAAGGCACGTGCTCGGCAACGGGAAAGCCATCGACCTATCTACAGGGTGTCCCGAAATTAAGGGGCAATACTTTACCACCATATTTTCCGGCCAAAAATAATAGAATTTTGTCATAGGGGCATAAGTGTCGAAATGAATGCTAAGGGGGCTACGACCCTTAGAACGGGGAACCCTGAATGTTTTTTTCTAAATATTTCGAAACCGTTTATAATAAAATTTTGAAATTAGGTATGGTGTATAAACTTTTGACGCTACATCAGTTTCTGAAATCAGAATTTCAAAAATTTAATCATAGGCGACTACGACTGATTTCGGTTCTGAGGCATCAATTCCGGAGGGGTTGCCTATGTGACGGCGACAACATTGTGCGCAACAAACGACGAGCAACTTTTAAGAATATTACCGGTAAACCGTGCGCACCGACCCATTTTTTCACTTATAAAATTTAACGGATAATTTTTAAGTTTCCATTATTTTCGGAACGTCTACCGGAAGTTAGGCTTAATTAAAATATATATTGTCATTTTTCGATGCTATGTAAAAATTCAAGTAACTTTTATTAACAATTTCCTGGATCCATCTTCAACCGTGTCTGACATTAACTTCATTAAAGGAATTTTTAATAAAAAAACATACGTGTCAAAAGTTATTATTTCTAATGCAATGCAAAAAAATTTAAATTTTATTATTTTCATGTAGGCAACAAGTAGGGGTCGAATTTTAGGCCTACTTCGATTTCGTTGAAATTAGTTTTAGGCAATATGGATTCGATATAAATTTTTTATAGAAAATTTTAAAATACTAACGTTTAACCTTGCAAATATATCATTTTTACTAGATATTTATCCGAAATACCTATAATCGGAAATATATAACATATAACATATAATAATATATTTATTTTTAATTATGATGGATGGGAAGAAGCTTTGTTGTGTTCAATTGTTTCTATCATGGCATATTTGATACTTGTAACATTTTGTTAAATTGTAAAAGTATTGCCAACCCAAAAAGAAAATATTAATTCAAATGGACAAAATCTACTATATATTTTAAAGTTTTTCAGACTTTAAAGAAACAAATAGAAAAAGTGTTATAAAATACACGGTTCATAAGACAATTAGATCACTTGTACATGAGAAAACTCCCCGCTTCACGGGTCGTTCTCTACATTTAACGCGTGCTCTAAGATAATGTCTTATGAAACTTGTATCTTAATATACTATTATCATATTTTGTAACTTAATGCAATTAAATATTTCAAGCAAATATCTTTTTAGTTCCCGAGATCTTTTAATAGGCCACTCACCGTGAATGACCCTGTATATTACCATGTCAATGGCTTCAATCCCTATATTGCTAAGGCACTGCTTAAAATGTATAAATTTATAATATTTTTCCACTCCAGAGACATATACGTAAAATGTAAATTAAAGGACTAACCGCAGAAGCTTCTGAAATGAGGACGTAATGGAAATGTATATTATATTAGGAAAGTTGTTAAATTTTGTGCTTTATTTTCTGGAAGAACACACATGAGACTTTATTATTCAAATATTCTCTAAGTCAGCGGTTCTCAAACTTTTTGGGTGACGGAACCCTTTTGGGAAGCAAAATACTTGACGGAACCCTACAATAAAACAATAGTTTTTAAAAGTGTATTCTTTATTAATAAGCATAATAAAAGTACAATGTAACAGTTACTAATTATTACTTACTTTACCACATGGCAAGTACAATAATAGAAGATATTAAAAAAGAAAAAATCTAACTAATGGGAGGTATGAAACTGTTTTTTATTTTTCATCAATTGGTTGATATCAGGTTTGATAGAAGACAGTTGAAGTCTCATATCAGGTTCGGCGTCCAGTCTATTGCGATATTTTGTTTTCGTGGCTGCATAGGTTGAGAATCCTGTTTCGCACAAATATGTTGTTGGGAACGGGAGAAGAATATTCAGAGCCATTTTGCCAAGCATTGGATATTCATCACGGATTCTGCACCAAAAATCGTTGAGAGGCGTCGTTTTGAACAGTCACTCCATACTTGTGTCTGATGACATTTCTAAAAGAGATTCATATATCTCGTTTGACATACTTTCGGGCTTTTCCAAGTTGGGTAAAAAAGGATTATGAATCCATGAATTCAGTTTCATTTTTGTATTCTGTTCTTCGGGAAAATACTTTTCAAAAGATGCGCGCATCGAACTGAGATATTGGACCAATTCTTCAAACACATCATCTTGAAACATTTCTGAGTCGTTATCGCTAACAAACTCACTGAGTGACGTAAAGCTTTCTATTTCTTTCTTACCAACGCAAATAATCCAAAAATCTAATTTTCTTTTGAATGCAGTTATTTTGTTATAGGCCTGAAACACTGTTGTCTGTTTACCTTGCAATGATAAATTCAATTCGTTCAGTTTTTGAAAGATATCCGCCATAAAAGACAATCGGAACAACCAAGTTTTATCATACAAACGGTCCTTCAAATTAAAAGAAGTATCTGCTGAAAGAAACATTTGTAACTCGGCTCTAAGTTCAAATAGCCTTGTTAAAGTTTTACCCCGAGACAGCCATCGCACTTCTGTATGGAGCAGCAGTGTTTTATGTTTGCTGCCATAATCTTCACACAATAATGAGAACAATCGGGATTGTAGTGGTCGTGATTTGATAAAATTAATTATTTTTACCGCTTCATCCATAACTAATTTTAGATTTGACGGCATTTGCTTCATCGCAAGTGCTTGTCTATGCAGAATACAATGGCTGGAACTACAATTAGGCGCTTTATTTTTTATTCGTGACACTGCTCCTGCTGTTTTACCTGTCATCGCCTTGGCCCCATCTGTACAAATGTCAATGCAATTGTTCCAACTGAGATTATTTTCTTCAAAAAATATATTTATTTTATTAAAAATTTCTTCCCCGGTAGTGTTTGTGAGCAGCGGTGAACACATAAGCATGTCTTCTTCAAAAGAACTTTCATATGGATATCTCACGATAACCAGCAAGATAGCCAAACCAGCGACATCAATTGACTCGTCCATTTGCAAGGCGAATCGTGTTTTTTGTAGACGTGTAACTAGTTCTTGTTTGACGTAGCTTTACAGATCATGGATTCGCCGTGAAACAGTATCGTTTGATAGCGGCACAGTAGAAAGATGCTTTGCGGATTTTTCATCGAGCATACATTTTGTTATGTCTAATACACATGGCTTTATTAAATTCTCAGCGATAGTGTGCGCTTCACCTGCTTGTGCAATGCGATAGCTAACTAAATATGATGCCTCCGTGGCCTTTTCGTTGATAGTTTTTGTTACATGCATCATATTTTTTTGACTTTCCAATAACTGATCTTTTTTACGAACAAAAAATTCTTTATTCTTGTCTTTAGACTCGGGGTGTACAGTTTGTAAATGTCGGCGCAATTTGGCAGGTGCCATGGAACTATTAGGAAGCAGTTTACTACATAGCATGCAGAGAGGTGAGCCCTTGGAATCAACAAATCCGAAACTGGTATATGATTCATCATACTTCCTTTTTTTCGTCTTTGAAACCGTCGAGCTTGAGGTCGTGGCATCATCGTCTGGATCGGTGATTGCTATATTCTCCGCGCGTACTGCTTTTGAACATTCAGCGTCATTAGAAGATGTTGTTGCAACACGTTTAACACCTTTAAGCCAACGTTCCATTCTTCTTTATTTATAATGTTACACGTCAGGCTGGTGGGGTCTAAATAATGCACAATCGTTACTGCGTATAAGAGACTAAGTTTAGTACAATGAAGAAATGTATAAAACTGAGACAACAGAATACAGCAGGCAGTAGAACAATGAACACTAGTTTCTCGCTAGCGAGCTTGTAAGTAGGTAGGTAGGAACTTATCGCTCCGAACGCTAATCGTCAACTGACTGACGAGGCGCGACGCGCGATCGCCGCTTTTATACTTAGTCCTAGAGTCGATCTCGAATATTCTCGAAAATACTCGAGTCGGCGCCTTTGATAAACAAAAAGCAAAAATAAAAAGAGAAATATAAAAATTGCGTTGTAAACAATTCAGAGGCGGCTTTTATCAAAGGGACTGCGCGCTCACAAGTATACAAGTATACATGTTGATACCAAACTTATGAGATATTGTACCAGCTATTGTAACACATGTTTATACAAATACAAATAAATAAATAAATATACCTACGCCGCGGCCGCGGAGTCAAAACGTTCGACCAGAGAGAGGTGTTTTGATTTTTTTTCTAAATTCTTGAGGAACCCCTACAGAGGTATCGCGGAACCCTAGGGTTCCGCGGAACACACTTAGAGTATAGCTGCTCTAAGTAGTCATAAAACACGGAATTAAAAAAAATATAATTGGCACACATAAGGTTTTTCTCACTTGCACCAAGAGACTTATTGCTTGAAAATACCATATTACATAACGAGTGTTGCAAGTGGTACATTTTAGCACGATGCTCCAGTCGCGGAAATCCGCCGTTTAAGAAGCAAGTAATGTACAGGGTGATCATGTATAATATCCCCCCCCCCCCCCTCTTAACTTTTTTATTCTTCATACTTTAATTTAAGCAATATACCAATATGGCACATATACCAATATGGCACATATACATAATAAACAGTATATTGCTAATACCATCTGCAATTATGTCCCCGCTATGGGCATCGAAGGGGGCGTTGTGAGTTTACGCAATTCGGAAATTTCCTTAAAACTTTTTTAATGTAATTTCACTGGTTAGTTAGGAAAAATATTGCAATCAAATTTTCGCTTAGTTCGATTTAAGACAGCGTTCCATGCATACGATTTCTGACGATATGATGATCCGACGGTGCCCTGATTGGTGTAAACTTTTGGTGCCAAATTCCGTCCGAATATTTGTAACAATCGACACGATGAGCTTTATTTTAACTTTCATTCGACGTTTAACCTTCATGTGACGTATGTTTCGTAACCTTACTTTTTCTAAACCAAAAATTAAAAATGAATGACTATATTGACTATTTTGGGAATTATTATCAGCTACTAATGCACCAAATGAAAAATACATTAATTTTAAGGTTAGGTAGTGACCACATATATATTATATTGTATACGAGTGACACTCTCTTCTTCTTTTAACAAGCTTTTTAGTAAAATTCGGTTCCGAACATCGGATAATGTGATAAGCAAAATATTTTCTTATATGTACATACCTGAAACACTTTATACCTGGTAACGATCCACGACTTTTGTAAAAAAGCACCATGCACTTGTGTCCTTTCGTCTTAAACAAATCAAGTCACTAACCTACTAAACAGCGAATCGAATCACCACAAATTAAAAACTCCTTACAAAAATTGTTGTTAGGTAATGAAAGTTCATAAGCACTAATATACCGACAATAATGTGGATGAACCACTTTTTATTCTGTAAATTGAAAAAGCATCCAGAATCAAAGATGGCGACGAATAACAACAGACAAATAATGTCGGGCCGGCTCTGACGCGATCGGTAAAATTTCCACCCTCAACCCCAAATTAAAACGGATTCAGTCAGTATCCAGTGGTGATTGGAAATGAATACGGCCCCCTGGGACGGAAACTCGCATGCCCCCCCGCAGTAAGTCACACAGACTCATTATTTACAGGGCTGCGGGCCCCTTTGCCAAGACAGCACTAGCCGCGCAGCCTCAAGGTCACGAAATGAATCGGTTCATTTAAAAAGAACACTTATCAAAACATAACCCCCGATATGACATTTTAATAAATTATTGATGGACCTATATGGCGCTTAAATTGATTCTTTTATTTATTCGATTATTAATGTTTTGACTTTTAAATACATACAATGAAAAATGTTACATGCCTTCTAATAGATAATAAGATATAAAAGGTAATAAGATAGAACAAGTGGTTAGTGGGTAAAGGTGTCAATTACCAAACTAATTAGTTGAGGGGGAGGGGGTTACGAGACATTAATTCACAGGCCCGCCCCATCTCCCATAGCGGGGACACTTCTTGTATTTTGGAACGTTCGTATTAGCAATATACTGTTTATATATATGTGAATATACCCTATACCCAAATTTAATCGTTTTCGATATATTGACAATCGAAAATTGTCAAGATCCAATATTAAAAATATCTAAAAATGCAGGAATAAAAAAATATTCTTCGAACAAACTATAAAGGCGTAATATAGCCGTTTCGAATAAATCCTTTCGCTTTGTCTCTAGTCGCGAAAAAATATAAAGTTCCTCCAACTTTAACAAAGACCTTTTACGACTGAATTATGCAGCTTTATCCCCCTAAAAAAGTTTTTCGGCCCAAAGGTACTTAATGAGATAAGGCCTAATTTTCAAGAGATTTATTAGGGATATTAATGATATACTCACTCGGGCCATTGTTAGGACAGCCTTAAATAGGGCGCTGGTAATTTGTGCGGGAATGTGGTTTGCACTAAAATTTTAATTGTACATTGTTTGGCGTTTCTTGTGTAAATTAGGGAAAAACACCTCATTTTTGATCTCTTTATAAGTTATAGCGTATAAAATAAACAAGTCTCACACATTCACATTTCCCTATTCTTGGCATTTTTTAATAAATTCCCGTTGCCAAACATCTTCGGCTTCGTCTACGAAGTTGTTCGCCTGATTGCTTCATGTCTTTCTTTAATATCGAATTAGTGCATCTCAAGATTCTTAAAAATGAAAGGGCTGATGCCAATTATTAAATAACTATGGACCCATACACACTACACGTTCACCGAAAATTTGTGCTGAAAATTACTTTCCACTATTACGTGGGGATTTTCGTCATTATTGAACAATAAGCCATAAATACTAACAGGCGCGCGCTGCTGCTACATTCCCTCAAAATAACAATATTACCTTTTTTATTGTCTTTTTGTCTTTTTAATTATCCGATTTTTAAAGGATGATGTATTGTTTGTAGGGAAAAACCCGCCTTTTTGTCTTTCTTCAATAAAATTTGTTTTTGTTCTTGAAATAATGGTCAATGGACAGTTAGTTTATTTATAGGTTATTTAGTATCAGCTAGCAATTTTAGATCTGCTATCTTTTTTTATAGTAGAGTGATTAGGGCAGTGTTGCAAGGTGAGGAAGTTAGCAAATCGCCAGATTTAAAATATTAGTTAAAAAAGATTGTAAGCAAAGGTATTGTAAACTACAGATCCAATAGTCCATTCATAAAATTCTTGGAAAGTCAAGCTGTGATTGTGTGAAATGTTATTGAAAATCAGTAATGGGTGGAAGAGAGAACTACATGGTTGTTAGCTGAATGGCAACAATGTTGAAGCTGTTGATTATATCAGATGGTTAAATATTAAAACATAACCATACTTACCGATGAAAAGATAAATCCTTATTTAAATGATCCATTCTTTTATAAACTACACATAAATGCACCATGATTGTTTATGATAAAGACGATTTTTCCCCAATAATCACAAAAAAACACAAATTAACCAAAATATATAATCAATCCATTTGATCAAGACCCCAACGTCGCATTGTATACACGATTAAAGATATCTGTAGGGTCCGAATCATAGCTCAGTTGTAAAATAAAAATAGATGTTGCCAGAGTGCAGTTGGACTAGTTCAAGATTCGTTTGATCCTTTTAAGCATAATAATATTTTTTTAAAGAACCTGTCATCGCCTTTTCACAGTTTATAGTGAAATTATTGGGAAATAAATTTATTTTAAGAGCAATTGCGGATTAATCTTAAACCTGTTGTAATTCCCAAATTAACAAATTTTTAATTGGGATTTTGTAAGATACCTTTGCGATAAATATGTCAATTTTGCTATGCTGCAGTAATGACCGAAAGAGGTGGAAAATACTGTTTGAATTCGGTGCGTAGGCTAGAAATGTACATTTTTCTATCTGTAGTTTGTAATATCTTTGAGGGTAAAGCATATTTCTATGACCGTATCGTATAACAAAAAAAAATCCTCGATCCAAAAATATTTTGATGAGCAAAAAGGTAAAACGATTTACAAAGTAAACTCCTGGACAAAATTAACGCAACATCATAAATTTCCCATGTTTTTTATGCTATTTTTTTTCTGAATTTATGATCCGATTTGAATGATTTTTTTTGCATTGTAGGTTGGTTCCTTGACAATGTCATAGTTTTCGCTTTTTATGATAAAAATTTAATTTTCGACTTATACTGGGTGTACTAAAAATGCTATGTTTTTTTCCGAAAATTCGTATCACCCTGTGCAGTATATTAGCAACCGAAGCATATTGCAGTTGACATTAAACGGTAGGTCCATCTTTCCCCAACATTTTCTTTTTTGATTTACTTCATTATCTTTGTTATTAAAGGAGATACGCCGTTTTATAGCGTAACACGTTTTTACAGACTTCTATATTCAACACATTCATTGTTAATTGTTTTCAAGTAGGTTTTAAGATTAAAATACTCGTCGGGCAACTGGACATACGAATTTGATCTTTGTAACTTTAAAACACAACATTTGCTGACACATCACTTGCAATGTCAGAGAAAGTCCATAGTCTACTTGTTGAAAACATTTAACAATGAATGTGTTGAATATTAAAGTCTATAAAAACATGTTACGCTATAAAACGGTGTATCTCCTTTAATAACAGAGATAATGAGGTAAACCAAAAAAGAAAATGTTGGGGAAACATGGACCTACCGTTTAATGTTAACTGCAATATGCTTCGGTTGCTAATATATTACACAGGGTGATGCGAATTTTCGGAAAAAAAAAACATTTTTAGTACACCCAGTATAAATCGAAAATTACATTTTTATCATAAACAGCGAACACTATGACATTGTCAAGGAACCAACCTACAATGCAAAAAAAATCCATTCAAATCGGATCATAAATTCAGAAAAAAAAAATTACATAAAAAATATGGCAAATTTATGATGTTGGGTTAATTTTGTCCAGGAGTTTATATATTTAGGTCATCATCCTGTTAACAAGAAAATGCACATGAACTAAAAATCAACGTTTTTCACCAATCGCCAGATTACTCATAAAACCAAACCTGATGAAGTTTCACCAGACCTAGCAACACTGGATTAGGGAGACCCGTAGCCCCCAACAGGTACGCCACTGAATCAGCTACCGCCAGTCTATTTATTAACATTGCATGCTATAAGCGAAAATATCTTTGTCGCCCTTTAACTCTTTTGTTTCCTCCACAACAACAAAAAAACTGATGGAATCCTTATTGATTAATTGGTTTTCCATTAGTGTCCGTTCGGGCCTCGCCATTCGGCAAATCTAAAAAGATATTTAGCAGGAGGAGTGGAAACGTTCGAGGGTTAACGAGATAAAAACCAGCTAATGTTCAAAAGAATTATAGTAGATAGTATTTTGTATGGCTCTTCTTTAATTATTATGTCTTGATAATGGTCGGCTTTGATCTGTGAAGTGTTTTTATCGTTTCTGAGGTGAGAAATATTGCAGTCCTGGGTAACACTGTGTTGAATTGGATTGACACCCACCTGGGTGTCACAAGTGTTGAAATAGCGTTGCTGTCTCATATGATGCAAAGACACTTTTATCATACTTTATGACACACTCCCGGTGGGTGTTGCGACGTTTCATGATACGATTGGGATTCTATCATCGCGGCGCGACGGTATTTCATAATCATAATTGATAACACAACTGGCAACGGATGGACAATCAAGCTCTGTCCTTATCATGTTAAGAGAGTTCTTCATTTAAGTGTATTTATATATTTTAAAAAATCAGAACCAGACTTTTTGCATTCAGTTCACAGTTATCTTATTGAAAATGGGTTGGAAATCGCACAAAAATGATCTGTACGGTGGGTTGCGGATTCACCGAAACATACCTTATTAGAATCGCACTGAGACTGTAAATAAAATTTTCTATTTGGGTTTCATAATGGCTACATTATGAAATGCCAAAAAAATTTAATAACCTGCCACTTTATGAAACTGAAATTTATTTTCTTTATGTTGGCAGCCAGTAGGGTTCGAATTTTAGGCTTAGTTTGATTTCGTTGAAATTAGTTTTCTTGGCATTATGGAGTCTTTAAAATACTAACCTTTAACCTTGCAAATAGATAATTTTTACTAGATATTTATCTGAAATACCTATACTCGAAAATATATAACATGCTGTCCGTCAACTAATTTCTAATCACAACTATAAAACAACACAACCTAAAAATAATAAAAATATCTTCAAGTTTCTAAAGTTTTATTCAATAAAGTACTATTTTTATTTTTAATTCAATATAGTATTATACATATTACTTTATATATACATATTTATAGTTACTGTAGACATTTCCTGGGCATTAATTGTTATTCCTGTCAGATTCTGTGTCGCCACAATATTGTGTTCAATAGTATTATTTATTATTTTGTTCAATATTTTGAACTTTGTTCTGCTCGCACCATAACTCAAAGTTTTGCATATTCTTTTTAAAAGTTTTTCTAGATTAATTTCTGCAATTTCTCGTATTTCTGACGGAGTACAACTTTCTTCCTGACTCGTTTTTATTAACTTTAATAATATATTTATTTTTAATTATGACGGATGGGAAGAAGCTTTGTTGTGTTCAATTGTTTCTATCATGGCATATTTGATACTTGTAACATTTTATTAAATTGTAAAAGTATTGCCAACCCAAAAAGAAAATATTAATTCAAATGGAAAAAATCTACTATATTTTTCAAAGTTTTTCAGACTTTAAAGACCCAAATAGAAAAAGTATTATAAAATACACGGTTCATCGCACTTGTACTTTAGAAAACTCCCCGCTTCGCGGGTCGTTTTCTAAATTGAACGCCTGCTCTTAGATAATGTGTTATGAAACTTGTATCTTAATATACTATTTTGGTAAAAGTTTAACGGACAAATAATTATAAACTTAAGGATTATACTTATTTTTTAACAAATATAACAAAACGAAAAATGTCATGTACGAAAAAGGAAGAGCAATCTTTATTGTTTAAATTATATATAGTTTTAAAAAATCATTTGAGACGATCAATTGGTTTTTAGGCGCTCCCGGTTTGCATTAGCTATCTGTCCCGCTTCTGAAAAGCCCAATGTAGCCATTATACAGAGTCTGGTTTTCATAACACTGTTGCCTTTTTCCATATTTAATATTGAGGCAACTCATGATACACAATACGCGCGTATTGTTGTTTACCTACCTACGGTTAAGCTAAGATTTCATTATTTTTATGAGGCTCATGGTCGCGATTTACTATTTATCTGACTGGATCCACCGCTGAAAAATACCGTGTGAAGTGCGTCATATCATCTGTCATGTTCCTGTTTCAGAAAACGTGACACCGAAATTGCGACCGATACCATAAACCACTGTGCCATATGGCACAATTGCAGTTTCAGTGTCATTTTAGGATGTTATGACCGTGAAACCGAGACTGTACAATTTGGAGCGATGCGCTGATACACTGTGTCGATACAATGTATTGATACATTGTATCGACGCCAGAAAATTTAGGATGTTACCCATGGCTAAAATATTGCTTTTAACTTGCGATGTTGTCAAACCATTGCGGAATCATTAGATTTTGTCAGCGACCGTGGTATTATTATCTAAAGTAAACTACTCAACCGTCATACTTGAATTATTGAACAACAAAACAACCAGTGGCGGCTCGTGACCTATGATAGAGGGGTTTCACAAGTATGGTGAAATTTTTCTAGGCGTTTTAAATGTAGAAAGAAAAAAAGTAATAAGAAAATGCGTTAGGTAAAACATATTTTTATTTATTTTTTAATTTTACACAAGGAAATACAACTTTTCGAAAATAAGAAAGATTTTCTTAGTGTGTATAGCTGTCTGATTTTAACGTCGTTGCATGCAACCCTCGTAACAATATTTATACAGTCCACTACTAATACTACTAAAGCCATCTACGAGCTATCATGAAAACCGAATGATTTAAAGTACTACTACCGCCATCTATGAGTTATCAAGAAAAACGAATGAAAGCGAGAACAACAGTTAACTGTTTTATGACGAGAACGAGTCGAGCCGCGAGACTGACAAGTTGGCATTCTTCATATTTTCAGTGTTTTTAGTTTAGATAAAATGGTTTAAAATCATATCGAGTATCATTTATCGAAATACATAACATTTATCGGCCCTACACAATACTGCTTAAACGTAAAGTCCATTATTCGGTTCTTAATTGTAGAAAATTTATCAATAACAGCCTCATTAAGTTTGGAATATCATCTATAAATTTTTAAACTTTCTAATAAAGTCCCTAGATTTACCCTTTGTGGTCTGCGTTAAATTAATTTCGGGTTTAGGTGTTCCCGTATTCTTCACTTCAATTTTTTGCACCAAACTCAAAGAGCTAAAGTTATTTCTTAAATAGTCCACCGTCAACTATTCATTTTAACTTAATAAATATATAATATTAAAATATTAATACATACAAGCTCGAATTTCTGACTAGATGCACGAACAGACAACAGCAGCGCGGTGCACACAAAAACTGTGCGCATTTTCCATGTTAAATCGCCATAGCCCCGCTATCCCCCGCTGCCACCCGTTACTACAGAGAAACTGCACTACTTAATCGCACGTACGAGCAAGTCTCGTCATAATCGTCATTTACCTCGACCGGATCTATACAGTTTGGTTTGACGGGATGATAAAATATTAGGGAGGGTCGGACTTTTTTAGTTTGACGGTAGGATAATAATATTAGGGAGGGTCGGACTTTATACGATAAATAATATTCAATGAATATAAATTAATATTTTTGGTACGATAAAATATTAGGGAGGGTCGGACTTTATACGATAAATAGTATTCAATGAATATAAATTAATATTTTTTTATTCGTTTTGTTTTGCTGGTGCACGTGCGCATGTGCTCCTGTGGAAGAACCGCCGCTGAAAACAACTTTGTATTTAAGTGCAAGATTTAAAACATATTAGCAGTGCGCTTTCAACATTTCGGCCATCCTCAGTGCTTCTTTGTCAGAAGTCACCATGTCAATTCTATGTTTTAATTTTAAATAAAGCGGCATGCAGGGAAATTAAAGGTAAAAAAGGTACTTTTGTTCCTGCCTGTATAATGATGAATATATAAATATTTTTTGAACACTAAAATGCAGGCTATTTCTTTGTCTATACTAAAAATTTCGCCAAGATCGGACACTTTATTGTCGGAGAATGTATATTTACAAAAAAATATCCCGCGGTGTTGGATGCAGACCTGACGTCTTTGATATATTATGTCCCCTGCTACCTAAAAGCTGGCTACGCCTCTGAATATCCTTTGTGGACCATCTATAAATTATTCTAAAAATTAGAGCCCATTATTCCGGTACGCCCGCCTTGGGTTTTTAAACAACATTTTTAAGAGAATTATGATTGAGTAATTAATGAAGAAAAATTCTTTGTTAGAGTTCATGCGAAAGGTATCTCCGGACTGGAACTTGATATTATTAAGAGACGGCAACTAATAATTTTTTAACAGCGGAGTTCAGCAGAAAGTATATAAATATACAGGGTGTCCCAGATAATGCACCCTATAGCGATCTGATAAACCATAGAATATTCCGACTATTCCTCAAGATATTGGGGGAAAACCAAATTTTAACGATTTCGTTCTTTTTGTTTCCTGATCTTATGTTAAAGTATTTATTTTCTAGATAAATATTTCGATAACTCAATCGACTACTTCATCAGCAACGTTTTTCTCCGTCCTGTCTACATTAAAGCGGAAACTATAGATGAAAAGCACAATAGAAAGAAGAAAAACGGCTGCGAAACGGGGGGAAAACGTCACGTTGCGTTCGCACCAGCAATAATTTATTTTCGCGGACGTATTGCCCGTAAACTGGAAAAGCAATTATCGAAAAGGCCTTCTTTAATTTATTGAATTTGGTGCTATTATGGCTGCGTTTCAGTGCGTATTATAATAAAATTGTATTTGGCGAAATTAATCGTTATTGTTGAGTTTGAAATTATACATTATATGAAACACACTAGATTAGGGAAAAGAAATGCTTACTTTATTACTTACAGCGTATTATTTTCGAGGTCTGAGCTAAGCACTGTTTAGATATAAAGTTATCTATCATCATTGTCTGTTAAGGATATTAGGATGATTTTATGAATAAAAAGTTTTACGCTTGTGCTCCAATGAATAATTTCTCATTATATACAGGGTGTACCAAGTAAAGTGGCCCATTTATTTTAAAAATTTGGCTGTGGCTATAAGAGATCGTTTTCTATGTTTATAAAATATTTTGAATGATGGGGTGTTGCCGGATCATACCGAAAGTGGTAGCAACTTCGGAATTTTAAATTAATTACACCATATATTATAATCTAGGTAAAAATTTTCTGTATAACATCATATCTTAATTATTATCTTTAAGAGTTTTTGGATTATAAATACTTGTGATTTTCTTAACGTCGTATCGGGGCCTGAAAAGGAAATCATATCTTTTTAGCGGTTACAGCTAGAAAGCTGAAATTTTGACAATAGTTTCTCAAGACCATCGAAATTTTATAATTTTGAACAGTATTTAATTAGTTTTATACAGGGCGTCTCCATAACAATATTTCTGAGGGAGATGAATTATTGCAAAAATCTTCTATTTTTTAAATGGGACACCCTGTATTTGATATGTTTTGCTAATGAGGATCGAATTTTCTACCTAATGATATTAAGTGTTCCTATACCTACCCTTCAATATTTTCGGACTTATAGCGAAATTTAGAAATTATCTTAAAAAAAATATATTTTTTGGTAGTTGGCTGTGGAATGGATTCATAGGAACAAAATAATGAAATATCCATTTGACGTTATGTCTGTGTTGTTGTAAAAAAGATCCGGAGACCTTGGGGCCATTTCCATGGACCTCCTCGGCCAATCAACTTTTTGGGAGTCATAGGAGCTGCATCAGGATGAAGCTCATTAAATTTTTTGCAAGTTCTAGATAAAACTCTACCACACTCCCCATGAATATAAAATAAACTTAAAATATCTAAGCTCGAATAATGTGAATTAGTTAATTTTTATTACAATAACACAGACATAACGTCAAGTGGATTTTTCGTTACTTTGTTTATATGAATCCATTCCACAGCCAACTACCAAAAAATATATTTTTTTCAGATAATTTTTAAATTTCACTAAAAGTCCGAAAATATTGAAGATATGTATAGGAATACATTAAATACAAAATTCGATCCTCCATTAGCAAAACATATCAAACCCCCATTTAAAAAAAAGAAGATTTTTGCATAATTCATCTCCCTCAGAAATATTGTTATGTAGACGCCCTGTATAAAACTAATTAAATACTGTACAAAATTATAATATTTCGATGGTCTTGTGAAACTATTGTCAAAATTTCAGCTCTCTAGCTGTAGCCGCTAAAGAGATATGATTTCAGGTCCCGATACGGCGTTAAAAAATCACAAGATTATTTATAATTCAAAAATTCTTAAAGATAGGGATAATATTATACAGAAAACTGTTCTAGATTTTTACCTAGATTCCAAAAAAAATATAATATATAGGGTAAATCATTTAAGATTCCGAAGTTGCTACCACTTTCGGTATGATCCGGCAACACCGCACCATCCACAATATTTTACAAACGTAGAAAACCATCTCTTATAGCCACAGCCATATTTTCAAAATAAAATCTCATTTAGTTCTCGAGATACTTCTAATAGGCCACTTTAATTGGTGTACCCTGTTTATCACGCGTTTTTTCGCTATAGCCTATAGCGCTGGTGCAATTTGTCTTGCATTGCCAGAAATGGATCGTGCGCCATTTTAAGTCTGGGTAGAGATGGATTAGTCTGTTATTTTGAACTGTTTATTGTTTGGTTGAAGCAGCTACGCTATTTAAACTAACTAGTACTTATATACACCTAATTCGTCGCCACTTTTTTGAACCGCTATTTGTAAGTAGCAGTAGCTGCTTTAACTGGTAATCAAAATGAACAGGTTTGCCCATCTCTAATTCTGGGGGTATAATAGGGATTTCGACAGTACCAACTGCTGCTCTGACTGTTGGCAATACGCCAGCTGATCGAGAACGATTTACTGCGCATGAGTACGTGCACTTGTAATTGTCATTGCAGGTGCAAGAGAAGAATTGCCGACTCTCATACGGCTTTTGTGCAGCCACCTTCCTGAGGGCCTGTTTCCTAACAAATATAACCTCCAACGATTCAAAACCAACTATTCGCACACAGACCACTCCCAAAGTGCCTTTAAGGATTTTTTCTATTTGGGCTTCATAATTGCTACATTATGAAATGCAAAAAATTGAATAACCTGCCCCTTTATGAAACTGAAATTTTATTCTTTTATGTTGGCAGCAAGTAGGGTTCGAATTTTAGGCTTACTTTGATTTCGTTGAAATTAGTTTTCTTCCATTCGAGAAAAAAATTTTATAGGTTAGTTTAAATACTAACCTTTAACCTTGCAAATAGATAATTTTTACTAGATATTTATTATTAACATGCTGACGGTGTCCGTCAACTAATTTCTAGTCACAACTATAAAACAACATAACCTAAAAATAATAGAAATATCTTCCACTTTATGCTCTTTTTCTATTGTTTTATTCAATAAAGTACTATTTTTATTTTTAATTCAATATAGAATTATTCATATTACTTTATATATACATATTTATAGTTACTGTAGACATTTCCTGGGCATTAATTGTTATTCCTGTCAGATTCTGTGTCGACACAATATTTTGTTCAATAGCATTATTTATTATTTTGTTCCAAATATTTTGAACTTTATTCTGCTCGCACCATAACTCAAAGTTTTGCATATTCTTTTTAAATGTTTTTCTGGATTATTTTCTGCAATTTCTCGTATTTCTGATGGAGTACAACTTTCTTCCTGACTCATTTTTATTAACTTTAATAATATAATTATTTTTAATTATGACAGATGGGAAGAAGCTTTGTTGTGTTCAATTGTTTCTATCATGGCATATTTGATAGTTGTAACATTTTATTAAATTGTAAAAGTATTGCCAACCCAAAAAGAATTCAAATGGAAAAAATCTACTATATTTTTTTAAGTTTTTCAGACTTTAAAGACCAAAATAGAAAGAGTATTATAAAATACACGGTTCATAAGACAATTAGAGCAATTGTACTTTAGAAAACTCCCCGCTTCGCGGGTCGTTTTCTAAATTAAACACGTGCTCTAAGATAATGTCTTATGAAACTTGTATCTTAATATACTATTTCCAATTTTAAGAAAAAAATTAACAAGAATTATACTACCGTTACGAATCAAGTTGTGAAATATGAACTCATTTAAAATTTAAACGACAAACAACATAAAGTTCTAAAAAACATCGAAATTATGTCAATCTCGAACGGAAAAACTTTACGATATTAGTATTTCTTTTAGATCCCAACGAACAAAAATAATAAATAAAACAAACAAAAAGACATATCGAAAAGGTCTCATGTTCCAGCCGATCGAAAAACAATATTTTCCTTATTTAACTTTCCAATATCTCGGGGGTTTTTATTGAAAGGACAAACTTATAAATAAATATTATAAAAGACCAGGTAAAACTTTCATTTCTAAATTGTTTTTTTTTTTAAACAGCAGGGGTTTGTTCGGAAATGCTAAAATATTTTTTAAATAAATTTTTATAGCTTCTATCTGATGTTAATGGTTTCAGGTTTAATCGGTTTTGGTAACTGCTAATGTATAATATTACCAGGAGAACAAGAAACGTATTCTACTTATCCCTGTAAGAAGCGACTAAATCTTTTTTAAAATTGAATCCTTAGCCAATCAGATGCTTGCATTTTGACATATTGCTATGACAATAACTTAATTTTGTCGGAAATTACCCTATCCATGTGCATGTGCACTAATCTCTCTGTAGTAAAAGCAGTGTCGTAAAATATTTTAAATAAATATTTATGCTTTACTTAAATATAGAGATTAGATATCTCGTAGATAGTGGGATATAGTGAACACACTCCCTAATCGGTAGGTTATATTAGGAGGATCTATCGTATGACTGACGATCAAGGTTCGGAGTACATGTTAATCTACAGTGAGGACGTAAAGTAAGGAATAAATTCATTATTTCGCAAACTACAATTTTTTTAAAAAATCGCTCGGAGCTTTGTTTTTCGAACGCGAACGCGCATATTCTGACATAAAATGTAGATATACAGGGTGTTGCAAATAAGAGTGACACAAAATTTTTTTTTCTTAAATAGAACCCACTGTATATTATTGCATGTACGGATTCTTCGGAAAATCCTAAACATTTTTCATGGAGCATTGATTCATGCACGCTGAGGAAAACCTGTAGTCAGCATGCGTGAAGCGCAAGAAAAGTCAAGTAGGCTTTGGAGTTATGATGCAAGAACCAAAAGAATTAATGTCAATAGTTACTGTTATTGTCAGTTTTATGTGTATTTTCCTAACGTTTTACTAGTTTTCAAAAGACTCATTTCGTTTTTTCATAACTAAATTAAATTAAAATGCGGCTCACTGAGAAACAGCGCATAGAGGTTTTGATGATGATGGGCTACGGTGATAGGGTTAGAACACAGCAAGAAACTTGTGAGTTATTTAATCAAAAATACCCCAATCGTTTGCCAATATCACAATCAACAGTAAGCAAAATTGAGTACAAGTTTAGGCAATTCGGTCATGTAAGAGATGTCCCTAGATTTGGTCGTCCTCAAGTTGATGAAAATCAACAATTAGAAGTCTTACTGGCAGTTCAAGATAACCAGCATGTGGTGTCTAGGCAGGTAGCAAGTGACGTGGATATTGGAAAAACAACAGTTCTTAAAATACTGCATACAAATAAATACCATCCTTATAAAATGCAAGTTCTCCAAGAACTTTTGGAAAGGGACTTTGAGAGGCGCCTTAAATTTTGTGACCGTTTACAGGATATGTGTTTCGTAAACAGAAATTTTGTAAAAAATATAATTTTTTCCGATGAGTCCACATTTTGCTTGAATGGTGAAGTAAATACCCAAAATTATCGATATTGGTCCGATGTAAATCCACACTGGATGAGGGAAGGACACACACAATTTAATCAAAAGATCAATGTGTGGGCTGGCGTTGTCGATGACATTGTTATAGGGCCTTTCTTTTTTGACGGAAATTTAACAGGCGAGAGATACTTGAGTTTTTTAGAACAAGAACTTGTTCCAGCGCTGGCCACCCTTTTTCCTGAGTTAGAACGTCCCGATTTGCCACATCATAATATCTGGTTGCAACAAGATGGTGCTCCCCCACATTTCGCTGAGGGAGTTCGTACATATTTGGACGATACTTTTCCAAACAGGTGGATTGGAAGAGGTGGTTTTATTGAGTGGCCGCCAAGGTCACCCGATTTAACACCACTCGACTTTTTTTATGGGGATACCTTAAGGGAAAAGTATTCAAAAGCCAGCCTGCAAATTTAGATGATTTAAAAGATCGCATCCGGCAAGAAATTCGGCAAATTACACCCCAAATGGTTCGAAATGTTCAGCGAGAATTTGTAGATCGGTTAGGCTATTGTCAGTTGACCAACGGAAGACACTTCGAACATTTACTTTAGAAAAAATATTTTTAAGTTCACCTAACTGTTGTTTCGATAAATAAGACATTTTTAAAATAATTTTATTCTTTGTTTTCTCCATGACTTTTTCCACTTTTCAAATTTTGAATGAGAATAACTCCAAAACGCTTGGGCTAAGGTATAGCACATGCTACATGAAAAATGTTTAGGATTTTCAGAAGAATCCGTACATGTAATAAAATACACTGGGTTCTATTTAAGAAAAAAAAATTTTTTGTGTCACTCTTATTTGCAACACCCTGTATATCTACATTTTATGTCAGAATATGCGCGTTCGAAAAACAAAATCGAAGGGTCCGAGAGATTTTTTTTAAAAATTGTAGTTTGCGAGATAATGAATTTATTCCTTACTTTACGTCCTCACTGTATATGTCCTCTCGGGAATAGCCCTGGCAACCAACAAATTTATGTTAAGCGGTAATTTTTATTAAAATGTGTCTAATTAAAATAAACTGTTAATTTTTTTTTTCATTCAATTTTATAGACAAAAATCATGTTTCAAACGATATCAAATTGGAAAGCGCCGCTTTTAGCGACATCCATTATAAAATAAATTCGAATTATTCTCAATGACACCATCTATCGATGTTACTGTCGACAAAATACATTCTTTCGAAATAAAAAAAAATATAGCGACAGTTTTAAATTTGAAAAGTTGAATAACTATTTGTTTGTAGTAATACAAAGTTTCTTTATTCGGAAATATTTTCCTTTTTGTTCGCCGCCATGTCCACTCCCGTCGGAATCTACAGATTAACGTGGGTTCCGAACCTCGAACCTTAGTCATACGATGCGTCTCCCTAGGGGTATTAACACGCTTCGCAAAATCAGTCAAACATTATCACGATAAATGTTATTAATGCTATAATTGCCTCGTAAACAAACCAGCATGACACATACGGTCTGATTTTAATGGGCCCAATGCTTTAAACCGCACACTTTTTAACCTTGACATTTTAGAATCGTCCGAAAAAATTTTTATAACTTTTACACATACAATTATAGTTAGAGAGACGGTGACAATAGGGGGTTCGTGAAGTGGAATATCAGTAATTTGGTTTTTCCTGGAGTTTAGGTCCCCCTCTACAACTTTCATATCTGATGAAATGCCGTAGAGCGTTGCTGAGAGGCGCTGTACCGCTTTAAATAGGCAATTCTCAATAAATTCAAAATTATATCGAGCCATGTCTGAAAATGAATTTACATCATCTGCGTGACCCCAAAGTCACGGGAAACACATTTTCTGACAAGTCAACCCTTGCATATACTTTTCCGAGCGTGTCAAAAAAAAATGAAAATTTAAAAGAAAAGCAAAAAAGCGAATTTGAAGTTGAAACTTTCTAGAATGGAACATTAAGGTAACGGCCCCAATAATTGACCTATTAAGGCATAGTGTAAAATTAAAAATCTTGTAACAGGGTTGAATATGACTTAAATCCAATTTTAAAAAATTGTAGGTATATAATTACTTGTCTATTTTTTGGAAAAATTGTTAGTTTCTTGAAAATGTTATTTTTTAATTTGTAAAAATATTAAATGTAATATAACTACCAAATGTACTAGTTATTGACCGTTGTAAAAAGTACTTGTTGCAATGATTGACCCATAGAAGTCCTAGTAATTGACCAATAAGTAAAATCCCAAAATTAAATTTAATGAACTTGCATATTGTGTTTATTTATGGACTTTAAAACGTTTTCCCTAGTAAATATCTCCGTTTTGAGTAAAACAGCATTACAATACAAAGAGTACATAAAAAAAAGATAGGGAAGTTCGACCTTTTAATATTAACATTAATTAGATAGAAATATTTAATTAACAAGAAAAAACTAGTTTTTACATTTTACAAATAAATACAACCCAAATTAACTTAATTAAATGACTTAAAAAATTGAAACAGCATAATAATTATATTTAAAATAAATAAATCTCTATTTGTTATATTCTGACATTTCTTAATTTTGAGTTTCTTATTCTTTTTATCGTTTTCGAGGACTAACCCAGGATAAAATTGGTCGTCATATTTTACTACAACATGATCTTTCATATATCGAAAGATCCAGTTTACCAATAATTTCTCTTCCGCGTTAGAAAGGTATGTCTCTGGACCCATTTTTCTGTCTATTGGAATTTTTTCCATTTTTTTATAGATTAATGTAGTTTTTGGGACGTTAAATAATTGCGCTGCGCAATAATAACTCATCCCGTTCTGAACTGCATCGATTGCATTTTTCAAATTCTCTTTGGAATAAGCAGGTTGCTTTGTTGGTGCCATTTTTCTAAAAAAAGAAAAGAAAATATCAAGATCTAGTGATTGACCTCTAGCACATTCTAATAATTGACCTAGTCGTTTTTATCGCGATTTCATTTAATTCCATACTTTAATAAATAGGTCAACTGAATGTAGGCCCTTAAATAAATTTCATTTTAAACAAAAAAAAATCTTAACTATAAAAATTACAATATTATGTATAGTAATATAAAGTTTTTTTAAATTTGTTAACAATAACTCGTTATTGACCGCATTGGAGCACCAATTATTGTCTTAAGATTTGCTTCAGTTTTTGACCCTTTACAAAATATTCAAATATCTATAAAATACTTGTATTTTTTATATGTCAAATACTAGTCCATGAATTTGTTAACATTTAATACATATTGTACCACGTTTGTTAGTTAAATTAAATATATACTTATTTCTCAAGGACTAAAATAAAAATCCACTGTATTGTACTATTAATTGACCTATAGGTCAATTACTAGATTACACAACAAAATATTTGTACTAGTAATTGATCATCAATTTTCTCAATATATCGAAGAAACACGCTTGTTCGATAAATATATAATTAAAAAGAAAATCATTTTAACTTACCTTTAAATGTTTAACCACTAAGCTATTGAATGTGTTCACTGTAAATCACTATTATTCAATGGCAAGTTGCTTAGGTAAAAATGGCGGTCTTTCGACGATGGCTTTTCTATGCAAGTAGATCTATTACTTAACTGAATGTCAAATAGATTCAGAGACACTTACCCCTACAACTTTTTGTTTCTGGTATGTCGAGTGTATTATAGAGGTCACTATGAATATCAGGAGACCTTAAATATTTACCATATCTTTATTTTGGGCAAGAAACTGAAAAAGTGGTCAATAATTAGGACGCGGTCAATCACTGGGGCCCTTACCTTATATGTTAAAGATTATGTGAAAACAATTTTGTCGTTCTAGGTCTCGCCATTTCATTCTCTCAATCGACCGTGAAAAATTACATCGGGAAATATATAATCGTTTTCAAGTATGGGAAGTGAAACGATTTTTTGAAAATTCAAAAATTCAAAAATAACACTAATTAGTGAAAAACAGTCACAGGCTTCTACCCTGACTCCCACGGTGAGTTTAGTCGGTCGTACCTCCTCATTCGAGGCGGATCCTTCCCTTCAGGAAGGATGATATTGTTGGAGGTTCATCCCCACAGGTTGCTAAACCCGACACTACTTTGCACACTCTGTGCATCGTGTCTGTATGCAGATTCTCATCGGCTATCCCAAAAAAAAAAATAAAAAAAGTATTCTTTTTATCAGAAAATTGTTTACGAGTCATCTCCATGTGAATACAGATCGATTTAGCCCACTTGGACCCATGTCACTTGATACTTTATAATTTGTCGATTAATTTTTTTTGACACGCTCGAAAAAGTATATGCAAGGTTGACTTGTCAGAAAATGTGTTTTGGGGGTCACGCAGATGCTGTAAATTTATTTTCAGACATGGCTCGATATAATTTTGAATTTATTGAGAATTTCCTATCTAAAGCGGTACAGCGCCTCTCAGCAACGCTCTACGGCCATTTCATCAGATATAAAAATTGTAGAGTGAAACCTAAACTCCACGATAAACCAAATTACTGATATTCCACTTCACGGGCCCCCTATTGTCACCGTCTCTCTAACTATTAGTTTTTTAGGATTAGGATTAATAATTATTATTCATATTGCAGTCCCATTTCAGTTTAAAAAATTATTTTTTAAATTTTCTGATTTTTATTTATTATACAGGGGCGGTTTGCAACAAATGGAAAACTTTTACATTATGCATTTCTCAGAAAATTTGATTCTTGATAAAAAATTAGTGCATATTTAAAAAATTTGTTTTATATATTGATAAAATAATTTTTATATAATAAATGTAGCTTATTTCAGATAATCATGTTTTTATTTGCAAGCACATTCTGTATGACCACCAACAATAACACAATAGGCTGTTTGCCCCGGGAAGGAGCAAGGCCACGTATCCACACAGATTTTGTCAAGGGCGGAATTACATTCAGCGGCTAACGACTGACCTAAAATTAGAAAAGGGCATTTTCCATCTTTTATGTTATTCTCTCATGTATCTAAATCAGGTCAATATAGTTATCGGAGATTTAAAAATACTGTTAATACTATCAATAAAGCTTTCAAGAGCTCAAGAGACTAATTTGGAATTAATTCACATGTGAATATTTACTTAACCTGATGATATAATTTGTATTAAATGTAGAGAATTATTATATTTTCATTAAGGCAAACTAAATGTAGTTACCATGAATCCTGTAAAAATAATATGCTTTGTTTATTAAGCGAAAATATTGCATATTTTTTTCAAGTTCATTGGAAGCGGCTTTTTGAGGGTTTTAATGTATTTTTTTTTAAATAGAGGGTGTCAATATGAAAGCTTCCCACCCTTAATATCTCGGAAAGACACGGCAATTTTACGACGCTTTTAAAGAATATTTGGAGCCATTATGGTTTATCCCCGTTGGAGGGGTATATTACCGTAAAAATCTTAAATGGGAAGGAGATTCAAGTGTCACATTATTTTAAAGGCAGGTAAATCCCCGAATTTATTATTTTTGGAGTAATACTTTCCAAAAAATCGCGTTTCAGTAATTAGAACTTTTTTAGGCAGTGACTTTGCCCCTGGTAAAGAATTTGAAAAGAGTGTCACTTTAAGGGTAACATTTATCCCTCCAAGGGGGTTTAACCCACTAGGACTGCAAAAATTATTTAAAACCGTACTCCTTCACAATAAGATTGACGTGTCTACACAGGGTGTTTTTTAATTGAGTGCCAATACTTAAGGTTACGAATCTTTGGGTGATTTTAAGCAGAAAAGTTAATATTAACATAATAATATGTCCTAAAGCTCTTCATTTTGGAGCTACAGAATCTTAAAATTTAAACAATAACTTTTTTATCGTAATTATACTCACTCTTAGATATTTTTATGAAATTTTGTACACAGCATTATCAAACAGAAATAAAATGTTCCTTTTATAGTTTTCTACGTAGAATCCAGTGACGTACTCAGATTTTTTCTATATTCAACAATAAGTTAAGCAGCGTTTTTGATATTGAATGGTTGTATAGAAAAAAAGGTGAGCAGATTATAAAAATAAAAATTAGTAGGACGGATAAAGCTTTATAAATTTTGATGTTTGTTTTCATAAAGACAACAGGGTTGGGATTTATGAAGCTTTACCCAGCCTACTAATTTTTATTTTTATAATATGCTTACCGTTTTTTCTATTCAACCATTCAATATGCTCCTTAATGATTATTATTGAATGTAGAAAACATCTGAGTACGTCATTGGATTCTACGTAAAAAAACTAGAAAAGAAACATTTTATTTCTGTTTGATAATGCTGTGTACAAAATTTCATAAAAATATCTAAGAGTGATTATAATTACGATAAAAAAGTTATTGTTTAAATCTTAACATTCTGTAGCTCAAAAATGAAGAGCTTTAGTACATATGTTAATATTAACTTTCCTTCTTAAAATCACCCCAAGGATTCACAACCTTAAATATCAACACCCAATTAAAAAACACACTATATACAGTGATGGGCTAAAATATGGAACAAATTCATTTAAAAATCAGGTTTTATTTTTTTGTAAAAACGCTCGGATACGTCGATTATAATTTTTTCTTCCGGATTTTTTGCCTCAAAAAGAAATTATACTGGGTGTGTCAAAAAGTAGATGTTTTTTTGTATTTTAAATAGAACCACCCTATTTTTACTTATCACATAAATTTTACGTCAAATTCTGAGCATAATTCATGTAGCATACTCTATCCTTATCTCTAACGGTTTTAGAGAAAAATTACATCTTAAAAAAGAAATTTCTTTAAAAAAAGGTACATGTACCTACTTAAAGGTAAACAGGTAAATTTAAATTAATTGTTACTACGATAGCAAGTCATGTGTCAATCAAAAAGAATTTTAAGTATAATTTTGAAAAAACGGTGATCATGGTGCATTTAAATGAAACTCAAAGAATCGCTAAGTATCCAGAACGACTGATTACAAGATCTACAGCCAGTAAAATTTAGAAAAAATTCAGGGAAACAGGGAATGTAAAGGATCGTCTACGGCCAGGTCGTCCAAAAATTAGTGAAAACACAAAATTGAACATTTTGTTAGAAGTTGAAGATAATCCCCATAGTGTATCCACTGAAGTAGCCCTTAATAATGATGTTAGCCGACGATCTGTTTTGCGGGTATTGAAACAAGAAAAGTACCATTCGTATAAAATTAGGTTGCTGCACGAGCTAAACGAAGATGATCCCGACCGCCGACTACAGTTTTGTGAAACTATGATGGAAATTTGCAACTTAAATCTATTTTTCCATCGCAGCTTACTTTTTAGCGATGAAGCCACGTTTTGTTTGAATGGTTCGGTAAACAGACAAAATTTTCTTTATTGGAGTACAAATAATCCCCGTTGGATGAGAGAACAGCATACGCAATACTCACAAAAAGTAAATGTTTGGGCAGGGATATTAAATGATAGAATTATTGGACCTTTTTTCTTCGATGGAAATCTTACAGGAGACCGGTATTTACAATTTCTTCAAAATGAATTAATTCCCACACTAGCAGCGGATTTTCCAAATGCGAATCAGCCTAATCTACTAGAAGCGTCTATTTGGTTTCAGCAGGATGATGCTCATTTTGCTCGACAAGTACGAGAGTATTTGAATACTATTTTTCCCGAACGATGGACGAGGTATAAGAGGACCCATAGAATGGCCTGCAAGATCTCCCGATCTTACACCAATGGATTTCTTTCTTTGGGGTTATTTGAAATCAAAAGTGTATAAGGATAAACCACAATATTTGGAAGACTTAAAATTTAAAATTAGATATGAAATTAGGCAAATTAATGAAAATACTGTAAATAATGTTTTAGAAGGGTTTTTAAGTAGATTGGCATATTGTCAAGAAGTTAATGGTTTGCATTTTCAACACTTAATAAAATAATTTTTCAAAATTATACCTACATCTACTTTTTGACACACCCAGTATAATTTCTTTTTGAGGCAAAAAATCCGGAAGAAAAAATTATAATCGACGTGTCTGAGCGTTTTTACAAAAAATTAATACCTGATTTTTAAATGAATTTGTTCCATATTTTAGCCCATCACTGTATACGATTTAATGACCTTTTCCATTTGCCATCCCATCAGATTAGATACCAAGATGAAAATTTTACTACGCTCCTAAGAAAATAATTTTTGTAGAAGAATCGATTTGTCTTTGGAGAACCCATTTATACAGGACTAAAACCCTAATTTTTTTACATTTACTTACCCAATAGTGTCAATGCAATAACAAACATAAAAACAAATAAGATTTTTGTTCCGTACATGTTCAATATTATTAATAAATACTTTCGTAACAAGTTTATCTATTGCACTAGATGCAATCCAATAAGTGCATAGTTCATATTATATTCTTTATATAGGTATAACATTTTTATGAAAAACTATTAGATATTTTATGGTTTAAGTAGTTTGTTTGTATGCATTGATTATTTTTAATTTTACAATGGAAAATTACGTTGTTTACAATCCTTTACTGGGAATATAATATGTACGTGTAAACATGTAGGCAGATTAAGGTTTTCTGAATTATCTGAATTATTTATCTAACGTTAATAAATATTATCCAACAGCTATATGAATATGAATATTCAAAAATGCACCTACGAATTAATAAGCTATTACTTCCTAACATATTTAATTGTACTGGGAACGCATAAATTCTAGATGCATGTAAATTTCCTAAAACTTAATTTTGACATAAAAATGGAATTTAATTAATTTTTTAAGCTAAACCACTTACAAATATGTCTGGGTTTGTTCGATAATGACCCAAAAGAATCGCCATGCCACTGTAGTAACAAAAAAAATAAACATTTCTTCAAAATACGTTATATTGGCCATTGCAGCCATTTCGTAAACAATCAGTGCAACATTTTGTCACTTTTGGGTTTTCCTCAATTAAAAATAAACAATATCATTTCAGTAAATAAAGTCTATAATACAGAGGGCTTCGCAATTATCTAATTTTTTGTTACCTAAAGTGATATGTCCATACTTTTGGGCCAGTGTCTAACCCCGATATATTCACTTCCCGGCACAAAATTCCGCCACCCTGATATTTTGGTCACGTTTGATATTTTATCGCTGTTTTATTTTTTATGTGATTTTAATGATTTTGTTCAGTTTGTAGATCCAGTTTATTATGTTTTCCTTAATTATTTTATAAAGTAACATTTTTCGATTAGGCTATATTATACAGAAGTAAATCAAACTGTTGTTTTTTGTCGTAATTTCAAAACACCCTGTAGGAAAATTGAGGTGGATAATTTTATTTACATACTGTTTCTTGTATTTTTGATCTCATTTCTGCTGCGAGCTTCAAAATTTTATATGAAACGCTGATTAACTAAACAATTTTAATATCGTGTATTTCCTCCTCTCGCAGCAATGATAGCTTGCAGTCTTCGTGATATCGAACGAATAAGGTTTTCTTTGAGGGATAGCCTGATATTTTTCGGTCAGCGCCGGTCGTAAGTCTTGCAATTATTAAGGAAAAACACAATAAATTGATGTACAAACTGAAAATAAAATCATGAAAATCGCATAAAAAATAAAAAAAGCTATAAATTATCAAACTTGACCAAAATTTCAGGGTGGAGGAATTTTGTGCCGACGAGTATATCTAATTGGATTAATTTAAAAAATTAATTAATTTCAATTAAGATAAGTCGAATTTAAATTTTAGAAACTGTTTATGCGCTACCCCGTACAATTAGACGTAGCAGGACGTAACCTACTCTGCCCTAAAATCTAGAATATGTTCTCTATCAGTTGAAACAAAGATAATTAAAATTGGTAAATTATTGACAAAATAAAGCTTATTAATTTGGACGTACCTTTTTTAATATTCGATAATTAATTAGGGCAGTGTATTTAGTAAATTCCACAATTGTAATACCCTAGGGCCCTTCAGTCAATGATTTATTCATATGATAATGCAGTAAAATTGAAAATAAATTATTCCAATTACCGATGATTTAGAGAAAAGTATCCTATTGAAATGGAATCAGGTTTTCAATTAGAGATCAATTCATCAACCAATCAATATTTTAAACCGTCCATAGATAACGACTTCAAACAGTCTCCCATGGAACCAATGGAACAAATTTTGTGCTATTTTATGCAAAAGTTACAGAATGATTTTTTTAATACTTCATTTTCGGTAAAGCTTCGACCAATAGAATAAGTGAAAAATGTATGTATTCTGTAGCGTAAATGCTAGATACAATAAAGTTACATTTTTCGGCACTGAAAACCATGTAGGAAGTAAATGCACGTGCACCCCCAAAATACGAATAAAAATTATTAATTTATATATTATTTATCGTATAAAGTCCGACGCTACCTAATATTTTATCGTACCGTCAAACTAAAAAAGTCCGACCCACCCTAATATTATATCATCCCGTCAAACCAAACTGTATAGATCCGGCAACCGTGCCTCGGTCGAGGTAAATGACGATTATGACGAGGCTTGTTCGCACGTGTACGCACGATTAAGTAGTGCAGTTTCTCTGTAGTAACAGGTGGCGGGTGGCAGCGGGGGATAGCGGGGCTATGGCGATTTAACATGGAAAAGGCGCACAGTTTTTGTGTGCACCGCGCTGTTGTCTGTTCGTGCATCTAGTTAGAAACTCGAGCGTGTATGTTTTAATATTTTAATATTATATATTTATTAAGTTAAACTGAATAGTTGACGGTGGACTATTTAAGAAATAACTTTAGCTCTTTGAATTTGGAGCAAAAAATTGAAGTGAAGAATGCGGGAAGACCTAAACCCGAAATTATTTAACGCAGACCACAAAGGGTAAATCTAAGGACTTTATTAGAAAGTTTAAAAATGAAATATATGAAAAATTATAGAGGGTATTCCAAACTTAATGAGGCGGTTATTGATCAATTTTCTACAATTAAGAACCGAAGAATGGACTTTACGTTTAAGCAGTATTGTTTAGGGCCGATAAATGTTATGTATTTCGATAAATGATACTCGATATGATTTTAAACCATTTTATTTAAGGATTTATACTAAAAAACACTGAAAATATGAAGAATGCCAACTTGTCAGTTTCGTGGCTCGATTCGTTCTCGTCATAAAACAGTTAACTATTGTTCTCGTCTTGGTTGCGCCTAATGACGTAGCCGTAGTGGTATTAGATATCATTCGGTTTTCTTGATAACTCGTAGATGGCGGTAGTAGTATTGGACATCATTCGGTTTTCTTGATAGCTCGTAGATGGCTTTAGTAGTATTAGCAGTGGACGGTATAAGTATTGTTACGAGGGTTGCATGCGACGACGTTAAGATCCGACCGCTATACACACTAAGAAAACCTTTCTTATTTTCCAAAACTTATATTTCCTTGTTTAAAATTAAAAAATAAATAAAAATATATTTTACCTAACGTATTTTCTTATTATATTTTTTCTTTCTATATTTAAAACGCCTAGAAAAATTTCACCATACTTGTGAACCCCTTCTGTCATAGGTCACGAGCCACCACTGATTGCATCCCAGGATGGACTTGACAAGAAATAATAAAACTTTTTTTATTAGTTTTACGACAAAAAGTCATTCTTTATAACAAAAATCTGTTAATAAGTAAAACCCTTTGTTTATTCCTTAGGGACTTTAAAGGGCACCTTGTGCCTCGTACTATAAACCCCTCTTAGAAATATTTAACCTTCTAAACTCCTTTAGCGGACTTAGGTTTTCTTAGATTATTCGCCCAGGGGCACCCTTCCATTAAATTTCAATAACGCTTCAACCCTTATTTTCTGAACATTATACCAGTTTGTTTTCCAGTTTTCTGTCACTTTAAACTAAAATTGTTTATTTAATATGTTAGGTTGACAATACTGACAGCCGACAGATTTGGTAACTGTAGTTAAACAGTTGGTTAACGTAGAAGTATAATAAACATATCTACGCTCCTCCACATCGAAGGAGACGATTGTCATAAATGCTAACTGAAGATTAAGTCCACGATGCGTTTCAATTTTAAACTATTTCCCTTGAGATACTCCAACGTCCAAACTTCGAGCAGTTGATACTACCAGTGGCGGTGCGCCAGGGGAGGAAGGAGGAAGCGCCGATTTTTTAATTCGAATTCTTACACCACCAGCTTCCGTTGCTTGTATGCAGTGTTGAGTGTTGCAGATGTGGAAAGAATTTATCCCCAGGAAAAAGTTTTCAGATTCAATAAAAATCCCCAGATCCTCTTTTGTATTATTTTTTTATAAAAAGGTGAGGAAGAGAATGCACTGACGTTTCTCTCAATACATCTGTGTGGTAGGTAATGTATTCATTCGTAATTTTGTGTATTTTTTTAACTATCGACGAGCTTTGAGCTAACAAACTAGAAATAATGAGGGGATTTTGAATGTTAAGAATATATGGAAAAATCCCCAGAATATGTGTTTTTTTAGGAAGTTTTGCCCAAATCTCCAGCATTGTCCAAAAATCGTCAGTGTAGATAGTGGTAGATAGGCCGGCCATTATTTTATAGGAAGTTTGTACATCGGCTGCTTCGATCCATACGAATTCCGTAGCTATTTCTATATCTATCTAGTACAAAAAGCTATTGTTTCAATGTTAAGTTTGGTTATCGCAATGTGTGTATATATTTTTTAAGAAATGTTGCTCAGTTTTTGAAGGTGCTTGTTCAAATCCAAAAAACTCAGACCATTTTTGGTTTGATTAGCTCATCAAGTTCCACAGTCGTTCCATCAGGCTAATTGTAGATTAAGATGTATCAAAGTCGTAATATTTAGCTGCCTTTTTAACCGTAAATAATATTATTGCGAATTGGATTGTATTTTTCAAGAATACTTATTTTTCCGCTACGAAAATCTCCTTCACGTCAATCGAGAACTTTCAAGTATGCAAAGTCTAAATTGGTCCCTATACCGACACAGCCGGAGATTTAAGATTTGTAGTTAAATTACCGGCGACGGAACTGATTTCGCCGAATCAAGATTGGGGATGTCAGACAGCTTTTCGATCGAAACAAAATTACGAACGTCTGCGTTACGCCGGTCATAATTCTAAGCGTTGCCATGTTGCGTAAAAAATACCGCGAGAACGGAAATTTTGATAATGGTTATATTACTACATTATTTCTTTATAATTAAAAATTACTTAACAGGTTATATGCTTTTCTGTTGCTTAACTAAGTTGATTTTCAATATTAAAGTGATTCCGTACACCCTTTAAAACGAGATTTCTTCCCACGAATTCCATTAATTTTTTTAAAAATTTTCGAAGGAATATTGGAAAATTCTCTTTTTTGTGTTATATCTATTTTTAATTCATTAATTTTTTAATTTAGAAACAATATACAGGGTGTTATGGAAATGACGTATTATATTTAAACCGGCAAATCCCGAGATGAAACTAAATTGAACAAAAATAACCATAAATGGCGCTTTGAATTATTAAGCGAAATATACACTTTATATGAAATCTCAAAATTTACGTGGCCGCTCCTGAGGCCCTTCGCAATCAATATTTTATTGAGGGAGTCTCCAGGTTCAAAAGAGGTTTGCGCATTATAGGCGATGTTGTCATATTGCAACACAGAATTCTAAACGCACGTTTTCAGTTTTTGACAACAATACGTTTTTGACGCGCGTTATCACTTCTTTTTCAAACTTTTTAGACAAAGGAAACTATAATTTTAAGGTACATACTCTCTTACCTTCGATCTTATTTTAAAATAATCCGTTTTATAATTAAATTCCATATCAAAATAAAACACAAAAAGTATGTTTTTCAACAGAACCAACAGTAGATAATATTACACCAATTTGAAATCACATCACAACATTCATTATTATGAATTATTTCACAACAAAAAAAATCGAGCAATACGACTAACAAAACGTTTAAAATTGGTATACGTCAAGCACGTGAAACCCTCGACAATGTCGTTCCACTCCCGAGTCTCGAAACATACTGAAGTATGAAGTGGCGCGCGGCCGGTATCCAAGCAAGGGCCAAACATGAGGTGTGATTTGACAATACTGTTAGTATACTCTAGTGACCCACATTGTTGATAAGTGAATCCAGATGGAACGGCGCGACAGTATGTGGGTATAAAGGGTTTTACCTTAGTATTTAGTTATTCGATTTAAAAAAAAGTATGTAGACTTTCTCTCGGACAACCAAGGAGTCACCCATTTAAATATATTAAGTAATTTCCATAACACCCTGTATTGACTTTCCAATATTTTTTTTCAGAATAATTTTTGGAAGAAAATTACACTTTTTTTTATAAACCGAAATTAATATAATAAGCAATGAATATTTGATCTCAATCGCCCACTGATGCTCTCTCTTTCTCAACTCTAGACGCTCACGCCAGCCGGCGGAATTGCTAGAAATTGATCATAAAAACTAAATATGCGCGTAGATACCGAATCCTTTTAACTAAATAATTAACAAGTTTCTTGCTTAAATGTCCTGCTTATCGCATGAGAGTCTGATATTGAACTGTTGGTACTGACCTTCCTACTTCCACATAAAAGCAGAAGACTGGCAACGTGGCCTATACAGAAGTATACAGAGATTTGTGACAGTGATGTCCTAGAAGATAATAACCAAATTGCCGGGAGGGCGATTCGGGAGACAATTGGACAAACCGATCTCTGATAAGGGATTTCGAGGTATTGGATTTGGAAATAGAAAACAAGAATAAACAAAGAAGAACATAAATATCAAGAAAACAGTGCTAGGGAAGTTTAATAAGTAAATTGACTAAACTGTTTGACGGGTATACATTTACCCATGGAGTTAAGAACAGGAAAATATTAGAATTACTTGAAGCAAAATTGTTTCATTCAATCATTTGTGTTAACTTTGCAATCTCACTATTGCTGGAATTACTCCTGTTGTGATTGCCTGTCCGCTAGACGTTATTCTTTCTCTATTTTATGGATAGGGGAAAACGGCACATCAAACAATTTCAAATTTCCCGCAAAATTAGGGCCATTGCGAGCATTTATTCAACTGTATCTTGGCAAAGCCAGTCAGTCCTGAAGTTATTTCGAAGGGAAGCGCGCGCAGATTTGTCTAGTGTACCATAACGTGATTTTAAAGTCAACGAAAAATATAAAAGACACCCAAGAAATAAGCGATGTAGAAGATCCCTATTCAAATATGGAAGGTGCATGACGATAACTCTACATGTATCTATTGCAATTGATTCTACTCACTCAAAAAACTAGTGATGTTTGTCTTCGATGTCAACAATGAAAAAAAAATGATCAAATGCAGAATATGAAGAGCAAAAAAATTTATTTGTGAACTATGTGGCTAATAACGTATAAATTAATAAATAATTTGTATGTGTTTTTGACGTAGTTATACAGTCTTATATATCTCGATGCATTTTTTATTTCTGTGATAGTATGTCATTTTATCCAAGTACATGCCTAACATGACACAATAGCATTTATTTATTTATGATAGACGTAACTTTTTGAAAATACCCACCATATGACTCTACTCTTAAACTGGAATGATCAGGGATGAATTTAAGGTTCCAGGTCGCCCAATTTCTAGGAAAATATGACAAATGTTATCAGAACTATGTCATTTTAGGCCATTTTCCCCTATATGAAGCGGTTTACAAAATACCTTTAATGCAACAGAGTTGTAAAACGAATATCAACGGCCAAAGTAATCCGTGTAACACCAATAATTTTAAAACCCGACGTTTCGCAACTGTCATTTGCATCCCTTTTTTACCATTTTCTGTCGTGTAGTTTCCGACAGATCGCACTCAAACTACAAAATACTTTTGCCTCAGGAAAACAGAACATCCGTTCTCTTGGAAAACACCGAAGCAGCAAGACACACGAGAAATGGGAGGAAAATGACAAATGGAAGTAAATGAAACATTCCTTTTGAAAGCAGGTTTTACTACTTTCAGTAAGATTTCGAAATAACTTACTTCACAATCTTGATGGGACTATTTCTAGTCGTAGTTTCGTTTGAGTAGATTTCGGGGTTTATATCCTTTTAAAATTTAATGTTTTGGGATATTCTGTGGTATTTTTCAGAAGGGTTTAGAATATTTTAAAAATTGTACCAAAATGTCGATTTAACAATCAATTTATATGCAGGGTATTATGAAAATAGTTTGTTATGTGGGTGGCCCCTTGGGTGTCCTAGGGAGAGCCTGCAAATTAAATTTTGTCACGGTTGAAACTATAAGACATAAAATGTTTAACTTACAATACTTCAATCCGAAATGACCGAAATCATGTTCCGTCAGCGTCCCGTCAAACGAATCCTGAAAGGACTGGACGTCAAAAAAGCTACTGGTCCAGACGAAATTCCTATTATAGTTCTCAAGAAATGCGCCGATGAACTAACTCCAGTAATTTGTAGACTTTTCAACTTATCCTACAAAAAAGGAATATTTCCATCCACGGCGCGAGTCCAGCCTATTCCAAAGAAAGGTAAGAGAACCCTGCCTAACAACTATCGACCAGTCGCATTGCTTTCAGTTATATCAAAAGTAATGGAGAAAGCTATTAACCAACATCTTCTAAAGTACTTGGAAGGCTTCAACATTATCAGCGATCATCAATATGGTTTTCGGAAGTCCAGATCAACTGGAGATCTTCTAGTCTATGTCACCCATATTTGGAACAACGCAATCGAACATCACGGGGAGTCTCGGGTTGTTGCACTGGATATTTCTAAAGCTTTTGATCGTGTTTGGCATGAGGGGCTCCTAAGTAAACTGCGATCCTATGGTATGCCCAGTCGATTCTGTGCATGGTTGTCTAGCTTTCTTAAGGACCGCTCTCTGCAAGTGGCGATTGACGGATTTCTCTCAGACACCTTCACCATCAATGCCGGTGTTCCTCAAGGGTCCATATTATCTCCCACTCTCTTCTTACTCTACATTAACGACCTTCTAGTGAAAACGAAAACCCGATAGTTAGTTTTGCTGATGATAGCACACTTTTATCATCTTTCTCTTTGAAGGCACAAACATCGGCTGCCGACGCACATCTTCGCAGACAGCATGAAGTATCACGCCTCAACAAAGACCTGGAAGAAATTTTGTCTTGGGGTGACAGTAACCAAGTCGAATTTAACGCTAAAAAAACCCAGGCAGCAGTTTTCTCTAAAAAGGTTAACATTACAGAACCGGATATAGTCATGGACGGACACGCAATCCCGCTGGCTTCATCTATTAGTTTGCTGGGCGTCAATCTGGGAGGAAATATGTCTTGGCATAACCACGTTGTGGCAATCGCCAAGATAGCCTCTCAGAAGCTTGGTGTACTCTTCCGAACCAGAAAGTTGTACACACCTCAACAATTTTTGACACTATACAAAGCCCAGATTCGACCATCACTAGAGTACTGCTCTCATGTCTGGAGCTCTGCACCCAAACATACTCTTCGGCTACTGGAGTCCATCGAAAGGAGGGCCATTCGTCTGATTGGAGACCACGAGCTGACGAAGAACCTCGACAGCCTAGAACATCGAAGGCAAGTTGGTGATTTGACTCTCTTTTACAGATATTTTCATGGAAAGTGCTCGGCTGACCTTGCCCTCTTAATTCCACCCAGAGCGACGAATAGCAGAAATACACGAGGAACCACTGCCGTCCATCCATATGTGGTTAAGCTTAGTACTCCTCGAACTTCATTATTTAAGAACTCTTTCATCTGGAGGACTTCATCATTGTGGAACGATCTTCCCGAGGTCGTTTTTCCCAACGAATATAACCTCCAACGATTCAAGACCAACGTGAATCGCTTTTTGCGCACACGCACCACTCCCAGAGTGTCATAAAGGATTTTTCCTATAGTGCTTGTGTTTGATCATTAAAAAAAAAAAAAAAAAAACTTTGAACAAGCCAGTGTCTGCCTATGCGATAACACTCAAATTAAATATAACCATAAATTACAATTATTAGCTTTTAACCTTTTTAACCAGAAAAAGAAATTTATTTTGCCTCCCCGGTATTTAAACCCAGATTTGCATACATTTACATAATATAATTAATAATTTATGTAAAACAAATAGACTTAAACCGGTTACTCAAAATAAGAAATTTACTCCCGTACTTTAACAGAGATAAAACCAACAAACCAAATAAGACCAACAAAAAAACTTCAATTCGGCCCCCTTTCCAAAAAATATAAATTTTCAGAGAGACCCGACAGGTATACTTTGTATGTAAATATGCAAATAAATAGCTTAAACTACGGGAAAGTTTCCAGATATTGGAGAGAGCCAAAAGGCTTTATGATGAAGTTTATCTACCCTTTTGAGGTTATAATTTGAGTAATATGGTGAAAATATATTTACTTTAAAAAGTTTTCAGGGAACATGTTTAAAGACTGAACCGTTTTTCACTGTGAAAACGAAAGTGCTTCGGCGTATGTTTGGGTTTGTTCGGGTTTGTTCAGTCAGAAGTCAATAGCATAAAATTACCCTTAAAATTAAAGGTACAAAAATACAATATTTTTTTAACACTCTGTATTTCGAAAATGAAGCGACATGCGAAAAACTTTTATACCACATTTTCGTCTTAAAATAAGATTCACATCCTTCATTGTAATTTCAATATTAGGTAATTTTACATAACGTCCGTTCCCAAGTGCTTACAAAAATATCATTTTAGAGTTCATTTTCTGTTCTTTATTTTTATCAAAAAGTAATAATTCCACCTACGCCTAATTAATATTAAAATATTCATTCCCGGCAATCCGTTCCTTTTCTAACGCTCGAACGTTCCCATTCGGACTGTCAGTCCGTTTTGTCAGATCCATTAGGAGCGATTCTTGCTAATTGCATTTTGTGCTACCGCCCCATCGTGGATAAATTAATCATTCGCGGCGTCGCGTATCCCGAATTCGGAATCCCGTTTTGTTTATATCACTGAGTAAACGAATGAATTTATGCAGATTCTTGAGGATATTTTTAGAAAAGGGTTTAAAAATAAACAGTTCCCACTTCAATTTTAATGAGACAGTCAATGGTGGAAGAGCTGAGTGGGGAGAAGATAAACGTACAAAAACTTCCCACTCGAATCTAAAATACACGTCAATTTTATTGTGAAGAGGGATGTGCTTTCAAAGAATATTTGCATCCTTCGTGGTTTGACCCCCTGAGAAGTTTAGATGGTACCCTTAAAGTCTTCAACGGGAAGGGGAGTTAAGTGGAACATTATGTTAAATCGTTTAAATCTCTTTCCTATAATACCATAATTTATTATTTTTTGAGTAGTACCGGGTTTACCATTTTCGACACTTTTATAGGGTATCTCCGTAATTGTTAGTGCTATCAAAAAAGTAATGTAGGTGTCATGTGCTCTTTTTGGGTCAAACTTAAAGTGGTAAAATCAAAATTTGAAAATGTTCGTTCGCTTAAGAGATACGGGGGAATATCAAAAAATAGACAATTTCAAAATTACCCTATATTTTCTTAGTTAAAAGAGATATAGAAAAATGTTTTATACATTAGTTTCTTTATGTTGATTGTTGATACTATTTTAAATTCTTCTTTCAAATATATAACACACCATGGATGATATTGGTTTCCTAGGCGATGTATTTAAACTTCATTACTTTGAAACGAAATAAAGGATTCAGATTAAGGTAAAAAATAACGGGAATCATCGCAAATATTCGGAATATGTCCTTAAATGGTTATTATCTTTCCGGATAGCGAACAAAATATACATTTTGCGCCATTTCTTCGTTTTTTCCACTTTCAAAATAAACTGATATCATATCAAATTTTTCAAAATGTTGATAGGTCATTTTCGCAAATGAATATGTAAAAATTAAATTGACGTTAAATGTTAAAAGTCAACATAGTTGTTTCTAGGATAATAGCTTTTGTTTCATGGTCTACTGTGGTTTAAAGTTTAATAAATCGCCTAGGAAACCAACGAATATAACCTCCAACGATTCAAAGACAACACACACAACAGAACATATAAACATGCTAATCGTCAATGTATCACTAAAAAGGTTAACATTACAGAACCGGATATAGTAATGACAAGACACGCCATCCCACTGGCTTCATCTATTAATTTGCTGGGCGTCAATCTGGGAGGAAATATGTCTTGGCATAACCACGTTGTGGCAATCGCCAAGATAGCTTCTCAGAAACTTGGTGTACTCTTCCGAACCAGAAAGTTGTACACACCTCAACAACTTTTGACACTATACAAAGCCCAGATTCGACCATCACTAGAGTACTGCTCTCATGTGTGGAGCTCTGCACCGCAACATACTCTTCGGCAACTGGATTCTATCGAAAGGAGGGCCATTCGTTGGGGATTTGACTCTCTTTTACAGATCTTTTTATGGAAAGTGCTCGGCTGACCAGAGCGGTGAATAGCAGAAATACACGACGAACCACTGCCGCCCATCCATATGTGATTAAGTTTAGTACTCCTCGAACTTCATTATTTAAGAATTTTTTCATCTGGAGGACTTCTCGGCCTTCCCGAGGTCGTTTTTTCCAACAAATATAACCTCCAACGATTCAAAACCAACGTGAATCGCTTTTTGTGCACACGCACCACTCCCAGAGTGCCCTAAAGGATTTTTCCTATAGTGCTTGTGTTTGATCATAAAAAAATGTAGAAACTCCTGTCTGTCTTTGTTTGTTCGTCTAAAATTCTCCCATTCTTATCTTTACTTGAAATAAGTTAAAATTTAAGTATTTAACTTCAGACAGTTTTCTTTTCGATGATATTTCGCGACAAATTATATTTTTATTCACAATGCTCATTGTGACATAAGAAAATGCTCGAAATGCCTTATCATATTCTTTGTGTATTATGTTGCAAACGAAATTGCATCGTAATACAACTTTTCAAATTACAGAAGAGTAAGTTAAGTGCAACTTCAAACGAACTTTATTACTCCTAAAAACTTTTAACAAAGAAATGCCATGCATTATAAACCTGAACAGGTCTCCAAGTCCTCCGTTTTACCTAATTTCTGTTGTTCTGTACAATCTTATTTTACACGGTAAAATGAAACCATTATAGTGTTGCAAGGTCTATACAGGGTAGGGCAAGCGTATAAGGTAGCTCAAAATAATACTAGTAGTTAATATTTTTCCTAATGTCTCTCCTAACAAATATATCGGTCACTAAAAACGCACTTGGAGATATATATTTTCCATTATAACTTTTACGCAACCCTGTATATTTTAATGAAATATTGTCACTTTGTATAGCCCGTATGGAATAAAAATGCATACTATACTACGTCACAACAATATCACATAACCTATAAAAGTTAGAATGTTTGTGCAGAGTTGCATTAGGTGTCGACCGAAAGTTTATTAAATTTTTGAAAATGTTTAAACTGCAACAGTGTGATTATATAACTTTAATGCATTTTTATAAAAAATAGGAATATAAGCAACATGCAAGTACATAAAAATTAATGAGAATTTGAGTCACTAATAACAAAACAAACGACTTTGACGTCGTAGGGTCAAAATTTGATGTGTGAATTTTGAAAAATATTTAAAATAAATACTTTGACATTTCTGTTTAAAGAAGTAAGTATCAAAGTTTTTTATTCAATTTTTTAAAAATTTAGCTTATTAAAACATTAGCAATCGAAAAATTATTTCGGGTCCCCGAAACTTTTAAAAACGATTTGATAAATGATCGAAAATGTAAAATGGAATTCAGATTCAATTGAAACTAGAATTAAAAATCCCCCGAGTGCAGTTTGTTCGTTACCGCGAATTTTCAACATCTTCGCGGTTTAAATCAATTTGAAAAGTAAGTGAAATCAAATTGTCGAGTTTGCTTTTTTGGTTAAAACGAAACCGGATGAGAATATTATAAGAAATGTTTATAGAAATGATATTTATGTAGCTCGCTTTTAAATTTGTGGTAAAATATTATATTACGTACCGAGTGTCGAGAGAGTCGGTACTAAATCTCGAGATAGTAATGAAACTTTTCACCGAGGTTTGTATACTATTTTATTTACAACTACATCTAACATCCACTTCTTACTATTTTGAATTAAAATTATTAATAAAAGATAAATGTCATTTTGACTTTTCCATTGAAAAATTAGACAAAAATTTCAAATAACCACAGGTGGTGAAATAACGTAGGTAATAATACACATCAAGATGGCAAATATAATTTTTTTAATATGGTTTCCATGTAACTAAACAATATATTATTTTAACAACAGAAAAATCAGATGAGAAATTTGATTTTGCTGCTACTCCACCAGAAATTCGAGAAGCAGCAAAAATAGTGGAAGAAGATCTTCTGCCAACTAAAAGCCGCCCGAGATAGGCATATTACTGTTTCAAAGAATGGTGTACGGGAAACAAAGTTGAAAATCCTGGTTCTGAGTCGGCGCTACTAGCTTATTTCAGTGAAAATGCCAAGACGAAGAAGATATCAACGATTTGGTCACAATATTCAATGCTCCACTCTACCACTCTATCAATTAGGGAAAAAGTAGACTTATCTAAACACGCCAAGCTATTAGCATTTTTAAAAAGTATGTTCGTATATTATTTTGAGATATCGATTTTTTTTAAATTTCAAAAAAATAATTTACTTTCCACCCGGATGGAAAGTAAAAGTAAAAAAAAACGTCAACTTTCCACCTTTCAAAGATAGATGAAATGTCATTATTACATGCATGGTTGTAAATAAAAGTATTTACTTACTTACCACCGACTACTTTTTCTCTTCTTGACGAAACGAAACAAAATTGACTTACCTGTAACAAAAAAAAAATATGATTTCACGGTAAGGTAGATTTTAGAATGCAATAACTCCATACAAAGGACATAATAATAATATTTTTCTGGAAAGGTAAATAAAATTTCTAAAATGAAATAGAAAATCTTATTTCAAAAGTTGTTTGTTCAAAAATCTTAACAATTCAGCTAATTTAAAATCAGTTTAGGAAAAGCAGCAAAACAAGTAAAAAAATTATTTCTTCCTCCAACCTCGCCATAAATAGAACCTGACTCTTGACTAATTAATATAAATTTTCCACTTGGTCGCGCCTGTGGTGGTCTTCGTATTACTTTTATAAACCAATTAGGAAGAAAAATGGTTTCCTTTATTCTGGCTTGTCTTTTTCGTTATTATTTAGGTCTCGAAATGTTTTGTCTTTTAATTTACAGTCTTTCTTTTATGGTCAGATTTTAGACTTAGTAAATTACGCGAATAAAGGTACAGATATTTCATTTCATAGAAATGAAGTTATTTTTGTTATTTCTGCTTACAAGGTAACAGAACGAACTGGACCCGAACTCTGTAAGAATTATAGAGATATCCGGAAGCCATGATCATCGCCTTATTGGAAAGCCTTCGAGAACGAAGCAAGAGTGTCCTTCTTCTCTGATGAAGTATAGCGGTTCCGCAATCACTCCTATTTAGCTCTGTGCAACAACTTAACCCTATATTGTTATACTTAGATGTTACAGGAAATATATAGCGAATATTAACAATTACTAGTCAATACTAACAATTACCCACTGGATCATTGAATGACCCATTCTAACGAAATTTGCCTTCTTTTACTATTAGTTAGTAGAAATCGCTAGTGAAAGCAACATTCACTGAAGCATTGTCAGTAAAAGTTGTTGTCTGTAAGCAGATAAAGTGTGTGGAATAAAATAACAAAATATTCATGAATATTTAATCTTCTTTTTTCATTAATATATTTATTAGAAAATTTCACACCCCCATGTTTAAGCCAATCCGAGTCTTGATTTTTTGTTTGGAACAAAATTTGAATACGATAAAAAAGAACCACAAATTACAACGTTTTAAGAACTAGAAAAATACATAAAACATTTTACTATGGTTTTAAAGAGTCACAGAATTTATACACGTATTAAGATTATTCAAAATAAACGGTGCTTCAGTGAATGATAGCATTTACTAGTACAAGTGTGATAATTGAGCTTCTACTGGTGTGTGTTAGCATAGATTGTGTACTTTTACTAGTCATTGTCAACATTTACTGGCTTCTCACATTTACTGCAATGACATTTAAATTCAGATATTATAGTTGCACAATTGTGTGTGTCATGATGTTCTTCATTTAAATCATTATTTCTAGAGATAATCCATTTCTTTTTAACCTCTTTAGTATTCACTAGGAGTAATTTGTTTGCTTAAAGATAAGGTGCACGAGAAAGTGTTCTTTCGTGCACTTTTAAAAATAGAAGCAAATAAATATCCAGTAAGTGACCTGCAACCAGCGAAAACGCTGCAAGATAAATTAATGCAATAAAACAGAGAGACGCGGAAATGTGGTAGTATAAGAAGTAGAGGTCGTGACTCAATCGGAAAACCTATATCTAGAATTTCTAGTTATTTTTTGAATGCCGGATTGATTGAAATTTTATTTTAAGAACAAGCACCATTTTTCTTCAATTTGTTTTCATTCCAGGATTTGCAGGTTTAAATATAATAATAAAAAGTCAATTCTATACACCCTGTATTTATATGACATTTTATCTGTCTAGGTCATCGACTTGAAACAAACATTTCTATCTGCTTTGTGCACGTCAATGCGACACCTGTTATTACGAAAATAAACACAACAAAAATCTGTAGAATCCCAATCGGTTCTTAACTTCTGACCTTTTCTGTTTTCGTTCTTTCATTCAACAGGTAACCGGTTTGATATGTCTTTGTTAGGAAAAACAAACAATCGACAGGCGTGACTCAAAGTTCATATTTTTATTCAGTTTAACTTGGCTTGGCATAGTCTTACCATATTGAGTTAAGAATTACTATTTTTCCATAAACAATACTTTAATACTTTAATTTAATACACAAACCCTGAAAAACAATAAGGAATTTTATTTAACAATAAGTACAAATATGACAGTTGTCAATCTGCTACTGTCAAACGTGAAAATAAGTATGAAAGTCGTTCCAATAAGGGCTTTATAAAAGGTAAGTTCTGAATGCTTTGTCTAATTAACAGAATATGACAAAGAAAAATTATACTAATTTTCAGAGCTCCCCGATTGTTTTGTTTATTAGTTGTGTACAATCCACCTAAGAATGTGAATTGTTTATTCTTCAAAAACTGTGAACCGTCAGATACTTGGTCTAGGTATTTAAAGAGGTGCTACGTTACAGGGGCATTAGAAAATTGTGATTGAAACAAACAGATTTTTCTAGATAATTTTTTTATTTTCGCTTCCTGCACACCGTTAAAACAGGCATCAATATCCCCTTTCAATTTGTTAGCGTCAGCAATCGATGGTGGCTTACAGCTTTCCACCTGACAAAAACCGATTGAAACAGAATATTGATGCCTATTTTAAAGACCAGCAGGAATAATTATTTTCTGACAGTGCGTTGAACAATGGATATTATGTTGAAAAATGTGAGAAATGATTTTTTTACAAAATTAAATCGTTTCATAATAAATACACCTGAATTCAGGAGATATAAGCAAGTATCGATTATTTCCCTATAACTCAGCATCAGTTCATTTTAATTACTATTTACGCCTGTTTGAAACAACTAGCGGAATTAACGAATGGAACTAACCAGTTTAAGGGTTAAAATGCTGTAAGTGGAACTATAGTTTCAAATATTGTTTGGAACCAATTAACTATTGAAGTTGTTTTTGGGATTTGGGGTGAATACAATTAGAATATACCAGGGTGCTTGCGCAGCTATTCACGAGTATACAGAGAGAGAACAGTTTATTCTATTTTTTTTTAAATTATATCCGTTAATTTTTTTAAAATTTACAATCGCCGCTGGCTAGCCAGTCCACCTTAAAACAAAACCTATGTCGCACACGTTTCTGTTGAATCGTTTGATGTTATATTCGTTGGGAAAAACGACCACGGGAAGGTCGTTCCATAAGGATGAAGTTAGAAGAATTCTTAAATAATGAAGTTCGAGGAGTACTAAGCTTAACCACATATGGATGGGCGGCAGTGGTTCGTCGTGTATTTCTGATATTCGCCGCTCTGGGCGGAATTAAGAGGGCAAGGTCAGCCGAGCATTTTCCATGAAAATATCTGTAAAAGAGAGTCAAATCATCAACCTGTCTTCGATGTTCTAGGCTGTCGAGGTTCTTCATCAGCTCGTGGTCTGCAATCAGACGAATGGCCCCTCTTTCGATGGAATCCAGTAGCCGAAGAGTATATGTGGGTGCAGAACTCCAGACATAAGAGCAGTACTCTAGTGATGGTCGAATCTGGGTTTTGTATAGTGTAAAAAATTGTTGGCGCCCAGCAAATTAATAGATGAAGCCAGTGGGATTGCGTGTCCGTCCATGACTATATCCGGATCAGTAATGTTAACCTTTTTAGATAAAACTACTGCCTGGGTTCTTTTAGCGTTAAATTCGACTTGGTTACTGTCACCCAAAGCCAATGCTTCTTCCAGGTCTTTGTTGAGGCGTTATAGGTATCTATGGGTAATATTATTTTGATACGAATTAATACTGAAAATTGGAATTAATACAATATTTTATAGGAAATCGTATAATATAATCTTTACTAGAATAATTTTACTATAGTCTTTTTTCCGTATAGAAATAAAAATTTTATATTAAAATAACTTTATTTTTAGTTTCATCGGTAAACTTTTCCCAACAAACACATTTTCCCACAAAGAACAGGAACTTTTTGATTATGCATTCTTCAGGAAGTTTTAATAATATTGGATCGGTTCGTTTCACCTTAAGGGCGATCTCCTACACCCTATTGAATATGTAAGAGGTTTAAAAATAGAACATCATAATCAATATTACCACGAGAGATTTAATCAAAACCCTAGTAAGATAATCTTAGCGAGCATTACTATTGTATTATTCACGACAGGTAATAATATATATTATTTATGAAGATAACACTGCGACAAGAGCTATCAAGGACGGGATTATATTATCGAAGTCAGGGCATGATACAATAACTAAAGATAAGATATTACAAATTACTATTTTAATAATTTTTGAAAGTTCGGAAAGTTCTAATCAAAAAATAATAAATTATAGTATATTATATATTTAAACGAGCTTTAAAATGATGTTGACGGAACTCATTGACTCCCTTAATATTTTAGATTTGAAAGGTAACATCTTCCTCTCCCAGGGGTTGTAACACAAAAAGTAGAATATTTTTTGTATACCCTGTTTGATCTAACAACTTGAAGCAGGAATATGACCTTCACATTTCACCTCATATCTAAAAATTATTGAATTCATATAAAAAAAATAAACGACCCATTAATTAAGCTTTAAAATATGTACACATACAGTGTATAAATTAATTAAATTATTCACATTTTCTCAATTTGAATTCGATATCAGTAACTAGGAAAATTGTAAATAAAAAATTACATATTACTTTGTTTCCGTTTTCGTTTATTGGGAATTCCCGAGGCTATAAAGTTTCGCAACGGAGGTTTGTAGTTTAAATTATTAACGTTTTGTTGCTCGTTCCATCAAGGGGATTTCCCTTTAAAAAATTATTCAATTAAAATTGGGGTAGTTCCGATCAAAAAACTTTCAGTTTGTTTTGACGTTTATTAATTATTATTGTATTTCGAATTACGACAACCGCCTATAGAGTATATTCTTAGATATTATATCAATATCGTAGGATCGATTTAATAGAAAAAGCGTAGAAAAAATCCAAAATTAAAGATAAGAACGCTTGTTCCAATTTGGGGGCGTTTGATTGTTGCCCAGTTGCAATAGGCAGATCAGTCAGAAATAGTAACAAACTGCCCGTGGCATACGCAATGTTCACAGAAGGAAAATCTGTGACCGTTGACCAAAAATCCGGTGTTCGTTGAGCAAAATGTATCGATTAACAACTGATTTGAAACCGTCACAATAATCCGCGTACTTGTCTGGAATGGTGGGCTTGAATTCTCCGTATTTGCTCCATCGGTTGTTTGTTTACTTTTCGTTTCAGTTTATTTAGTTTTCACATATTTTGGATAATCTTACTCTTTAAATATCCATTCCAAAACGAAGGGCTAGCTCGAAACAACGCAGAAATGTGCAAGAATAAGAATATTTGTAGGTTAAGTTAAGAAGTCGATTCCCAGTCGACCCGTCGCGCTGGCGAATTCCCGTGCTCTGCGTGACTTGCAATCGAAAAAATTTAATAACTACCGATTTAATAGAGGTGCCACTTTTTCGTAAAATGGGTTCTGCAGATAAGAGAATAAACAACTTAATTTAAGATGGGCGGCATATTAAAACTAATCAAACAATTAAATTGTTATTATTCTGCATTTGTTCACAATGACAATTTTTTTTAATACACTCAGAAAGCTAACATTACAAAGTATTTAAGAATAAAAGACCGGCATTGATACGATCACTACAACTGGTACCATAGCATCCACAGCCGGAGACAAAGCAAACTTACTTGCTGAACTATTTTCTTCGCATTTCACTGTAGATTTTCAGGGAAGAACACCACCCGACATTCCTGCAGTTGAATCCGAAATGACCGAAATCATGTTCCGTCAGCGTCCCGTCAAACAAATCTTGGAAGGTCTCGACGTCAAGAAAGCTTCTGGTCCAGACGAAATTCCTGTTATAGTTCTCAAGAGATGCGCCGATGAACTAACACCAGTATTTTGTAGACTCTTTAACTTATCCTAAAAACAAGGAATATTTCCATCGTGCTGGAAGACGGTGCGAGTCCAGCTTATACCAAAGAAAGGTAAGAGAACACTGCCTAGCAACTATCGACCAGTCGCATTGCTTTCAGTTATATCAAAAGTAATGGAGAAAGCTATTAACCAACATCTTCTAAAGTACTTGGAAGGCTTCAACATTATCAGCGATCATCAATATGGTTTTCGGAAGTCCAGATCAACTGGAGATCTTCTAGCCTATGTCACCCATCTTTGGAACAAACCAATCGATCATCAGGGGGAGTTTCGGGCTGTTGCACTGGATATTTCTAAAGCCTTTGATCGTGTTTGGCATGAGATACTTCTAAGTAGACTACGATCCTATGGTATGCCCAGTCGATTCTGTGCATGGTTGTCTAGCTTCCTTAACCGCTCTCTGCAAGTGGCGATTGACGGATTTCTCTCCGACACCTTCACCATCAATGCTGGTGTTCCTCAAGGGTCCATATTGTCTCCCACTCTCTTCTTACTCTACATTAACGACCTTCTAGTGAAAACGAAAAATCCGATATTTAGTTCTGCTGATGATAGCACACTTATCTCATATTTCTATTTGAATGCACAAACATCGGTTGCCAACGCATATTATTATCTTCGCAGACAGCATGAAGTATCACGCCTCAACAAAGACCTGGAAGAAATTCTGGCTTGGGGTGACAGTAACCAAGTCGAATTTAACGCTAAAAAAACCCAAGGCAGCAGTTTTCTCTAAAAAGGTTAACATTACAGAACCGGATATAGTCATGGACGGACACGCAATCCCACTGGCTTTATCTATTAATTTGTTGGGCGTCAATCTGGGACGAAATATGTCTTGGCATAACAACGTTGTGGCAATCGCCAAGATAGCTTCTCAGAAACTTGTTGTACTCTTCCGAACCACAAAGTTGTACACACCTCAACAACTTTTGACACTATACAAAGCCCAGATTCGACCGTCACTAGAGTAATGCTCTCATGTCTGGAGCTCTGCACCCAAACATACTCTTCGGCTACTGGATTCCATCGAAAGGAGGGCTATTCGTCTGATTGGAGACCACGAGCTGACGAAGAACCTCGACAGCCTAGAACATCGAAGACAGGTTGGGGATTTGACTCTCTTTTACAGATAATTTCATGGAAAGTGCTCAGCTGACCTTGCTCTCTTAGTTCCGTCCAGAGCGACGAATAGCAGAAATACACGACGAACCACTGCCGCCCATCCATATGTGGTTAAGCTTAGTACTCCTCGAACTTCATTATTTAAGAATTCTTTCATCTGGAAGACTTCATCCTTATGGAACGACCTTCCCGAGGTCGTTTTTCCCAACGAATATAACCTCCAACGATTCAAAACCAACGTGAATCGGAAAAAAAAACTAGAGATATTAAATTTCAAGTATGAGAAGATTGGAGATAATCTGGCAAATTATCAAAAATTCATCTGTGGATGTGGATATTTTGGGATACAAACAATTTTTCTTCAGCAAAATCCTGAAATACGTGTCACCTAATTGTATGTATTTGTATGTATATAAGTTGTAAAAAAATATTTCAGACGATTTTAAAATGTCAAGATTAAAAAGTGTGCGGTTTGTAAAAGAATGGGTCGTTCGATGAAATATTCCTTCCCTTACTAGTGACGTGACTAAAAATAACTGAAACACATCTTCCTGTTCAGCTACATTTCCGCTATAAAAAAAAAGATTATCTTTAACAAGAATAATCGCAAAATAATCCGTTAAAGTGAGCTATTACGCCGAGTGGTTTATTTCATTTGTTTTCCCGGGTATCTGGAGCCGGTTTCGTGCTGATCGATTTTTAATATTCTCAAGCCTTGTGCTTGTCAAGGCTCGGCAGAGATAGGCTTGCTATTCGATTATTATTTATAGCTGCTTGGTAAAATAATTTGACTATATCCTGAAGATATAGTCTGGCCAGAATGAAATGCAATGACTTTGTGAAGGCTACTAAACGTAACACAGCACCTGTTTGCAGGAACGCCAATGGTGGATCGAAACAATAACTTCCCTCACACCGCCAACTTTCAATCCGATACATTGGAACCGTTTTCAAATTATGCATATTTTCGAAAATAAACTTTCACTTTCAACACCCTGTATTTCTAGAATGAGGATCATTTTAACAAAACTTATGTGACTTAATTGGTCTAGCTTAATGTTGAGTATCTCCAGTTTCTCTATGGCCCATAAGTTATGGGACACCCTGTATATTTTTTTCGTAACAAAAAACAGAAACAACATCTTATTTTAATTAAAAAGGAAAAATAACAATATCGAAACAAAAATATTATGTATTAGTCTCAAAATGTGGAACATATATTTTTTAATGAGAAATATGATATACAGGGTGTCCCATTTTCGACACTTTTATAGGGTTTCTCCGTTATTGTTAGTGCTATCAAAAAAGTAATGTAGGTGTCATTTGAATATTTTCGCTCGCTTAAGAGATACTGGGGAAAATCAAAAAATTGACAATTTCAAAATTATCCTATATTATCTTAGTTAAAAGAGATACAGAAAAATATTTTATACAAGAATTTCTGTATAATGATCGTTGAATAATCTACCGTTTTCAGAATAAGTATATGGGGTGAGGTAATAAAGATATTGGATCTAACCACATTTTTTTAAATGGAACACCCTGTATATTTTAATCTAAAAAGATAGCATTTTAAACTCTCTTTTCAAATTTATAACACACCATGGATGGATAGATATCATCAAATTTTTCAAAATATTGATAAGCATTTTTCACAAATGAATATGTAAAAAATGAAATTGATGTTAAATGTTAATAACAACTAGAATGTCAAAATGTTAGTAATAATTAGAATGTCAACATAGTTGTCTCTAGGATGTTAGTTTTTGTTTCATGGCCTACTTTGGTTTAAAGTAATAAAGTTTAATAAATCGCCTAGGACACCAATACCATCCATGGGCCATATATTTGAAAGGAGAATTTAAAATAGTATATTTTTAGATTAAAATATACGGGGTGTTCCATTTAAAAAATTAGGATAGGTCCGATAACTTTTTTACCTGACCCCGTACACTTATTCTGACAACGGCAGATTATTCAACAATCAATATAAAGAAACTTCTGTATAAAACATTTTTCCATATCTCTTTTAACTAAGAAAATATAGGGTAATTTTGAAATTGTCAATTGTTTGATTTTCCCCCGTATTTCTTAAACGAGCGAAAATTTTCAAATTTTGATTTTATCATTTTACGTTTGGCTCAAAAAGAGTACATGGCACCTACATTACTTTTTTTACAGCACTAACAGTTACGGAGAACCCGAACAAACCCATATAAAAGTATCGAAATTAGGACACCCTGTACATATATTTACGTTAATATATTCAGACTTAAAAAGAAATTATTTGTTTGCTTATTATTTATAATGTTCTGTACCATCATAATTATACGAAGGAAAATTTCTTGATGTATTATTTGGAATATTCTATATTTGCTTTATTTAAAATACTCATTTAGAAAATATATTTCTTTGCGTACATATTTACAAAGCTAAGATTTATTTATTTAAGTATTTATATTTAAAATAAGTACTCCCTTTTCTGTACGAAAAATTTAATTCAAAATTGAAGGTGGGCCAAATCGACTTCTTTCATGTATTGGAGACGTATTTTTTGTGTAGAAATCTGATATTTCTACACAAAAGCACTCTAAAATAATTTTTTAATATAAATAAGAATATTGTTTATTGGCTAAAAATGTGTTTATGTTACAATATGATACGATATCATAATATGACACTATTGAATAATTGGGAAAAAAATTAGTGTTGGGAAAAACCGATGATTTTAATAATCGAGTACTTGATACTCGAGCGATTTTAATAATCGAGTGAATCGCTTGAAATTCAAATTCACCAAGCGATGACGTCACCGACTGCTCCACCGGCAGCCTAGCCGTTTACATGTGATCAGGTAGGGTATTTAGCAGGCACGTAACTACGGGTGGGCACAGGTTTAGCTAAAAAATTATAGTAGCAACCAAAAAAATTCCAGAAATTTATTTATTTGTGAATAATGAATTTTTACCACGTGTCTCGATACCAAACAAAAAAACTGCAAAAATTCACCCAAATATGTATTTATTGTTCGTGTTTATTATTGTGCTTTTTTAACCCGAACAAAAAATATTACCAAGAGTTATTTTTCTTCACATCTTTCTCAATCTACGAGCATAAAATAACTAGCTATTTAAAATAGCTTGTCAAATTCTTCCACTTTAAATTATCAGGTGCCCACTGTGTGCACTTCAAAAATTTAGGCTTAGTTACGCGACTGGCAAAATAAGAAAATTGGTTATTATTTTTTTAAATTCATGTACTCATGTATTCATAGTTACCTAAAAGTTCCTGTTTCAATACAAGAAAATTTTTGTCGATACCTATGTTTTTTTAACTATTTTGCTCGTTTTCTTGTTTTCCATTAACATTTTCTATAATGTATGTTATTTTTAAGAAGTCTTCTTGAGTTTAATAATAAAAAGTTCCTGTTTAGATTTAAAAATGTTTACTATAAGATTACCAACGAATATTTCTATATATTTTGTTAATCATTTTGTTGGTTTTGTTATTTTTCCTATAGTGCTTGTGTTTGATCATAAAAAAAACAATTTCTATTTTTATGTTATTTTTGAGAAGTTTTCTCGTGTCTATAGTAATTGAAAATTTTAAAATTATATCCTTTAATTTTAAAACAAAACTTTACAAAATCCATGTCGCGATGACTCCGCTAAGGGATTCGGCATACTTTTTTATATGCACCTTCTCGTTTGTGTGCCTTTAAGAAAGACGCATGTCGTATACCTGTTCAGCGTCAAACTCGAACGTCGCCAATGGAATGGCGCGGCGCGTAGACCGAAGGTTGTCTATCAAGTGACGACTGTTCGAATATACGAGCAGTTTTTTAACTCGATCACAGTACAGCGGTATATTTCCGCCGGCGTCAAGCGAAGCTCGGGTATCGAGTGAAAAATAATAAGTGACGAGCGACGGTTTTCGCCTGAATAGATAACTCGAGCGGTTTTTTTAATAATCGAGCGATGTCGGTTATTTCAATAATCGAGTGATCAAGCGATTTTTCGCTCGAGCGATCACAACACTAGAAAAAATTGATAATTTAAGTTTCGTATTAAGAATAACTTACCAAATTTACCAACATTAACTATTATCTCATGACCAGGCACATTGCCTGCGGCACTTTTTTTTCACTGTTCCGCCTAAAACCGGAGCCAAGTGAGACTTTTGCCACATAGATTGTTAATTAGTACAATAGAATAAGTCAGATTTTGCTATTTTGGTCTCGGAAACAGTTTTGGCGTTTCCCAGTGTAATTATTTATCCTTGATTTACTTGTGAATATTAACTACCACCTCGAAAATAGATTGATTATTAATCAAAGGCAAGAACACGATTTTAGTTGTCAGTCCGATACAAATTATTAATCGAGCAAGTTCGAAAGTCTCGACCGATGAAAAATGCTTATTTTCCTGGAAAATTCTCTCGGTTTGGTAAAGTTCCCAAGTTTGCCATGAATTTCCAGCCAAAGTTGTGTAGTTTTAATTATTAACGTTTAGATGGTGATCGCGTCACGGGTCCTACTCTCAAAATTATTAAATTAAACAGAATAATTCGGTTCTTTAAATGCTTAAGCCTCAATTTACTTCCAAGTTACGATTAAGTCATGAAATGAAAGTTTTAGCCTTATTTTTATTATTGGTGTGTTTTCAACTTTCGAACTCGAAAAAAGACTATAATCTTAATACATATCTTATTTAAAAACAATTCGTTTTATAATTAATTTTCATAAAAAAAAAAATAAAGCATAAACTGTATATATTGCAACATAACCAATAGAAATATCACACACATTTGAAATCACATCACAATATTTATTATTATAAGTATTATTTCACAATAGAACAATAAACCGGTAATGCAACAACTCTATCATTCTTTAATTTATTGTTATGCTAAAAATATTCTAAAATTTCTCATAATATTTAATGACGTGATTGCCTTATTTTTAATAGCGAATTAATAAAAAAAAATACGTGTCTTTTATTATTATACTTTCCATGTCAATTTGGCGCTGATCTTTTGCAAAGGAAAGAGGAAGTAAACCTTTCTTCTAAAGATAACACATTTCCTAACTGTTCGATAAATTAAATGAAGCGTAAGGGCCAGTCGTCATCGTCAGATGATTCGTTATCTTTCCTATTCACTTTAACAGACCCATATTATCCCAAAATGATGTGGATATATCTTTTTAAGGTGGAGGTGAGAGGAATTATTGTTGAATAAATGTTACTTATCTTGTTAACGAGAAAACTAACGTTGGAAGGTCTCATTAGAACTAAATATACAATATTTAACGCTACCTACATAAAAGGAACCCAATTTCTAACGAATAGCTCTTATAAACTGATTTTGATTATTAAAACCTATATAGAAAAGTAGGCACTTTTATTTAGAAATATTTTGTGAACCACACGAATATACGTATAATAAACAATTTAAAAAATTATATTTGCGGCGCTGCCAAGTTTCTAAAACTAAATACAATGTGTCCAAGATAAGGAGGGCCAATACAGGGATCTCGGAAACCGTAAGAGATACGAAGTCGGTTAAATGAAGGTAAAATTGCGCATTTACGTGCCTAATGATATGAAGTTTCGAAAGTTTTAAAATTCCGAGTAGTTCCAGAGATATCCGGAAAACCCGAAATTCTGAAAAATCGTTTTATTGTTTCCTGGGTTTTTTTTAGATCGAATTCTAAAGTAAATTGCACTTTTGAATTGCCACTTTTTCCGGTCTATCTAACAGTGTTAATTGTTTTGTAATCCGCCGAGTCGTCTTCGAAGGGCAATTATCAACTTTATTTTTTAAATACGATCCTGTTTTCCTGATATTGGAAGTTTAGAGCTTTTTCTCCCGAATGCAACGATGTATGACACATTGTGGTTTAATGATGTTTCGAGGGTTTTTTGAACAACATCAGGAAATTTTGGGATACGGCCTGTATTTCTCCTAATTTTATAACTAATATCTCATAAGTAAGCTCTAAATTTTTTACTTATGTTGGACTAGTTCAATAAATAACAAATAATTTAATAATAAACCACAAATAAGTGAACAAAAATCATTCCAAAACAATAATAAAACGAACAACGAAAAAAGTAAGGAACTACATAATCAGGTGTTCAAAATGATTCTCTAAGCACAAATAATATCTTCTAACTGCCACATAACAGTTTTGTTGAGATAAAATAAAACATGCGATAGAATATCAAACTCTTCAGCATTTATAAATTTATGTTCCATATTTTCTGGAAAATAGAAAACCTCTTAAAACGCTCTCAAACGATCACAATGGGAATGTCAAGTGAAACAGATCACGCATCACTATCTTAATTTTTTTTGTTTCAAGCGCCTACTTTTCTTTTAAATCCCGAATCAACAGACGTTTGAAATAATGTTTCTGTATTTTGTTCACTTTTTTGTTGCGATAAATCTTTTTTATAGTACCATTCCCAGTCAAATATAAATACATATATGCACAATTCACGCTTTTATTTTATTTTCAGACTCTTTCCAGTAAACATTTAAAACCTTTATCAAGAAGAGATTTGTATGCCTTTTTTAGAGAGTGTCCAGACAGAAATTACGAGAATAACAAGGAAGTGCTTGAGTTAAAAAGTGTTGAGCGTTTTGAGTTGATCACAGAAACTATTATAAAACATAAAAAAAAAATTATTTTAAATCTCAGTTTAAAGAAAGACAACAACTGAGAACGCAAGTTACATAATGAAATAAAACAAGAAGCGACTAAGGACAAGGCACTTGAGGTTAAATAGAAATGGAAAACGTATTGTAAGATGCTTATGTTACGAAGGGTGAAAAGGAATTGAATAGTTCCTTAGTTTCTACGAAAATATTATTATCCTATTCAATGAGGGAGGGGGCTGACCTTCTCGGCTCGATTCAGTCGACCATTTGATGTTCTCTATACACGTGAAAAGTTCATAATTGTTCAATTATATTATTTTGTTATGCATTATTTAATATTCTCTATAATGAGATTTGAATGTCCGTAAAAGATAAAAATATTTAATTCCTATAATTTTTTTCATTTGATTGGCAATGTGGTTTGATTTGAGGTATCGGACCTCAAATATTATTTTAAGTGATAATTTGGACCTCTGTCTTTAAATGCAATCAAAGAATAAAATATGAACGTGATATGAAGGAGATTCTAGATTATGTTTTTAATAAGGATAAAAAAAACAAATTTGTAATTTTCAAGTGTCAAATCAACCGTTGTTCTATTTTTTTTTTAGAGTTTCACTGGAGTTTCAAATTTAAGTCGTCTTGTTACTGTGGCATGTTCACGCCTCGTTATGAATCGGAATTGGCCGCTTTAGTCGTCTTTCCCGATGTAGATTGCGTCGGCCGTGCCGGCATTCCCTGGAGAAATTATGTGTAGGTTATGTGGAAAATTGAGATTTTTCATACAGGCAATGTTACGATATTGTTGAAAACATCCCGACAAAACCAACGATTTGTGTGATTTTAGTACAGTAAACCAATTTTAAAATGTTCATTGTTAATACTGACAGCTTATAAATACATAAGTCATCTACAAAGAATTTTAACGATAAATTACGAAAATCTCTATTTTATCTATCAAAGAATTGTGGATAATGTTAATGTGTTTACCATCAAAGATTTAAATGACAGCCCTTGACATAAAGATGCCAAATATATTTGCCAGCACCTAATTTAAAAGTTACTGAATTTATACAACAAACCTGAACAAACCCCTCGAACTCAGATAATAACTGAATTGATAAAAGATAATTTATTTACAGTAATGAACCAACATCTTCTTCCGGTAGTTCTGCGTTCGGAGTTGTTCGCTTGGATGACAATGGAGAATTCGCCCAGAGCGGCGAATATCAGAAATACACGACGAACCACTGCCGCCCATCCATATGTGGTTAAGCTTAGTACTCCTCGAACTTCATTATTTAAGAACTCTTTCACCTGGAGGACTTCATCATTGTGGAACGATCTTCCCGAGGTCGTTTTTCCCAACGAATATAATCTCCAACGATTCAAAACCAACGTGAATCGCTTTTTGCGCACACGCACCACTCCCAGAGTGCCCTAAAGGATTTTTCCTATAGTGCTTGTGTTTGATCATAAAAAAAAAAAAAAAAAAATGGATATTCACAGAGCCGGCTCTGACCGTCGCGCGGTGTTTCAATTTTGATTTAACACTATGACACGTGTGTCATGTCATTATTGCTATTTATGTTTTGTGTTTCGTATGTTTCACAGATTTTTCAAGTTTCTAAACGAAAGTACTTGTTTGCTATACAGAGTGATGAAGAAAACTAGTCAACGGATTAAAGTTTCACACGTAGCTTACATACATAGGTGGATATGCTCTCTCTTTTAAAAATATTTTCAGCCATTTCTACTAGAAAGTATGAGCAACTTTGTATTATTTTCCTATACATATCTGTTATCGTTAATTAATTTCACTTTTTTTGGAATATCCAAAATGGGCTGATATTTTTGAAGTGTGACAAATTAGAGTCAGGTAACACACAGAGGCCTTTCATTCTATTCCAAAATATAGTACAGGGTGTTCCAAAATACAAATATTTTGATTGTTTGGAAAAATGTTAAAAAGTATGTTTTTTTAAATTGTCTATATTTGTCTATATTTTTATGTGTAATATTTCTATACCTATCTCGAACATTTTTAAGATATGAGCATTTAATTAGCAAAATTAATTATTACATAATTAGATTTCTCTATTTTTATTACAAACTTTTAATACTTTTTTAAGTAGTAAAAAATATATTTGTTTGTCACCCTGTATGCTACAACTTTAATTTGGTTAAGTAACCTTAAGCTTTTACGCATTCATTTATAATTGTTAGCTGTAATAATTGATTTTGCTAAATAAATGCTCATACGTCAAAAACTGTTCGATGCAGCTATATCAACATTATACATAGAAAGATGTCTACGACCAGCATAATTGTTAATCACGTCACCTCTTCTGTTGACGTGCTCTTGTCTTATTTGATTTAGAACATGCTGTTACAGGTATGACGGACGCCCATTCTTTCCCGGTTCAACTGTATATTACTCGTATTATTATATTATGTAGGTATTACGCGTTTATCACTGAATTAGGAACACAACATTAAAAATATCAATTTAGTTAAAGCGGGATTTAAAACATTGCCGGTCGTTTAAATTTAACAACTCCGCTAAAATGCCAACCCTTAGTCAAACAAAAATGGAATTAGCGTCTAAAAGCATTCCTAAGACCTCTTAACTATGTCGCCGCACGATAACCCCATCAGCAAATACTAAATTCGGAGCCCTACAAAGACTTTTATAACCTAATCTTTATATCTCATTTTATTATCAGCCCAGCAATTGAGCGAACCAACCTTGTATAGGACCTTTCAAAAACACAACTCTAATTTTTATTACCTTAACTAAGGTCTTTTTGTCCGCGTCAAGATTCTTTATGGCGAATTTAATGTTCATTGGTTCTCGGTTTTTTGTTTTCAATTTACTTTATGTGGTAGTAAAAGTGCTTTGAAATGTCGTCAATATGAGACAATAAAGCACGTCTTAATTTTATTGCCTACAGAATACAAAATTTCACTTTATTGCTCAAAATAGCTTTCCAAGAGCGGTGTTTTGAGGAAAATGTTGCAGTTTCCTATTAATGGTTCGTTTTACAACACGTCATATATTAATTACAGGAAGCCTTCAGCCCTAATAACATAAATTTAATATTATCTTCACACCCACAGCTATTTTACTGCATATTATATCTCGTATAATAGCATATCGCTTTTATGGAACGTGTACGTTGCATCTTCGGATATTAGTTCTTGGACAGATAAAACTTTATGGTTTACTGATATAAGCATTTCCTTTCATAATTTAAGAATACCTGAAGCTTTGTGTTAGTAAAGAATGTCGTAAAGCTCCAGTTCGTATCACCACCTACCGGTCGAGGGACAAACTTTCCTCTCAACTGTTCTTTTTATTTAAATCCCTGTTTTTTAAATACCTATATTTTTATTTTTACGACATATGACACTCCATGGCAGCACGTTCGAATTTTTGCTTATTCATTTACTAGAATTTTTATGATCAGTTCCTACTCCAGTATTACTCTTCCTTGTTACTAACATTTCACTTTTTTTCCCTCTTTGTTACATTTTTGGTACTTTTACCTGAATCTGTTAGCCTGTGACATTGGTTTTCTTTATCTGACTCTTTAATCTAAGAAGAATTGTTTAAAAAATTTTTCTTTCATCTTTGAACCTCGTGTCGAGATGAACCACCTTTACAAAATGAACAAATTTTATATAAAATTCAAAATTAATAAATTTTAATCATGCATTCGATGTTTTAAGTTTTTCTTTTCCTGCTTTGTTAGGTAAGAAAGAGTTTTCATACTTTTTACTCACCTTTAATTATACTACTCCATTGAGTCAATTTCATTTCTTTCAATCATTTTTGCTTAAACTTAACTTATTTAAACTTCTTTTTTCTTATTTACAGTTTAACAATGTCATAGGTTCCCTTTGATGTTGTATTTTTCACTGAGGATGAAGGCTTAAGCCTTCGAAACATGTATGTTTTTATCAACTGTTATTAAACTAGTGGAGCAGACTGTGAGTTTCTTTACCTCCTTAAAACTTCACTCCACTTTGAGATGGACTACTTGAAGAAAAAAGATCGATATATTAATGACCATATATTTACACGTACGCGACGAAGATGCATATCGCTTCCGATCGTCTTAACAGGAACACCGTCAAAATGTGAAATAAGTACTTATCCTACAAACAAGGAATATTTCCATCGTGCTGGAAGACGGAGCAAGTTCAGCCTATACCAAAGAACGGTAAGAGAATCCTGCCTAACACTAAGTAAACTGCGATCCTATGGTGTGCCCAGTCGATTCTGTGCATGGTTGCCTAGCTTCCTTAAGGACCGCTCTCTGCAAGTGGCGATTGACGGATTTCTCTCAGACACCTTCACCATCAATGCCGGTGTTCCTCAAGGGTTCATATTGTCTCCCACTCTCTTCTTACTCTACATTAACGACTTTCTAGTAGAAGCGAAAAATCCGATATTTAGTTTTGCTGACGATAGCACACTAATCTCATCTATCTCTTTGAATTCACAAACATCGGCTGCCAACGCACATCTTCGCAGACAGCATGAAGTATCACGCCTCTACAAAGACCTGGAAGAAATTTTATCTTGGGGTGACAGTAACCAAGACGAATTTAACGCAAAAAACCCAGGCAGCAGTTTTCTCTAAAAAGGTTAACATTACAGAACCGGATATAGTCATGGACCGACACGCAATCCCACTGGCTTCATCTATTAATTTGCTGGGCGTCAATCTGGGAGGAAATATGTCTTGGCATAACCACGTTGTGGCAATCGCCAAGATAGCTTCTCAGAAGCTTGGTGTACTCTTCCGAACCAGAAAGTTGTACACACCTCAACAACTTTTGACACTATACAAAGCCCAGATTCGACCATCACTAGAGTACTGCTCTCATGTCTGGAGCTCTGCACCCAAACATACTCTTCGGCTACTGGATTCCATCGAAAGGAAGGCCATTCGTCTGATTGGAGACCACGAGCTGACGAAGAACCTCGACAGCCTAGAACATCGAAGACAGGTTGGGGATATTTTCATGGAAAGTGATCGACTGACCTTGCCTTCTTAATTCCGCCCAGAGCGGCGAATAGCAGAAATACACGACGAATCACTGCCGCCCATCCATATGTGGTTAAGCTTGGTACTCCTCGAACTTCATTATTTAAGAATTCTTTCATCTGGAGGACTTCATCCTTATGGAACGACCTTCCCGAGGTCATTTTTCTCAACGAATATAACCTCCAACGATTCAAAACCACCGTGAATCGCTTTTTGCGCACACGCACCACTCCCAGAGTGCCCTAAAGGATTTTCCTATAGTGCAGCATATCATATCCTAAGACGTGTGGATGATATCCCTGCCTTACGTGTTTGCACTACCATCTGTTTCCGGTAGTTCTGCGTTCCGATTGAATCACAATGGCATTACTTACAGCCGATTTCACAGAGCCGGTCCGAGTTCGATTTTTAGTGTATTTTAGTGTTTTCAGGAAGGATTTTTTCATTATTTTCTGTTTGTTAGACACTTTGGTAGTATTCTTGGACTTTGTGTAAGCTTGTTAAAAAAATTAGATGCTGTCCACCCAAAATGTTATAGCGTGAGCCAGGACAAGAGTTCAAGCAACGAAAAATTAAAGTTGACCCTTAGGTAAAATCAATATTTTTGTCCTCCCTGTATACAAAAACTAAAGTTTCTAATGGCAAATCTTAATTTTTTACAAGCAAAATTTTTGATAAAGACTTTTTATCGAGAAATTAAATATTAGGGCCATTTATAGTATACAGGTGTCCCCAAGATAAGCGAACCAATGGATATAAATGATAACAAATTTTCGAATTGAAATTTGACCTAGGTCTGTTTGATTAGAAAATACACAACACAAACACATACAATTGGTTTGTTCATTTTATACAATATTTTCCCTAGTAAGAAATTTCTGATGGTTCAATTTCTTCATTGTTTATCATATTAGCCTAGGAGATGAAATTTAGTCATCAAATGTTATTCCCGAAATAATCTTCTGTGTACGTGTATATGTGTTGTTATTAGAGGATTCGTGCGCGGCTAATTACCAGATTTCATAGCTTAATTATTTCTGCTACCACCCATTTATTCATATTGGCGGACGTGATTGTATTCGTCAATGCTGTTCCTGTGTTCGTACTCTGTACTGTTTACAATGTATCAATATTATAAAACGTGTTTTCCCGGAAAGTAAATCCAATAAACTCTAAAAGATATAAAACGCATGTATTTATTCGGCGTGTCATATTTTCATGCACTAGTAAGCGGATGAAATTGAAAATTTTCTTGTTAGGGGGAATATTGGAATCGTCGGATCAGTTCGGAATATAGTGTGATTGGTAAGCCAAGCAGATACAAAGAAATAAAAATGTTCTGTTTCATAGAGATCTTGGAAATAATAATATGTGTAATATAATAGATACAGTACAAATGTATATTAAATTTTTTATTAGTAACATAAAAACTTGTGAGAGTTATAGCTATTTGCTATTTGAAACCAATCATAGATTTACATTTCAATTATTGTAAACTTTCAACTAGAAAATGCATCTTGAAATGAGAAAAATGAGAACTTGTGTCATGGCTTTTTTAAACCTATCTCGTTTAAAAATACTTTTTTAATATTTAAATTGAGATTATTATATTTTTTTCTGTAAATAAAATCATATTAGGTTTTATTTGGAACTAAAATATCGAATATTTAAATTAAAAATATTAAATCGGTTTATTACTTAGCCATCTAAAATATCAAATAATATTTTAAATAGCCTATCAGTATTACACGGAAGATTGGAATAGGTACATCGGGTGTAAGACGCGACCGACGACGCCAAGGTCGAAATGTGTTAGTAATAATTTCATTTCCGAGAAGAGCAAACAAACAAACTCTTCGGGGGTTATTTTTATTTGGTTTCATCATAATTGTTTCGTGTATGTATCGTGGTTTCCCGCATATTCACTGACGTCTTCTGAGACTTGACCTACGACAATTCATTGTGCACATCTCTCGCCAGTGCCCTTCACGTAGTTTCTGACGTTTGACATAAGGTGGCTTATCTAGCTTATTAATTCAAAGCGCAGTTTACGGCTATTTTTTTTTCAATTTGTTTTCATACTGCATACAAAGCAAATGTTTACTTAGTTTAAGAATTGTTGCCTTCACGCAAGTATTCTTTTTTCCGTGTATGGATTTTTTAAACAAATTGATTGAATTCGTTGCCAGGGGATCCCTGTTAATAAAATGCAGTAATTTACGATTAAATAGCACCGCATAAGTTAACACCCCGGTGCTAAGCATCGTATTAATGGCCGATCCGACCTTTTGATATTCTTGTGCAGGCACGACACGTACCGGGATTAGAAGAAAAAGGACTTGCCTTGGTTAACTCCGAGAATGGCTAATAGTCATTCCGAGAGTGTGTTGCCGGTAGATAGTGTGATATTAGTTGGTGTGCTGATAGCTGGATAACTACTGAAAAGTTTTAAGACGTGTAGAATAGTTCCAGGTGTATTATCTACGTTGATCTATTGGAAGCGTGTGTAAATAATGATTTAGAAAATTCTAAAAATGTATTTGATACAGAAATTTGTGAATTCCATGGCATTGATTCATGCAGGTAACAGATTGACTCCTGTCAAAATACGAAGATGACCGCCCTTAATCCTGAATTGAAACATGAAAAACTATACATAAGTAATTATTGAAATGGGGCATCAACCAAAGAGAAATTTACTTTGTGACTGTACCGGATCTAAAACGAGATCTGTCTCTGTAAATATAAACTCAAGCATGCCCTTCATGTTATTATTCTCTGACGTAACTAATAAAAAAGTTTTTACAATCTCTGCTTTTAAAGGTTCTTTCTAACGTATTTTCTTGTTTCTTTCATTGCCTTAATGCAAAACTTATGTTTATCTGCTCAGTTTAACCATCAATTTCTATTCAAAGTAAACGACTCACAAAATTACATACAAAATAAAAATAAGAAATTTTCCTTTTTCTAAAAGCTAACAACCACTTTGCTTATCTGGGTTTCGTTTCTTTAGAACGAAAGTATAACATATTTTGATAGCTAAGTCGTGATATTAAATATGTATGTGCACATCGTATAGAGTGTAATAGAGAAAAACACAACCACTTTTATCTAACAGCAAACCAAACCAAGGAAAACAATTTTTGACCTCAGTAAATAATACTGTTCCAAATCCTGTAAATTTATTGGACTATTTTACATAAGTTCTGGCAAGAGTGTAATTATCTGCACTATTGCAGCATCCGAACAATGCCCCGATTCGACCGTCAGTAGAATACTGCTCTCATATCTGGAGCTCCATACTCTTCCGCTATTGGACTCCATCGAAAGGCGAGCAATTCGTCTGATCGGGGACTATGAGCTGACCAAGAACTTGACCTCCTCGGACTTCATTGTTCGGGTTTGTTTATTTTAAGGAAGATGCCATCCTTGTTGATCGAGCTTCCCGAGGTTGTTTCGCAACAAGAATAACCTCCAACGATCAAAACCAACTTGAATTGCTTATTCGCACACGCACGCACCACTTCCAGAGTGCTTTAAACGATTTTCTCTATAGAGCTAATGTTTGATCATAAAAAAAATGTTTATTTGATAAATTTCAGTCGAAAGAGACTCTCTCGATGTCATAGGTAAAGCTGTAGTTACCGCTAAAACATTAAAAAAAGGATTTATGTACGTCACTGGATTACAAAGTGCATCCCAATATTTCCCTGGAAAGGGATCGTGCAAACTTGCACAAGCTCTTTTCATGTAAAGTAGCTTTTCATTGTTATTGCTTGCTTACATTTCCAAAATCTTTTCTGGATTCTTCCTCGATTTTTATTGTACGTTAACAACACAAAAGGGAATTGGCTTTGAATGGGTTTGTAAGGAAACCCCGAAAGAAATTGAGGATTTTATGCAAAACAATCAATAAAACGTATCGAAGTTTCTGGAATTGAAAATTGAGAAGGTATTGTAACAACTGAAGATTCTTTAGTTCTAGCTCATTCGCAGCTCATAAACGAATACCATCAGTATAAGTAGAGAAATATATCGACTAATTTGTTTAAACTATAATCAAAGGCAAACGTTTTGTTCCGGGGCTGGGTTATCTTCAGGGTCAGATTACACTTTCGCCGTTCGAAGTCATGTTTATTTTTATCGGAAAGATTATATAACCTTAAAGTCATCTGGCGATTGAAATTAGTTCGAATAAGCTAAAACTCTTCAATAATCTACCCTCTTGATCATCAACTCACGAACTATACAACAAACTTTGATGAAATAAATAAAAATCGAACATAAAGTAACGAATTCTGATAAAATTCCGGCTGCGTTTTCCGTTTACCATGTTTGATAACTCTATTTCAAAACTATTAAGATCATATAAAGTTGAGGCAAGATAGATAGATCCAGGTGAATTAGGCGAATCTTAAAAATGATAGATAGTTTCAAGAAATTGTGAAATATCATACAATCGGTTATCTCAAAAACTTTGATTTTTATTTATGCAATTCACTTAGAAACGCATAAATTCTATTCTATTGTTAATGTAATATAATATTTGATTAACTTACCCTGAAATTCTTTTCTCGCTGCCGAAACGGAAGTCACGATATTTGCCACATGTCCCAGGACGCTGGCGAAAAGAAGAAGTCCAAAAAGTAACTGAAAAAAAAATGGTTTCTATTATAAATATAACAAAGGTCGATAAAGCGCGGTATATTTAGTTATAACATTACAAATCTGGTAAATGATATGTTACAGCTAGACCTGGACCAGGTCCTGAGGGCTTACAAACGACCTTACGCCAATTAATTATCGAATATTCAAAAATTCACGTCCTAATGAATAATCTGTTATTTCGTTATTAATGAACCTATTTTGAAAAACAAATTTTTAACTGATAGAAAATATATTCTAGAGTTTAGGACAGAGCAGTTTACGTCCTGACAAGTCTAATTGTACGGGGTAGCGCATAAAATCCAGTTGCATGTAAATTTCCGAAAATTTAAATTTGACATATCTTACATAAAAAGAGGCAAGCAATCCCGTATGTGAAAAACAGTAACTTTATGCATAAGTTCATATAATATTGTTTCTCCGATCGTATCAGTTTTCTTTTTCGAAATTAAAGTTTATATATTGATGTATCACTGTCACTTAGGATCGCAATAAATTCGGGATATTTGCTTATAAGGATTTGATAGTCACAATTAATGTTGATTTTAGCTTGAATTAGAATGACCATAAAGTCTTCTTCTTCTTCTTCTGTTAGATAGGACGGTGTCCTGTTTTCTTCGACGTGAATATCTTACTCCTGAGAGGCGGATGTCCAGCTATCATACCAGCGTTTGGGTGGCCTCCCGGGTAGTCTTCCGGTATTGGGCTTTGCAGTCCTAGCTATTCTTGCCAGGCGGTCCTCCGCCATTCGTTCCACATGGTCTCTCCACTCTCTGCGTCTGCCTCGGGTCCATCTCACGATGTCCTGGATTCCGCACTCGTTCCTTATTTCCTCACTTCGTCTTTAATCGATGAGTGTATTTCCAGTGACTGATCTTAACGTTCTCAAGGCGCTTCGTGTTTATCTCGTGGTATCTGCCCTTGTTTCGGCATCGTAAGTCATTATTAGTCTCACACAGGTCTTCTATATTCTCGCCTTACTAAGGATACTCATGTGTTTGTTCCTCCAAATAATGTCCTTCATGCAGCCAGATATCATGGCTGCTTTGTTGGTGTCTCCTCGAACTTCTTCTCTAAGGTTGCTGCCGCTAGTAACATTGACTCCCAGATACTTAAAGTTCATCACTTGTTCAATGCTTTCGTTGTAGACTGCAAGCTTACCTCTTATGGGCACTTTAGCTATCACCATTGACTGTGTTTTTCAGATGGTATAGTCATGTTCCACTTCTTCGCTGATAGCTCGAACCTGTATAGCATCCTCTACAGCTCGTCCTCGTTTTCAGCTATTATTACCGCGTCATCGGCATAACAGACTATTTTGATTTCTTTATTACCCATTCTGTATCATCTGCCCGTGGCTTTTACATCGTTGATTATCTCGTCCACTATCAGATTGAACCGTGTCGGGCTCCTTGCCTTATGCCGGTATTTGTGGGTATTTCTGTTGTCAGCTCGGTTCCCACTTTAATAAATGTCCTGTTGTTTGTGTTCAGCTCTGTTATGACCGCTACAACTTTCGGGTCGACACTGAGTTTGTTCAACAGTTTTACGACGTCGCGTAGTCGTACCCTGTCAAAGGCTTGCGTTAAGTCTACAAAGCAAATGTATGCCGGTTTGTTAAATTCTATGGACTTTTCTGTTATCTAGCGTAAGATAAATATTGCGTCGATGGTGGATCTATTGGGCCTGAATCCCTGTTGCTTTTCATTCGTTCCGGTACTTATTATTTCCTCAGACAGTATCTTGGTCAGTAATTTTAGCACAGCGCGCAGTAGGCTGATTCATCGATAGTTCTTTGGGTCGCGACCATAAAGTCAAAGATTTAAAAATGTTTTACCTTTCTTGAAAATACGTTAACAATACTCGTTCACTGAAACTCTTTTTGGTCCAATGCTATTCAATAAACGTATTATATTCCTCTTTGTGAGCTTCCTTCGATGTTTCAGGAAAAACATTTTGTGTTTTGCTTCATTGGCTTTATTAATGATTTCATCTGGAACGCATTGAAATGAGTTTCCCTCGCAGGCAACGAACAACTTGATATTATAAGCGTTCAGAGACAAGTGAAAAAAATGACGAGTTACGGCACTTTTTTAACGCTAAATTACTTTTTTAACTCGTTAAAAAATGACCATTTTTTTGCATTCATTTGCATAAAAAGAATATAGTTTTTATAACGATCGCAGAAAAAGTTCCGTTCGGTAATGTTACTGTGTTTAGAAATTCCCGACTGGGTTTCTGTGTCTCCTCATCAGTAACCATCGAGACTCGTTCTGTAATAAGTCGCTTACCGAACTTGTTGAGTAACTTAAACTTTCTACATCCCAACATTAATCGTTTATAATAAAATGTGCTTCCTTTAATTCTCCCATAGTATTTAGAGTTTTAGTACGTTCCTCCTGCGGAGTAAACATTTAACTTTTTATTTGTTTTCGTGTATAAAAACGGGTAATAAAATAAACCGCAATAAACGATTCCTGGCAAATTTAACAATGCAAGCATAAAAATAAAAAGGAGTCCATTGCTAACCGCATCATCATCCTCAAACAACTTAATGCCCTTTCCAGCAAATAAAGAACTAAAACTCGGTTAAATAAATCCAACTCGGAGCGTCGAACCGGGAGACCACAGTTTGTCCACCCCGATGCGGACTGTCGGGACCGCAACGACCTTGCACCGTTGCCAGATTTAATGGGAAAACTGTCAAGTGCGAGTCGGACCGGCATGACAACTGTTGGGTACGATCGACGCGTTACTCATACTATTTAAAAACATTCTACCAAAATGTACCCGGTACTATTTCTTCTTCCACCCCTAAAATATCTTAAAATCAAGCGGATGTGAACTACACTACATCCAATGTGGCGTAGTGTAATTGTGAGTGCTATCAAAAAAGTACTGTAGGTGTCATGTGCTTTTCTTGCGTTAAACTTAAAATGGTAAAAAAAATTTTGAAAATGTTCGCTCGCTTAAGAGATACGGGGGAAAATAAAAATAATTGACAATTTCAAAATTACCCTATATTTTCTTAGTTAAAAGAGATACAGAAAAATGTTTTATACAGAAGTTTCTTTATAATGATTTCTGAATAATTATACGGGGTGAGGTAAAAAAGTTATCGTATCTAACCTCATTTTTTCAAATGGAGCACACTGTATATTTTAATCTAAAATGATACTATTTTAAATTCTTCTTTCAAATATATAACACACCATGGATGATATTGGTTTACTAGGCGATTTATTAAACTTTATTACTTTAAACCACAATAAACCATCAAGCAAAAGCTAATATCCTAGAAATAACTATGTTGACTGTACTGTACTGACTATAATTAACGGCAATTTCATTTTTACACATTAATTTGCGAAAATGACCTATCAACATGTTGATAAATTTGATATGATATCAGTTCATATTGAAAGTGGAAAAAACGAAGAAATGGCGCAAAATGTATATTTTGTTCGCTATTCGGAAAGACGGGTTTGTTCGGTTCAGTTAAGGACATATTCCGAACATTTGCGATGATTCCCGTAATATTTTACCTTAATCTCAATCTTTTATTTCGTTGCAAAGTATTACAGTTTAAATAAATCGCCTAGGAATGGTGTGTTATATATTATTTGAAAGGAGAATTTAAGATAGTATCTTCTAGATTAAAATATATAGGGTGTTCCATTTGAAAAAATGAGGTTAGATGCGATAACTTTTTTACCTGACCCCGTATACTTATTCTGAAAACGGCCGATTATTCAGAAATCATTATAAAGAAACTTACGTATGAAGCATTTTTCTTTAACTAAGAAGATATATGGTAATTTTGAAATTGTCAATTATTTTTATTGTCCTCCGTATCTCTTAAAAGAGCGAAAATTTTCGAATTTTGATTTTATCATTTTAAATTTGACCCAAAAAGAGCACATGACACCTACATTACTTTTTTGATAGCACTAACAATTACGGAGATACCCTATAAAAGTGTCAAAAACGGGACACCCTGTACTTTAATAAGCAAAATAATACAGAAAAAATATCATGACCGCCGACCATCTGTCACAAAAACTGCATCCAAGATGATTATTTTCGGCATGACGCCTTAAAAAATTTTCCAATTTTCGAAAAGATTTTCAAACAATAATTACCTGAAATATCACAAACAGGTACTCTGGTTTACTTCTCGGCCGAGGCAAGTCACCTATTGTCGTTAGGGCGAGTGTACACCAGTAGTAACTCTGCAGGTAGGCTTTTACATGGTCAGTATCTAAACGGACAGAGAAACGGAATGGATTTTAGAGGAGAAAATTAAATTATAAGAAAAAAAATAACCGATTATATTTTCCAATGGAAATTATTTCGTTTTCCTCGAAGGTACCTTCCATATGTCAATATTGTAGCTGCTTACCGACATTGCCTCCGGCAAGTTTGACTATACAGGGTGGTTCTTAATGGAGTGCTAATATTTTATAGTGTGATTTTTTCACTAAAAGTTCAAATGAACATCATATCAAACATCGTAAGCGACATGCCTCAAATTTTACAGTAGGAGTTTATTTCTTATCATTATTTGGTTAATTGAACATAAACCTGTTTAATTTTTACTGTTGTATTGTTCTAGTATAGTGTAAACTAGTCAATTTTAGTGAACTTCGATATTTTCAAGTAATTTTGGCGTTAAGGTAAAGTACACCTAAGGGCATTAGGATAAATCGTAACCACCACGAACGTGGCGTATAATGTTTTATCAAGGACATATTGGGGCTTAAGATGTAAATGGTTTTGAAAAACGTTACAAATTTACTGCCGGATACGATAACTCAAATATGATGTTGGAAACAACATCCAACACCTTCCTTAATATTATATTTTAGGTTGTCAATGCTGTAAAATTGCCACCATATTTTTATACGCGCCGCTAGTGCAGTATTGTAATTGGTAGCACTGGTAACGCCATCTTATATACACTGGCGAACAAAAATTCAGAAATTGCAAATAATTTTAGAAATAAAATTAGTCACTGGATCAGATGGACGTCGGCGAGTATGGAGAACACCCGGAGAAAGATATGCCCCAGATTGTATTGACGAGAGACTTCCATTTGGCGGTGGGTCGGTTATGGTTTGGGCGGGTATCACTTCACAAGCACGCACAGAGTTGCTTCATACAGAATTGCTCCCAAACATGCCACAGGTATATTACGGAGATCCTAGATGATCATGTTATTCCTTTCATGATCACTATGGGCGAGCATGGCATTTTCATGCAAGATAACGCTAGACCCCATATAGCCAGAATTGTCAGTGACTATATGGATCAGGTAGGAATTAGGCCGTTGGAATGGCCAGCTCTCAGTCCGGATATAAATCCCATAGAACGTATCTGGGATGAGTTGGGACGACGAATTCGAAGACATACATACACCAACTCCAAGAACGGCCTAGGAGCTGAGAGAGTTGCTGTTGCAAGAGTGGAATAACATCGACCAGCATGTGATCCTTAAGTCTTTAATGCAAGAGGAGGGTATACACGTTATTAATTATCATTTTTTAAATTAATGTTAAGTTTTACTGGTTCCTTTAGTTACATGTAACCATCAGTCGAACTTCGCTTGAAATGTAAATTAGACGTTTCTTCAGAATAAATCATAAAAACCAAAATAAGGTGTTCCGATTTAATTTAAGCTTACAAAATACATTTGGATAATTTACAATCTGCAAATATACGATGGAAACCGAGAATTTCAAAAAAATATTAAAATTTCAATGTGACCTAAATTTTTTGCTCGCCAGTGTAGTTACATTCTCGTTCAGCGACGACGCGATACGGTCAGAGCATGTGCTCAAAACAATAATCCATTTATTGTTATATTACTTATATTAGATTTAATTATCTAGCACTGCCCTTTTGAGACATCTAAGCAAACTCTGGTATTTACCATCTTGCACCCTTGTATGTAAGTGTAAATATATCCAGTAAAGTGTAAATGCAATTTCTAATGTGTAAATAAATCGTGTATACAGAAAAAGTGCCTATATATTCATGGATCCAGCTATTCCTATTAAATTATACAGTCCACTCTAATCATTAACCAACCCCTTTATGTGTTTCGCACATGTAACTTTTTATACCTTTTTAAATAATAGAGGCCGACCATAATTTCCTAAAGTGCACTTTATCATAAGCAACAGTTTGCTGTAAAAATATCATTCTCGAGGAATTTGTCATTTACGATATTTTGTCAAAAACCTATCGATATGTCGGCAACGTGTGCGAATTAAGACATACCAAATTTGAAAGTACTTTCTGAGATATTATAAAATATATTATTATATCCATATATGAATTTTTTTTCAAAAAATTACATAACGGAATCACGCACTGGAATATTAGCAAGCCACTAAGGGAGGACACCCTGTATGCTCATGACATTGCTGGGTGTAGGAGGAGGGCTCACCCCTATAGCTTTTCTATTGTTTAAATTACAGAAATGAAATTTGATGGGTTTGTATGTGATATTATTTTGCATTTTATGACATGACAGACTCCATTTGTCACTTCCGGTTTAACCGGAAATGGAACACCCTGGCTATATCGATTGAGAATACCATTCCAAATTCAACGACAGTCCATACGTCACTTTTTGACCCATTAAATTTACTAGGAATCGTGACCCTATATCATTTACTTACTCGATCAGCAATTCTGAGCTGAATCGAGTTTCTGAAGTGAAGGATTTGGGAGTAATTTTTTACACTAAGCTGATCTTCGATAGCCATATTAATTCATTAGTTTCTAAGACCTTTCGAATGTTAGGTTTTATTAATAGGCAAGCAAGAGATTTCAAAATCCAAAATCATATTTGGCTTCATATTATGCTTTTGTGCATAGCAAATTGAATTTTGCTTCGATTGTTTGGAACCCTTTCTATTGAGTTTATATAAATAGATTAGAATCAGTATTATCAAACTTATATTATTGCAATTTTGACATTGATTTTTTTAGTGTGTTACAAGCCGTGATAGGGAGAACAGTAAAGGAATATTTATTGGAATGATTGTTTAAGGTTTTTTTGTTTTTTTTCTCTGCACTATCAAAGTAAATAGATTATAGTTATTGTAGTTTTTATAAATTATGCCTTAAAATCTATTAATTTAATTTATCATTTTGTTATCTCAATTAGCCAACATATTAAGTGGATACTGTATTGGGCTTTGCCTGTTATCCTGAATAAATAAGTAATAAATAAATAAATATTTTTTTTATTTTTTTATCTAGATTACTATGAACTCCCTAAAATGGTTTACTTCTAAGCCAAATTCTTGATAAAAAATGCAGTTTTCCAGTTCTATTGTAATTTAAATTATTCACACACTTTCTAACTTTTTAAGAAGGCTTTTCACAGAAAGCTCAATTTTTCAAATGGAAACATAGTGGCTCACTCGAGAAAAATGAGAGAGAACACCCTTACATCAAGTTGAAAAAGGAGAGATACTTTATTCAAAATGAGAATTATTGAAAAAAAAAAACAAGAAGCGCAAACGGATTTGCATTTATCTAGGTACTGACAAACAAATGAACATAATGTGCCTTAGAAGTAAACCATTTTAGGCAGTTACATAACAATCTATAGATGAAAAAATATGAACAAGAATTATTTAAAGTATCAAAAAGTGACGTAGGGTTGAATTTGAAATGGTGTTTTGAATCGATATAACCAAAAATATAATGGATGTTCCATTTAAGAAAAAAAAGTTCATTTCCGGTTAAACCGGAAGTGACAAAATGAAGTCCGTCATCTCATAAAATGCAAACTAATATCACATACAAACCCACCAAATTTTATTTCTGTAATTTAAACAATAGAAAAGTTATAGTGGTGACTGAGTGTTCCTCCTGACAGAAATATTTTTTTGCTGGTGGAAGTCGTGGTCGCAGAAGTTTACAGACACCATTCCGTTGATCTTATTAGTGACTACATTAGCTTGCTAGTAAATATAAGAATTTTGGCACATCTTACCGTCATTTGCTGCCGAGTCGCTATAGACCCAGTTCTTGCTCCCGAAACCATCATTTTTTAATACTAAATGAAAAACACAGCCATTCCAATGGAAGACCACCAGAAGGGTGTGTATTAGATAGGAAGATCTAACGAAGTTCGGATAGTTCGTGTGCCTCTCTGTTCGGTCCATAAACGCCCAAAATCTGTACAACTTAATCTGAAAAACAAAATGAAGTAAGTATATCTTAAGGAAAGTGCTGAAAAGACCACTTTTCCGCACATAATAAAAGACAGAGTTAACTAATGCAGTCGAATGCGGAAATGTAACCTTCCATTAGAATTAGGAAGCAATAAGCATCTATAGAAAAAACATTTAATTAATAAAATCAAATATTAGCTTTAGTTCAAGCTATTGGTTACTAAAAATCATAAATATCTGCGTTTTTTTATATTATTTTGACATATACAATACGCTTCTAGAGTTTAGGTTTGTTCGTGTTGTAAAAACAATATTTTTTTCTTAAAGTTTCCCTCGATTAAAATATCATGAATGTTAAAAATGTTTCAAATATGCAAATACAGATTTTGCGAAGTTATAGTTTCAATGTAAATTTTTCCTGATTTTATTCCTTCATATTCGTCGAAAAAGTATATACAGTGTGTCACACTTAAAATGGAAGGAAGCTTATATTTTCGGTATTTCCACCGACCTATAACTAAGGAACAACTCGGGTTTCCGGTCATATTTTTAATGGTTGCTCGTCCATTGTCTAGCGCACAATATTGTCGCCATAATATAGGCAACTCCCACCGGTATTGGTGCCTGTTTGGTTGCCAACCAATGACGACCGTCCAGAACCGAAATCAGTCGTAGGGATGTAACGATATTAAAAATATATCGATACGTGGACAATAGAAAATCAAAATTAACTCTAAAAGCGGCCACAAGACCTTTTTTATGCTAGAAAGATAGATAAATTGTTTATTTCCCAGTCGGCATTGCACATGATATCTGACGAGCAGCTTTGCATTTACATGCGCGAGGCCATAAATTTGCCACTTTTGCTTTTAGGGTTTCGCTATCCATAGAATATAGGTCGCTGGTTATTTCTGATTATTTTGAATTTTAGTGTGATTACGTATAATCCTAGGGTGCACTTTTATATTGCTTAAAATTTTGTTGGTCGTATGGATTTATAGGGTAGAGAAACTAGTTTTCTAGGAAGAATTCAACTGCGGAATCAACACATTCGATTTATTTTCCACTTAATAAATTATTGTTTGGGACGCCTATGATAAGACATTGTCTAGCATGGTTTTTATACATTTTTCTCCCCTCGCACTTCATACGGAAACGTTGAAATACCGCTGGGCGGACAATAGGTTCAAGGCCCCGCGGCAGAAACCGCCTTAGACCTGACCTATACGCTCTGGTTTACTTAATTATAATCACTCCAATATGTAACATCGGTGAAAAAGAGTCACAAACATCTTGCCTGAAGGTATTTACCAACCAACTAGCACAAATATACCAAGAATATAGAATGTTTAGATAAACCAAAGAGAACTTTGGGGTTTTACTTCGGTCTGACAAATTGCGACTGCCGCATTGCCGCCATTAATTGTTTGTTATTAATTAATGTAACAAATTTACTCAACTATACTTGACGTTTCTGACTTGACGTAAAGTTTTGGCCATTATGTAAAATTAAGAAGAACTACTTGTAATGTTTTACTTATTTAGTTTCCTGACACGTGTTCTGAAACTACTCAACGATATAAATGAAAAAATACAATTTACCATAGAAAAAGAAACCGATCACTCAATTAACTTCCTATAGACCAAAACATCAATAAAATAAATTGACATTTCAAATCTATAGGAAATCAACTACCGCCGATATCGTTATTCCCGCGGAGTCAAGACATCCACAGCAAACCCGAACAAACCTGAACAAAACCATTTTATTTCTAACAACATAAAACCACTATATATCCAGGGAAAAAGCAAAAAATTAAATCTATTAGAATATCTAGCAATCAAAAAAGTCATAAACAACAAAAGTAATGTTGTTATCAATCAGACTGAAATACCCTCAAGTTCAAACCTAATTTTCAACAATGTAATCATATAAGATTAAATTACATAAGAATAATAATGTAGCAATTATGAAACCCAAATAGAAAAACCATATTTTAAGTGTATTACTATTTACAACTCACATTAACCATAGCATAAATAAATCTATAAAATCTCCTTTTAAATTAGTCTTTGTACTCCTTTGAAAAATGAAAATCTAAGAAGGTCGAACCACGTGTCAGGAAACTGAATAAGAAATGTGAAACATTAACATTCTTAATTTTTCCTATATAATAGAAGTCCGGTTTCACCAAGAATGTAAAAAAGGCTATTGTATTAATATCAAATACCAATATGAAAATTATTATTTCCAGACCACCCGATGATCCTTATACAATAAGGGCGTATTTTTGTCCACACAGTAGCACTTCAAAATACTATTTCAGATTGAATGGTACTACCAAGAAAAGGAAGCCCTCTCCATTGATAGGATGCAACCACCTCTAGACCGGTTTCGAACTTATTTGTTCTCGTCAGTACAGGGTAGGTGTACATACCAATCATCAGAGAGGACTTTAACTTAACGCTGTACTATCGATGGTAGTCGACAACACAATCTGAACAGACGTTATTTGATTAAATAAAATTTTAAAAATCCATCTAAGAAATAAAAACGATCATCGGATGGTCTGGAAATAATTTTCCATATTGGTATTTTATTGCATTATTTGCCTAAAACTACTCGTTTCTTGGAAAAATACTGTGGTGTTTTTATTTTTAAAAAATTTACATTATTTAACCTACTTACTGCGTTAGATCCTACTTACCGTGTTACATAACTTACCAATCTAGACAGCCTTAATATTGAATTGAATCCTATCGACAAGTATAAAAAATCCAGCGGTAACAGGCACAAACAGTCGATGTAGAACGTCGTCGAGTTCATGTAGTGTTGGCGCAGTTTGACCGCGTCCGTCTGTAACACACCGTCTTCTAAATAACCAGTCCGAAAATGCACTAAAATGTCCATTAGGTATAAAAAATCCGCGAAATAGTCTAGACAGAACCACACTAATATCGTACTCGCTGAAACAAGAAGAAAAAGCACAATTAGATATTTCGACAATATGTTGTAATAAAAGAAAAACAACAGAAAATAACACTATAGAGTGTTATGGAAATGACGTATTAAATTTAAACGGGTGACTCCTGGGGTGTCCTAGGGAAGCGCTATATATTTTTTTTTAAATCGAACGTTTAAAATGGGGTAATTCACCCCTAAACCCACCACAACTCCTCGGCACATTCATATATGAACACATTACATTGCTCAGCTGGGTAATCAACAGATGTTCGGGCACAATGTTGCCAAAATGTTTAAAAGTGTAAAACTTTAGTTTCTTATAAAAATAAATATTTAGCTTACTTAGAAAGTAAATCTAGAACCCGATTAAGGAATCCAGGGCACAAACACTTTCAGTTCTTTTTTTCTATGGGAAAAACTTTATACTCATCACGTGTCCTGATGATAGTGTGGGAGTGCATAATAAGCTTATCACTAAACCCCAACACTAACGCATAATTAGACTTTCCAATAACGCACATAGAACAAGAGCACTTAATCATTTCGCAATAGAAATAATAAAAACGCTAATTTCTATGGGCCATTAACCCTTTACTAAAGATAAAATGAAACAATTATGTTAACAATCGACAGGAACTACCCTTTGAAATAATGGTCTAGTCCATCTTCGGACCAGTCGTCGAACTTTCTTTCCGAGAACTCTCCGCTACTAGAGCCAGCGCCGTTGCCATTTCCGAGACTATAGTTATACAGGAAAGTAATATTATAGAAGGAAATTCGGCAATTTATGATAGTTGCTAATAAAACATCGAAACCCGCTGTATTTTTAAATATTATCCCGATTGCCCACAATCAGCTCTTTAAAGAACGATTTTTCAGAATTTCGGCTTTCCGGATATCTCCGGAACTACTCGGCATTTTAAAACTTTCTAAACGGCATATTATTAGGCACGTAAATGCCCAACTTTACCTCCCTTTAACCGACTTCTTATCTCTTACGGTTTCCGAGATCCCTGTACTGGCCCTCCTTATCTTGGACACGTTGTATAAGGAATCTATTAGAAAATAAGGTAATTTCCGTATTTTCTAAGAAACTTATTATTAAAATTTATCTCGGTTTATTACAAAAATTTCCTGAAATTCTTGTCCTTCCCGTTTTCTATTTTTAAACGCCATTATAGTTCTCCGAATTCCGACAGTCTTCCTTTTGAATCTATTTTCGGATTCTTAATGGATGATAAGCAAGGTTACAAGCTTTCTCTCGCCGCCTACTATGATTAACTTATATTGTTCCATCGGTATGACGTTTATTTCTCATTATGTTTCTTGACTGTTTTGCCTTTGTGCGATAATGTCAGCGATAAAAACAAGCTCTTTCAACAAAACGTTCGAATTCACTACACAGAAAAGAAATTTCCGTCATGCTAATCGGCTGAACTGCTATGCTATATACGGCAATAAATCTCACCCGGTCCAGAGCTTGTTGAGAGCCCCATCAGCGACCCTTTGTGATGAGTTATAATTTCACCAGTTTATTCGATGGTTATTGAGTTTGAAATGCACGGTAGTTACTTAGTACTTCTGCTCTATGCTCCTCCGATTCAGCGATGGCCTCCCATCGCCTCTCGTATACGACAGGACGATAGCAGATTGGAAGAGTGTTTAATTATTCACCTCCATTCGATTTTAAACCCTCCCTCAACAGGCAGTGAGCTCTCGATCTAGTATATTCCGTCGTCCAACGTCTTTTCATTTCATAAGTCTTCATATTGTTTCCCACCCTCTTCTTACTGTACATTAACGACCTTCTGGTGAAAACCACAAATCCAATGTATCGATGTGTTGATGACAACATACTTGTCTCAGCTTTCACTTTGAATTGCCAGACATCGGCGGCCGACGCACATCTTCGCAAGCAGCATAAAGTACCAAGTCTCGACAAAGACCTGGAAGAAATGTTGTCTTGGGGGGACAGTAACCAAGTCGAATTTAATACTAAGTAAACCCAGGCGCAGTTATCTCTAAAAAGTGTAACATTGCAGAACCGGATCTAGTCATCGCGGGACACGTAATTCCACTGGCCTCGGCTATAAATTTGCTGGCCTGGGAGGAAATATGTCTTGGCATAACCATGTTATGGCAATCGTCAATGCAGCTTCATAGAAACTTGGTGCACCTACTTTTCTGGACCTACAAGATGACACACTACAAAGTCCAGATTCGTTCATCACTAGAATACTGCTTTTATGTCTGGAGTTCTGCACATCGAAGACAGGTTGGTGATTTGATTCCTTTTGCAGATATTTCTATCCTTGTGGAACGACCTTCTGGATGTCATGTCTCCAGACGAATATAACCTCCAACGATTCAAAACCAAAGTGAATCGCTTCATTTGCACACTCCCCTAGAGTGCCTTAAATAATTTTTTTATAGTGCTAGTGCTTGTTCATAAAATAATTACCTATCGAGAACCAAAAACTTTGTTGCCTTGCCAACGAAGCCAAAACCTGACTCTCATTTCTTTAAGATAATTATTCAATGGGAGCTGTAAAAGGGTGTGGCAATTATTATTTACGACAGTGCATATGCTGCAGGTAAATGTCCTACATTATACATATAAAATCATCATCGGCTTAATGTGTTAACCTGCTAAGTTCATTTTAACCAAATTGGTAGGGGAGGTAACAAATTGTATTTTTAGCTCTCCTGTAGCGTGTGCTTGTTAAGTACATTTTATAGGTAAAATGTATTCTAAATCAAGGATGAAAAGACGTCGCCTTTGAGCGTTCACAACGTACTTTCTTATAAAACCCTTATTGGAACGGCCGTCGTCCATACCTGCTTTCACGTTAGCCACTGCCGGATTAACAACCGTCATATTTGGCGTTTGTTAAATAAAATTCTTTGTTGGTTTTCAGTGTTTGTGTGTTAAATTTAAGTATTGTTTGTGTGAAAAATAGTAATTTCTAACTCAATAGGGTAAGACTGTGCCAAGTCTGCCGTAAACTAGATAAAATATATAATTTTGAGTCACGTCCGTCGATTGTTGGTTTCTCCTAACCAAGACATATCAAACCGATCAGATGTTAGAGTGAAACCTGAAACAGACAGAAGATTCAAAGAGATGGGAATTCTATAGATATCTATTTTGTTGTGTTTATTTTCGTAATAACAGGAATATACAAGCAGATAGAAATACCGGGTTCATATTTGTTTCAAGTCCATGATTTTAAGCATTATTATTAACAATAATATGCAAACACTTGATAGTTTACCTCTGCCGTAAAAAGCGATTGAAATGGACTTATACAGGGTGTCCGCTAAGTAATGGGACATGGAAAAACCACAGATTCCTTACGTAAAAATATTAGGATTCAATTATACTTACCTATATCCGAAAGTTGATATTAACTGAGATACAGGGTATTAAAGTTGAAACTTCATTTTTGTTTTTCTCTAATAACTTTGACAGAAACCAACGGGTTTTTACAAAATTTGGCAATTATGGTTTTTTTAGGATGAGGAACTGATTTTTTGGTGAAACTTTAATGTACAATGTAGGGGGCGCTGCCTGCGTCATTTTTTGCACATTTGTTAGGTCGTAACTTTTTTGTGCCTCCGTGTATTTAAGTTTTTAATGAAAATAATACTCATATTTATTACGTAAAAAAGGTACACTAATTTCAGGTCGCCCAGAGTTGCCGTCTCGGAGATATATGCATTTATATTGTTTAGTGCCTATTATTAACTTGCAAACAATTTTTTTTTTAAAGTAACCCATGAGAAACAAATCATATTTACAGATGCAGTTGCTATGAAACCTCTATGTTGTTATTTGCTTGTAGATTATTGTAAAAAATGTTTTATTTTTGAGTTTATCCTAAGTTAAGTAACAATGCCGAAACACAATAATCAACAAACAAATAACAACATGGAGGTTTCATAGCAACTGTATCTCTAAATTTCATTTGTTTTCTCATAGGTTACTTTAAAAAAAAAATTAATACTAGGCACTAAACAATATAAATGCATATATCTCCGAAACGGTAACTCTGGGCAACCTGAAATTAGTGTACCTTTTTTACGTAATAAATATGAGAAAAGTATTATTTTCATTAAAAACTTAAATACACGGAGGCAGAAAAAAGTTATGACCTAATAAATGTGGAAAAAATGCCGCAGTCAGCGCTACATTGTACATTAAAATTTCACCAAAAAATCTGTTCCTCATCCTAAAAAAACCATAATTGCCAAATTTGGTAAAAATCCGTTGGTTTATGTCAAAGTTATCAGAGAAAAACAAAATTGAAGTTTTAACTCTTTAACACCCTGTATCTCAGTTAATATCAACTCTCGGATATAAGTAAGTATAATAAAATCCTAATATTTTTACGTAAGGAGTCTGTGGTTTTTCCATGTCCCATTACTTAGCGGACACCCTGTATATTTTTGTTATCAGGGGCTCATCCAGGAATTCTATTCGGAAGGCACTGACCTATAGAGTAAGCCGCGCCCCTTTGGGAATTATAAACCTCAAAACAATTGGGTACTCCAGTTAAAGTGGCAGGAACGTGCCAATAAAGACCGTCTAAAAAATAAATGATATCTGCCAGAATAGAGGAAGTGGGTTGACTAAACAACAAAATAGGAAATAACGGCGGCCTTCTTGTAACCACAATTTCGGCCGCAACAGGAGGTTTGAAGAGCCCATGGCCTCGGTTATTGTCCATTAAGGATCCAAAAATATCTTTGGGGAGAACGCTGGGGGAATTCAGTGAAAGTGTTTCGATGTTGGCAAATAGAATTGGATAACAAAGCACCAAAGGGGGACATTTAAAATGGCTATTATATTGAATATAGTATAATTTTACAATCAACTAAAGAAATTATCTGAAAGAGCCTTGATAAATTTGGTTTATGATACTGTTTTATCGACTGTTGAAAGTGTCTTAAACTCCAATGCGGATTCACAGCCGACTTTGCATAAAATCTATTGAAAATATTGACGGTTTTGGCATATCACGGGTAATGTGATCTGTGAAAATATTACGTAATATATATATTACATAACAGTCATTACATAACAGTAGAGAGTGCGTCAGTAGATTTTTACTAATATAGGAGTAGAAAATAGTATATTAAGATACAAGTTTCATTAGAAAATATCTTAGAGCACGCGTTTAATATAGAAAACGACCCGCGAAGCAGGGAGTTTTCTAAAGTACAAGTGCTCTAATTGTCTTATGAACCATGTATTTTATAATACTTTTCTATTATTGGTATTGAAAAACTTTAAACAATATAGTAGATTTTTCCCATTTCAATTAATATTTTCTTTTTAGGTTGGCAATACTTTTACGATTTAATAAAATGTTACAAGTATCAAATATGCCATGATAAAAACAACTGAACACAACAAAGCTTCTTCCCATCCGACATTACACAATTAAAAATAAATATATTATTCAAGTTAATAAAAATCAGTCAGGATGAAAGTTGTACTCCGCCAGAAATACGAGAAATTGCAGAAAATAAGCTAGAAAAACTTCTTCCCCGAAAATCACGTAAAGTTTATCAAAAATAATATTCAAACTTTGAGTTATGGTGCGAGCAGAACAAAGTTCAAAATATTCCAGAAAATGTTCTTATTGCATATTTTGACAAAGAGAGTAAGTTATAAAAAGCATCTAGTTTATGGCCAATTTATTCGATGTTGCGATCCTGCCTAAATAATTACAGAAATATTGATCTATATCAAAGTTTCCTAAATTGTTGGCATATTTAAAACGACTCTCAGAGGGCTATGTGCCAAAGAAATCAAGGGATAATAATCCCTATTTAGCAATTAAGGTAAGCATATCATTTTGTATAAAGAGACAATTATTGAGTCAAAAAGGATAAACTGGAAGATATTTTTATTATTTTTAGGTTATGTTATTGCAGTTGTTTTATAGTATAGTTGTGACTAGAAATTAGTTGACGGACATCGTCAGCATGTTATATATTACCTAGTATAGGTACTTGTAAAATATAATATGACGACGTCGATCTTTTTTTTAAATAGAAACATACAGCTTGTGATGCATCATTTGAAAGCTAATATCTCATACAGTATGCTCATAAATTTTAGCGCGATTCTGTCAAGCTATTTCAAAATGGCGACTCTTTTTAAAAAATCTCTGTTTAAATAAGCGAAAATTATAAATCATTCATGTTTTTTTACCTTTCAAGGTAAGAAATCTTCTGAACGCAATACAATGAAGATACAGATACAGAGAAGAAAAAAAACAAACGAATAACGTCAAAATGTGAGCATATATAAAATTAAATTGACGTGTCAACATAAAAAAAATAAAATTTCTGTTTCATAAAGTGGCAGGTTATTAAATTTTTTTGAATTTCATAATGTCGCCATTATGAAACTCAAATAGAAAAAAATATTTAACTATGTACTGGAGTTATAAACAAATTATTTTCACTATACATTCGTTGTAAAATTTACGGTATATTTTAGTAATTACTTAAGTCTGTTCAAAATATTATTTGGGTACGAATTAGTAATAAAAAAATGTGATTAATACTATATTTTATAGGAAACATTACAATAAATTATTTACTATAATAATTTTACTATAGTCTTTTTTCCGCGTGGCATTGTATTTCATTCTGAGCACGGTAGCGCAAAAGTCTTTCTTCGTTGGATGTCGATGACGTTTAAGTCTGTTTCACTTATATCTAATATTTTGTACTTACCGTCAATTTCTCGAAAGGCAAACCGGTAGATGATGACCCAAAGATTATAAAGGCAGGCAAGTGATACGATCATCGACCAGTAGTAGCACAGTCTACCGGCTGGGTCAAAGACGAATGACCACCCTGTAGGACCGCCGCGCAGGCGACCTGAGTATGAATCTACGCGCCGAAATCCGTAACGACTGAAAGAAAAATTAAAGAATCAATTACACTGCCCGACAATAAAACCCGGACAAAGATAACGTCAGTCTTTTTTATAGTCCTGTAACTTTTTTAATTGTTTGCCGATCTTGGTGAAATTTTTAACAAAATGTAGACCTGTGTCTTGGGGTGACCTGAAATTTAGTTTTCAAAAAATACCGATGTCTTGTCAGAAACAAAAGTTACTTTTTCCCTCTTAATTTCTTAACGCCATGTGGAATAATTGAGCGTTAGAATTTAGTTATATTATATTTTGTTTCGAAGTGTGGCCTTTTCTTAATACAATGTTTTTTTGTTCAGGTCATTATCTACTCTTTACAAGAAGATACAATTTTTTAAAGAAAGTACTGCAGTTTTTCAATTTTAATCACAAATCATCCTGTAACTTTTTTAATTGTTGTCGGATCTTGGTGAAATTTTTAGCACAAGATAGACTCGAGTCTTCGGATGATGTCCTGAATCTTAGTTTTCGAGAAATAATCATGTGTTGATCATTATACAGGCAGAAACAAAAGTAACTTTTTTACGCTTAATTTCTTAACGCCCAATGGAAAAATTTAGAGGTAGAATTTAGCTTCATTATGTTTTGTTCTGAAGTGTGATCTTTTTTTAACACAATATTTTTTGGTTCGCCTCATTATCTATTTGCATGTCTCGTTACATGGTAGAAGTGATAAGAACATGAGGTGGCAATATGCGATATTAAATTTTGGATATTTGTTCATGCTATTCCATAAAATAATGTAATAATTGTGAATAAAATTGAAAAACTGCAATACTTCCTTTAAAAATTTGCATCTTCTTTTACAAAGCAGATAATGACGTGAATCAAAAAACAATGGGTTAAGAAAAGATCACACTTCAAAACAAAATATAATTCGGCTAAATTATACTACTTCATTTTTCCACCGAGCGCTAAGTAATTAAATGTTAAAAAGTAACTATTGTTTCTGCCTGTATAATAATCAAGACATCCGTATTTATTGAAAACTAAAATTCAGGATATCATCCCAAGACAAAAGTCTAAATTTCATCAAGATCGGAAAACAATTAAAAAAGTTACAGGTCCACAAACCTGACTAACATTATCTTTGTCAGGGTTTTATTGTCGGGCAGTGTATTTTCTCCACGACTATGGCATAAAATGTTCAATATACATTTTATTCCTTAACAATAACAATATCTATTCTGTACCATCCGTGAATAAGTTAATGACGTTTTGTGAAAACCGAGATATCTTCACCATTACAATAATATCAAATTTCCACCGTGAATAAATTGGTAACGCAAATTATCAGTAAGTTGAGGTGCTAGGATTCCGTGAATATATGGACTTGTCGAGTTCGAAACTGATTTTAGGAAATACCCTCAATATTCATGGGTCTAGTCACCTTGGAATTTTAGACTTATTCACGGATGGTATAGAGCTATTCACTAGTGAATAATAAAGCTACTGATTCCATTCCCAACTAGCAGACTTCAATTTGAAAGCTTCTTACCCTGACTGAAAGCGAGCTATTCCAGTAAATAATATATTAAAAAACGACCCATTTGCATCGCGATTTCTTGAAAAGTACTACTCAAAAAATAATAAAAAATAGCCTTTAAAATGATATACCACTTGACACATTTTATGATTTTAAAGGTATCATTTACCCATCTCAGGGAGATTTAAAAGCATAGAATAAAACTGACGTCTTCCCAATTTTAATATTTTTACTAGAAGCGAAATATTAAGGGTGGGAAGCTTTCAAATTGACCCCCTGTTTCATAGTTTTAATAAAAACTCTCGATTTGCAAATTTTAGCTTTTACAGAAAGCTGCCTAGACAGTCTTATGACGTCCTTAAAACGCTGTATGGTACAACATTTTGCAGTTTTTAAATGGATTTTACAGCCATATGGCTGCAGAATTTTTGTAGTTGAAAGTGCGCCAATAATTGCCAATAAGTGGTCTCCTTCCCCAATGTTGTACGAAATAAATGGCCGTCAACATAAGACATTTTTCCTGCCGTTTTGTATGTACAAGGTGTTGTTGGATTTCTATTTGTTAGCAGTAAAGTCAACTCTACAGCTAAATATTATGACCCAATGGCATTGTCCATAAAATTGCTTTTTTTCTTTGGCAAAATAATGTTACTATCGAACAAAAAATTATGACTATTACTTCCAGATGTAGTTTGGCAATAAAAATGGCATTTAAATATAATATTTAGCAAAGTTTGAAAGCAAACTAGGAAACAAATTGGAAAATTTAGTTGTAAAATTATGCCGCTTTAAGGTTATTACAGATGCAAATGAAAATCAAAGAGCTGCAGATTTTGATAGCCGGATTACAGCAATGTGGGGGTTGTCTGTCGCCACGTTATTCCTGTCAATGATTACTTTTAAAAAATTCTTTGGACAATCCGTGTTACTGGAGTACGTGGCTATTTCTCGTCAGTATGTTTAGAGAGAGAATATAATTCTAGAAAGAGTTTCAAAACGGCATTTTGATGAATTTTTAGCAATCAGGATATTTTATTTGTAGATCAATTTCACATTTTTTGGCCATTCTGTACAATATTTCGGATATTCGACTATGGCTACTGAGGTTTTCAACCAAGCAACAATTTTTAGCAGTAGTAACTTTTTTCGATAAAATGAAGGATAAAAAGTTTCCCATTTGTTACACACTGTATATTTTCGAAAGAGCAAATATATAATAAACCATATAAAGAATGAATTTTGACTAGAATTTAAATAACTTGAATGAATACACTCTAAATCAAGTGAACAATAATCGTGAGTCCATTTAGCTTTGCTTTAACTTCCTTAGCCGTAAAAATGTCTTTAAAAGTAGATATGTTTTAGAAGTAAATCTACATTAAATCCTGCCCCGAAACTTTAACAATAATTCGTCCAAGTTTCGAGCCCGATCGGGTTCGAACTATTTTATATTTTCTCAGCGTATTCGACACCGGCTTTAAGAGAAAGAGATCGGTAAATATACGGGCTAAGGAGATATTTGTTTTTGATCGTAGAATTCCAGTATCGACAGTTCTATTAAGAGGAATCATACGATCGAAATTATCAATACCTTGCCATGTCAAGCTTTATTTCTTCAAAGTTTCATAACTGACGTGCCGCATAAAAACTAGTACTCGGCCAATATGGATTTCTTTACGATACCAATATTTTAGTTACCGATACCGATATAATATCGGTATAAGGGAAAGTACCTGCCAGAATTGGAAACTTTCCTCAAAATAGAAATAAAACTTGAGTTTTTAAGAATAAATAATACCAGAATATCTTAATTCCAAAATTAGCTTTAAAAAGAGAAGTTAGCTACAACCCCCTCCCCCGCTAAAAACCCCAGGCAGCAGTTTTCTCTAAAAAGGTTAACATTACAGAACCGGATATAGTCATGGACGGACACGCAATCCCACTAGCTTCATCTATTAATTTGCTGGGCGTCAATCTGGGAGGAAATATGTCTTGGCATAACCACGTTGTGGCAATCGCCAAGATAGCTTCTCAGAAACATGGTGTACTCTTCCGAACCAGAAAGTTGTACACACCTCAACAACTTTTGACACTATACAAAGCCCAGATTCGACCATCACTAGAGTACTGCTCTCATGTCTGGAGCTCTGCACCCAAACATACTCTTCGGCTACTGGATTCCATCGAAAGGAGGGCCATTCGTTTGATTGGAGACCACGAGCTGACGAAGAACCTCGACAGCCTAGAACATCGAAGATAGGTTGGGGATTTGACTCTCTTTTACAGATATATTTTCATGGAAAGTGCTCGGCTGACCTTGCCCTCTTAATTCCGCCCAGAGCGGCGAATATCAGAAATACACGACGACCCACTGCCACCCATCCATATGTGGTTAAGCTTAGTACTCCTCGAACTTCATTATTTAAGCATTATTTCATCTGGAGGACTTCATCCTTATGGAACGACCTTCCCGAGGTTGTTTTTCCCAACGAATATAACCTCCAACGATTCAAAACCAACGTGAATCGCTTTTTGCGCACACGCACCACTCCCAGAGTGCCCTAAAGGATTTTTCCTATAGTGCTTGTGCTTGATCATGCTGCATCATCAAAAAAAACAAGATATAGCGAAAGCGTAGCGCCATCTATCGTCTCATATAAGAATCTAGTCCAAGTGTATGTGCCTGTTCTCACCAAAGCAACTGGTAACCGCAACGCAACTGCAACGCGACCGCAACTTCAGTTGAGTTGCTCATGCGTTCCCAATGGAATCAAAGCAACCGCAAGGCAACTGCAACGCGACCGCAGCTCCAGTTGAGTTGCTGTTGCGTTCCCACTGAATCAACTGGTTTGAAGTCTCTTTTGACATGAGCAACATGTTGTCTTCGTCAGATAAAGATATAGCCTTAACATACTTGCTCGTTTGAAAGCTTTAAAAAAAACTGAGCGACAATTTTGGGTTATCCCTTTTTTATACCATTAATTTGAGACCTAGTTCGTATACAGTGGCACAGGAATTAAATAATGATCCGGTTAAATTCCATAGGTTTTACCGAATGATCCACAAAAGTTAAATATTTTGCTGTCTCGTCCGCCATGACACCGCGACTGGAAGCAACTGACGACTGCGACGCGGTATGCCGGGCAACTCATAAGCAACTAGTTGCGTTCCAGTTAAGTTGCCTTAAGTCAGTGGGAACACGCGTATTTAAACATTAGTGCTGTGTCGCGTTGCGGTTGCGTTGCGGTTGCCAGTTGCTTTGGTGAGAACAGGCACTATGGATTAAATAGAAAAAATTGAATTTTACGTATATAATATTTAAAATATTTTTTTTAGCCCCCATCGAAGTAAAGTGTCGCGCCACTGAACCCATGCGGTTTTACTACACATAATTCAACAAGAGCATTAGCGCATAAAGTATGCAATAAAACGCCGCGACGCCCGACGACGTCTATGCCATGACGACACTCGGCGTCTAGGGACCGATAAACTCATTCTGCAGGATTCAATTCGGTGCAGGCGAAGCGCGTCACACATCACGCAAATCCGGACAAATTCTGAGATTTTCCCGGTTTGAATGAGATTAATTTAAAAAGGAATTTAATTATGTGGGCACATGCAAATTTACAAGAGATAAGGGTTGCAAACGGCTATTTTAATTGACTTGAAATTACTTTAACCTTAGTTGCCAGTTTCAAGGGTTGAAGAGAGTAGAAGGTTCAAGTGTTTATTAATTTTTTTTTTGAATTTTATTCAGTATCTCGATTATTTCAAACGTTATGGGAAATAAGTATTGTTGCTTTTTTGTAGAGAGAATTTAATTGTTCCATTTTTTAATTTCAAACTTTTTTTTCTAAAATTAACTTTTTCTGAGATATTTGCAAATATGTACAACCTTATTATGGCCAATATCTCGAAAACTGTACGAGATACGGAAAATTCCACAGATTGCTTTATTATAGAACGTATGAAAATAAACCATTCTTGTTTATATAATTTTGCCCTAAAGTTCATACTTTTCGAATGAGAAGGCAATATGTGGATTTTCTGTCAATTTTACGACCAAGAACTAACAAATCCTAAAAAACCCATATGCCCGTCCACCTAAATTCATATATTCACCAAAATGTGAAGTACACCTATATCGAGATCACAAATCCTAAAAATCCTAACAAAGCTTAACAAACCCTAAGAAAACCTAAAAATACAAGGGAGCCCTTTATAGAACAAATTTACAAGTCGATAACTTTTTAAAACTATTATAAGGGACCAAAATCTTATAAGGAACGTCTGTTGGCTGGACTGCCAATAATTTTAAGACTAAATTCGAATATCTATACAGGGTGTCCGCTAATTAATTGTACATGGAAAAACCACAGATTCCGTAGTATTAGGATTTAATTAGATCTATACCCGAAAGTTGATATTAACTGAGATATAGGGTGTTTAAGTTAAAACTTCATTTTTGTTTCTCTCTAATAACTTTGCGAGAAACTAACGTTTTTCTACAAAATTTGCCAATTATGGTTTTTTTAGGATGAGAAATTGATTTTTTTTAAAAAGTAACAAAATATTATTTTCTTGCCTGAGCTAACGCACTAAACAATTTAAATGCAAATATCTCCGAAACGGTAACTCTGGGCGACCTAAACTTAGTATACCTTTTTTACGTAATAAATATGAGAAAAGTATTATTTTCATTAAAGACTTAAATACACTCAGGCACAAAAAAGCTATGACCTAATAAATGTGCAAATAATGCTGCAGATACAATGAACAAACCCAATTTTCATAAAAAAAAAATCAATTTCTCGTCCTAAAAAAACCATAATTGCCAAATTTAAAAAAAAAAACGTTGGTTTCCTGCAAAGTTATTAGAGAAATACAAAAATGAAGTTTTAACTTTAACACCCTGTATCTCAGTTAATATCAACTTTCGCATATAATAGGTAAGTATAATTAAATCCTAATATTTTTACGTAAGGAGTCTGTAGTTTTTCCATGTGTCATTAATTAGCGGACTCTCTGTATATAATAATAATAATTTATTGTTAATAGCAATTGCTAACAATCTTACAAAAAAATCATTAATATATACATATCACATAAAAATTGCACCATTTAAAAATTCCAACTTGACATAATTAAATGAATAATTATTAATAATCATGCTATTAAAAAAAACCGTATAAAGTAATTCCGAACAATGTATAAAGATTCCAAAGTAAACTTTCGTAATTAAAAATTCATTTTAATTTTTAATAAAGTTTCAAGTAAATTTTTCGGGCGTTTGCCCCGTGCAGGATTAAAATTACAAGAAAAATCCTCCCCAGTTCCTCTGTTGGTTTTATATTTAAAAAAACCATTCCTTTATGACCTAATATGATTTTAAAATACCTTTACAGGTAAATTAGTTTTTATAACATCATCTCAAGAAAGTTATCCTCATACATGATTTCTTCTTAATATATCTTTTAAAAAACGTCATATTTTATGTCTATTTGAAATACTTCTAAATAAAAAAAACTATGCTGTTATCTTTTACATACATACATGCAAAAAATTGTGTAAGCAAGTAGTATACTCTTACCTTTCGGTACCGTTACAGCTACTACTACTTAAATGATTTGAGGAAGGAGGATTTGTTCCCGCAGTAGACCCTGGTGTCGTCCTCCACGCCCCTAGCAAAGGAGCTTCGCCCGAACTTGCTAACGTTACACTAGTGGGCAGTTTTAATCTGCCCCGAAGGTCTTTTCTGAAAATTACAAACGAAAAATGATTTATATAAACACAAAGGTCGTGACTTATGTTATTATATCCTCTCGACCTGAATACATACCACCCACAGTTGGGTTAAACACAAACAAAAAATTATTCCTATAAAATGGCATACCTTCTATGTTTTCTTGATAAATCTAATTCGCTAGCGGAGCTGACGTTGGCCGCCCTGTTCACATATGCGGCTGGTAAGCTATCACGTGACGAGGAAAAGAATCCGTCTTGGTGGAAACTGCTTTTCTCCGACGTACCACACTTGGACATGCCGAGCTTACAGCCCACCAAATCTACATTAATATTTAAAAATATGTAATGGGACACAAAAAATTAGGCTTGGGCCGATACCGATATTCAGTATCTGAGTATCTGCCGATACTCACATATTTCAAATATATGCCGATACTTTAAATTTCAGATAAAAACTATCTGAAAAGTATCTGAAATTCAGATCCTTTCTTGTTGCTATGGGTCTCTTTGAATGGTTCAGTGGTGGGGATTCGTAATCTCTTAATCATTTAGGAGTCATCTTTCACTTCTGGTCTCGCATGGGGGCGCATTATGATTGCAGTGGCGCGAAACGTGTATTAACAATTCATTTTTAAAGTAAATTACAATTTCTGATATATGGAAACATTTTGCTGTCTTATCTTCAAAATCAAAATGTATCGAAACAACTCAACCAAAATCATACACCCTCTTCACAGGAAACACTTCCCGAAAGTTATAATTTGAACTTAACTGAGATATAATAAAAAAAATTATAATTTCGTAAATTGAATCTTTGAAATGCTTACTATTTTTAATAACATATCGATTGTCCTTTCTAGATTACTAAACAAAATACTTGCAAAATACGAAAAATAAAAATAGACAAGACAATGTACCTGATTTCGATAAAGAAATTGAAACTTATCTAAATGAGCCCACGGAACTTATTTCTCTTAAAAAAAAATTTGTTTTGTTGCGATCTGATATGTAACCTATAATGAAAAACATTCTTTTTGAAATTAAATATGCCTCTTATCTGAATTACAGATACTTTCAGATAAAGTATTGGTATCTGATTTGACGCTATCTGATGTATCGGTATCGGTATCTGAGAAGTGGTATCGACCGAAGCCTACAAAAAATACTAGGAATTTTTTCCATTGACAAATTTTACCTATACAGTGCGGTTCGTTAACCCCCCCCCCCTGTCAGCTTTTGTCCCGCTAATTTTCTTTTTACAAAATTTGGGTGTGTCCCATAGGGGAAGGTAAACGTAAGAATGACAGTTCTGTCAAAATTGTGGATGGGCGCCATCTTGTTAAACAAATGAATAGGAAGTGGGGCCTGACGGTACATCATTTTACAGGTTCTAACGAGTACTTTACGATCCCAAAATATTGTGTCCCTATTCGTACCCAGAGCAAAATGCCGGCTTTTTAAAAACTAATATTTACTATTTTTTCTTTTGTTATTTTAGTTTAGATTTTACAATTTGGTATAAAGCAGTGAGTATCAGTCAGCTGTTTTGACTAACAAAATAACCGCCCTATCGTTATCACCGCTAAAATATAATCCATCCACATATCAATTTTACTTGAAGTTCTTCGCATCTCTTATTGGTTCCCACTTTTATCGTTTTATCGGTAATTTTCTATTTTAATAGTTGATCGTCGAATACCGTAGATAGGAAAATATAATCAGAGGTATACGACAAGATTTATAGCCCAGCAGCGACAGATTCAGGAGGGCAGGGTTGCCCAAAAGCACGCAGGGAAATATGAAATTAATAAAATATATTATCATTAAATTTTCGTCAAAATTTAAAGTGTTTCGCTGCTGGAGATATAATTGATTATTAAAAAATGGAGAGTCAACTCTGATACTATCACTGTCAGACTCCTTAACTTATTCGTTGCGACAACAACGTGAATAAACAACTAGTATACTTACTCAGAAGGCTTTGCCTAGACACGCTTTTGAGCACCCTATGTACGCTTTCTGAGCTGGTCTTGTGAGGTGGTCTGGAAGCACAGGCGGGCGGGGTGAGCACCACGTCCAAGCATCCTCCGCTACCCCTCAGACGCTCGCCGACCATGCAACCCCCTGACGTGATGATGCCTGCAAAAAAAAAGGGATTTATTGTGAATGGTGATGACAACATAATATCTGGGAAACAGTCAGCTATGTTCGATTAATCCACTTTTATTATATAATTGTAACAATATAGTAAAACAGGAAAAATAAATGAAAATTTACTACTTGCAAAACGTAGGTAGCAACCAATATTTGTAGCTAGGCCGTAAACAATAAATTTCGTACAAAATCGAATTAATATTTTAGTAATTCGATGATAAACTGGTTCAGGGATCAATCTGTACGGGGTAAATACCAGCACCATTTTGAATTTGACGCAAATCCCCGTCTAATTTATGTGATTGAGGGCACATAAATATAGATTAACAGTTGCAAAATTGTATTATTCTCTACTTGCGTCAGTAGTGTAATTTCAAATGTGTACCATAAATACTTAATGGCTCCTTGTCGAAGCAAATGCGGATGCAGAATATCGTTTGGAGGGAGGGGGGTCGTTTTAAATGTAGAAAGAAAAGAAGTAACAAGAAAATGCGTTAGGTAAAACATATTTTTATTTATTTTTTAATTTTATACAAGGAAATACAACTTTTGGAAAATAAGAAAGGTTTTCTTAGTGTGTATAGCTGTCGGATCTTAACGTAATCGCATGCAACCCTCGTAACAATATTTATACGGTCCACTACTAATACTACTAAAGCCATCTACGAGCTATATACTACTACCGCCATCTACGAGTTATCAAGAAAACCGAATAATGTCTAATACCACTACGCCATCTACGGCTACGTCATTAGGCGCAACCGAGACGAGAACAATAGTTAACTGTTTTATGACGAGAACGAATCGAGCCACGAGCCTGGAAGTTTAAATCCTTAAATAAAATGGTTTAAAATGATATCGAGTATCATTTATCGACCCTACACAATAGTGCTTGAACGTAAAGTCCATTCTTCGGTTCTTAATTGTAGAAAATTGATCAATAACAGCCTCATTAAGTTTGGAATACCCTCTATAATTTTTTTTTCATATATTTCATTTTTAAACTGTCTAATAAAGTCCCTAGATTTACCCTTGGTGATCTGCGTTAGCTAAAGTTATTTCTTAAATAGTCCACCGTCAACTGATTCATTTTAACTTAATAAATATATACGTCCCTTTTTCCAATAACTGCGAGAACAAAAAAGATATGCCAAAGATTAAATTTTAGTTTCAGGTAAAGTAATCTCCGGCAGCACAGTGGAGAACTAGTTTTATAACAGAATGAAAGAAGTCATTAAGCATAGTCATTGTGCCATATACCAACTTGCTAGTTTTAAAACTAACCATAAGACGCAAATGAGAAAAAGAAGTTTACTTAGACTCTAAAAGTATTGCGTTTTCAAAGCAAACCCAACCTTTTAAACGTGTAGAATCACTTCTCCCAGTGTCCCGATGCATTACCGAACACCATGTATAATAACTCCCTTTAATTCTAATATTAATTATGAAGCAGGACAGTGACGGGAAACTTTAATAAAAACGAGTAATTAGATCTAAGTAACTTGCAACAACTACGTTGTGTTTATGATTAATTAACTAGCCATAAGTTATTATAATGACGTGAATAGCTTCTAGTATGGCGTTTCGTGTAACTCGAGCCAGTAATAATAGGTTTTTGCAATATACAAAGTAAAAAGTTACGAAATCCTGATATTGTATTGATTAGGTTAAAAGTACACAGTAAAACATGTACATAGAGGGTAGGTTTAAGTAAGTAAGTAAGTAAGTAGGATTTTGATTTCTTAGAAAATTTTATTCTTGATAAAAAGTTTCTGCCTCTCCTTAAACTAAAAATTAGCTTATTAAAATTGAAGAAAACTCTAATGCATTCAAGAGAGAATTTTTTAGAAGTTACACTCGTATTTTTCGTTATAAATTTTTTTTTATGATCTAAGACAAGCACTATAAAAAATTCTTTAGGGCACTCTGGGAGTGGTGCGAGTGCTCAAAAAGCGATTCACGTTGGTTTTGAATCGTTGGAGGTTATATTCGTTGGGAAAAACGACCTCGGGAAGGTCGTTCCATAATATTTTTAATATTTCTTAAACCATTCAAGAAAAGTATGCCAAAATTCGTTTATTTTTGGGGCAATTACGAAAATTAATTTTAGGCAATATGTTCAGGATCTTCTTAAATTACTTAAAAAATGTCTTGTGTTTCCAATTATAAGTAATTTAATCCTGAACATATTGCCTAAAATTAAGTTACGTTTAAATCTAATTGCTCCAAAATTAAACCAATTTTGGCATAACTTTCTTAAATGGTTTAAGAAAAAATAGAGAAATTTAAAGTTTGATCAATATTCCCAAAGTAAACATTAAATAGAACTATTAAAAATAATTTGATCTCTACAATCTAGTCTCTATATAGGGCAAGACAAAAATAAGATTTTTTATTTTTTTAATAAAAGACATAACATAACACACAGGGCACAGAGGACACAACTTTTACAACAACACACACAGAGGACATAACTTTTAATTCTAAACAACTTCTACAAGTGAAAATTGTATCTAAAATGAAGCCACCTTGTTAAGTTAAAAATAATTTAAAATTTTAAAGTTTTTAACAAAATAATTAAATATAATTTCAATCAAATCAATAATAACAAATCTCTTAAAAGAATTATATTAGGAGTTATAGTTTTAAAAAATAGCATTGACGTAGAAGAATAGAGTTATAAACTTAAAAGAATTAATTAAAGAGCTACACATTAACAAATTAATGTCGTCTTGAGAGCACTTTTATAAATAATAAAAAATTAACTTCTGATAATAATATTCCGGGTCAACCCAACTGTTGTGTTGAAACCTCAACAAATGATATAATATAATAATAAAGCATAGGGCCAGCATTCCATTAATTTTCACGAAAATGATGTTAACCCAACGTAGAATTGGCGACGAGACGCAATTGGGAAAACATCGCAAAATGTCACGTTTTAATTATAAAGGTTTAATTAATGACAGGGGAAGAGTGGCGCGGCGCGGCGCGATCAAACATCGGTTAATGTGTGCGTATATGGAATATTAACCGGCTTAATTACAGTACATGCAATTAATATAATTAAACTAAAGATTAAACATTTACAAACACTTCTATCTTTGAATTTCCAACTGTAAGAAAGACGGCTAAAATATTGTCAATATGGCACTTCCGGTTATACCGGAAGTCGGTGTAAACTTGCTTTTTTAAAAGGTAACAGTTTAGATAGACATACTACTACTAACTGTAGCTTTTTCAGATTGAGGATGAATGAATATTTTTCTATATCTAACAAAGTGTACAATCTTAAAATATTATTACAGGTATAAAGATGGTGTAGGGTGTAAGGGTTATAATAGTAACAGTGGGATTTTCCAATTGGCCAGTAAAATGATTAGATAAATTAATTTATAGATTTATTTATACATGTAATAGCGAATTAGTGAAATAAATTTAACAAAGGAGAATTGTTAAGGTCTATTTGATCATTCAGTAAAACATCGGTATTTTTAAGTTTATTTATTTCCATGGATTCTAGCAGATTAAGTTTTATGCCTTTATTTTCAGTATGTAAGATTTTAAAGTTTGAATCAAAGTTATGTTGTTTTTCTTTTAAATGGTTGGAATAATTAGAATCTGTTGTATCTTTTATGTAAGTATTATAATGTTCTTGTATTCTTTTTCCAAAATGTCTCCCTATTTGGCCAATGTATGTTTTCGGACAATCTTTACATTTTAGTTTATACACCCCTGATTTTCTATTTTTGTGATTTTTAGTTTTATTATTTTTTATATATTTTTCCCTAAAGTGTTGTTAGTTTTGTAAGCTACCCTTAAGTTGAATTTATTAAGCACCTTACCCGCATTTTTACTTGGTTTTCCAATGAACGTTTTACTATTTGGGAAAACTAAATCAATGCTGTCTTTTTCTTTAAGAGTTTGTTTATTAAATTCGAAGAGTAACCATTATTGACTTCTATTTGTTTAATGATATTTAGTTCTTTATGAAAGTTATTTTTGTTAAGTGGGAGAGTTAAGAGTCTATGAATCATACTGTGGAAAGCTGCTAACTTTTGTATTGGGTGAAAAGTCTTGTCATAATAAAATTGAAAATCATAAATATAGAAAATCAGGGGTGTATAAACTAAAATGTAAAGATTGTCCGAAAACATACATTGGCCAAACAGGGAGACGTTTTGGAAAACGAATACAAGAACATTATAATAGTTACATAAAAGATAAAACAGATTCTAATTATTCCAACCATTTAAAAGAAAAGCAACATAACTTTGATTCAAATTTTAAAATCTTACATACTGAAAATAAAGGCATAAAACTTAATCTGTTAGAATCCATGGAAATAAATAAACTTAAAAATATTCTCCTTTGTTACATGTATTTCACTAATCCGCTATTACATGTATAAATAAATCTATAAAATAATTTATCTAATCACTTTACTGACCATTTGGAAAATCCCATTGTTACTTTTATACCCCCTACACTCTACACTATCTTTATCTGTAATAATATTTTAAGATTGTACACTTTGTTAGATATAAAAAAATATTCATTCATTCTCAATCTGAAGAAGCTACAGTGAACATGTCATTTTTAAGAATATAGTGGAAAAGAAATATAACGTAGTTTTATTGTTATTTTATAATTTAAGTTAAGTAAGTTAAATATTAAAATATGATAGATACATTGACATAAAATGTCTTAGAGCAAACGGGAAGGGTGAAATTAATTACATAAATGACTAATAGGCAATACACATCGTTTGAAGTTTAATAATTAGTTAACGAGAGTTCTGGAGCAACTTCCACAAACAACATAAACTTGCTAACTGGCAGACACTCTTGGCAATATTTGTGTTTATGTAACAACTGAATACTGCTACAAAGTACAAGCGAGTAAGAAAGTTAATTAGATATACTTCGAAAGTAAGGTTCAATTTATTTATATACGCTACATATATTTATTGGTAATTGGAAGAGGTAACTCCGCTTGTAACAATGCTAGATTTAGCAAAAATTATGTTTTGTGGGACAAACACGAGATTCAAAGTATAATATTTTATTTAAACATGTAAATTATGATTATTTGTACTATTTTTATAATAAATTTCTTTCCGTGCAATATTTCGATGATTTCTTAATAAAACTGTGTTTTCCAACAGCATAAATAAATTACAGAGTGAAACGTATGCTCGTCAAATTATACATCGCACGCTCATTCTGTTTCGACAAAAGTGAGCTTACGAGAAGCAGGCAAGAAGGTTTTGGACGTAAACGACACTTCTTAAAACTAAATTACTTCGGCAAAACAGATTTTGTCACAGATGGCACCGGAATCGGGATGAAATAAGGCGAAAATAGGGCTATATTTAGGACCAACTGACTGGGTAAAAGGCAGGATAAGCGCGAAAGCGAAATATTTATGTTAAAAAGAATATTCGCTTTATTTCTATATTGGCAGAATTTACCGGATATTGAAACAATGAAGAAAAAATCCTTGATATTAAAAGATGATAATTATAATAAATGGCATTAGCAAGGAATTAGAGTCCACATAAGGCACAAACTTTCTACAATTTACTATTGAAAGGACAGAGTAATTACACACAAACAAAAAATTTAATTATTTTAAAAATACAGGGTGTTTAGGAAATGACTTATTATATTTAAATGGGTGACTCCTAGGGTGTCCTAGAGAAAGTCTACAAATTTTTTTTTAATCGAATATTTAAATACTAAGGTAAAAACCCTTTTTACCCATATACTTTTGCGTCGTTCCATCTGGATAGTTAGCAACAATGTGGGTCACTAGAGTATACTACTAACAGTGTTGTCAGATCACACAACATATTTTGCCCTTGCTTGGATACCGGCCGCGCGCCGCTATCATTGCTTCAGTATATTTTGAAAGTCGGAAATGGTATGACGCTATCGAGGGTTCCACGTGCTTGTGGTATACGAATTTTAAACGTTTCGTTAGTTGTGGCATTACCCGATTTTTTTTCTGTTGTGAAATAATTCATAATAAGAAATATTGTGATATCAAAGTTGTGTGACATTACCTATTGTTGGTTCTGTTGCAAAACATGCTTTTTGTGTTTTATTGTTTTATGGAATTTAATTATAAAACGGATTATAAGATCGAAGGTAAGAGAGTATGTACTTTAAAACTGTATAATTTTTTTTTCTAAAAAGTTTGAAAAAGAAGTGATAACGCCGGTCAAGACGTCTTGTTGTCAAAAAACTGAACAAGTGCGTTTACAATTCTGTGTTTCAATATATGACAACACCGCCTCTATAAACTATTGATTGCGAACGTCCTCAGTAGCGGCAACGTAAATTTTCAGATTTCATATAAAGTGTATATTTCGTACAATAATTCAAAGCGCCATTTAAGGTTATTTTTCTTCAATTTATTTTCATCTGAGGATTTGCCGATTTAAATGCAATACGTCATTTTAATAACACCCTGTATATACCTGCAGACATATCCCACGAATTTAATATACTCTATGGTATCCATTTTCATAATGACCTGCAACACCCCTTCAAACCTACGAATACTAAACAAAACACTAAACACCCATTAAAAAGGGCGAGAAAACCATACATGCACGAAACTATTATGACGAAACCAAATAAAAATAACTCGATATATTCGATATTTTAGTTCCAAATAGAACTAAATATTTTAAGAAATACATTGTTTAAAACACACCAACATATAAATATTCTCAGTTTAAATGTTTAAAAAAAGGTATTTTTAAACGAAATATGTATAAAAAAGCTATGGAACAAGTTTACAAGAATTTAAATGTCTATTTATGGTTTGGTTACAAATAATAAATATACTCAAAATAAAAATATGTATTCAAATTAAAAGAAAAATATGAATATTTTAAACATTACTCGTGAAAAAATATTTTATTTGAACGAAATATTTTTTATAGAAACAAAAAATTTTGAGAGGAACAAAATACATATAGTGAGTACTTCTATTTTTTCTGTGTATTTATTTAGTAAAAAAGGGCTAAATTTTACTCTTGAAAAAAATATATTCGTGAAATGTACAAAGCTCCTTTAAAACGAAAGTAATTTAATTTAATTCCGTCCCTCGAAAATAGAACAAAAGAGGGAAATCCTAAAAACTTGTGCTAGCCAGAAAAAGAAGTTTAATTTAAAAGAGAACGTTGAACCGAATAAAAATTCTTGGAAACAATGCATAGTCTTGGATGGGACAAAAGAGCATGTACAGCAATTAACCTGAGGATGGCGTATCTACTTTGTAAGATACGATAATAATTTTATCTAAGTTTATTTAATTACACTACTTGTATGTGCAAACTAAAATGGTTATACAGGGTGTTCGTATAGTGTATCAGGATACTTGAGGTGATTCTATAATGTTAAAATAGAGATAGTAATCCATATAACAAATAGTCGAAAACTCAATACTTTTCGACTTACTTTTTTAAAAAATTCGGTATAATTCGAAAATGCAAAACTCAATGTCACTTTTAAAAGTCTTAACAGTAAAATTTTAGCAATAATAAGTGTTGTATACCGCTGAACGTAGATTTAGTTCCTCTTGCATAATTAAACAAAAGAATCCAGACGCCCAAAGACGAAACATCGTATTACAGATCTGATGATGCCATCATGTGGAGAGTAAAAAGTACTAACCAGAAAGTGGGATTTATTTTTGGGCTTGTCTCTTGGAACAAAGTCACGAAAAAATAAAAACCGGTACACAAAATTATAGATTTTTTAAAATATCTTGAAACCCTGTATTTATTTAAGATTTTCTTGCGGCATATACTATATACGCAACTTTGTCCCAATTTAACCGACTTCGTATCTCTTAAATAGAACAATGGTGAAGGACGAATTTGTGACACCCTATATAAATGTACTATAGACCTATCTCCATCACGAAACAAAAAACAAAATCGAAGAGGCCGATAGCGTCCCGATGCTAGCGCCAACTTGTTGCTGCGCCGGAACACCGCGATTATTTCCTAGTCTTTTGTTTTCGGAACCAATCCCGAATAGACTGCCGTGGCTGCGATACTGCCGGACTAATGGAAAACTTTCGACGAGCAATTTTGATCGCACCCTAATTGTTTTCCGAAACGAAAGCTTTGGCAGCTAAAAACTCGACCGGGTTAAAGTTAAAGCTAATTATTTTAATCCAATATAACATAATTTATTTGTTATTTTTTTTTTCACCACGTCTCGGCACTAAATAAAATATATAATTTTAAGCCGGCACATAAAAGCCATGCAGAATGATGGATATGCTCCATTTGTCGATCCGGAGTGGAACTAATTTTATTTCATAAATCGCGCCGGGAATTTAAGCCCCTTATTTGTCTTTTAAATGCATTAAGGAAAAACGGAGACATGTATGAGTAATTTCTGGCATAAGTTTTACCATGTAGAATGTGTTTATGGCGAATAAACGACAGGAACTGGTAATCTGCAATCATGACAAATACAGGGTCTTATATAAATGAGTTTTGTATTCACTTAGAATGGTAATATGGATTATTTATGCCACGGCATACAGTGTTCAATCAAATTACTATGCGGACCTCAACACTTGATTGTTCGCTAATAATAAGCAGCTCAATTGAAAAGTGTAACATAATTTTTTTTCCAAAACATTGACTGATGGGTAAAATTGACAAAATCGCTGACTTTTAAGTAACAAATAATATGTTTTTTTTTTAAATGTCAGTCGTGCATGCTGATTCTTATGACAATGACAAAGAGAGATTTATGGGATTATTTTTCGGCTATATGCTTTCATCTCAGGATTTAATATTTTAAATATTTTTTTTGTTTTTTTCTTTATGGTCAACCACAAGCACTATAGGAAAAATCCTTTAGGGCACTCTGGGAGTGGTGCGTGTGTGCAAAAAGCGATTCACGTTCGTTTTGAATCGTTGGGAAAACGACCTCGGGAAGGTCGTTCCATAAGGATGAAGTCCTCCAGATGAAAGGATTCTTAAATAATGAAGTTGGAGGAGTACTAAGCTTAACCACATATGGATGGGCGGCAGTGGTTCGTCGTGTATTTTTGATATTCGCCGCTCTGGGCGGAATTAAGAGGGCAAGGTCAGCCGAGCGCTTTCCATGAAAATATCTGTAAAAGAGAGTCAAATCTCCAACCTGTCTTCCATGTTTTAGGCTGTCAAGGTTCTTCGTCAGCTCGTGGTCTCCAATCAAACGAATGGCCCTCCTTTCGATGGAATCCAGTAGCCGAAGAGTATGTTTGGGTGCAGAGCTCCAGACATGAGAGCAGTACTCTAATGATGGTCGAATCTGGGCTTTGTATAGTGTCAAAAGTTGTTGAGGTGTGTACAACTTTCTGGTTCGGAAGAGTACACGAAGTTTCTGAGAAGCTATCTTGGCGATTGCCAGAACGTGGTTATGCCAAGACGTATTTCCTCCCAGATTGACGCCCAGCAAATTAATAGAAGAAGCCAGTGGGATTGGGTGTCCGTCCATGACTATATCCGGTTCTGTAATGTTAACCTTTTTAGAGAAAACTGCTGCCTGGGTTTTCTTAGCGTTAAATTCGGCTTTGTTTTTTGTTACCCCAAGCCAAAATTTCTTCCAGGTCTTTGTTGAGGCGTGATACTTCATGCTCTCTGCGAAGATGTGCGTCTGCAGCCGATGCTGTGCATTCGTAGAGAAAGATGATATAAGTGTGCTATCGTCAGCAAAACTAAATATCGGATTTTTTTCGTTTTCACTAGAAGGTCGTTAATGTAGAATAAGAAGAGAGTGGGAGACAATATGTACCCTTGAGGAACACCGAGATTGATGGTGAAGGTGTCTGAGAGAAATCCGTCAATTGCCACTTGCAGAGAGCGGTCCTTAAGAAAGCTAGACAACCATGCACAGAATCGACTGGGCGACTTTTCAGGTGCTATTAATATCAAATACCAATGTATGGAACCCGAGAATACCTTATACAATAAGGGCGTATTTTTGTCTAGACAGTAGCACTTTAATATACTAATTCAGACTGAAAGGAATGGATACCTACCCTGTACTGCTGAGAACAAAAGAGTTCGAAGCTGGTCTGCAGGTGATGACATCCTATTAATGGAAACGCCCTCCTTTTCTGGGTAGTACCATTCAATCTGAATTAGTATTTTAAAGTTCTACTGTGTAGACAAAAATACGTATATGGTATCATCGGGTGGTCTGGGAAATAATAATTTTTCCATACATTGATATTCATTGATATCGGGAAATGCATATTCATCATTCACCGGTAAGGTAATAACATAATATAAACAGAATTGATTACCATAATATTATTAACATTATGGTAATCGATAACACTTCGTAATTTTTTGTTTTAAGGAGATAATGACACGGTAACATAAGAATTATAAAATTCAAATCTATGGAAAAAAATTCGATTTGCTCTTTCAGTTACGGAATTATGCTGAGCTAAAAGATAGATTCGATTTAAAAATAAATATATACAGGGTTGCCCAGACGTCCGGAATAAAATGAATATAGCCTTAACCTGTACCTTTTGGGGAAAACGCTCGGACACGTCAATTTAGTTTTATATATGCTCACATTTTGACGTTCGTTTGTTTTTTATAGACATTTGTCAAAGATATGACGGCATCGATCTTTTTTTTAAATAGAAACATACAGCTTGTGATACATCATTTGAAAGCTAATATCTCGTACAGTATGCTCATAAATTTTAGCGCGATTCTGTCAAGCTATTTCAAAATGGTGACTGTTAAAAGTTTTTAAAAAATCTCTATTTAAATAAGCGGAAATTATAAATCATTGATGTTTTTTATACCGTTCAAGGTAAGAAATCTTCTGAATACGACACAATGAAGAATTCTTACCTTGGAAGGTAAAAAATCAATGATTTATAATTTCCGCTTATTTAAATAGAGATTTTTTTAAAACTTTTAACAGTCACCATTTTGAAATAGCTTGACAGAATCGCGCTAAAATGTATGAGCATACTGTACGAGATCTAACCTTTCAAATGATGTATCACCAGCTGTATGTTTCTATTTAAAAAAAATATCCATGTAGTCATATCTTCGACAAAATTCTATAAAAAACAAACGTATAACGTCAAAATGTGACCATATATAAAACTAAATTGACGTGTCTGAGCGTTTTCCCCAAAAGTTACAGGTTAAGGATATATTAATTTTATTCCGGACTTTTAGGTCACCCAGTATATTACCAATAAATCACGTTCCCTGATTTTAAAATTATTATTCTTTTCATGCGAAATGCGCTGTTTTTTAGTTATGATATTTTGATGCTTTTCACGATTATTCCTCAATCTATTACTCAATTAAACAAGGAAATTAATTTAATGTGCAATAAAAACTGATATGTTGTTAATATTGGACTAATGAAACGAATACAACACTAGCGTGGGCAGAAGAATTTCCTAATAATGACACTTGCTAATTGTGTATTCATTGTATGTCCAGCCGTTTCTGAATATAGGAAGGAATGCGCCCTTTCGAGCTGTTTTTCGGATTTTTTGCATTGTAACACTTTAAAATCCTCATCCTGTATAAACAAAAATAAGTACGCCAATATTGACGGGTTTATTCCTTCGCAGGCAATACATTTTGAAATGAATTATTGATTTTAGTTCATTGTCGATTTAGGACATTGAGTTTTCCAGTCCAACAGCTAATAAACATTTTTCTTTATTTCTAAGTTAACAATATTAATGTCACGTACCGTTAACAGTACTTTTGCTACTATATCTCTTTGACAGAACGAATTTTATTATCTTTTTGACCAGAATTCCGACCACTGTATGCTAAACAAGTTTCCTTGTTTGACAATACTCACGTAGATGTTTTTAAGGTCAGAGCGAAATTAATGATGATTAATTTAATTATGAACATTTCTCATAATTTTGACAAAATTATTCTGGCTGTCGACATAAAATAATAGCGGCCGGGTCCGAGAGAGCCCTTTATAATCACAAAAACAACATTTTAACACGCTTGACCCTTAATTTAGGACAATGGGAGAATTAACTGAGCCCTTCTCAACTATGGAGACGTGTGCACTAAAATTGCCTTTAAGGTAAGTTAATACATAGATTAGGTACGTTTTTAAAATAAATATTCCCCCCACAACTTTATGTGATGAGCTAGAGAAAAACATTCGGGACCAAAATTATGTAGAATTTGCCAGAGATTTGAATAGAAATATTTTAAATATACCTTAACTTGGGGAAATTAAGAAGAAAGCTATTTTTTCTTATTTGTACTTGAGTACTAGTGCTAGTACTAGCGGCCAACCTAGCGCATTAAAAATGATTTCCTGCTATTTCTCTTGGCCACTTTAAATTAAAAATAAAATAATAATATTTAATTTTTCTAAGCACAGCGTACTTAAAAGCCGCATAATAAAAGTGTTCTCGTAATTTATTAAAATCCAAATTGTAGTTTCAGTTTGCACAAATAAATATTATCGTTTAAAAAGTATTTTTCTTGGAAATTCAATATAGCAAAGCGAATTTCCCTTTACGGAAAGGGGCTTTGTAATTCTTTAAAAATGTAAATTTCTATTATATTTCCTTAAAGATACATATTTTTATGTTTTTTTTTCCTTTTCGTATTTCCTTAAGCAAACATAAGGATTTGAATGATCCGGATTTTGAGAGGTTCTTGGATACTTTTAAAATAATTATAAAAATTAAGTATAGCCAGTTAAGAATGGTAATTTTTAAACTGAAGTAACAGTTTATTGCAAATTAAACATTGAAGTTAATTTTAATGTACAAGTTGATATGTTGCTGATTTTGGAGGAGTGTAGAAAAATCTGCAATGGCGTAGACTGCGTAGAGGTTTCCTAATAATCGAGCAACTTCTCCGGATTTGATCCCTGCTGTTTTTTCTTCTGATGCTTTATAAAGACGAATTTTTTTTCTATTATTAAAAAATACTTTTTCTACAACCGTCAAAACATGACACTGTTTGCGCATTAACGTCGGTGTCAAAAAAATTACATTTTTTCATTGGCGTTATTTTTTTTTGCGTTACCATGACCCCGTGCGCAAAATATCATGCATACCACAAAAATTAAACAAAAAAGTCGAAAAATATTTATTGTTTTATCAAATAAATAAATTGAAAGTACAATATTTATATGAAAACAATTTTTAAACAGTTATTTCTATTATTATTTACAATATTAACGTTAATTGTGCAACCACTACAAGATCAAGCCAATCTAAAACAATAATTATTCTTTACATCAACAGTAAAATTTCAAGTAAAAAATGACCTTCAATAATAAATACATGTTTCATCTGCCTCAGTTAAAAAACCATTAATTTGTTCTCCATAGCTTGATGCCCAACTGAATATTTTTTTAAATACGGTACCAATTTTGGATATCTCTTTATATCCACGTTTTCCTTCACATTAGGAGTTGACTTCAACATAGAATATATTGACCATAACGTGGACGGCTTAACTACTTTCGATCTTTCTTCAAGATATACCAGTAAAATATTTTAGGGATAATTTTTTCACGTTTTTTCTCAAATACCATGTTTTAAATTGTTCATACTGGATTTTCCGGTAGAAGATTCAGTGTAACAAGTTTGGCTGCATCTGATATTTCTGGAGGGGTACAGGATAAATCATCTTCACTTTCGAGACTCTTCATTATTATCTTATGTATTATTTTACTTTAAAAACTGACAATATTTAGTACGTCATTGAAAAGCGTATGTTTTCAAACATATTGGTTTCCATAGTTATATCTGGGATAAATTCGATTACTATGTTTTTATAAGTAATTTGCATTAAATATTATAATATAAAATATCGGTTCATGGTTTTAGTTTAATGAAATTGAAGTCGTAAATATTGTTTGAAACTCGTGTGCATAATTCTCGGCGCCATCAAAACATTTTCGTTCTCGATCACCAAAGTAGTATTTGGCACCCTAGATACAAAAATAACTATTTTCAATATGCAGAGTATATTATGCCACTTACTAGCCAAAAAGGAAAAAGAAAAAAGACCCGGAGGACATACTTGAAAGGGCAAGTGGCATTTGGTAACGGCTCCCTTGCGGAATTCGGTTGACACCCCGGCAAGTTATTTCGGCAATCTGCCTAAGCCAAAAAGTATGTAAAAGCCCAGTGGGATATATTGCGATAAAATTTTGATATCAATGGAAGGGGTAAAAAGAAAACTCATCAAACAAGGAAGTGAACCAACAAAAACAGCTCTGGCGACTCCGAAGTTAAAGCGGCAATCACTGAAAACTCAAGGACTCGGTGGATTTTAGTGGTATAAGTCATGGCGTTACTGTCGGACCTCATGCAAAAAATGGGGGGAAATGCTTCATCCTCATCTGTACTCCTTAACGCGTGTAACCAGGCCAGATGAGAGCGGATATCTCGGTGGAGTACGGGGGACGATACACACTCTCAAATCGGTAGGTCATACCGCCATGCGAGAAACCAAGGGTTGGTAGCTCTTGGGGAGCAGCGTATGACCGAAGATCGTCGTTCGGAACCCACGTTAAACTGTGGGTCGCATCGGAAAGGAAGATTGCTATTTTTGAAACAATATTACCATCTTTACAAAGATTAATATTTCAGCCAATCTGGTTGTCTCCTAACATTGTCATTGACCTGTCAACGTTTCTTGTCCTTCTTGATGTTTAATATAACTTTATCGAAAAACCTTATTTACTTAAAGTATTCTGCACTGGCAATTTCAAACCTTTAATTGTAAAATAAAAGCTCACAGTCTGATCCGATCATTTAATAAAAACCTAATGAAATTACAAAATTTCAATTAAAATTGTTTAAAAATCATAATCGAAAATGTAAACCTTCCAGTGCGTCCTTCGGGACAGATATCTTTGTTAGGAGAAACAGTTGGAATAATATTGCTGGTAAAATATTGCCCTATATTTACCGGATACGCGGTATGCATATCTCATATTATTCTTAGAGATACGCTATAATAAACTAAATATATATTTCTAAAACCATTATGAAAATGATCCCCATTATATTTTATGTCCTAGGCAATATCTATCAAAGAGAGCTTTAGTATATTTGGTGTACATATATCAATAGCACTATCTAGATCGAATCCCATTTTATCGTAACTACCTGTGTCAAGGAATGGTGACAATATATCGAAATTTAATTAGGTGGGTGAAAATATAGCAACATAAGAGCGATGCTCTTTAATATTAATTAGCTTACAAAAATAATTTATTTTTAGTCACATTTTTGTTTAAGAAATACAACAACAAACCCAGCGAGGCTTTTATCGATACGATAGATCGATATATAAACTTTCCATCCCTATTTCTATTATAACCGTCTCCGTATATCATATTGAAATCGCTTTTGTGAACCTGCTCTGTATATTAATAGGAATAAGTATAAACGTCGCTTAGAGTGAATTTATTGATCGTTTGGGTATGTATTTTCGCAAATTTATGGACAGGACATATTTACGGTAACATTTTAAAAGGGAGGTATTAATTTCAATATGGTAGCCCAAGAGCGTAAGAAAGTGACTTATTCTCACACATTCAGATTCTATGGTACTCCCCAGAAAAAGGAAGTATTTTCTATTGGTGCTATGTCACAACGAGCATACCGGTTTCGAACTCTCTTGTTCTCATCAGCAAATGAATGAACATCTACCAAGTATTGGTGAGTTTTGAATGCATAGTAAGTGGAGACTGCTTTTGATATAACCGTTGAGAGCATTCATAACTTTGTAAATAGTAATGATATCAACACCGGTATAACTCAATCAATTTTGATGATATAAATACCGACATATCATCACTTCAATTGTATCGGCATAAATAACTTCATAATAATATAACGTCAAAAATTGTTCATATAAATACCGGCATCTTATAGATTCATAAATTGTTCTGACATAAATGCCGGTATATCTTGACTTCATAAATTGTGCTGATATAAATACCGGCTTATCATAGCTTCATAAATTGTGCTGACATAAATACCGGCATATCATAGCTTCATAAATTGTGCTGACATAAATACTAACCACGATTGTGACGTTTTTTAACCTTGTTGCTCACCAGTATCTCGACGAAGGTTGAAACGTAGTTAATTTTTTTTATAGCAAAGACTTGTTTTAATTGGTCGCTAAACTTACTTTGCCATCTTCCTGGATCGTATTTTAAATTGGTAAAGCTAAAATTTAATCTCTACTTTTACAAGCGAGTTAGCGAAATTAATTCCAAATCTCGGCCGTGGAGGGCCCTTTGTGCAGTGACCGCGGAGCCTCCGTTTTCGCGCTGCGACGCTGTAACACGTTATCGCCATTAGTAGGTGCTTTATGGCACTTTCGTCTAAAACTCGATAGTCACAAATTTAGCTGCTATGCTATGAGTTATGCTACGTTGCCAGTTCCATCAGAATTCAACGTCATCTTCGACAATGTGTCAGTTCATAAAGCAATCAAAGTCCATCTTCGGGGCAACTTTATAAGTAATAAAAAATAGCTATTATAAAGAAAACTTAAACATTTGTACCTACACAAAATCTTTAAATGACCGCTGTTCGAGTATTTTGGACACATCTTGGCAATGCGCGAGATTGTGAGGGTCATCACGTAGACGCCGGTTGCTTTATTGCGTTTATCATCTCACAAAACTAATTTTCCACAGCGTTTATGTACTTATTTCGGTCATAGTATAACGGCTCTTTGCATTTCGTCTGATTTATTTGCCCATTCCGGTCTGTTAACTTCGTTGATGTCGCAGATGAATAAAGCTAAACTTAAGCAGAGACAAGGAATTGGTTTAAAGAACATTGTTACACGCTATAAAATAAAATTTTATAGTTGTAATTATTTCTAATAATTTATTATTAGTTATTATTGTGCTTCGCCCATATCGTTGTATCCTTGGGGTTTATCGGTTTTACCCCTCAATTACCTTGGACCAATCATGCTACAGAGCTTGAAGAATTTATAGGACCAAAAAGTCAATGATGATACCATTTTCGACTGGAGAGAAACAAAAGAAAAGTGGATATTTTTCACCAGATGGCAGATGGTGTGTGCCAATTTGACACTTTTTATTTAAAATTTAAAAAAATATGAAACTTTCGGGGTCAGTGGAGTTATTTGGGGCGCTGGTTGGGGTAAATGGCACTAGAATAATGTTCCACATTAAAAAAATTACATTACAATCTTCTATTTTAATTGTGAGGAACCTTTTAGGTTTATAATAAATATTAAAAAATAGGTAACAAAAGATTGTTAGGCACCCCATTCAACATAATAACTATTTGGGTAATATAGAAATGCGAGAATTACTAATTTACTATCGATTTGTAACAATTATAGGTTTGTTCCAACACCCTATTTTTGTATCGTTCTAGAACCGTCACGAAACTGTTGGAATCGTTTTTGTGCGCAGGCGTTAATTTTGCACTGTTTGTTGCCGATGCACAAGAGAGGCAAGGTTGGTACGTTTTTGTAGCCATCTCTGTAAAAATCTCAGCTGATCGCCTGTCTGATTCTAGGAAAGAAGTTAATTAATAAGTTAATTATCATAACATTCATAAATCACAACCCTACATTTGTTGCTTGATTTCTTCGTCTCAGCTTGAGTATTATCTTTTTTCGTTCCGTTTTGTTGTATTTAATAATCGTGGAAGAGAATAACGTTTAATGTTAAGAATATCTTGTAGGTTTGGGAACCGGATTATACAAATTTAATCAGAATAAATTAAATATTAAGCAACAACTTCTACAAAACAAGGCTAAAAGAACTGAATGAATGTTAGGAATATAAAAACAACTGTTAAAATTCTTACGGCGCAAGTCAGTACAAGCGGTTCCTGGTCTTGGCCATGTATCGTTTTTACCGTTCAGGAACTGGTTTGCCAACGATCACAATTGGGTTGGAACACCAAAGGGATCGCCAGATACACCGTTTTGTGTCGGTTGGAACGCCTTTCGACTACTACGCATGTGCGTGACCGTACATTGTACGATTTTTAGGGTGGTTAGAACGAACCTTATCAATGATAGAATATCCATACACTGAAAGTAAATGTGGTTAATGTACTTATATCTGTCTTATTAAGAATTTGAATATTGTTTAAGAAAATCCCATTTAAAACTTTCATAGTTAATAAATTTACGATATCTAACTAAAAATATTGAGGTTAGATTATGACTTATATTATTTTTTTGGAACGATGTATTTATTCAAAGGTAGGATTAGTTTAATTTTATTTTTTCAGGTATTAATCTAATTAAAAAATCAGAAACTATAAACTGTTGTATAACAGTAAATGATAATTAGGGTAAGCAAATAGGAGGAAATATGCCGCCTGCTAAATACCTGCTAGTTTTAAATCAAACACGAACGTATTATTTCTCACACCAGATAAAATTCTACTTAATATTTTTATTGTTATTTTGCACACTTAAATACCAGTTTAACCCTATTTTTTTTTAGATACTACACTTACTTTTGTTTACTACTTGTTATATCCAAACTTTTTGAGTCGTTATTGATAAGTTATTAATCGAAATATTTCGTCTTTGATAACAGTTATTGTTTGGAAGTTTTTCACAAGTTGCTAAGAAAACAATTTTTTATTCCTTTGTGTTGTATATTGGTCTAGAACGCTCGACCTTAATCTGATGAGATGACATCTTAAAAGAAAATGGTACGTAAAAAAATCTTTTTTATTGCTAAAATAGTAAGTTTGTCTTATTTATATTTGATATCATAAATTACGTACAGTTGTAATTATTAAAAAGTGTACAGGGAGAAGCGACATAATACGGTGAGTTTTAACTGAACCGGCGACTACTGACTGTGGTATAATTATTTCATTTGCAAACCTAAGATAAAAATAAATTGTACTTCATTTGAAACTCTATTATAATTCTGTCGATATCGCTGTGTAAAAAAGCTTTGGAAGTTACGTTAACAAATAGTTTGGTTTCATTAGCTGACCATCAATAAACTTGCTCTCAATCCCAGTTTCGTGTACCTGTTGAATCGTGGCCGACGGTTTTGCCGCAGCTGGAGCTGCGACGTCCGGTGCAGCCCGAGCGATGCCGCATTTCGACAACGGTTTCACGAAGTGTTTCTTTTATTAAACTTTAATTCAAAATTGGTTTATTCGACTTTAGAGAAGAGTACCACAATGTTTAACAATGCTTATACAGGGTAACTCCGATTAAGTCGGCAATATTGGTAACTTCGCTATTACTAAAGCTACTATGTTACTTAAATTAGTAAACTAGTAGCATTTTTCGGCTGATTAAAGTAGCATTATTCGAAAAAATGCACATTTTTAAATGGAAATTCCTCTACAGCGATAAAATTGGACAAAAGGTTAAAAATCTATTTTCACATATTTTGTCTAATTTCTGTACGTCTTATATTAAAAGAGATCCCTGTAGACTCTATTCTTATCTGGGACACCCTGTATATGTCGATCGTCAATATATTTGTAATTAAATTACTCTAAAATGCGAGAGCCCTTTGGTATTATTTCGCGTCCCATTTTAAAAAGTGCATTATTTTAAATAATGCAAAAATGCGATGTCCAATAGTTTTTTCCGTTTTTGTCATTTCAATCAATGGAAAAAATGCTACTAGTTGGCTAATTTTGAAAAAAAATACAGTTTAAGGAAAATGATTTTATTTCCTAAAGGAGCAAGCAGCATGTTTTTGAAATAAGGTATTTTTTGTAGTCGAATTAAGTATTTCTATTTTCGATGGAAGCAGTTTGGGCACGTTTATCCATAGATTAAATCACTCGAGCTTCGCTCTCGGGATTTAATCAGAATAAACATGCCAACGACATTTCGTCAAATTACCAAAACAAAACGTATCGTGAACATAAAAAATTTTATCGATAAAAATCGAGCCGAAAAATAAGGAATACTTTCAGAGCTAAAGAAAAACTTCGCTACTAATCCTCGTATATTAAATGTTTACTTTTTGCCTTTCCATCCTCAGGTCGGTGTCCCGTGCAATGGCTTTTCCACTCGCGGCTTAAATTAAACCAACCTCCTAAATCGAGTTTAAATAGGACTGAAAAGGGCGGTAGAAACCATTTAATATAAAATTTATAATAACGTCAGCTGTGTTGGATGCGCTAAGTAATTACATTTTTGCTTACACGAGTTTGGTGGAATTTAAAAATGAAATAGTTAAAATAGTCGTTCTTTTTCATGAGTTACAGGGTGGTCCTTGGGAGTCCTTTCTTTTAAATCGACCGTCTAAAAACTTGGATTTATTGGATCAGACCTTAAAATTGACGTACACCTTAGGACACGTGTTTACTTGACAAGCGATTCAATCTCCAAACAGCATGGCAGCAAGTAACGTTGCCAAACATAATGTAAAACTTAAACTTGAGACTAAAAGTTATAAGGAAAAATAAAATTAGTTGTATTCATCTAATAACTAAATGGCGAGCAAGTCATGTGCACAATCAGGCTTTTTCACATTAGCATTAATATTATTTTAGTGGGAAAAATTTACAAGGCCACGCCCAAAGTTTTTCAAAGATTTCCCCAATTACTACAACTATTACTCCTTTTATTGGTTGCCCAGTGGTTCCTGAACGTTTCCATATGAAGTGCGAGGAGAGGAAAATGTATAGAAACCGTGCCTGAAACCGTGTTATCATAAGCGCGCTCAAGCAGTAATTCATTAATGGGAAAATGAATAAATACACGGTGATGATCTTCCTATTATTAGTCCCATTTCTATTCATACGTTGTAAATATTTGATATGGTTTATTTTGCTTGACTCTTCAAATATTTATTTCTGATCATTGTCTGATCCATGACGTAATTGATAGAAAAGAAAATATAGCAAATCGCCAACGTCGGTATAATAAACAAACACAAAATTTCCTCCCCGCGTTTCATGCCACTGTAGAGACAAATATCTGATAGCTTTAAAGGCGCTACGATGAGCGGAACTAGGTAAGAAATAAAATTAAAGCAATGACGTATTTTTTTTACTGTAGGGTGTCAAAGTTGATAAAACACATTTAATGATATATCTTATGAAACCTGTAAGGACGCTGTATTTATCTTGAATTTATTTACATTTGAGTCAATATTGATCTAATTATTTCTTATTAGCTTAATGAAAGGATAGGGAAAAATCTTGCTTGGTTTAGCCCCTTAGCAAAAACAGAGCAATGCTACAACGTTGCCATATAGCTGAAGAGGATAAATAGAGATTTATGTTATTCATTTAAATATGATTTTACACATTTTCCCGTCGCTCTAGGTTGATTTGATATCACTATGCAGAACATTATATTAAACTTTAATATATTAGTGGTAAGTCAACAACTTTTGACACTATACGAAGCACAGATTCGACCATCACTATAGTACTGCTCTCATGTCTGGAGCTCTCCACCCAAACATACTCTTCGGCAACTGGATTCTATAGAAAGGAGGGCTATTCGTCTGATCGGAGACCACGAGCTGACGAAGAACCTCGACAGCCTAGAACATCGAAGACAGATTGGGGATTTGACTCTCTTTTACAGATATTTTCATGGAAAGTGCTCGGCTGACCTTGCCCTCATAATTCCGCCCAGAGCGGCGAATAGCAGAAATACACGACGAACCACTGCCGCCCATCCATATGTGGTTAAGCTTAATACTCCTCGAACTTCATTATTTAAGAATTCTTTCATCTGGAGGACTTCATCCTTATGGAACGACCTTCCCGAGGTCGCTTTTCCCAACGAATATAATCTAAAACGTTTCAAAATCCACGTGAATCGCTTTATTCGCACACGCACCACTCCCAGGGTGCCCTAAAAGTGCTTGTGTTTGATCATAAAAAAAAAGGAAGCAAAAGTTTAGTTGTTCTAATTGGAAATTACATGATTATTTTCTGTTGGCGATTTTTACAATACAACTAACGGCAGTATAGCCTAGTTTCTTTATTCGCATTTCTTACAACGTTCAGAAACGGCGGGACATACAATACTTCTACGTCTAATAAAATGATAAACAAAAAAATTTACTTCGTAAAATCTTATTAAAAATTTTAATGCTCTGTCGACCGACCTGATAATTTACTTAAAACTTTAAGAAAAATTGATGAATTCTTAAATGAAAAAGTTTGCTTTGAAGCACTTAAATTGATAGGGCTTCTCGAAGTTTTATTTCAAACTTTTTTCGGTAAAAAAATGTTCATTGGTTATTAAATCAGCTCCGCTAATTGAAAAACGGTTCGAAGAGCGGATTGCACTCGGATGTTCCTTAAAACACGTGTAAATTTGTAAAAAAAGGTACTATAGTCAATTATTATTATTTTAGGGACCCTTGATAACGTTTCAATCAAAATCATTTAATAGCGTTTCAATTCGCAGAACTCAGTACAACTTTATAGGTTATTTAGAGATTATGGCAGTTTTTACGGAACTGACATTGATACAGGACGAACAGCGTGTTTGCGAAACCAATGTATAACATTTGGTCTTTTAAATTGATTTACTGTAAGATAAAACACCCAATTATTGACATTCAACCGATAATTGACATGTTTTATAACTGGCCATAATTTAAGTAATCTTCATATCAGACTTAAAAAGTACTTAGTAGTAGCTCTTAAGTAGTATTTCGTACCCTATATACAGAAATAACTATTTATATTTGACATTATTTACAATAATAATGTAACATAAATTAGCAGTTCATCAAGCATAAATTATTATTATTTAAAAAAAAAACTGATGATGGTTGCGAAAAAACAAAACGTCGGATTGAAAATTGTATTACACTATCTAGAGAGAGAGAAGAAAAAGTGGCAATGAGAATGTAAAAATTGTTTTCGCATATCTCTTCAAATAGAACCCAAAAAGAACGAAATCTTAAAAATTCGATTTTTCACAAATATTGGGAATTTTTAAAATTTGAAAACATGATCTTGTAGAACCCACTAATGCGCAATCTTTTCTCTAATTTGATCATTTTTATATGTCCAATGGTTAATGAGCTCCCTGTTCTTATCTGGGACACATTGGAATTGGAACAAATTTATAATTTTTCTTAACGCAAGGAATTATTACAGTTATTTTTTTCCTCATATGGCTCACTCTATATAATCGAATTTTATTACCATACTTAATTTGCAAAAAGCAGAAATAGCACCGAAAATGTACGCCGATAGCTGAGACGGCCTTTTCGGCTTTTAGATAGTGTTGCAAATCAAGCAGCTTCCGGGCAAGTGCCAACTGGATCGGAAACGGCACCGTTTGCAGATGCTGTTTGCCAAATATGTTTCGGAATATTTCCAGTGGTGTGGTTTTAGTTTAAAAAGGTCACAATAATAGAAAAAATAATATTTTCAATTGAATTTTCTCGAAATGGCACCAGTTACGAACGCATACTAGTTGCCCAAGGCTCACTCTTGAGCCTGGGCTACATGCACAGTATGGTCGCCCTAAACCCATCTTTAAGTTGTACCATTTTGTTTGAGGTACATGGAGAAATACTCTTATAATATATTATAGTAAAGATTTTCTATAATACATAGTATTAATTACATTTTTTATTAGTAATCTCTAAAAAGGTATAGGTAGAGTTTATAATAAATTTAGTAGAATCAAGTAAATACTAAAATATATTGTAAATTTTACAACGAATGTATGTGCTCTTAACAAACGCTATAGTAAAATTATTATAGTAAATATATTATTGTACGATCTCCTATATTAATTACAATTTTCATTAATTATCCGTAACAAAATAATATTGTAGATGCTCACAATTTCTTAGAAAGTTTAGTTAACATATAGCATATAGCTAATAGCTAACAAAAGTAAAATCAAGTAATTACTGAATTATCTTGTAAATTATACAACGAATGTATAGTAAAAATAATTTATTTATGACTCCAGTAGTTACATATTTTTAAATGTATGGTACAGTTTACTGACGACCATTATTGTACTTTATTTAGTGCTTATTGTAAATAATGACCAACTTTAAGTAAATTCGACATTCGCGGCGGTGCATGGTGGGATAGTGTCTTCGAAAATATTTCTTTTAATCGAAGCGAAGCCAAACGAAGAAAAAAAACTAATATAGCGGATCCGAAGCTGCTATAAAAACAAATTTATAAAGAAATTTTAGACACCGTTATTAATTAAATTAAAACTAGATGTTCGGACATCAGTGAATTACATTTATTCCATTTGTTGACCAAAACTAATTTTTGGTCCTATTCAAAATTGTTTCCGCAAGAACTATTTGATAGCTTATTGAAGCAATATAAAATGTTTGATTCTGTTCAACTGATAAATGAACTTAAAAACCCATTACTTCAGTCTCAGTCGGAAGGAGCTTTTTTTGGTTTAAACTTAATCAAAACTTATACGGGAAATATGAAATACAACTGGTCAGGATACTAAGGAGATCTCGTTGTAGTATTAATAAACAATAAACTTTTTTTACGATGAAATTATTGCAGATTTGGCATTAAAACCGTAGAATACCAATAAAATACAAATAAGCATACTAATCAATATTACTTAAAATAAATATGGAGTTATTTTTTGGTTTATTTTCGGGTTGTCTCTTTTTTGTATATATACAGGGTGTCCCATAACTAATGGTACACAGAAAAACTGCAGATTCCTTGGCCATACTTAGTTTAGTTCAATAGCTGGTAATAACCGAGATACAGGGTGTCCAAGTAAAAATTTAATTTTCAATTTTCCTAAATAACTTATTTCTGAATCAATATTTTTGCACAAAATTTTGTGACTAGGGTGTTTTTGGGGAAAGGAATTTGAATTTGTTAATAATTTTGATGTAGATTATAGGGGGCGCTCTCTGCGGTACTCTGGATGCATAAAAAGAAATGTAACTTTCTTGTGCCTTAGTATAATTATATTTTTATTAAAAATATCAGTTTTTCCGTCATTTTTAAGCAATAAAGATGTACTTTGTAAATGTCGCTCCGACTAACCGTTTTCGAGATATTTTCAATTACAATTTCTAATGCGCCCGTTTAAATTTTGATTTGTAAATATGAAATTTGTCACACTAGGCTTTGGTAAAAACAAATACAATGAAAGCACTTTGAAACCTCATTTCTGTCAAAGTTTATTTTCATTTGTCAGCATTGTGGGTATTTTTAAGGAGTTTTTGAAGATACTGTTATCAAAAATTAAACTAAAAATGCCGCGACATAACTATTTTCTAACGGAGAAACACACATGGTATGTTTATACGCACAAGAAAATTTTAACAGACGCGGTATTTGGAAATGTATCCAAATAGAAGGCAGCCAGATTTTAAAATTTTTAGAAGCCTATACGACAGACTGGGAGAAACAGGATCCTTGCGTCCAAAACGTAATAGTGGAGGATCCTGTTTCTCCCAGTCTGTCGTATAGGCTTCTAAAAATTTTAATATCTGGCTGCCTTCTATTTGGATACATTTCCAAATACCGCGTCTGTTAAAATTTTCTTGTGCGTATAAACATACCATGTGTGTTTCTCCGTTAGAAAATAGTTATGTCGCGGCATTTTTAGTTTAATTTTTGATAACAGTATCTTCAAAAACTCCTTAAAAATACCCACAATGCTGACAAATGAAAATAAACTTTGACAGAAATGAAGTTTCAAAGTGCTTTCATTGTATTTGTTTTTACCAAAGCCTAGTGTGACAAATTTCACATTTACAAATCAAAATTTAAACGTGCGCATTAGAAATTATAATTGAAAATATCTCGAAAACGGTTAGTCGGAGCGACATTTACAAAGTACATCTTTATTGCTTAAAAATGACGGAAAAACTGATATTTTTAATAAAAATATAATTATACTAAGGCAAAAAAAAGGTACATTTATTTTTATGCATCCAGAGTACCGCAGAGAGCGCCCCCTATAATCTACATCAAAATTATTAACAAATTCAAATTCCTTTCCCCAAAAAACCCCAGTCATAAAATTTTGTGCAAAAATATTGATTCAGAAATAAGTTATTTAGGAAAATTGAAAATTAAATTTTTACTTGGACACCCTGTATCTCGGTTATTACCAGCTATTGAACTAAACTAAGTATGGCCAAATCGCAGTATTTTTACCCAAGGAATCTGCAGTTTTTCTGTGTACCATTGGTTATGGGACACCCTGTATATCGTAAAACCGTGATCGTTTTAAAAGTTCTGAAAAATCTTCAGAAAATAGAAAACTCTCCTCGAAACGAAAAAAAAGTACTTTTGTTCGTCTGTTGTGACTTAAGTAAATGTTGCGCTTTCTACATTAAATATAAAGAGAATTCGTCAAACTTTCTGTCAAGTTATCTGAATTCACACCTTATCTGGTTTGCGGCGCGCTTTCGCCTGTAGCGGGCTTATTCCCTCTTCTTGCTACCACTAGCGTCCTGTGTTACTATTTTTATATTAACTTTAACTAGGTTTTTCTTTCCGTATAACTAACCATACTCACGAAACAAGCTTGAGGTTGTGACTATCTTTATGTAACTGCTCTAGATAATTAAAATTCAATTACTTAATAAAAATTGTAGAAAATAAAATTGAAACAAATAAAATTGTCATAAACTACTTTATGCCATTAGAACGGACATTGCTATTTTAACGAGGAATAGTAAATGGTCGTTTCACAATAGAATCCAAATAGATTATTTTAAATATAAGTTTTCATGGTTGGCCATAAACATCACCAGTATAATACGAAGTAATATTTTAATGCCATTTTCTCTGACGTAGACTTGCAAATAAAATTGAATGCTTCTCTCAATTACTTTTATTGTTTCAGAATTCTGATTTTCAGTAAATTGAACTTGATATAAGCTATAAAATTTAATGGCGCTTTTTGTCTTCAGAATAGGATAGAAAAAAAATTATTATGGTTTTTCATGATGTTGGACAGGATTCCAGGAATAGGAATCGACGTTTCTTACGACGCACGTTCGACTCGCGTAACTCGACGAGGAGGTTGGATTCCATTTGATCACTTTCTGAATCCCCGTGCTCATGTGTGAGCTTTGCAAACTCATTTTTGTTCCAGTTAAGTGGTCACTTGCTCCTCCAAAGGGCTCAGAACCCAACCTGGTGATTTAAATTGAAGTTAAGCTTTGAAGAACCGAAATGCGACTTTTTACTTTGAGGCTGAGCGGGGGGTACCTTCATAGATGTCCGTTATAGATTTCGCTGATACTGCAAACCTCCGGCCGGGATGACGAAATATCGGAGCGACAGTCACCTTATTTTAATCATTGGTTAATATTGTAGCATTTCAACGGTTTCTTTCAAATAATATACAGGGTGACAATTTAAAAACTTGAAATGGCGATATATTAGAAACGAAAAACTGAAGAAAAAAACGCAAAAAACAGTTTCTATAAAACGAAGGGGGAACAAAAACAAGCGTATTAGCCCATCCCTATCTGCAACCCCTTGGACAGGGTGAGATAAACCCTTAAAATCTTAAATAGAAAGGGGGTCGAGTGATACATCATTTTGAAGCTCTTGAAAAATGCTTTCCAATGGTACCATAGAAAGGTACATTTCAGGAAATTCTTCTCTGTTTATTAAGGAAAACAATAAATGAAAAGACAATTTTGAAATTTTGTTAATTAAATGTTCAAAATGATTTCCGTTGTTTTGAAGACAATAATAAAGCCTACTTTCAAATTCTTCACGTACATTTGCAAAGGTTTCTCTGGATATAGCACGGCATTCCTGAACTATTCTATGCTGAAGTTGCTCTAGTGACTCAGGTTGCGTTTTAAAAACCACAGGTTTTAGGTGACCCCACAAAAAGAAGTCAAGAGGTGTTAGGTCCGGGGATCTAGGTGGCCATTCAACAGGACCTCTTCTTCCAATCCACTGGTTGGGATAATTATCATCCAACCACTGCCTAACGGGAACTACATAATGCGGAGGTGCTCCATCCTGTTGGAAATGTAGAAAGCGTTCTTCTAAAGATAAATTTCCGAGTATGTCCCTCTGATTTTCTAATTCTCGCACTATTAGTGGTTCGATAGACCTCTGGAGCATTTCAGCATACCTGTCGCCATTTAAATTTCCTTGTATAAATATTGGGCCGATAATACCATCTTCCAATATACCAGCCCAAACATTAATTTTCTGGGGGTACTGGGTATGCCCTTCTCTAAATACGTGGGGGTTCTCGTCATTCCAGTAACGACAGTTTTGCTTATTAATATGCCCATTTAAATAAAAGATACACTCATCACTGAAGCAAATATTTTTAACTAGTCGAGGTTCTGCCGTAATTCGACCTGTCATTATTTCATAAAACTGTATTCTTCTGTCAGGGTCGTTGTCACCAAGTTCTTGCAGTATGTGCAGTTTATAGGGATAAAACTTATGAATTTTTAGTACCTTTCTTATTGATTCACGAAATAATCCAGTTGCTACAGCTGCTTGACGAGTTGATAAAGTTGAATTCATTGCAAACTGCCCCAGAATTTCAATTTGCGCTGCTTCGTCGGCTAGTCTCGGTTGATTTCTCTTTATATTAGCGACAGAACCAGTTTCTTTAAATTTGGCTACTAGTTGGCGAACATACTCCGGGCTTACATTTTGACATGGATGCCTTTCGTTAAAACGTTGAGCTGTTCTTAAAAAATATTGATCCTGGGAGCCATAAATGAAAATAATTTCTACCCGTTCAGCTGCGCAGTACACCATTGTTAAAGATAAGAAGTGCTGCTTTTCGTTTAAACTGAACCGAAAGTTAACTGTTCTTAAAATAGTAATACTAGTAGAAGTTACCTTTAAGGTAAATTCTGTGATAATAAAATGCGAATATTTATAAACAAATTTTTTTTTTTGACAAAAAAAAATAGCAAATAAACCAAAACGAAATACCGAGGCTTAAACTGTTTAGAATTCTTAAGAGATATCTCTTAATATGCCAGGATATTGGTAGCAATCATTTTGAACATTTAATTAACTAAGAATAAAAAATTTCAAAATTGTCTTTTCATTTATTGTTTTCCTTAATAAACAGAGAAGAATTTCCTGAAATGTACCTTTCTATGGAAAGCATTTTTCAAGAGCTTCAAAATGATGTATCAATCGACCCCCTTTCTATTTAAGATTTTAAGGGTTTATCTCACCCTGTCCAAGGGGTTGCAGATAGGGGTGGGCTAATACGCTTGTTTTTGTTCCCCCTTCGTTTTATAGGAACTGTTTTTTGCGTTTTTTTCTTCAGTTTTTCGTTTCTAATATATGGCCATTTCAAGTTTTTAAATTGTCACCCTGTATAAATATTTCCATAGAAAATGTGTGACTGATATTGCCCACTTAATTCTACTTAGAGCGACGAATAGCAGAAACACACGACGGACTACTGCCGCCCATCAATATGTGGTTCAGTTTAGTACTCCCCGAACTTCATTGTATAAGAATTCCTTCATCTGGAAGTCGTGTTTCCCAACGAATATATAACCTCTAACGATTCAATGCCAACGTCAATCGCTTTGTTCGCTCACGCGCCCACATCCAGTGTGACTTTTCCTAAGTGATAGCTACCACTTTTTCATGAAAAACTTTTGTATGTTGTTTTTAAATTAATATTTTAATTATGTACGCTTTAGTATTGTCATAGCTGAAACGAAAAATTTAAAGCTACGCCTGGGTGTATTCGACAATTAAAAACTGCCGTTGTCGCCTAATAAAAATTAAATTTGCAAATCTTAATTTGTTACTTTTACAGTAACTGTTATTGCTGGTTAATGGCAAAACGTACATTGTATAATACGGGGCCGTTATTATTACATTGTTGATATTTTACGCAAAACTCTAGGTAGATTTCGTATATTCATGTCCTATACCTAAGTCTAAGCGGGTCGGTAACTTGTCCTTATTTTTAATGCTAAATGGAATATAATAATTATAAAATTTGGGTGTTTCCAATTTAGATTTTTTGCAGCTTTCTCTATTTAATTTTTAATCTGTAATCTTATTCTTTGATTTATGTATTAATTAATAATTATCAAAATATTAATAAGCAAGTCCTTTTAAACAAGGAATCCGACCCATATTAAATAATAAAGGCTTACTAATTCTCTCGGAGTATTCTTCGTCTTGCACCTGTACAGGAGGCACTGCAGGTGTGGACCTTTATTTCCTCCATACTCGTGGGAACTAAATGGATGATACGACATTAAAAAGTATACCAGAAAGCAGGGAACTTGATGAAGACGCCCTTCTTAACAGCCCTGTGTCAACAGACGTGGATGATAAAGACACGACGTTGATTACAGTAGAAGAGGAAGTGACAGCTAGGGCTGCAACACCCGAGCTGAATATCGACCTCGACCAACTCAGCCTGAAACGCAAGTCCGGAGCTCAGCGAAGGAGACTGGCTATTCAGGCTGCGAAGGATAAGGGCGAGCAAATCCGTTACAAACCTGCCCGCAAAAAACCAGGCTCCTCCCGTAGAATGGGCTCTCACGCCCAATCCGGGTCTGAGTCTGCTGGTGCCTCTCGTGACAGGAGCCCCAACGCTCCCTCCAGAGGCGCCGCAAATAAGCGGGCTAGGTCTGACGGAAGCACGCCTGATGCCCATCGCTCCGCGAAAAAGAGTAGGGATGAAGAGAGCACTACCGCTTTCAAAGACGCCCTAACAGCTCTGAAGCTAGCCATTGTTCCTCAGGACTTCCCTGAGACACGCCTAACAGAGGAACAAGCGGATCAAGTCCAAATGGCACTGTTGAATGCGATTAAACCCGGTCCGGAAGGATCTGGGCCCGCATTCAATAGTTGCTATTTCGACAAAGGAGCTGTCATCCTCTCATGCAGAGGTGAAGGGACAAAAGCTTGGGTGGAAGTCGAGGTCCCTTCACTGAAGCTATGGGATGATGCCAAGCTAAAAGTAGAGATGGCAAAAGACCTGCTACAAACGGCGAAAGTTATAATGTTGGCTCCGAAAAACCTTCGTTTGAAAACGCCGAAAGAAATCCTGCAGCTGGTTAAAACCCAAAATGCAGGACTAAAAACCGACGATTGGTATGTCTTAAATCATACCAAGGAGGAAAACGGCGTCACGATGGTTCTGAACATCGACGAACAATCTCTGAAGAGCCTAAAGAAGTCCGGCATGAAGGCATGCCTTGGACTTTGGAAGGCCTCGTTCAGAGTCCTAGCCGCAGCAAAAGGAAAGAGTGATGGCTCCAACACCGTCCGTGAACCTGAAGCTGCTGCAGGCAAATCTACAGCACAGTAGAGCTGGGTCTGCGGCCTTATGCCGTAGGCTTATTAACGAGTCCACATCGGTGGCACTGATCCAGGAGCCATGGATCTTTGGAGGCCATGTGAGAGGACTCGGTCTAGCAGGTGGTAAGTTAATATATGATTCATCATCTGGTAATGCGAGAGCGTGCATCTACGTCAGAAATGATGTAGACTGTGTGCCTCTGCTAAATTTCTGTTCCAGGGACTTAGCGACCGCCAAACTGAGGTACAAGGAAGAAGGGATTGTGAAGGAGCTAATAATCTCCTCTGCCTACTTTCCTTACGACTCAGCTGACCCACCACCCCCCGCGGAGTTCAAGGTACTGGTGGAATACTGCGAGGCCAACCGCCTTCAGTTACTGGCAGGATGCGATGCCAACTCGCACAACATTGCATGGGGAAGTACTGACGACAACCCACGCGGCAATACCCTGCTAGAATTCCTGGTAAGTAATAGTTTATCTTTACTAAATCAGGGTAATGAACCGACTTTCGTAACTGCAAGGCGGAGAGAAGTAATTGACATAACACTAGTTACAACGCGGCTTTTAGACGCGGTTATAGACTGGCGTGTGTCTAACGAACTATCTGCATCCGATCACAGGCACATTGAGTTCGCACTTCGGAATTGCGGCAGGGATGTAACGCCCTACCGTAACCCCCGTAACACAGAATGGGAATCATATAGAGGTCAACTGAAGCAGAGTCTGACCTCTGTCAAAACCAATCTGCAAAGCACCATAGATATAGACTTATCCGTGGATCAACTTCAGGACGCTATTATCACAGCATATGAAGAAAATTGTCCCCTGCATATCCAGGGGAAAAAGAAAGAGGTACCATGGTGGAACCAACACTTGGTAAACCTAAGAAAAGATACCAGAAAACTTTTCAATAGAGCGAAAATCACAGGAGACTGGGACAGATACGCCCGCTCTCTTACTGAGTATAACAAAGCTCTAAGGAAAGCCAAACGAGATTCATGGAGGAAATTCTGTGGGGAAGTGGAAACAACTTCCCAAGCAGCACGCATCCACCGAATTCTCGCCAAGGACAAAACAAACTCAGTTGGCACACTATTAAAACCAACAGGGGATTACACTACAAATGAAAGAGAGACTCTTGAAACTCTTCTTCAAGTGCACTTTCCGGGTTCGAAAATCACACAACCGGAAGCCAGACATGAAACAGTGAACCTTGCTCACAGAGCAAAGAAGGAGGACTGGAAAACAGCGGCTGATACTGTCAGCTACGAAAAAGTCAAATGGGTAATAGAGACGTTCGAACCCTACAAATCTCCGGGGCTGGACGGAATCTATCCCATTCTTCTGCAAGCAGGGATAGAACACTTAGTGCCACACCTCTGCAGAATATACCGTGCTTGTATCGCCTGGGGATATGTTCCCGAGGCATGGAGAACGGCAAACGTAATTTTCATCCCCAAGCCTGGACGGAAAACGTACACCGAGGCCAAGGCGTTTCGCCCGATAAGCCTTTCATCGTTCCTCCTCAAAGCGTTGGAGAAACTCATTGACAGGCATATAAGAGACGGGGCACTCACGGAGAAACCCCTCCATAAACATCAACATGCCTATCAACCAGGAAAATCTTGTGAGACTGCGCTGCACAACCTAATATCAAGGGTCGAAGCAGCCATACATCAGAAAGAGATTGCCCTGAGCGTTTTCATCGATATAGAGGGGGCTTTTGACAACGCCTCCTGCATCGCGATGACATCAGCTGCCAGTGAACATGGTATCGATGAAACCACACGTATGTGGATTCACAACATGTTAAAATACCGGCAAGTCAAAACCAGTTTACACGGCGACTCCATAGAAGCCGCAGTAACACAGGGATGTCCACAGGGAGGGGTACTCTCGCCTCTCCTATGGAACTTGGTGATAGATGAGCTACTGGCACATCTCAATGCTGAGGGCTTTTACGCCCAAGGCTATGCAGATGATGTAGTAATACTCATCGTAGGAGCGCATCCCACCATATTAGCAGAGCTCATGCAAAGAGCTCTGAATATCGTGCAGCGTTGGTGTATGAGGGCAGGTCTCAAAGTCAACGCTGCAAAGACCGCCATACTACCATTCACCAAACGAAGACATACAGGGAACTACAACGACCTGGAAATCTTTGGTGAACGGATAAACACAGTCAGCGAGGTAAAGTATCTGGGATTAACCCTGGACGCCAAACTGACATGGAATCAACAATTAAACAAAAACCTAAACAAAGCAAAAATGTGCCTAATGCGGTGCAGAAGCTTGGTTGGGAAAACCTGGGGACTCAAGCCCCAGATGATGCAATGGCTCTATGTCACAGTCATCAGACCCCTGATATCATATGGGTCTGTAGTCTGGTGGACAAAAACACAGCAGATTACGACAGCAAACAAACTTAACAGTTTGCAGAGGCTGGCCTGCCTGTGTACCAGTGGGGCGATGAAAAGTACCCCCACTGCAGCAATGGAAGTCATACTGGGACTAATACCCCTCGACATCCACATCAGAATGGAGGCTATTTGCAGCGCCTCAAGGATGATCACAAATGGGGAATGGACACAACACCCCGCAAAAATTGGCCACACAAGAGCCACGGATCTAATCAACGATGAGCTCTTGGATATGCAATCTGATCGTATGAAAGCAACATACGATTTCACAAAGCCTTTCAAGATTGACTGGAACTTTGATAAATGGACAAACAGTGCACCCCCGTCGTTTGATAAGGGTCTAGTTTGGTACACCGATGGATCAAAAACCGCCAACGGTGTGGGCGCAGGTATATTTGGGGAAAGGCCCAGGATGGACATAAGCATCCCTCTGGGGACCTACGCCACAGTATACCAAGCGGAAGTTCATGCCATACAAGTATGTGTACTACAAAATCTTGAAAAGGGCTACCACGACCAAAAGATTTACATCCTTTCGGACAGCCAAGCTGCGCTTAAGGCTCTGAACTCCAATAGGTTTACTTCAAAACTCACGCTGGAGTGTCACACCAACCTAAAAGTGCTGGCGGCCAGGGGGAACAAGGTGGAACTCTTGTGGGTCCCTGGCCACTCCGGGATATTAGGGAATGAAAAGGCGGATGAACTAGCGAGAGCCGGATCTGCCCAAAGTCTCAGGGGCCCTGAACCGGCCTTTGGAATATCAAAACAGGCAACGAGAACAACATTAGATGGATGGTCGAAAAAGCAACACCTGTCTCGATGGCAAGAGTTGCCTGGTCTAATACACGCACGGGCCGTAATGGGAAAACCATCGAAAATACTATCAAATGGGATGCTAACCCTGACGCGGCCCCAGTTGAAACAAGTGATGGGTCTGTTAACAGGCCACTGCCACTTGCGAAAACACCTTCAACGGATAGGGCTAAACAACGGATCCATTGAATGTAGACTCTGCGGCGAAGAGGATGAAACCGCCTCACACATAATATACAGCTGCGGAGCGCTGTCCCGCAGAAGACAAAATATCTTCGGGAACATACAACGTGGTGACAACCTCCCACATGACAAGCTTGGCAGAAGGTTACTGGACCTCATAGATGGAACAAACATCTTCTAACAAGATCGGGGCACACAATAAGCCGAAAGGCTGCAGTGATTTGAAGTTCGGGCCTTTAAACCGACCCCCGCCTTTAACCAACCAACCAACCAATAGGAATAATTAATTATTATTTTAAGGTCCGCAAACGTCACTTTAGTAGTGGTGGAATACTATCGATAGTCAGCCCTATCGATAGTTTGCGATAGTCTAAAGAGTTACTATCGATAGTATCGATAGTACTATCGAAACTATACCAACCTTGATACATGATAGAGTTGTTGAGTAATACATTTTACTTATGGACCTTATGGTTGACATACACTCTTTATAAAATACTCCCAAAAAACGTACGACTTCCCGCGTTAACTCATTTTTAAAATTTTAATTAAATTAATCAAAATTATGGAAGACAGCGAAACGTAGTACACTACAACAAAAAAGCACACATAATAGTACTGAATTAATAGATCCGGGCCGGGGATTCCCTGTAGGATTTTTCTTTAATTTTTTCATAAAGCAATAGATGGCAGTACCAACAACAAGCAGAGTGCGTATGTGATTAAAAAAGAGACAACCTTTAAAACAGATTTATGATCTACTGCTGAATTTGGTGTAATTTTTGATTTAAGTTTTTTAAATCGAATTCCGTGAACTTAAATTTAAGAAATACTAATAACATGCGAGTTTAAACTATCGATGATTACTTAAAACAATCGATAGTTTTCGATAGTAACAAACTATCGATAGTATCGATAGTGCCATCGATAGTATTCCACCACTACACTTTAGACATAAAACCTTAAATATGTCAAACACGCTTATACTTAGATGGGTCAAAAATTTTTTACAGGCAACGTTCAGTCCTTAACTTATAACTTACTAAAATAAACTGCCTGTAGAAACGATTATAATTTGCGAAATATGTTACTTAGTGCATTACTCTGTGCATGGTTGTCTAGCTTTCTTAAGGACCGCTCTCTGCAAGTGGCGATTGACGGATTTCTCTCAGACACCTTCACCATCAATGCCGGTGTTCCTCAAGGGTCCATATTGTCTCCCACTCTCTTCTTACTCTACATTAACGACCTTCTAGTGGAAACGAAAAACCCGATAGTTATATTTGCTGATGATAGCACCCTTTTATCATCTTTCTCTTTGAATGCACAAACATCGGCTGCCGACGCACATCTTCGCAGACAGCATGAAGTATCACGCCTCAACAAAGACCTGGAAGAAATTTTGGCTTGGGGTGACAGTAACCAAGTCGAATTTAACGCTAAAAAACCCAGGCAGCAGTTGTCTCTAAAAAGGTTAACATTACAGAACCGGATATAGTCATGGACGGACACGCAATCCCACTGGCTTTATCTATTAGTTTGCTGGGCGTCAATCTGGGAGGAAATATGTCTTGGCATAACCACGTTGTGGCAATCGCCAAGATAGCCTCTCAGAAGCTTGGTGTACTCTTCCGAACCAGAAAGTTGTACACACACCTCAACAACTTTTGACACTATACAAAGCCCAGATTCGACCATTACTAGAGTACTGCTCTCATGTCTAGAGCTCTGCACCCAAACATACTCTTCGGCTACTGGATTCCATCGAAAGGAGGGCCATTCGTCTGATTGGTGACCACGAGCTGACGAAGAACCTCGACAGCCTAGAACATCGAAGGCAAGTTGGTGATTTGACTCTCTTTTACAGATATTTTCATGGAAAGTGCTCGGCTGACCTTGCTCTCTTAATTCCGCCCAGAGCGGCGAATATCAGAAATACACGACTAAAACGACGATAAACTTCATTATTTAAGAACTCTTTCATCTGGAGGAATTCATCATTGTGGAACGATCTTCCCGAGGTCGTTTTTCCCAACGAATATAACCTCCAACGATTCAAAACCAACGTGAATCGCTTTTTGCGCACACGCACCACTCCCAGAGTGCCCTAAAGGATTTTTCCTATAGTGCTTGTGTTTGATTAAAAAAAAAAAATAAAAAATTAGAAAGCAATTTTTAAAGTGCCGGCCACGTGTCCTCAGTCAATAATTTCTTACTTTACCCTTTAACATTTAATTAATTTCATTTTACTACTACTACAATTTGTATTGAAAAAATAATGTTCAAAGATCAACAGTTTAGTTTCTCTAACGCAATTATTAACAAATAGTTCCGTCCCTGCAGCTGCATGTATCGCCGGTCATGGCAGAAATGGCTTATAAATAACGCCACTACAGGCCTAATAATTTTACAAATATGACGGTATGTGTTTGAATTTGTGTAAAGCGTGCTCCTGTTTAGGTAAGTTCCTTATTATGTTTATTTAGGTATAAACTAGAACATTGCCTACTTTTTACCAGGCGTATGTTTTATGCTGTATCGCCGGTCACAGGGTCAACTCAGACTCATTCTCTTGAGTACAGATACTAATTTCAGTGTAAAAAAGTTTAAGCAATAGCTTGTATTAGCTGTTATCCACAAATTTGTGGATTCTTGTATCGCCGGTCACAGTAACACCGGTCACGCATGAAAATGTTACCGGATATAAATTGATGGTTTGTTATCCGAGGCTATATAGAATATTTTTTTATTAACCATTTATAAACCATTAAGGAAAAGTATATTTTAATGTGCAAGTTTCGTTTACACCTTAGGTAGATTAAAAATATGACTAATTTTCTCAGTATTTTAACATTCTATAAGGAACATTCCAAAACTTAAAGCAAATATAAGACAGGGATGTTATAAATAATAGGAAAGTGGTTATAGTGACTGATTAAAATAACTCAGTTCCAAATATTGGCGTTATATGATACAGAAAAGTAAAATTAGGTGCCTGTAGAAAAATTTCGACCCAGATATAGGACATGATATAAGAAATCTGCCTAGATGTATTAATATATAGGGTGTCTCGCTTAATATAATCAAGTTGATCGACTTCCGGCATAACCGGAAGTGACAGATACTTCAAAATATCTTCATTGAAAAGATCGGCATCTTATATAGCGAATAACAATATTTCAAACAAATGTATTTCTTAGTTCCCGACATCTTAATAGGCCACTCACCGTGAATGACCCTGTATAGGATATTCCATTTAAAATAAGAAAGTTGACATCGACTTCCGATAAAACCGGACGTGCCTTCGATTAGTTTTTTATATATAGATCGAAGTGATTCCAGATGGGACACCCTGTGTAATGAATATTTGCTTCCTCGGCTGACAAAGCATCAACTAAAGTACCTAGTTCAAATTTAAAAAGACCAACTTTAAAACTTCTTAAACGTAAGTTTATCAATCATTTGAAAGTTTCGGAGCAGCGCGACGCCGAGCGACGCCGTAGACGCCAACGTGCGAATCTAATACGGAAAAGGATAAAGGAACTTTGAACTTGATTAATTGAACGGGGATATTGGGTTTAATAGAATAGAATTCAAAATATGAAAGGAAACTTTCAAGACATTAGTTCGGAACAACAGCGAAAAAGTTTATTCGGAATCTGACGGAACCCTTTTTTACACAGTTTTTAAAAATAAATTGTGTGACCTTAGATTTTCTAGGCCCGACTCCTCTTTTTGTAAGACGTTTTTGTTGAGTTTCTTGCACTAAAAAAAATTAAAATGTGGGTTAAAAATAAATATAGTGGGTTAAAATTAAAATCTGTACATGTTAGTACTCCTCGAACTTGATTGTTTAAGAATTCATCTTGAGAACGTCAACCTTGTTAAGAACATCACCTCCAACGATTCAAAATCAATCGCTTTATTCGCACACTGATCGTTATAAAAACTATATTTTTTTACGCAAATGAATAAATTAACCAATTTTGTGGTTATTTTTTAACAAGTTAAAAAGGTAGCTTCTCAGAAACTTGGTGTACTCTTCCGAACCAGAAAGTTGTACACACCTCAGTAAATTTTGACACTATTCAAAGCCCAGATTCGACCATCACTAGAATACTGCTCTCATGTCTGGAGCTCTGCACCCAAACATACTCTTCGGTTACTGGATTCCATCGAAAGGAGGGCCATTCGTTTGTTCCGGTTTGTTCGGAGACCACGAGCTGACAAAGAACCTCGACAGCCTAGAACATCGAAGACAGGTTAGGGATTTGACGCTCTTTTACAGATATTTTCATGGAAAGTGCTCGGCTGACCTTGCATTCTTAATTCCGCCCAGAGCGGCGAATAGCAGAAATACACGACGAACCACTGCCGCCCATCCATATGTTGTTCAGGTTAGTATTCCTCGAACTTCATTATTTAAGAACTCTTTCATCTGTAGAACTTCATCCTTATGGACCTTCCCGAGGTCGTATTTCCCAACGAATATATCCTCCAGCGATTCAAACCCAACGCAAATCGCTTTATTCGCACACGCACCTCTCCCGGAGTGCCCTAAAGGATTTTTCCTATAGTGCTTGATCATAAAAAAAAGTTTCCATGAAAACAGCATCCGCGTTGTTCGTAGCTTGGGCACCGCATTGTTATTGTTACCTTACAAATGTCAATAATATTGGATAGAAAATATCAAAAATGGAAAACTCATTTCAATGCGTTTCAGATGAAATAATTAATAATGATAAAAATAAAACAAAACTTCTCTCCTGTATTCAGCATAATTTTAATTTAAATCCTACCGTCGTCTAACGCTTTCGGCCTGTTAAAAGGCCGTCATCAGGGCTAAGGCTCTACAAGAAATAGACATAAGGTCATAAGGGATTCAAAAAATTTTTAAAATTGTCGTATAAACAAAACCATTGCCCCCCCGCCAGGTTTTTTAGTTTATTTTTAACAGCTGATTTTCGGTTATAGCTTTTACCTTCATATAAATTACCATCGTGTCCGTAAAAAACTATTATATTATACTGAAAAGTTTCTAAAGTAAATTTAAAACTAGTTTTGTAACTTAAATGTTTTCCGCATATTTAACCTGGGGGGCAATTCAGTTAAAAAGTTCCCTTTTTGTTAAAGTATCCACAAAATGTGAACACGTGGAACGTTTCCTCCCATCTTGATTTTTGCCGAGCGTACAATATTGTCTAAGAAGTTTCTTCAACTAATTTTATGCGACTGTGTCTTGTGATAAGTTGGTTATTTGTGGACGGCAAAACGAATACGTTACGCTTATACGTGTTTTCAAGTTTCCATGGGTTCTTTATCTCATCGGACAAATTATTCTAGAAAGTTTATATCTATTTTATGAAACGGATAATAAACTTTTCCACTTTCTAGGTTAACGACTAAGTTAGATCTACATTGGGTGTTATTTTCTAATTAAAATTTGTGTTTTTATACCCTATTAACAAATATCGAAATTGAAAATAATATCTAAAGTACTTTTTATATATTTTAGATATTAAATAATAACGATTTTGAAAAATAATAAAAATATTAAATACCTCTTATGTCTTTTATTCAGTTAATGAAAATTAATGAAAAGGGATAAAACAGACATAGGTTTTATTTGGAAACGAAATACAATTCCAGTGCATTAGACGGAAATGAAAAAATTATTACTTGATATGTCATTATTATTGACATTTATATTTAGTGTTTCGTGTGGTTCACAAATTTTTTCAAAGTTCTAAACGACAGTGCTTTGCTATATAGAAATTAATCATCAAAATCAGGTTATAAGAACTATTATATACAAAGTTGTTTCATTTTCTGTAATTAGTGTTAAATATTGTATATTTAGTTATAAAACATTGTAGTTTGACTAACATATAACACTACTACTACTACTACGACAAATATATTTTGAAAATCGTAATAATATTCATAAACATCAAATTAGATCTAATCCCAAGCTAGTAAGACATTTTCTTGGCATATTTTGCAAGCGAGTTGATAGTTACCATAATAACTATCAATAACAGCTCATGACTAGCAACTACTATCGACCAGTTGCATTGCTTTCAGTTATATCAAAAGTAATGGAGAAAGCTATCAACCAACATCTTCTAAAGTACCTGGAAGACTTCAACATTATCAGCGATCATGAATATGGTTTTCGGAAGTCCAGATCAGCTGGAGATCTTCTAGCCTATGTCACCCATCGTTGGAACAACGCAATCGAACATCATGGGGAGTCTCGGGCTGTTGCACTGGACATTTCGAAAGCCTTTGATCGTGTTTGGCATGAGGGACTTCTAAGTAAACTGCGATCCTATGGTATGCCCAGTCGATTCTGTGCATGGTTGTCTAGCTTTCTTAAGGACCGCTCTCTGCAAGTGGCGATTGACGGATTTCTCTCAGACACCGTTCATATTGTCTTCCACTCTCTTCTTACTCTACATAAACGACTTTCTAGTGGAAACAACAAATCCGATATTTAGCTTTGCTGACGATAGCACACTTATATCATCCTTCTCTTTGAATGCACAAACATCGGCTGCCAACGCACATCTTAGCAGACAGTATGAAGTATCACGCCTTAACAAAGACCTAGAATAAATTTTGGCTTGGGGTGACAGTGACCAAGTCGAATTTAATGCTAAAAAATCCAGGCAGCAGCTTTCTCCAAAAAGGTTAACATTACAGAACCGGATATAGTCATGGCACGACACGCAATACCACTGGCTTCATCTATTAATTTGCTAGGCGTCAGTCTGGGATTAAATATGTCTTGACATAACCACGTTGTGGGAATCGCCAAGATAGCTTCTCAGAAACTGGGTGTACTCTTCCGAACCAAAAAGTTGTACACACCTCAACAACTTTTGACATTATACAAAGACCAGATTCGACCATCACTAGGGTACTGTTCTCATGTCTGGAGCTCTGCACCCAAACATACTCTTCGGCTACTGGATTCTATCGAAAGGAGGGCCATTCGTCTGATCGGAGACCACGAGCTGACGAAGAACCTCGACAGCCTAGAACATCGAAGACGGTTGGGGATTTGACTCTCTTTTAGCAGAAATACACGACGAACCACTGCAGCTCATCCATATGTGGTTAAGCTTAGTACTCCTCGAACTTCATTATTTAAGAATTCTTTCATCTGGAGGACTTTATCCTTATGGAACGACCTTCCCGCGGTCGTTTTTCCCAACAAATATAACCTGCAACGATTCAAAACCAACGTGAATCGCTTTTTGCGCACACGCATCACTCCCAGAGTGCCCTAAAGAAGTTTTCCTATAGTGCCTGTGTTTTATCAATCATAAAAACAGAAATATAACAACTACTACCACTACGACAAGTATATTTTGAAAATCGTAATAATATTCATAAACATCAAATTAGATCTAATCCAACGGTAGCAAGACATTTTCCTGGCATGTTTTGCAGGCAACTGGTTAGCATTGTCAAGAAATATTATCAGGTATATTTGAAACAATAAATAATATTTGAATTGATATAATTAAATAAAATTTAAAATCGACTACCATTTTAAAATGTATTTTTTGACTTTAGTACAATTAAAAAGTTTTTTATATATACGATCTTCATAATTTTAATAACATCCATTGATCGCTGACGTAATTTTGTCTTATTTGATCTACATAATCTCGATTTGAATTCATATGAAATTTTCTTCATAAAATAACCTATAGCTCTTTATACTTTTTGCTAAACTAAAGTCCGTCTTAAAACATACCTATATAAGGTTCATACACTACTGCTACGATACGCCAATGCTTTGTAACAACCTGCAGTAGCTTGAAATTAGTTGAGAAAAGCTTCAACAGGATCCCGGAGTAAAAATTAAGATTATAAACCTTCTCGGAACTTTGGCGAAGTTAAAAATTACTGCTCCATTTGTTGGAAACTTTTTCCTATATAGTTTCATCAGGTATGAAATTTTATGAACAATGCTTGTTTTAGTTTAATTACAAATATAGATTTTATAGAACCTTTTTGAGGTTTTTCCAACAGTATTAACTCAAGAAAGGATTTTTCTTCTTAAAATCAATCTGTAATAATTTAACTTCAATTTGAGATCAAGTAATAAACATACAGGGTGTTATGGAAATATTATATTTAAATGGGTGACTCCTGGGGTGTCCTAGACAAGCGCCACATATTTTTTTTTTAAATCGAACGTTTAAAAACCCCTAAAACCACACACAACTCCTCGGCACATTCATATATGAACATATTACATTGCCCAGCTGGGTAATCAACAGATATTCTGGCACAATGTTGCCAAAATGTTTAAAAGTTTAAAACTTTAGTTTCTTATAAAAATAAATATTTAGCTTACAGTAGTAAGTAAGTAAATCCAGGACGCGATTAAGGAATCCAGGGCACAGACACTTTCACTTCTTTTTTCTATGGGAAAAAGATTATGCTCATCACGTGTCCTGATGATAGTGTGGGAGTGCATAATAAGCTTATCACTAAACCCCAACGCTAACACATAATTACACTTTACAATAACATACATAGAACAATAGCACTTAATCATTTCGCAATAGAAATAATAAACACGCTAATTTCTATGGACCATTAACCGTTTACTAAAGATAAAATGAAACAATTATGTTAACAATTGACAGCACCTACCCTTTGAAATGAATGGTCGGGTCCACCTTCGGACCAGTCGAACTTTCTTTCCGAGAACTCTCCGCTAGTAGAGCCAGCGCGATTGCCATTTCCGAGACTATAATTATACAGGAAAGTAATATTATAGAAGGAAATTCGGCAATTTATGATAGTCGCTTATAAAACATCGAAAGTGGCAACGCTGTATTTTAAATATTAGCCCGATTGTCCATAATCAGCTGGTTAAAGAAGCCGGCCGATATCGATCGAGAGAACCAACGTGTTATTTATTTTTAAAATTTTTAGATGTTAAATAAATTATTTCCCAGACAATAAGGGGATTTTTTTGTCTACATAGTAGCACTTTAAAATATTAATTCCGATTGAACGGTACTTAGATGTGTTGTGACGCGAAAACTAATGTGATTTTGTGATGTGAGTACTTGGTGTTTTTTATAAATTAAGTTGGTTCCGAAAAGGTAAATAAAATTCCTTTTTTTTCTAAAGGGTAAGTGGCATTTATAAACTTTTAAGTTGTCCAGATCTGACGGGTGTCGTTCGAATTGAACAAATGAGAACATACCTGACCATTTATAAACTCCGCGGCGGTTCCTTCGAGTCAGTTCAAGTTTATAAATCAGAGATTGTTTCCCAGCGAACTGAACGTAAAAGTTTATAATAATGTACCCTGAAAAATAAACAACTTGAAATCTGTCGAACGGTTATTGACTTTCTAAAGAGTTTACCCTGAAGATATGACAACACTGTTCAAGATTCACTGCCATATGTTGCTGTGTTTACCTTCCGAACAGGGGCACCACGTGGTAATTTTTGGTTTGACATAAGGTCATGTACAGGGCATATTAAATTAAAGCACTATTTTTGGATACTTTTCTTCAATTTGTTTTCATCTCAGGAATTGCCGGTTTAAATATAATACGTCATTTCCATAACACCCTGTATATTATGATAAGCTTCGTATAAGATGTCAAAACAACAAAGAATCGATTTCAAATTTCTAACGATTCGTTAACCCATTTATACTGATTGAAGCTGAGCCTTTTATTAAACTTCGAATGTATCGATAAAAGAAGATAATGGTGAATTGATGACTTCGACTACTGAAATTTGATGGAAAATCGTACAAAAGGGTGTTTATTCTTCCTTGACATTCTTATCAAAGATTTGTTGGTCTTGAAGATTCCTATTTTTGTATCATTGTTATCTAGTTAAAGTTTTAGCATTATTTCGAAAGTCATATATACAGAAAGTTCGCATAAAATATTCGCCCCAGGGAATTCAAAAGGAATTAGGTTCGATACGACTTAAGTTAGAAAGGACATAAGTTAACAGAAATAAGTTTGATAAGGACACAAGTTTCAAACGGAGTTATTTATAAAGTTTTGTGAAATTAGTTCTAGTCACAGTGGCGTGAAATTATTGAAGGGGATGTAGACCGCTCATAGTCTGCTCCAGAAGTTCTTTATTCCCTCACAAGCACATTCTAAACTTAAGTTCCATAATACAGTGTAATAATAAACCTTATTTTTCTAAATATAAAATTACAGCTTTAAAACACGTTTTCCTAAAACTCTAACTCTATAATAGTTCTCCTATGTAAATTTTGCAAAGTCTCTCTAGTAATATTCAATTGTTCAACGTCTGGAAACAATGCACCGCGTTCTTATCTGTTTCGTTAATTTATCGCACATTGTCTCGCTCCTGCGTCAGGGTCTTGCCTCGGGACCAAACCGATATTTTTGGAATAAAATTACAAATAAGTAATGTTGTGATCGCTCGAGCGAAAAACCGCTTGATCACTCGATTATTGAAATAACCGACATCGATCGATTATTAAAGAAACCGCTCGAGTTATCTATTCAGGCAAAAACCGTCAATCGTCACTTATTATCTTTCACTCGATACCCGAGCTTCGCTTGACGCCGGCGGAAATGTACCGCTGTAGTGTAATCGGGTTAAAAAACTGCTCGTATATTCGAACAGTTTTTCGCTCGATAGGAAATACTTTAGTTATAAAAAACCGAAAAATATCGCCTGTCACTTGATACACGACCTTCGGTCTACGCGCCGCGCCATCGGATTGGCGACGTTCGAGCTTGACGTTGAGCAGGTACACGACATACGTCTTTCTTAAAGGCACATAAACGAGAAGATGCATATAAAGTATGCCAAATCCCATAGCGGAGTCATCGCGACGTGGGTTTTGTAAAGGTTTGTTTTAACTGGCTAGCCAGCGGCGTAGTTTAGGTCTCCGATTGTAAATATTAAAAAATTAAAGGATATAATTTTTAAAACTCGAGAAAACTTCTCAAAAATAACACAATAATAGAAATTGTAAATAAAAATAACAAAACGAACAAAATGATTAACAAACAAAATATATAGAAAAATTATAGTAAATATTTTTAAATCTAAACAGGAACTTTTTATTATTAAACTCAAGAAGACTCAAGGAACTTTTAGGTAACTATAAACATGAATTTAAAAAAAATAATCACCTATTTTCTTATTTTGCCAGTCGCGTAACTACGCCTACATTTTTGAAGGGCACACAGTGGGCACCTGATAATTTAAAGTGGAAGAATTTGACAAGCCATTTTAAATATCTACTTATTTTATGGTCGTAGATTGAGAAAGATGTGAAGAAAAATAACTCTTAGTAATACTTTCTGTTTTAAAAAAGCACAAGAATAAACCCGTATAATGAATACATATTTGGGTGATTTTCTGCAGTTTTTTTGTTTGGTATCGAGATACGTGGTAAAAATTCTTTATTCACAAATAAATAAATTTCTGGAATTTTTTTGGTCGCTACTTCAATTTTTTAGCTAAAGTAGTCGTAGATTTAAATAAAAATGTAGTACAGCACTGCTAAGTTTATTAAAATTAATTTAATAATCTGATTCCTAGAAAAAAAAGTAAGGACCATAACGGCTCAGTCAGAAAAAAATCGAGATATCTTAAAACGATTAAATACTTTCATTCTTCTATTGTGTGTCAACTTATCTGAATTCATACTTTGCCGTATCGCGTCGCGTTTTCTAATATTTACCATAAATGATGACTGACGTGGTCCAAAAAAATTGTCGCGGTTTCCGTATACTTTCCCAACACTCCTTGTCTCCCATGAAAAGTATGTCACGAGCCGCCACTTTTTGCAACGGTATCACCATACAGCTTTAATGCATCATTGGTTAAAAATAAATTGAATTCGCACTTCTGCATTGCATAAAACTTACCCTTTTGCCGTTTTTCTTGTTTTATTTTCTCTTTTGCTACTCGAACAAAATAATACATGCATTTGTTGATGGTAATGTATTTTTATCTTTCTATGCACCACTTCACTAATGGATTTAAAATACATTGCATATAATTTGCAGTTTCGGCAAAATTTTCTATAAAATATAGTATTAATTACATTTTTTATAAGTAATCTGTATCAAAATAATATTGTAAACACAATTTACAAAAAGTCAAAATATATTGTAAATTTTACAATGATTGAGTGAAAATAATTTATTTATAACTACAGTAGTTAAATATTTTTAAATGTAGACATTGTACTGACAATTATTATTGTACTTTAAGTATTTTTGTTTTAAAAATGAACGTTTAAATAAAGTGTTATAAAATGCGTTTTTACAAGAATGCAGATCTTAAGTCAGAAAAACTCATTCTACGTAAGATGGAAAACTCAATAAGAAGGATTCCATCGATCACGGAAGTCAAGTGACGTTTAGCACGGCTAGTACTTGGATGGGTGACCGCTTCGGAATACCATGTGTCGAAATTTTTACAAAAGATTTTACTATAATACAGAAGATTTTAGTAAGTTTTACAAAAGATTTTAAATTAATTGAGTCAGCCGTTACTTGGTGAAAATGCATAATTAGTATTTATGGGTTTAGAAGTAAAACACAAAGTTGAACTTATTAATTTTCACTATATTGATTGAAACTTAACATGTTTCGCTACACAGTAGCTTCGTCAGAAGACAGTAGTTTCGTCAACAGACAAAATCTAAATAAAAAGTACAATAAGATTTCTAGTTAAATAGGGTACAATAATTAGATTATAACCATTAAAACTATTAAAATTAGGGTTTTTTTCCTTATCTATTTTCCGGGGTTTATGGTAGGTATTAGTTGAATATGTAGGTCTAAAGCTTATTTCAGGTGAAGATACGTAAAAATGGGTAAACAGTAGGTTATTTACATATTAAATTAGGATTTTACAGCTTATATGGTTGATACTAATTGAACAGATTCAATAAAGGGGAGTTATTAAGATCTATTTGGTCATTGAGTAGTAATTGGGTATTTTAAGTTTATTATATTAAAAAAACCCAATTACTACTCAATGACCGAATAGATCTTAATAACTCCCCTTTATTGAATCTGTTCAATTAGTATCAACCATATAAGCTGTAAAATCCTAATTTAATATGTAAATAACCTACTGTTTACCCATTTTTACGTATCTTCACCTGAAATAAGCTTTAGACCTACATATTCAACTAATACCTACCATAAACCCCGGAAAATAGATAAGGAAAAAAACCCTAATTTTAATAGTTTTAATGGTTATAATCTAATTATTGTACCCTATTTAACTAGAAATCTTATTGTACTTTTTATTTAGATTTTGTCTGTTGACGAAACTACTGTCTTCTGACGAAGCTACTGTGTAGCGAAACATGTTAAGTTTCAATCAATATAGTGAAAATTAATAAGTTCAACTTTGTGTTTTACTTTTAAACCCATAAATACAAAAGATTTTATTAAATTTTACAAAATATTTTAGTAAATTTTACAAAAGATTTTAGTAAAAATATAAATGGTTTACTAAATATTTTTGTAATTTTTACCAAAAATCTTTGTTAAAATTTTACTATAATGTTATTGCAGTTCTTAATATAAGTCACATATAGAGCCATAAATTATGGTTAATTTTACTATTTTTAGTCAATAATATTTAATTCTGTTGTAATCTCCTCTCCTCCTTATCCGTTGGATGTAAATCCTCCATTTTATCCTTTGAATAATGAAGGCCTGTTGCCTGACAAATTTGTCAACTGCTCAAATAATTTATAGCTTCCGTAAATTTTTTACAAAAAAAAATCCCGGTAGACAATCATTGTTCCAAAACAAACAAACAATGTAGATTACTTCCTAGGGAATCATTGGAATACTTATTTTAATGCGTTGTTGCGGTAATCATTATTCAGAAATGTATATTTTGAGACTTAACGGACCAGTGAAAATAAAAAACTTTAACACCGTAAAAACCGTTTTTCAATTTTGCAATTTGAAATCACGATGTAAAATATATCTATTGTAACACAACGAATAGAAATATCACACAAATTTGAATTCACATCACAATATTTATTATTTAAAATTATTTCACAATAAAACAAAAAGCAAATAATGACAACTGGTGAATTTAACACCTTATTTATTAAGTAGTAAAGTAGTAAGAAATACATTAAAGTGTAAAATTCGTATCTAATAATGTGAGAATTGAAGGGAAAACCGTGCGCGAGCTGTCCCTCTCGGACATCAAAACAGACTGCCGACACCACGGATTCCAACGACCAAGTTGGAGGCACGCGTTGTGATCTGGCATTACTGCTAGCATACTTGTTAACTGAAAACAGATGTGTATGACGTAGCACGCTTGCAACTCCTGAGTTAATATTTGGAGTTTTTACTTGAGATAATCAATTTAAAAAAAAGTATGTAGGCTTTCTCTAGAACTCCCAGGGAGTCACCCATTTAAATATGGCCTTTTCCCTCGCATTTCGTATATTTCGAGTTGTATAAATTTTCTTACCACCATTAGAAGAGAGATCTATAAATATAGTATTTAAAGTTAAGTCACTGAGAGTTAACAAGAAACTTAGATAGTTGCTTGGCACCATCACTCTTTCTCAGGAGCCAGAAAATCCTGGTTGCGACCGCTATACTACTTTCCATCATCTATCCCTATTTACTCGTTGGACGTAAATATCCAATTCTCTCCCGAATAAGTCCTTTGAATAATGAAGGCCTGTTGCTATCCCAATTTGTCAACTGCTGTGGTTGTAAACAGTTTTTTCCTTTAGCAAATAAATCATAAATATTATGCCTGTATCATTTTTACTACAGTCAGATAAAATGCAAAGAAAAACTGCTTTATTTTTCTTCGCTTTATTGTAGCCGGATTATAAATTTATTTTGCCAAATGATCTATAAAAAGGCAATTTTTGCGGACGACAGTGACGAAATGGGATCGACATGCGAAGTTTCAATGGAACAAAACGGAATTGAATGGAATGAAATATAAAAGACAGCGATGTGTGGTACCGGTGTTGACTATTCAGGAGTGCAGAGGCGTGCACAGAACAAAAATACAAAGTAAAAATGTTTTCCCTGAATTATTAATGCCAGTGCATTGAGATGTTGTGTATTATACAGGGTGTCCCATAACTAATGGTACACAGGAAAACTGCAGATTCCTTGGGTAAAAATACTGCGATTTGGCCATACTTAGTTTAGTTCAATAGATGGTAATAACCGATATACAGGGTGTCCAAGTAAAAATTTAATTTTCAATTTTCCTAAATAACTTATTTCTGAATCAATATTTTTGCACAAAATTTTGTGACTAGGGTTTTTTTGGGGAAAGGAATTTGAATTTGTTAATAATTTTGATGTAGACTATAGAGGGCGCTCTCTGCGGTACTCTGGGCACATAAAAAGAAATGTAACTTTTTTATGCCTTAGTATAATTATAGTTTTATTAAAAATATTAGTTTTTCCGTCATTTTTAAGCAATAAAGGTATACTTTGTAAATGTCGCTCCGACTAACCGTTTTCGAGATATTTCAATTACAATTTCTAATGCGCCCGTTTAAATTTTGATTTGTAAATGTGAAATTTGTCACACTAGGCTTTGGTAAAAACAAATACAATGAAAGCACTTTGAAACCTCATTTCTGTCAAAGTTTATTTTCATTTGTCAGCATTGTGGGTGTTTTTAAGGAGTTTCTGAAGATACTGTTATCAAAAATTAAACTAAAAATGCCGCGACAAAACTGTTTTCTAACGGAGAAATGCGAGACACGGTATATTTATACGCACCAGAAAATTTTAACAGGCGGTATTTGGAAATGTATCCAAATAGAAGGCAGCCAGATTTTAAAATTTTTAGAAGCCTATACGACAGCCTGGGAGAAACAGGATCCTTGCGTCCACAACGTAATAGTGGAGGATCCTGTTTCTCCCAATCTGTCGTATAGGCAGAAACCCCTTAAAAACACCCACAATACTGACAAATGAAAATAAACTTTGACCGAAATTAGGTTTCAAAGTGCTTTCATTGTATTTGTTTTTACCAAAGCCTACTGCGACAAATTTCACATTTACAAATCAAAATTTAAAGGGGCGCATTAGAAATTGTAATTGAAAATATCTCGAAAACGGTTAGTCGGAGCGACATTTACAAAGGATACCTTTATTGCTTAAAAATTACGGAAAAACTGATATTTTTAATAAATACATAAGTATACTAAGGCCTAAGAAAGTTACACTTATTTTTATGTACCCAGAATACCGCAGAGAGCGCCCCCTACAATCTACATCAAAATTATTAACAAATTGAGATTCCTTTCCTCAAAAAAACCCTAGTCACAAAATTGTGTGCAAAAATATTGATTCAGAAATAAGTTATTTAGGAAAATTGAAAATTAAATTTTTAATTGGACACCCTGTATCTCGGTTATTACCAGCTATTGAACTAAACTAAGTATGACCAAATCGCAGTATTTTTACCCAAGAAATCCGCAGTTTTTCTGTGTACCGTTAGTTATGGGACACCCTGTATTATTAGTATACGTGCAAAGTTGTTTTTACTAAATAAAAATAATAATAGAGAGTGATTATATTAAATAGGAAGAAGATAATTTTGAAAAATACTATCTAATACTTTACTATGGCAGAATATTGCTTCTCTATTCGCAACGAGAACAAAATGCCGACGTTTAAAAAATTGCATAGTTATTATTTTTTATTATCCCTTACATGTTGCTATTTTAGTTTAGATTTTACATTGACTAAATATTTAGTTTATAGTAGGCTACCGCCCGTAACGAGCCCCCACTGAAATAAAAAAAAATTCCAGTTGTCATTCCGGTTGTCGTGTAGCGATGGAAAGTGTTTGGTAATATATTCATATTAAATATCGGCAGAAGTAAAAAATTCTATAGCAAAAGAGGCACGTGTGTACCCTTCTAAATTTTGGATGAGTTATTGTAATAAATATTAAAATATTTTGTAGGGGAACACGGTACAAAATAGGGCAACAACGATTACAATGAAATTACTCCAATTTTCTACAAGTACAAGGTGTCCCATTTTCGACACTTTTATAGGGTATCTCCGTATTTGTTAGTGCTATCAAAAAAGGTGTTATGTGCTCTTTTTGGGACAAACTCAAAATGGTAAAATCAAATTTGAAAATTTTCGCTCGCTTAAGAGATACGGGGAAAAAATCAACAAATTTACAATTTCTAAGTTACCCTATATTTTCTTAGTTAAAAGAGATACAGAAAAATGTTTTATACGGAAGTTTCTTTATATTGATTGTTGAATAATCTGCCGATTTCAGAATAAGTATACGGGGTCAGGTAAAAAAGTTATCGGATCTAACCTAAGTTTTTAAATGGAACACCCTGTATATTTTATTACTTTGAAACGAAATAAAAGATTCAGATTAAGGTAAAAAATAACGGGAATCATCGCAAATGTTCGGAATATATCCTTAAATGGTTACCGTATTTCCCGATAGCGAACAAAATATCATTTTGCGCCATTTCTTCGTTTTTTCCACTTTCAATATAAACTGATATCATATCAAATTTTTCAAAATGTTGATAGGTCATTTTCGCAAATATGTAATATGTAAAAATAAAATTGACGTTAAATGTTAATAGTCAACATTGTTGTTTCTAGAATATTAGCTTTTGTTTCATGGTCTACGGTGGTTTAAAGTAATAAAGTTTAATAAATCGCCTGGTGTGCTACATATTTGAAAGGAGAATTTAAAATAGTATCTTTTTAGATTAAAATATACAGGGTGTTCCATTTAAAAAATTAGGTTAGATCCGATAACTTTTTTACCTGACCCCGTATACTTATTCTGAAAACTGCAGATTATTCAACAATTAATATAAAGAAACTTCTGTATAAAACATTTTTCTATATCTCTTTTAACTAAGAAAATATAGGGTAATTTTGAAATTGTCAATTTTTTTATTTTCTCCCGTATCTCTTAAGCGAGCGAAAATTTTCAAATTTTGATTTTAGCATTTTAAGTTTGTCCCAAAAAGAGCACATGACACCTACATTACTTTTTTGATAGCACTAACAGTTACGGAGATACCTTATAAAAGTGTCGAAAATGGAACACCCTGTACAGTTCCTAAAGAAATTTTTACAACAGAACAATGTATACTTACTCTTACAAAAATTACTTCGTTATAGAGACCAGTTTTAATGTCTGCGTACATACCTGAAACAGAAAATTTATATAATTATTTTTACTTCAATACAGGGTGATTGATGGTGGATGGCCTATTAGACGTTTATGAAGAACTAGTCAACGTATCACTTTGAATATTTGGTAGGTTATACAAGTGGGCTCTCTTTTACGAATATTTTCAGCCGTGCACTGCTGCCGCATTTACTAGAAAGTATTAGCCAATGTGATAATTTAAATGGAACACCCCGTGTATTATCTTTTTTAGAATTACTATTAATTTCTTAATAACTTTCCTTAACATGTTCCTATATCTGCTTTTGTAACTAAAGGCTATTTTTATATTTTCCTTATTCATCTTCATAATCGTTTGAAACAAAAATATTGAAGCGGAAAAATGGTAGTTCGTCAATTAAAAAGGTGCTTTAGATCTAAAAAAAAATACATACAAAAGTTAAAGCACGATTCTATTTTATTATAAAATTTTAGCTTTGACCCAGATATTTGGTTAGACTGGTCAAAGAATTTCCAATTTAGGCAAACTCTGTGGCTCTTGCACTTTTTTTAAATTCCGCAGCCTTTTGTTCTCGCTTGGTAGTCCGTCTGTCACATGGTAATATTTCGTAAAATAAATAGGTTCAAAAGATGGAATTTGCAAATTTATGAGTGATAGACGTGTTTTGGACTTCCATTGTCTTTATTTCGTTTAAATCACAACGTTTCAACTGGTAAGTATCTCCAGTCGTCTTCAGGTAAATACTGAGCAAGTTACTAAACTACGAGAGTATTTATACTAATAAGGGGGGTGAGAAAGTTAGTCGAGTATTACCGAGGTGGGTGCAGTCATGCGTCAATACTAGAGGACGTACCTAAACTAAGATTACATTTGCTTAACAGGGGTTTCCAAATGTTCCTTATATCTAAAGAGGGTTTGCTAAAACAACCAGGATTCTGAATGATAACAGCTGCTTCTTTGAATTTCCTCTTTCGCCAATGTTCTTCCTTAAGTATGATACTTGATTGACCCCATTGTAAGTGGTGGCCGTGGGTCCAAGCGTGATCTGCTGCTCGGGATCTGTTTGTTTCTCCCTTTCGTGTGTGGCTCTGATGTTCCTTGATCCTTGTTTCCAATGGCCGTAGGGTTTCACCAACATAGGATTGTCCGCACTCGCAGGGTATTCTATATACACAATTCTTCAGTCCAAAACAAGTCTATCACTCATGATACAGCATTGCAAATTTATGTTGCAGAAAATATTTTTTTTTGCTACCGCCTTTATCAGATCAAATGAGCGTACTGATGTTATTTTGCACTAGGCTGGACAGCAATATCATGACTTATGCCACTAAAATTCAGCGAACTCTAACCGATTTACTGGTCGTGAGATACGACATAATCCCCTCCTGAAACATATAGGGTCTATATATGGAAAAATATACTACGTAGTAAAATTTTGACCCGTATACTAATATTGATGGGGGCAACTCGCCTAAATTATTTTCAAATGGAACTCTATAAATTATTACATTTTTGGATTCTACCCAAAATTTTAGACAGATATCATATGTACTTAAGTCTATGATATCTTTAAGGGTTTATGTCTAAAATGACGTTTGCATGCTATAATAGTTATTTATGTATCAAGGGTACTAAGTAGATGATTATGCCCTGAGGGCGACAGTCTTACAAAGCCGAGGGCCTCTGGCCCAAGGGTTCGTAAGTCGCCTGAGGGTATACTTATATCTATTAGTACCCGTGGTGCATACAAACTTTTATGTCATACCAGTTCGTTTTAAATAATAAAAATTATTTAAAATTTAATTTGATATACCAATTTTTTATTTTTACCTGCGACATTACCTTGACATTATTATAGCCTGCGCTTTTTGTTGCTAGGGAGATAAGTATTAAAATGTTTAATGTGTCAAAGGCAAAAATCAAAAATGGAACAAGGTTTTGAAATTCCCGACGAAATTGAAGAAAAGGCTGAAAGGCAACGCAAAACCTACAGACAAGGTCGCTGTACTGTACAACCTGTGAAAAATCACATTTGGGAAAATTCCCTGTATTATTGCAAAATATCTGGGTTTGAACAACCCCGAAAACGATTGTTCACGTCGAATGTCGGCAACTCTTTTAGCAGAAGCTGGAACAAGTATAACTACGCTGAAGCGCCATGGTGGATGGAAGAGTACCACATGAAGGATATTTAGAGGATAGCATATCCTCAAAAAATGAGGTTCCAAGGATGTTGGCAGGCGTACCATCTGGATCTCGCATTTCCTTACAGAAACTAGAGACCCAGACAATGAATCATGAGTCAACCTTTACAGCAGGAAATTTAGCTAACAACGGAACCTTCCAGAATTGCCAATTCTATGTAAATACAACCAAATAATATATAAACGTAAATATATATTTTGTTAATAAAGAATAAGTTAATCGAAACCTGTTTTTTGCGTGTTAATGCCAGCGCGGGACATAATGTGGATGGTATCTAAGGTATAAAAACACAATAATGCACTGGTATGACATAAAAATAATTATTAATTTTTCCTCATTATTATTTAATTTTGGTTGGATTTCCTGTTGAAAGACCCTGCTTAATAGATTTTTTATAATATTTTGATGATGAACTATTAATACAGGGTATTCAAACAATAACATACAACTGAGAAAAATGCAATAAATCTGCATTTTCAAATTGATATCCTCAAATTTCAGCAATCGTATTTCTATTTAGCATTAACAATAAGGGTAAGTTTGTATAAGATTGTCTATTCCGAAAGTTTATAGTTTTCGAAATATAGCCAATTTAATATTTTTATATGGTGATTTTCCTGCTGATTTTAGGTCCAGTTACTACTAGTTGGTTATGACGACGTTGAAAAACAATCAAATGCTAACGAAATGCATGACTTACTGATGACTTACCACTTTGAAAATTATTAATAACCTACAAACGAAAACTATTTAAACTTGTCTATTATTTATGGGGAATGTGATAAAGTAACACCAAGAACATCTGGGAGGAAATATGTCTTGGCATAACCACGTTGTTGCAATCGCCAAGATAACATCTCAGAAACTTGGTGTACTCTTCCGAACCAAAAAGTTGTACTTTTGACTCTATACAAAACCCAGATTCGACCATCACTAGAGTACTGCTCTGCACCCAAACATACTCTTCGGCTACTGGATTCTATCGAAAGGAGGGCCATTCGTCTGATCGGCGACCATGAGCTGACATAGACCCTCGACAGCCTAGAACATCGAAGACAGGTTGGAAATTTGACTCTCTTTTACAGATATTTTAATGGAAAGTGCTCGGCTGACCTTGCCCTCTTAATTCCGCCCAGAGCGGCGAATATCAGAAATACACGACCAACCACTTGAACCACCTTGAACTTCATTAATTAAGAATTCTTTCATCTGGATGACTTCATCCTTATGGAACGACCTTCCCGAGGTCGTTTTTCCCAAAGAATATAACCTCCAATGTTTCAAAACCAACGTGAATCGCTTTTTGCGCACACGCACCACTCCCAGAGTGCCCTAAAGGATATTTCCTATAGTGCTTGTGTTTGATCATAAAAAAAAAATTTTACACAATTATTTCTTTAGTACCATCATTTTAAACTATTATTCTTTACATTAGACCCGAATTTCACCGTTCAAATTTAAGCAGGCTCTTTTATGTACTTTGTATCTCTAATGTATAACAAAAAGAAATATCCACACAATATACGTTCCCTGTTTCACAATATTCAAAGTAGACAGCACCTGATAAACTGCTTCATTCTAAAAAAATGATCGAGATAATATCGAAAGGCAGTCAAACGGGCCTTGTTCTTTAAAATACATTCATGAGAGCCTGTGGAGCGTTATCTCTGAGAAATACATCAATTCATTTTTGACACCTCCTTGTATTTTCTCCATTTTTTCTATTAGGTTATTCTCTTTCGCACTTACAGCAACATAACAAGCGTCCTTAATATTTTTGCCATTATTGAAATAATCAATCATCATTGTGTTGCTCGGATCCGGTATAGACAGGGTGTCCCATAACTTATGGACCATAGAGCAACTGGAGATACTAAACATCAAACTAGACCGATTAATAAGTCATATAAGTTTTTTCGAAATGTTTCTCGTTCTAAAATACAGGGTGTGGAAAGTGAAAGTGTAATAAATAAATAAGCCATAATTTGAAAGCGGTTCAATTTATCAGATTGAAGGTGCGGCGGTATGAAGTTTTATGAGTTAGAAATGAGAATGTGTTGAAAAGTTTCACATTAGAGGACGCTAGTGACATACACTGTGTTTAATAACTCTATTTTTCTTACCTGTTAATAAATATGTTTAACAGGATCCCAGAGTACCTGTAAACGAATTTTCTTACAAAGCGTGTATTCCTGTTTTATTAAAAAAATGTCAAAGGAAAAAACTTTGTAATAGAACTAGAACTCGCGGAAAATCTATATTTTTTTGTTACGGGAGATTTTTAGTTTCAATTTTTGTTACTGCTCCATATAGAAAAAAATGATTTGTTAACAAAATTTAGACTTTCGTTAAAAATTTTTTTTTTAAATGTACCGTATTTCTAAAAGTTCTCATACAGTATACCTGCCGGCATGGGAGTCGTTAGAATGTTTTGCAGGGGGTGGCAATGATAAAATGAGTAATTTTATAAACTTGAAAACCAGGACGCCAGTGGTAGCAACAAGGGGGATAGCTCGTAACAGGCGAAATTTTTTTATGGACTACGCCCCACGAGCTAACCCAAAATATACACCCAAAATCAATAATTTATAGTAAATACTAGAAAACCCGATGAGATAAGGTGTGAATTCAGATAACATGACAGAAATTTTGACGAATTCTCGTTATACTTAATTTAAAAAGCGCGACATTTTTACTTTACTTTACATTCCTGTGACTTAACAGACGAACAGAAGTAATTTTTTTTTTCGAGGAGTGTTTTCCACTTTCTGAAGATTTTTCAGAACTTTCAAAACAATCCCGGATTTACGACCTATATACAAAAAGAGCGGAAAACAAACCAAAAAATAACAAACCAAAAAATAACTCTATATTTATTAGTATGCTTATTTGTGTTTTAATGGTATTCTACCGTTCTAATGCCAAATATGCACTAATTTCATCATAAAAAGTTCATTGCTTGTTAATACTACAACGAGATCTCATGATGGTCATGGCCAGTAGTATTTCGTATTTCCCGCCTTCAAAGCTCAATAAATGGGATCAGGGCAGGCTTGAAAATGTATACCACACCACATGATTTATTTTTATAATTTAAAATAAATAGATAGGTATTTTTAGTTTTAGGTACCTATAATAAATGTAAATTAATGATAACAATTAATGATAATTGAAAATAATACAATTTAAAAGTATAACTATTAGGATAACAAGTACAATAAAAATTAATTAAACTCTAAGAAACTATTGATAATTTATTCAAAATTCAACTCTGTATCACTATCACTATCTTCATCTAAGCATAAACTTATAATTAAGGGTTGAACATTTGTAATCATACAATTGTAAGAATTTTCCACCTTAAGTACATGCTGTACACAGTTTTTCCAGCTGTCTGCAGACATTTTTCTTACTTCGTTTTTAATTAATTCTACTACAGATGCATTTAATGTAGGAGAAATATTATTTCTCCTAATATTGGATTTTAATTGGTGCCATATTAGCTCAATAGGATTGAATATACAATAGTACGGAGGAAGAGGCAAATCTGTATCGTGATGGTAATCTAAAAAATAATCTGCCTTGGAACAAACCCGTTGTCTGAACCAGCATGTAATATTGTGATTCTTTTGCCTTTATTTGATGGTGCTTTGGTTTGACATTTTTTGGAAGAATCATCCCAACCTTTTCTTGGAGTGTCATGGGTATCGAACCATGTTTCGTCAGGGTAAATAATTGGACGATTTTCTTCTCTAAATTGTTTAACAGCTGTTAAATATTTAAGTCTCCATTCCCGACACTTGAAGATGCCCCCCTATCAGCACAATTCCAAGGACGCCACATTCTACCACTAATAAGTCTAAACTAAAAATTACTCGCCGGAAAACCACTAAAGATTAAAATTATTAAAAATCACTTTGTATTTATATATGCATTAGGCATAGGTATAAATTGAATTTGTATACCTGGTCCGGCTCTGCTCGAAAAGGTTTTAAAATTTGGGATTTCCTTATTTATTTTATGGCCGAATGGATAATGAGGTTTTATTGCAGTCAAAAGATCAACGATATAATTCTGCAAAAACTATACCAAATTTGAGAAAAAATAGAAAAAACATACTATCTTTTCCGCTAACGAAATAAAATTGATTGCCGGTTTGAAGCACAAAAATATAATCCGACTTCTTCTCCTTCATTTTTTACTCATTATGAAATTATAGTAAATCAATAAATTTAAGTTACACTTTTCTTATGCCGTACTTATACAATATTTTAATAATTGTTCAAAGTTGATATTCATGTTCATACCCATAGAGGCCTGTTGTTAACATAACATTGTTATCTTGTCGATCTCTTCATGTAAAACACGATATAGAACGCGAAACGTCACGTAAACCCTCAAAAGGAATTATTAGGGCGAGAGGTTTGGTTCGGTAAGCCATGTTGGCTAGATAAGGTCCGTTATAAGTTATGTGGGCACCACCCTATCGCACTAATTTCTACCTAATAGCGGGACCGAATATTATTAATTGCCTAATTTGAATATATGCATATATGTATACTCTCGGATGTGGTTTATTTTGTTACATTTGGATAATAGACATACGCCAATATAAGCAGCAAATGGCCTCGACAATACTGCCGTGCAATACAAAAACCTAGTAAATCGACTTACTATGAAATAGAGTAGTAAGTTTTTAATATTTAATTAACTGTTTATTTGTTAATAAAAATCAATGATTTGCTGGAAAATGAAACTATGTAACAAGAGCTTACTGTGTATAAAATTTTGGAACAATAAACTAAATATTATAGAAGTTGTGCAATTTTTAAATGGAATGTCTTAAAATTTACTTTTACGACTTACTAGGTTCTTGTATTGCACGGCAGTAATTCTATAAAATTGGTGTGCTAATCTTCTGAAGAAGTTCATCACTCTGGCTGTACATAGTCAAATGTTTTAGTACGATCCGGTGTACAGGATGTCCTATTTTCGACAGTTTCCTGTGGGTATTTTTTAACGAAACTAAAGATGTGGCAACCGCGCTAGTTAGACGAGTCTATTTATTTTAAAGGGATTCGTCTTCAGTAAAGGATTAATAAATTTGATTAACCCCTTAGAAATTAGCGTTTTTATTATTTCTGAATTTCTATTGCGAAATAATTTGTATCCTATAGTGCTGTTGTTTTATGTGTACGGTAGGTTATTGTAAAGTAATTATGCGTTAGTATTTATTGCTTTTGTGTAATCTAATAATAAGTGCATATCTTCAAAAAAAATAATTGGAAACTCGTGGGTGTCTGTGTATTTCTTTAAGTGATTTAGTGGAAATGTTCCGAGAGATTGAAAATAAGAGGCACAATGGGGTTTAGTGGGTATAAGCTTATTATGCAGTTCCACATTATCATCAGGGTACGTGATGAGCATAAAGCTTTTCCCATAGAAAGAAAAACAAAAACCTGAAGATGTCTGTGTCCTGGATTACTTGCTAATGTACTGGCACCTGGATTCACTTCTATTTGGATAACTAGGTAAACTAAATATTATTTTTATAAGAATCTAAAGTTTTATATTTTTTACACAGTTGGCAACATTGGGCTTGAACATCTGTTGATTACACAGCTTGGCAATGTAATATGATCATATATTAATAAGTCGTATCCTCCTTGATGTAAGATAATTGGTAATGCCACTCCCAGGGGCCGTCAACGTATCATAAAATCATTCAATCATTACCTAACTTCACTTTTCTCGTTATTTACAGTCGACTAGTGGTAATATCAGTTATCCATCGTCAAGCACATAAATTGTTCGCCTAAAGCGACATATACACGGCAATAAAACTTTTCGGATATTGCGAAAATCGGTTTATTTGCTGGTGTTACGGTTATGGCAATTTTTATACCGTCGATCAAATTGACCGCGTTTCGGATCATACCGGGTGTTTAAAGGGATTTGCAATAAACGAATAGAAACGTATTGTTGATTTATGAAAAAAAAAATAATATTCTCTGATTTACGTGATGCCTAGCGTCAAATTATCTATATGATTAACGTGGACGACTGAACTACTTTCTTCAAGGTAGGTACACCAGTAAAATATTTTCGGATACTTTTTTCACGTTTTTTCTCAAACACCATGTTTTAAATTATTCATACTGCCCTTCATATTGCCGTCTGAAGATTTCCGGTAGAAGATTCAGTGTAACAAGTTGCATCTGATACTGGAGGGGTACAGGATAAATCATCTTCACTTTCGAGACTCTTCAATATTATCTTATGCGAAAGCACAAGTGGATGAAGGATTTATGTACCATCGTGTCGATAAAAAACTAGGACAGCAAAATCTCAAAACTTTGAACGGAAATACATATCTCATAGACTATAAAAGGTGCTCGACAGCTGTAAAGGTAAAAACACCTATCTTTTAGAAAGTAACCTAGGTTACATAATTTAAGGTTTGTATTTTGCGATACGAGGTGGCATCAAAATATGTTACTTGTTTTATAAAGTTGAGCGGTTGTTTATACGGAGGAACTTTATATATTACGGATTTTTTATTAGGAAAAAGTAAAATGCTTTATTTAAAGTAGGTATATTTAATGTTGCCAAAATATGAAAATAAAACTGAATAATAAAAGAAATTTAACAGAAAATAAAAAAATATTCAAACACAAAATTTGTTTAATATGTAGAACATTCCCGTTTATTACTTCTTGATAATTAGTATTCTTCTATTTTCATCTTTAGCAAACATTCTAGGGGAACCTGAAACTACTCCTAATAATAGTTCGATGCCTTGCTATTTTTTGTTTTGCCAACAACACGGTATTTCTGTTTACTCCCAGTTCGCCTGCAATATTCCTAATAAAAGCACCATCTCGCAACCGACTGTAGATAATAGCCTTTGGCTGGGGGGTTAATTATATCATATTTAAAAAGAATGTGCTTGACAAGTTGATGATAAAGTGACAATCTATGTTGAAATGTAAAATTTGTATATGACATTTTACTGGTACCAGACTCGATAGTAAATAATTCCTAATCATCTGGAGGACTTCATCCTTGTGGAACGACCTTCCCGAGGCCGTTTTTCCCAACGAATATAACCTCCGACGATTCAAAACCGACGTGAATCGCTTTTTGCGCACACGCACCACTCCCAGAGTGCCCCAAAGGATTTTTCCTATAGTGCTTGTGTTTGCTGTCTTAGTTTTTTATCGGCAAGATGGTACATAAAATTCGTTACAACTACTTTCAATATTGTTCTAATGTAAATAACAGATATACAAGTTGATGAAGGATAATATATACTGATGATCGTGCCAGACAAAAGAATTTTTAACTCAATTTTCTCTAAATCATTTTGATATTACATAGACCACTTACTACATCCACTTGTGTCTTCTATTATTTTACTTTAAAAAACTCACAATATTCAACACTCACAATATCAATAACGTCAGTGAAAAACGTATGTTGGCAAACCTATTTGTATCCATAGATATACCTCGGACAGATTCGATTACTTGTTTTTAAAAAGAAATTTGCATTAAATATTATAATACACAATATCGGTTTATGGTTTTAGTTTAATGAAATTGTAGAAAAAATTTTGTTGGTAACTTGTATGCGAAATTCTTTGGTAATAATTTTTAAATAGTATTTCGCATCGTATTGACAATAACAATAATAATGTGACATAAATTATTTTTAATTTGGAACGCAAAAATAATAATACTAAATAATAGGTCTACTATATCGTTGTATTCAGAATATAAAATAGAGTTCAGGAAGCATGAATTAAATTAATACTACCAGTTAAAATACAAAATTGATGATGGTTGCGAAAAAACGAAACGTCGAATTGAAAATTGAATTAAATTATCGTATAGAGAGGGCAAAGTGGCCACGTTCATATTCACCATCATGTGTATATGCCACATAACACACAACATAACATAGAATGCCAACACCTGGGGCCGCTGATTTTAATTAACAAACAAGACAACAATTATGACGAACTTTTAATTATTTTCGTTAATAGCACGTGTTTTCCCATGAGAATTTCTCAGAGAGTATTACCTTAAAATGAAGTCGTTCGTGCACATCCCCTGGGTCGTGCTCGCGGATATAAATGTCTACAATATTCTCGATATTATAATATAACTGCAATGCATGCATGAATGCTTCGGATACCGTTAATGTGTGTAATTGTATTGTTACACGTGGCAAAACTTAACATAAATTGAATTTATGGAAAATAGAATATTTAAAAAATACCGCTTAAGGATAGTACAATCAAAGAAATTATATTTACATTTTCCTTAGTAAAAAAGGTTGGAAAACCGAAACGGTTTGAATATAGTACAATCTGTGCAAAATTCTAGTAAGTTATTTGTTGTAGTTGGTTACTTCTAAGCTAGTTCCAACTTGAACAAGGAGAATAAACAAACATCAGACCATGATAGCCACGTGTGCGATGCATAAACTTATTGCTATTGGTCAATCGGCGATAAAACTGCCGGCGCGCGCTTCATTTCTTAACAGGTCGTAGTTCAATGTTGGCTATTATTTCAGGTAAATTAATGCCTCGTTCCTACTGTTATATTGTTCTTAATTCGACCCTGTATGCTGTTCACGTGCTCGTCGCGTGAATTTGTTCTTGTCTACTGAATTCGGGAAAATTAATAGACTACATATGCATTGGCATCGGCGGAAAGATCCCCCCAAGAGCACATAGTGATTCGCAACAAATACACCACCAAAATGAATCCCGATAATCGAGTGGAAAAAAAGTAGAGAAGTGGACGATGTGGGTGACGTAGGGAGACATATTATCTATAATTATTACAGATAGACTAAGATAACATTGCTGAACGAAATAGTTATTGATTGATATCTAATACAGATCTCGATCAATTTCTGGACTAGATCTTGCAGCAATAAACCTGGACATGACAACGCAGCAACGTCAACTGTTCCTAGAACAACACTATGACATACCTTTACTAAAAATTAAGAATCCTAATCGTCTTCGAGAAAACGTCATTTTAATTACATAGGGGACTCAGTGTAAATAAAATGACGTTCTCTCGAAAATGGAGAGTACTTAATTTTTAGTCAACAGTTGAAGATATGTAAAAACCATTGTCCAAAGTTCTTATCATACAGGGCGTTAAATAAAAGGGGCCATGAGTATCACAGCTAGTCCATCCCTGCAGCTGAGAGTAATTCACAACATTTTCTTGGAAACTAATTTGAAGGGTCTCACCTGGTATACATCATATTAAAAAAATTGAACTATACCTGGTGGTTCAATAATTATGTGTAAAACTTGGTTCCATTGGAGCTCTTTGGGAGCCCATATCTCCGAAGAGTAGGCCTAAACGAAAAAAGTTTATATGAACTTGTAGTGCTATTTTCACTAGTTGTATTCATATCCAGGACACACTCTGTATATTCAGATGCATAATGTAAGAAGCGTTCACTTGGCTAATTATCCACATCTCTAAAGATATTATTTATATTGCAGGCTCCTGCTGAAACCATGCATAGAATATTGCATGCGTCCGTGGAAAATGTTTGCCGACGCTTATGGCTCACCTGAAGACTAGCACAAAATGTATAATTGACTCCTCCATCTCAGCTACCTAAGCATTTATAATTTGAAATTTTAATCATCAAAATAGCTGGTGGATAATAATGGAATCCTCGTTTACGGAACAGTTAACTTAATACCTGGTAAATTCGACATTCTGGCTCCGCTTAGTGATTAAATTGACAGACCTGGATGGTTTAGTCTTACACTTTTGGCGTTAGTTTGTTCGTCCACGTTTCCGAGAGATTAAGCGGTGGTGGATTTAGTAAAAAAGTGTATTTTCTTTTGCGGGACAAACATCCAAATGTCAGGGATTTTAGATGGTTGACCGATATTTTATAATATTAAACAAAAATATATAGTAAGTCGGACGTACCGGACCAAACTCCAGGACTGTATTGTACATACTGGGTGACGTTTATGAAGAACTATAGTCAAATTTGACAGCTTATACAGGGTGTTTCTTAATATCATGCTAATATTTAAGGAGGTTATTCTTGGGTACATTTTCAGAAAAAAAAACGTCATATGAACATTAAGGTTAATGACTTAAAAACGTGACAACTAGACTGGGTAGACAACTGTCGCAACTGTTTATGTTTACAAAATAAAATCTGCTTCTTACCTACTAGATCCTTTTTAATCTTTGTTAATACCTCATTTCATAACAGAGTGCAAATGAATGAATTTATTTTTTTTATAACAGAACTGTACGTAAATCGACAAAGAATCAAGAGACAACCTTTGCTGAGCAAGGAATGAGAGTTTCTATTAAGGAAGAAGACCATTATTTTCTTCAAAAATACTGAGGGCAATTCCCGCACGAAAGCCACTGGTCGAAAAAAAAACATGTTATACATCATAAAATGCCTCTCTATGAATAAAAAGTGTGTACCAAATTTCATCAAGAAAATAATTTAAAAAACTCCACACGGGAGACATTTTTGAACATTTATTAAAAGAACGTTATGATTAACAAAAGATTATTGTATGAATCTTTATTTATAATTTTATAATACATACTATGAGTTTTTACATTATTTTCACTTATACAATACACTCTTAGAGTTTGGTCCGGTCACAGGAAACCTTTATACAACAAATTTATGATTACAATGCTTATATATAACTATTATAAATCTTCTCTTACTCAGTGGCGATTCTTCCACAGGAGCACATAAGCACGTGCACCCCCAAAACAGAACGAATAAAAAATATTAATTTATATTCATTGAATATTATTTATCGTATAAAGTCCGACCCTCCCTAATATTTTATCGTACCGTCAAACTAAAAAAGTCCGACCCTCCCTAATATTTTATCATCCCGTCAAACCAAACTGTATAGATCCGGCAACCGTGCGTCGGTCAAGGTAAATGACGATTATGACGAGACTTGCTCGCTCGTGCGATTAAGTAGTGCAGTTTCTCTGTAGTAACAGGTGGCGGGTGGGAGCGGGGATAGCGGGGCTATGGCGATTTATCATGGAAAAGGCGCACAGTTTTTGTGAGCGTGTATGTTTTAATATTTTAATATTATATATTTATTAAGTTAAAATGAATAGTTGACGATGGACTATTTAAGAAATAACTTTAGCTCTTTGAGTTTGGAGCAAAAAATGAAGTGAAGAATGCGGGAACACCTGAAATTAATTTAACGCAGACCACAAAGGGTAAATCTAGGGACTTTATTAGAAATCAAATATATGAAAAAAAATTTATAGAGGGTATTCCAAACGTAGTGAGGCTGTTATTGATCAATTGTCTATAATAAAGAACCGAAGAATGGACTTTACGTTTAAGCACTATTGTGTAGGGTCGACAAATGTTGTGTATTTCGATAAATGATACTCGATATGATTTTAAACCATTTTATTTAAGGATTTAAACTAAAAAAACACTAAATATGAAGAATGCTAACTTGTCAGTCTCGTGGCTCGATTCGTTCTCATCATAAAACAGTTAACTATTGTTCTCGTTTTGGTTGCTCCTAATGACGTAGCCGTAGATGCCGTAGTGGTATTAGACATCATTCGGTTTTCTTGATAACTCGTAGATGGCGGTAGTAGTATTGGACATCATTCGGTTTTCTTGATAGCCCGTAGATGGCTTTAGTAGTATTAGTAGTGGACTGTATAAATATTGTCACGAGGGTTGCATGCGACGACGTTAAGGTCCGACAGCTATACACACTAAGAAAACCTTTCTTATTTTCCAAAAGTTGTATTTCCATGTGTAAAATTAAAAATATATTAAAATCTATTTTCCATGTTAAATCGCCATAGCCCCGCTATCCCCCGCTGCGAACCGCCACCTGTTACTACAAAATAAAGTGGGTGTTCCGCAGGGAAGTGTGCTGGGTCCATTACTGTTTATTATTTATGTTAACGATATTCATATAGCTTTAAAAAACTCGTTTGTGAATTTATTTGCGGATGATACCCTTATTTGTGTATCAGGAAAAAACTTTAGGGATATAACTGATCTTTTGAATAGCGAACTTAAAATAATGTATCACTGGCTTTGCCAAAATAAATTAAAACTGAACACATCAAAGACAAAGTGTATGATAATAGGTTCAAAAGTAAATTGTAAGAAGTATGCCGAATTAGGATTAACCCTTAACATAAATGAGTCTGAAATTAGTTTAGTGTCGGAAATAAAATATTTGGGAGTCTTTTTGGATCCTCAGCTTGTTTTTACGAATCACGTTGATTACCTTTGTAAGAAATTAGGGAAAAAAATTGGGTTTTTCTGTCGCGTTTCGGATTGTTTGTCCCAGTGGGCCAAGACACTGGTTTATAATACAATCATCTTGCCTCACTTTAATTACTGTTGTTCTTTATTAATATCTTGTACTCAGGAAAATATACACAGGCTGCAGGTTCAACAAAATAAGGTTATGCGAATTATTCTTAAATGCAACAGGTATATCCCGGTAAGAACTATGTTACAGAGGTTGAATTGGCTGTCTGTGGAACAGAACATTAGAAAGGCGAACTTGGTTTTAATATATAAAATTGAACATGAGCAGCTACCAATATATTTTAATGCTTTTCTTAAAAAAAGATCAAATTTTCATAGTTATGACATTCGCTCTGGGCAACATTATAACATTGAGTCAGTTAAAACCACATCTCTACAAAAATCGCTATTTTTCGAGGGAGTTCGTCTTTTTAATGACCTCCCTGAGGGCATTAAGGAGGCAAATGGGTTAAATGTTTTTAAAAGAAGATTGTTTCTTTATTTGAAGGATATGTAGAGTAGAGTAGGATTTATCATTTTTGTAACTGACATATAAACACTGTTTTGTAACTTGTATTTTTTAGTAATAACTAGCCAAGTGCTAAATAAAGATTATTATTATTATTATTATTATTATTACTACAGAGAAACTGCACTACTTAATCGCACGTGCGAGCAAGTCTCGTCATAATCGTCATTTACCTCGACAGAGGCACGGTTGCCGGATCTATACAGTTTGGTTTGACGGGATGATAAAATATTAGGGAGGGTCGGACTTTTTTAGTTTGACGGTACGACAAAATATTAGGGAGGGTAGGACTTTATACGATAATAATATTCAATGAATATAAATTAATATTTTTTATTCGTTTTGGGGGTGCACGTGCGCATGTGCTCCTGTGGAAGAACCGCCACCATAGATGACAGACTGAAAGCTAGGCCCTGAGAGATTTATCTGAGAGATTTATTGGTTAGATTATACGTTATTTAAGTATAATAATTATTATAGAAATGAAAACAGTGATATATATTGATGTACCAGTTATCCCGTTGTTATTAATATAAGTGTTACTTTTGAAAGACTTGTCTTCCCTTCATTCCATACGCTACCCCTCAGCGTGTCATTTGGCGAAAGCGCCGATACTAAATAAGTACTGCTTGACAATATTGTCTTCGACAATAATTCTAATCCCCAGAAAGTATTCAAAATGGACCACCCTATCCTAAGTTCCTTTAAAATCATACCACAAAACATAACCTAAAACATTTGTATAAAGTGACATATGTTTTCGCCGGAAGCCACCCCGAAACAAAACCGAGATTAAAAACAATTACAGATTTCTTTGATATCTGTCACTACTACCCAATTGCTTCCTGCAGAGTTTTCAATTAACCCGTTTTAATTTAATACCGTAAAAGATAACCGAAAAGCTTCGTTTTTCTGTATTTACTTTTAAATGTACTGTCACGGAGTAATGGACAACTCCATTAAAACTTCGAGATAATAATTGAATTTTTGATTGTTCCAGTTCCACTGAAATAGAGAAAAAAAAAGGCTGGGGTTATTTTCTTCTAGTCATGATCCACTTTGTATCATATCATTTAATAATTTACGGCGCAATATTATAGTGACTCCTAAAACAAAAAAAATATATATCATGAGAAACCATTATATAACATATTTGCAAATAGATAGCTTTTATAAAACTGTTATAAAACTCTGTTTGCCAAACCAAAAACAAATAATTCAATTAAAAGCGGGTCAGATCTTTGACACAGGTATATTTTAGTTACGCACAATATTTGAAATTCACATATAAACGTTGTTTAATAAACAATTTTGCCAATGAATGCATACGAGACCGGGAAGGACCGTATAATAACGTAAAATACCTAAGCTCATACTCATAGCATGAGGTCCACGACTAGAATTCGGAATTTGCCAGGTATTTAGCTAACCTTTACAAGGGAGAGAGGTTTCCGATAATATAACCGCCGGCATTCAGTTTATTAAAGTGTTGTAATAATAATTCCTTTGAGAGGCAGCCGAGCTCCTTAAGCATCTTTGGTATTCGTTTGGGAGTGCAAAGGATCCGGTAGAGAAAGAAGATTATTAATTGAATTTACTAATATTTAAAAAAATAATAATAATCACACAAAAAAGGAATTAGTATATTGATGAACTAGCATTTGAAACATTCAGAAATAAGTTTTAATAAAGTAGTTTTACTGGCTTAGAATAATAAACAGGATCCTTGCTTAATGCTTAATAAATAAGGGGATAAATTTATTAGTTTCAGTAGAAAAATTATACATAAGCAGAAACTTATGATTTTGAAAAGTTCAGAAAATTAAGGTGAAAGAAAAAAGTGTAATAGTATAGTACGTACCGAGGTGGAAAGAGTTTCATTCCTGTCGAGAGAGTCGGTTAACTAAATCTCGAGGCAGTAATGAAATTTTTCACCAAGGTTTGTATACTATTTCATTTACAACCACATCTAACATCCACTTCTTATTTGAATTAAAACTATTAATAAAAGATAAATGTCATTTTGACTGTTCCATTGAAAAATTAGGCAGAAATTTCAAATAACCGCAGGTGGTAAAATAACGTAGGTAATAATACACATCAAGATGGCAAATATAATTTTTTAATATGGTTTCCATGTCACGAAACAATATATTACCTTAACAACAGAAAAATATTATCAGATGAGGAATTTGATTTTGCTGCTACTCCACCAGAAATTCGAGAAGCAGCAAAAATAGTGGAAGAAGATATTCTGCCAACTAAAAGCCGCACGAGATAAGACAAGACATATAACGGTTTCAAAGAATGGTGTACGGGAAACAAAGTTCAATATCCTGGTTCCCAGTCGGCGCTACTAGCTTATTTCAGTGAAAATGCCTAGACAAAGAAGATATCAACGATTTGGTCACAATATTCAATGCTGAGGACCACTCTATCAATTAGGGAAAAAGTAGACATATCTAAAAACGCAATGCTATTAGCAATTTTAAAAAAGTGTGTTCGTATATTAATTTGAGATATCGATTTTTTTTTTAAATTACAAACAAATAATTTACTTTCCACCCGGGTGGAAAGTAAAAGTAAAAATGGGTCAACTTTCCACCTTTCAAAAATAGATGAAATATCATTATTACATGCATGTTTGTAAATCAAATATATTTAATTCCTTTCGTAGCAGAAAAACAAGCAAAAATTTTATATATGAAAGTTTACATTAATAAATTAAAGAAATTACTGAAGAAACCTGGAAAAGGAATCTAAGAGGAAAACATCACAGTTTCCAATTTGATTTTTGGTAAATAATTTTCACGAAGGGAAATTAAAGCGACGAGCCACATCCATTTTGAGCATTTTTCCACTGGAGATTAGGGTATGTGGTTTCGACATGTACGGAGATTGAAATCTGGACTATTATTAAACTAGTAGAGTAGACTATGATTTTCTTTTCCTCTTCAAGATTTCACCCCACTAAAAGATGGACTACGCCACTGCTCATATTAATCGACGCCGATGGCGCAGAAACAGAACCAAACATTTATAACAACGGAAGCATTTTTTTAAAAAAAAACGCAGCAACACCAAAACCCACATGCGAAATTATTTTTCCGCGTTGTTGGATTCAAAGAATAGCAAGCTAAAGCAACGCGGCGAGAAAAGGTGAGAAGAAATATTCGCCTTTCACCACACAGCGCCTTATTAAATCTGCCGACACGACCCTATCATACTGATATCAGGAAACGTCTTTTTTGAACATGTTGCGGGGTGAATTAACGAGGTTTTTATTTCATGTTGTGGAAAAGTTGGATAAGTAGTAATGGTTTATAATGTCGATAATTTTGCTCATATATTTTACACAGAACAAATTACAATGACCCGTTTTAATGACTGAAAACGTCTACTTTGCAGGTTTCCACCTCTATCTGAACCAATCATAGGGCCCCTTTTATGCATGGCATGCGTTTCTTGTCGCCAGTCGCTCGGTGTAAAGAATCCTAGCGTTTTCTAAACACATTGTTTTAAATTTGCGCTTTTATGCAACGTTGAAGAACATCACGTGTTTCGAAAACGCCGCGTTTTTTTACGCCGAGAGACTAGAGACTGTTTTCAAGTAAACTTAATCATACTCATATTCAACATATTCACATGGAAACTATTAGCACGCCATGAAGATATTTTAACTCTTCTTCGTTTCTTCTTGCTGGCTTACTAAACCTGCAACGTTAACTATCAACTATACACAGAGGATTGATGAATCGGCACTTTATTTTATAATATACTATACATTAGGATATAAATGAAAGTTTTAATATTTTCGGACATAAAACGTAAATTTATTCACGTACTCTGGCCGTACGGCTGTATTTTACCGCACATACCCGAGGATTTAAGGCTTTAAGTCGAACTGACGTGCATGTGTAAGATATTCCCTCGGCCGCCGTAAATCAGAATTAACCCGCTATTGATTTCGGTTTCACGTCGCGGCCGTCCTGCTGCAGAAGATCGACAATAATGTGGAATAATAATCACTGCAACGATGATCAAACACCAACACTAGAGGAAAAATCCTTTGGAGCACTCTGGGAATGGTTCGTGTGCGAATAAAGCGATTCACGTTGGTTTTGAATTGTTGGAGGTTATATTCGTTGGGGAACAAGACGTCGGGAAGGTCGTTCCATAAGGATGAAGTCCTCCAGATGAAAGAATTCTTCAATAATGAAGTTCGATGAATACTAAGCTTAATCACATATGGATGGGCGGCAGTGGTTCGTCGTGTATTTCTGCTATTCGCCGCTCTGGGCAAAATTAAGAGGGCAAGGTCAGCGGAGCACTTTCCATGAAAATATCTGCAAAAGAGAGTCAAATCCCCAACCTGTCTTCGATGTTCTAGGCTGTCGAGGTTCTTCTTTAGCTCGTGGTCTCCAATCAGACGAATGGCCCTCCTTTCGATGGAATCCAGAAGCCGAAGAGTATGTTTGGGTGCAGAACTGCAGACATGAGAGCAGTACTCTAGTGATGGTCGAATCTGGGCTTTGTATAGTGCCAAAAGTTGTTGAGGTGTGTACAACTTTCTGGTTCGGAAGAGTGCATCAAGTTTCTGAGATGCTATCTTGGCGATTGCCACAACGTGGTTATGCCAAGACATATTTCCTCCCAGACTGATGCCCAGCAAATTAATAGATGAAGCTAGTGGGATTGCGTCTCCGTCCATGACTATATCCGGTTCTGTAAAGTTAACCTTTTTAGATTAAACAGCTGCCTGGGTTTTTTAGCATTAAATTCGACTTGGTTACTGTCACCCCAAGCCAAAATTTCTTCCAGGTCTTTGTTGAGGCGTGATACTTTATGCTGTGTGCGAAGATGTGCGTCGGCAGCCGATGTTTGTGTATTCAAAGAGAAAGATGAGATAAGTGTTCTATCATCAGCGTAAAGAGCAGTCCTTAAGAAAGCTAGACAACCATGCACAGAATCGACTGGGCATACCATAGGATCGCAGTTTACTTAGAAGTCCCTAATGCCAAACACGATCAAAGGCTTTAGAAATATCCAGTGCAATAGCCCGAGACTCCCCATTGTTCGACTGCGTTGCGTTGTTCCAAATATGGGTGACATAGGCTAGAAGATCTCCAGTTGATCTGGACTTCCGAAAACCATATTGATGATCGCTGATGATGTTGAAGCCTTCCAGGTACTTTAGAAGATGTTGGTTAATAGCTTTCTCCATTATACAGGGTGCTGATAAAGTCTGGAATAATCGATTTTTCTTGAAAACGCAAAACTTTTTCGAAAAACGCTCGTACCCGTCGATTTTATTTTATTCTTTGAAATTTTTTGGCGTTCTTCAATATTATACCGGATGCGCCAAAAACGCTAGGCAAGTGTCAACTTCACTTTTTCAAATAGAACACCCCTTTTTTTCTCCAATATTCAGATTCCTCTCTAAACTCTAGACAAGTTTCATATAACATATTGTATGGCTAAAGTCAACAGTAATTGAAATACAGGGCCCACAATAAAAATCAAGGTATAATTTTAAGGTCTAGGTATTTACCTTCTTACCGGTTTCTACATAATAACTTAGGTACGTAAATGTCAAAACATTTAATATTTACTCCAAAGTTGTCACTTTTACCCATAAAAATGTTTCTAACGGAAGCTGAGAGAATCGAAATATTAATAATAGTAGGATGTGGAGATCGAAAGAGAACACAAATAGAAGTTTGTGAGTATTTTAATGATAAATATCCAAATAGAGAACACATAAATCAGGCAACTGTTTCCAAAATTGTTAAGAAGTATAATGAAGTTGGTCACGTTAAGGATAAACCTAGAAGTGGACGACCTAAAATTTCCGACGATGTCAAACTTGATATTCTAGTTTCGTTGGAAGAGAGACCACATTCGAGCACAAGAAGCATTTCTCAAAATGTTCAAAATATCCACGATTCAACGGTGGCAAAGTTCCTGAAAAAGGAAAAATGGCATGCATATAAATGTCAAGGAGTACAGGAACTTTTGGAAGGCGACCCTGACAGAAGGAATGAGTTCTGCGAAATTCTCATGGATAATTACTTGATTAACGATGCATTATTTCCGAGTAACATAATTTTTTCCGATGAGGCTACTTTTTCTTGGATGGCATGGTAAATCGTCAAAATTGCCGGTATTGGTCCAGCGAAAATCCCTATTGGTTCCGAGAAATTCATACCCAGCGGCCGAGAAAAATTAATGTATGGGCAGGAATAATTCGGGATACTGTTATAGGACCCTATTTTTTTGAGGAAAATTTGACTGGCCAAAGATATTTGCAGTTTCTTGAGTTCCCGATCGGAACATTCCTGACTCACATGATACAACTATGTGGTTTCAGCAGGATGGTGCACCAGCCCACTATTCGGTCGAAGTCCGTAGATACCTGAATGAGTTATTTCATCATCATTGGATAGGTCGACGGGGTGAAATAGAGTGGCCTGCGAGGTCCCCCGACTTAACGCCATTGGACTTCTTTCTGTGGGGCTATATTAAGGAAAGGGTTTACAAAAATAAACCAGAAGATATTGATGTTCTCAAAACGCGTATAACAACAACCATAAGACAAATTACCCCAGAAATTGTACATAATGTACAGTTAGAATTTGTTGAGAGATTGGGATATTGTAGAGCCGTAAATGGACACCATTTTCAACACTTACTCAAATAATTTTTTAGATTGTTCACTGTATTACCAATTTCCTGTTAGAATTTTTTTTCTAGCCTAAGTATTTGTCATGGAAAACAAGCTTTAAAATTATACCTTGATTTTTATTGTGGGCCCTGTATTTCAATTCCTGTTGACTTTAGCCATACAATATGTTATATGAAACTTGTCTAGAGTTTAGAGAGGAATCTGAATATTGGAGAAAAAAAGGGGTGTTCTATTTGAAAAAGTGAAGTTGACACTTGCCTAGCGTTTTTGGCGCATCCGGTATAATATTGAAGAACGCCAAAAAATTTCAAAGAATAAAATAAAATCGACGGGTACCAGCGTTTTTCGAAAAAGTTTTGCGTTTTCAAGAAAAATCGATTATTCCAGACTTTATCAGCACCCTGTATATTAAATCCATTACATGATAAACACACAAACCTATGCCCTTGCCGCTATCATATTTTGTTATTACCGACATTGAAAAAGCAAGATACACAAGCATTTTAGATGCTGATTCTTCTTTTAAATCTAACAATAAATGTATAAGGTATTTATTTATACCTACCTTGCTAGTTAGTTTGCGGTACTGACCCTTTCACAGGCGAAATTCGCGCAACGTTTGACCACCTTAATTAATGTGCTGCGTTTCAGCAAATTTAACAAGCGATTAGTAAATCTTTCACTTGACAAACAAAACCCAAAAGCCAACCGACTAAACGAATTTTAAGTAGTAATTTGCAACAAAGCTGATTTTGTAAACAACGACGAGTTTTAAATAAAGCGCATTTTCCTGGCAGTTAAATCGGATTCGGAATCAAACGGTTTAACTGATTTTATCCGACGGCGACGGATGCAATTTCCGCGCTCATACCAGTAAGTACGATTTACATTCAAAACAAAAAGACATTCAATTATTTTTCTACCATTATTTACCTAAACAAACGTTATTGTGCAACTTTTGAGAAATAATATAATAATGTGTAGAATGTACAATGTACATGTTATGTTACAGTAAAAGTGAGATCAAATACCAATATGGAAAATTATTATTTCCAGAGCACCCGATGATCCTTATACAATAAGGGCGTATTTTTGACTACACAGTAGCACTTTAAAATACTATTTCAGATAGTACGGCGTTAAGTTAGTAAGTAAGTCCTCTCTGATGATGGGTATGTGCACCTACCCTGTAACTGACGAGAACAAATAAGTTCGAAACCGGTCTACAGGTGGTTGCATCCTATCAATGGAGAAGGCTTCCGTTTCTTAGTTGTACCATTCAATCTGAAATTGTATTTTAAAGTGCTACTGTGTCGACAAAAATACGCCCTTATTGTATAAGGATCATCGGGTGGTCTGATGGAAATAATAATTTTCCATATTGGTATTTGATATTAATACCACCTGACAAGCATAGACTTTTTATTTCTTGAATAGATTTTTTAAAATTTGATTTAATCAAATAACGTCTGTTCAGATTGTGTGGAACTACTAAGAGATGGCGCTGCGCGCTATATTTTGTCGACTACCGTCGATGGTACGGCGTTAAGTTAAAGTCCTCTCTGATGATGGGTATGTACACCTACCCTGTACTGACGAGAGAGAACAAATAAGTGCGAAACCGGTCTACAGGTGGTTCCATCCATGCTATCAATGGAGAGGGCTTCCTTTTCTTGGTTGTACCATTCAACAGCCCGGTGAAACCTCTTATTGCGGGGATCGAAGCATATAAGTAGGCCGTGCAAGTGACGTCACAGCCAGGCAGGTTACTCCATACGTTTATCCTTTTGTGTCTATCGTTCTGTGTCAATATCAGACTCGGGTTTGTTCGATTTGACCTAGGCCATATTTATCTCCCTTTAATGAATCGGAGAATTTTGATGCAGATAGAGACAGACATAGGATGCGAGCAGCACAAGTTCTTAAATTATTTTACAACCGAACATCCTTCGTCTGGAATGGAATAAAAATCAAGTAACATATGATTTATAATGTGATTGAAAATGGTGGAGGAAGCGTCATTAAATTCTAAAATAATTTTTAATTTTCTATTCTTTTCACGAAAGCGGACCTTTTCGTTTTGTTGCTGGTAAGTAATTTATGATTGAAATATTTTTTTATTAATTTTTATTCGTTATTGTTATTTTACATTATAAAATTGTCCCATTATGTCCCAAACTTCTCATGCAAACTAGCAACAAACACATTTTTAAAGAATTTTACTTAAATTTTACAATCTAAAAGTCAAAAGCTACAACATAATATTTACAGCTAAGTTATATTAACCCGTAGTCAGAATTTTGATAAGTCCGGTAATATATTATTATAACAATTCTTTCTTTTCATAGTTTAATTGAGAATCCCATAATGACTGAACATTAAAGAGGACTTCGATCACTAATGTTGCCAGGATTATCCTACGAAACAAACAAATTGGAAGCCCATAATCATAATGATGGTGCATATATTTACTTGGTTAGTAGCTGTACATATAGTATTGTATTTACCTTGATTTGTTTGAAGTTTAAGATGGTAAAATATTTTATGTAAATTTTGATTTATTTCCTATTTTTTAATAAAACTAATTACAACCTTCAATCTCTGAATTCTTTATTTCTACTTTCGTTGCTAGTTCAATAATAATATAAAAGTATGTAAGGACAATTTTAAAGCGATATTTACAGCTGAAAACCTATGTCAAAATCCTAATATTTGATTTTCTCTACTTAGTAAATCAAATAAAAGGGTTTTGATGTTTTCTTTGCTTAAATGTCACTTTAAAATATTGACAGTAATACAAATTTGGACAAAAGTGACATTTGAAAAGCACGTGCGCGCCAGGCATAATGGATGTCGCCGTATCATCGCCTGCTTCGAATATTTAACACGGCAGTTAGTCTTCTTCCTGGTTATAAGTATTCGTTGCCATTCAATCTGAATTAGTATTTTAAAGTGCTACTGTGTACACAAAAATACGCCCTTATTGTATAAGGATCATCGGGTGCTCTGGAAATAATAATTTTCCATATTGGTATTTGATATTAATACCACCTGACAAGCATAAACTTTCTATTTCTTGAATAGATTTTTGTAAAAGTGAGAAGTCAGTAAATGTAAACAATTACTGGTAAAGGTACACATTATCTCATTAGCGAACAACACCACACCAGCAAAAACTCAATAACTATATTTGAACCACACTAAATTCTAAAATTTCCTAGAGAATAGACGGAAACGTAAAATAATACCAGATTTCAATGTTTGTTTTGAATAATCTTATACGTGTATAAATCCCATAACTTTTTTAAATAATAGTGAGTTGTTTTCTTTTTGATTTTTCTTCAAGGTTTGTTTAGTCTTCATTTTGTACACCTATAAGATGACTGCATGAATCAGATTAAAAGTTAAATAATGCTACATTCACTGATCCAGTGAGTAATTGTTAGCATTGACTAGTAATTGTTAATATTCGCTAGATTTCCTACTTTACTGTCTCTCTATTTACTCATTTTTCACATGTATGAAAGCGAATGCTGCAATCATACGAGTGAAAAATGATTTATTAGACTACATACTTATTTTTATAAAAAAAATTTATTAAATTTTTTAGCAGTATCGTTAAAACCATATTTAAAACAAATAAACAACATGACCGGACAGAAAAAATAAAAGATTTTAATAAAGCAAAAAACTATAAACCGAATATGCAAGCGGACATGTTCACGGTTGGATTCAGTTTAATTTGAAATTTTGAAACTGGGCATTTAATAATAATTATTGTAATTTATGAATAGGTTTTGTGGGCAATATTTTTTTTTGTTTGAATTGTACAAGGTGAAATAGAGGTATAGGTTCGTGCGCAGAGCAAAATTACACTTTAATTGTTATTTTAAATATAATGCAATGTATATTTTGGCATTTTTTGATTCTATGTAATTTTTGTTAACAATTTCCTATACCCATCTCCAACCGTTTCTGACATAAAATTCATTAGGAATTTTTTATCAAAAAACATGCCCAAGGTCATTTGACGTTACTTTATAATTAATGCAGTTAAAGATTTAAAAATTGCAGAAAATTTAGGACAGGTAATGTGTGTTTTTATTTCATTAAAGTACTAGATATTTTTTATACAGGATATTTTAAAAATTATACTTTTCTGTTTTTATATAATATTAGGAACTATCGTGTAAAATTCGATACAACAATTAAAAGTAAAGATTGTTTCACGAAAAATGGATACGACTTAATGATTTCCTGGGTCGGTCCCATTGTGTCGACAAGAGCTTGGCAATAAACAAGTGAAGTATGAAGGGACGGACTAAGGAAAACAAGTAATGATATGATTATATTAATGTAATCAAATGAAATAACATTTTTTTTAAATATTACTAGTCATATTTATTTACATTTATAATGTCATTCTATAGATAGTTCTGTTTCGCTATCGCTATCCTCATCAAAATTAATTATAATTGGATTAATTATACGATCCAGACCAATATACGAATTTTCTACAGTTATTACGTGACGCACTGAATTTTTTCAACTACCTGGGGGAATATCATTAAAGCATTTTCGTATTAATTCTACAACACTAGAACTTAAAGTCGGAGAAATATTTTCAGACCTAACCAGTGATTTTAACTGGTGCCACATATGCTCTATGGGGTTAAAAATGCAATAATAGGGTGGGAGCCGTAGCACTGTATGTCCAATTTCTTCTGCCAATGTGTCACAAACATATACTTTTTTTATACAAAATGTCTTTAAAACTTCCAAAAGATCAGTTTTTTTTATAACTTTCTTCAAAATATATATCATTCGCCGCCATGTAGTTCTGAATCTCCAATTTTACATTATTTGAGCTTGAAGCTTTATGTAATTTGCGACTGTGATAGCTCGCATTGTCCATTACTATCACGCTATTCTGAGGAATGTTTGGTAAAAGGTAAAATTCTTGAACCATTCCTCAAAAACTAACAAATTTTACCACAAAAAGATATTTAAATGTAAATTAAGCAACCTAACCTACCTATGTGCCTATATTTAATTATAATTATTACAATCCGGTCCTTTCCACATAATAATAACAAAAAGGTCATAAATAATGGGATGGCCCCAGGTACTTTTACTGCAGTCATTAAGTTATATCCATTTTTCGTGAAACAATCTTTTTTTTTTTTACTTATATGTTTCTTCTAAGCAAGCTAAGATTTACTAAAATTGAATGTCGTTTAGAAGTTGGAGCGATTTAAATACTTACAGCTCCTTCCTCAATGTTATCAAGGTCAGTACGCCGATGAGCCTTATGCCAAAATGATACAGAATTGTCCAAACTTTTTAACGATGTTATCAAAGATATACCTTAATGCGCAAATATTCGGAGAAATTTAGAATTTTATTATTTACACATCAATTGTACCCCCTTGAGGCGAAATATGGAACTTAAATAGTATATTACGTACCGAGGTGGAAAGTGTTTCATTCCTGTCGAGAGAGGTGGTAGTTAACCGAGGCGCCAAGTGGCGAGGTTAACTAATTCTTGAGACAGTAATGAAACTTTTCACCGAGGTTTATATACTATTTTATTTACAATCACATCTAACATCCACTGTTAATTATTTTTAATTAAAATTACTAATAAAAAAATGTCATTTTGACTTTTCCATTGAAAAATTAGACAGAAATTTCAAATAACCGCAGGTGGTAAAATAACATAGGTAATAATATCCATCAAGATGGCAAATATCAATTTTTGACTATCGTTTCCATATCACTACACAATATATTATTTTAACAACAGAAAAATGCAGATCAGATGAAAGGCATATAACTGTTACAAAGAATGGTGTACTAGCTTATTTCAGTGAAAATGCCGAGACAAAGAAGATATCAACGATTTGGTCACAATATTCAATGCTGAGGACCACTCTATCAATTAGGGGAAAAGTAGACATATCTAAACACGCAAACACGCTATTAGCATTTTTAAAAAACTGTGTTCGTATATTATTTTGAGATATCGATTTTTTTAAAAATTACAAAAAAATAATTTATTATATTATATTTAATAAAAGTAAAAAAACGATGATTTTTTCTCTGAATTCCATGCACAGTACAGTTCGACAACCAAGTCTATAGCTACGCGGTATCGGTAAGGGGGAAGCAATATCTTTTACAACATGGCCAAGTCATGGGCGTGCTATTACTATCTTAATAATGTAATAATATATATTTTTTCATAGCATGAATATATTTGTATCACCAGTGCAATATATTAGGCCTTTTCATTAATATTCCCCGCTTATTTTGGCATTTTCGCCAATAAAATCCATTTGATTTCAACATGCACCTCAAAGTTTCAAGGGAAAATGGAAAGTTTATGTCACTTCTCAGCTGTTGTAGCAACATTTTTAAGGTTGGAAATACTTTTAGTTCCAAATAAAACTTTCGTATTGTTCTCCTAACAATGCCAAAGTCGAAGCCTTCGATTTTTTCGACAGCAGAGAGACGGTCCCTTTTTTGACAGGAGATTACAACAATTGATTCGGGTTATTTTCTTTCCTTTCAGTATCTTCTTTGTGAATATTTTTTACTGCACCCACGGTTACTCCCGTATACATTGCGACCCTTCCTAGCTTTCGCTTAAGTGGCAATTTAAATGTATTAATTTGTGATTCCTCTTCACACACCCTGTACACATTGGCAATCACTTCGCGGGTTTGACTATGAAGGGTTTTACCAGGGTATATTCATTCATTATCACAGTTTTAAAACAAACCCCATCACTACGCAACTGGATGAAGCATATTGGACATCGCCGAACAAGCACGCTGGCACTGTAGGCGTGTCACCAGGCGCGTGACGTCATCCTCTGTCTGGGATATAACCTATCAAATTAGCTCTAGCCACCAGTTACCCATGGTTACCGTTGATATTGTGCCATGTTGCCCTATTTTTAGATTAGAAGTACTTTAATGAAAAAATATTTTATTTTGCATTTAAATATTAAAATAAATAGTATGAAAAGAAAGTTTTAAGAACATTGAAACTATAAAAGAATATTAGTTTCTTATATACTTATGACAATTTACTTTAAATGGGTAAATTTAATTTTAGGGTTTACTTGGTGACATGTTATTAAATTAAAATTTAATATATGTGACAACATTGTTATCCCAAGAAATTTTTTTGCCCGCATTCCTTTTGTAGCTACAGTTAAAGTTGTCGACCTAGTTATACCGTGATAAGGCCGTTGGCCGGCCTTAATTAAACACCCTGTATAGCTCGCACTATATTCTACTACCGATATTGTTTAAATAATGTCTGCTTTCGATAATTTAGGCTTTGAGAATTTGACAATTCGATAACTTTTATTTTAAAAATTGAATATGTTTTCCAAAAATTTAGTTCTTGCGAAAATTTGTAATTCAAAATTTGATTCTAGAAAGTATATCACGGACCCATTTACAAACGGATAATAAAACAAAAGGCAAAGCCTGAATTTAATGCAAAACAAAACGAACGAAAATAAATTAAGCGTGAGGTTATCCTTTATTTTAGGTTTATACAAACACGTTTTATGTGTTGGTTTAAATCCTGCGTTAGTCGCATTATATTGTTCGAGGGTTTTTCAAAGCGCGAACTAATCTCTTTATGAACATTTACTAGATGATTATTTAAAATGTATTTATTTTTATTCATATTCCTTGTATTGGCACCCAAACAAGCATAGCGATCAACCAAGATTACAGTAACAAAAAAAGAAACTTTCCCAGCGATATCTTTCTTATTTATGGCTCATAATCAATAAATCGATCAGAAGGTTGTATGTAAATGATTTTTTCTACGATAGATATGAAAACAATATTTTCTTAACGAGTTAAGAAAAAGGTAATTTAGCGTTAAAAAAAGTACAGTCACGTGTCATTATATAACTTCTCTCTGAATGCTTGTAATATCGAGTTGCATAAAAACAGCATCCGCGTGGTTCGTTGCCTGGATGCCGCATTGCTATTGTTCCCAAATATTATTGGCATAATATTCCGATTCCCAAGATAGACTCTCATTTCAATGTGCTCCAGACGAAATAATTAATAATGTCAATGAAGCAACACAAAATTTATTTGAAAAATCGAAAAACGCTTACAAAAAGGAATATAATACGTGTAATAAATTGCATTGGACCAAGGGCAAGTGAAGAGTTTCAGCGAACGCGTATTGTTAATGTATTTTCAAGAAAGGTAAAACATTTTTAAATCTTCCACTTTATGGTCATGCTTCTAAGCTAAAGTGGACATTAATTCTGAATAATCAAGTCGATATAAGCAAATATCCTAAACTTATTGCATTCCTAAGTAACAGTGAGTTGGTTATGAACCAATTTATATTTTATAATTTCGAAAAAGGAACTAATACGATGGTAGGAAAACTATTGTATGAAACTTATGCATAAAGTTACTTTTTTCACATACGGACTTGTGGCACTCAAATGCTTTGTGTATATGTTACATAAATAACTATTATTTTATTCATATAGTCCTTGTATTAGCACGTCAACAAAGCAATCAACCAAGATTACAGTACACAAATGGCATTCCCAGCGATATTTTCATTATTTACGGGTTAATTAATAAACCAACTAGAAGGTTGTATCTAAATAATTTAAAAGATCTACCATTACGTACGGTAAATTAACGATCAATACTCTTGTCAAGTATTAGAAACAAGTTTATCTTTTTTATTCTTCTTGTTGTGGTCACGACGTTCACAAACCAGCCAAAACAATGCGAACTCGCAAAATGTGACATACAGGGTGTTCGATGATGCATCAGGATACTTGAAGGTAATTCTATATGTTCAAATAAAGGTAGTCATAATAACAAAAAGTCGATAACTCAATACTTTTCGTTTCGAGTTACCGTCCGAGGCCGCGTGTGAGAAATTTTTTTTAATAAAGAAGATTTTAATAAATTTTACAAAAACTTTTCATATCAATCGTTTACTAAGTACACATAGATTCAAAAGTTTTGCATCACTCTGATTCTCGAATAAGTAATTACGTCATGGTGAAAATAGACTAAATATTAGTTCATTGATAAATTTAAAATAAAAATCAATGAGTTTAAAAATTTTTTATTTTACCACAACATTTTAAACCTTCCAAAGAAAATACTTAACAAAAGTAAAATTTATTTATATTGTATAATTTGTGAAATTTAAAAAAATTTAGCTTCCAATAAAGTGAATTTCCTCCTCTGGCCTCAATGCAAGGTTGAAGACGTCGCCACATGCTGTGCGTAAGGTTAGCAATCCGTTCTTGTGGAATAGCCTGCCATTCCTCGGAAGCAACGACGATAAGCTCCTGGAGAGTTCTAGGGGGATTTATTCTAACGCGAACTGCCCTAGAGAGCATGTCCCAAGCCTGTACTATCGGGTTCATGTCAGGGGACAAAGCAGGCGACTCCAAGCGATTGATTCCCTCACTTTCTAGATATTCATCCAGAGCTCTAGCACAATGGGGACGGGCATGGTCGTCCATAAACACAAAATTGTTACCAACGTCTAACTCCACGTTCTAACATAAGGATGTATAATATCCCTAATCAAATATACTTATCGCCAGTTATTGTGCCTTGAACGTGGACTAACTCAGTACGCTCGTCAGACCGAATACCTGCAGAAAACATGGCGCTTCCTCCGGCGAATGGAGGCAAGGAGCGAGCATGGACAAGTTGAGCTTGTTGATTCTCTCCAAACACGAATCCCGCGACTATCCTTTACCAGACAAATCCTGGTCTCGTTGGAAAATAGAATAGAATTCCAAAATTTTTCGGGTAAGCGAACGTGCGTTTCAGCCCACTGCAGTCGACGAACTCGGTGGTCATATTGTAGTTGGGGTACTCTTACTGGTCGGCGATATCTTAAACCGGATTCAAGAATTCGTCTTCTTAGGGTAGAGACGGATATGCGAACTCCAATTGCATGCGTCTGTCACATCTCACTGAAGTTGTGGGACTGGCATAGTCCGAATTGTTAACGTAATATAGCGGTTCTTCTGTTCGTTAGTAACACGCCTCCCCAAAATCGTGGTCTGTCTCGCGCAGAATTGGTCTCTAGATAGCGATTCCATATGCGAGATACATCACTTTGAAAACCCCCTATTTATTATTTCAGCAACAAATCTTTGGAAATGACCTTCCTCAACTAAAGCTACTATTCTTGTACGATAAATTTCAGATATTACTCGGCGATTCATCTTTACACACTGAACAGAAAAATTTAACTGGCCAGCGCCAACAAAATACAACACTGAAAATATTATCTTCAACATATGTCTTGATAATATTTTTTTTTTGCTTTTTAGAAAAAAAATTAATTCTTGAAATTATGTTAAGATGCCAAAACTTTTGAATCTATGTGTATATTAAAGTGTGCTATAATTTAATGGCATTTCTTAATTAAAAGTTATTCCAATCACACATAGCGCCATAAATTATGGTTAGTTTTATTATTTTTATAGTAAATTTAACTAAGCTTTTCTTTCCGTGTAGAACGATTAGAATTCACATAATAACGCTGTAACGTCGACCGCAGTCCATTAGTCCCGGGCAAAAACTAAACTCTGGAAACTTTTTCCCGACTTTTTTCCACAGATTTTATGAAGGTGCGGACCAAAAGAAAAACTAAAAAGGGTAAAAAGCAAAACCCGTCGTGAATAGTGCCTTATTTAGTCTCTTGACACGTCTCCGCCGTATTGACTGCCTGGAAACGTTGTTTCTGAACAAGTTGGGGAGGATTAACAAGTTTTTTGTTCTGCGTTACCTACTTAAAAAGGGGACTTATATTAATGATTTGCTGACATAATGAATGGAGAAATGGAAAGTTTACCCTACTTGTGCAAAATAATTTTATACGAAAATGATTTACGGCTGACAGAATGCAAATTATATCTTTCTTCAATGACGGTTGATATATTTAGCCATCAAGAGAGCTTGTGGGTTCGAGGTACTTTACCTGAATGGAAAATAAAATATTTTTGAATACTAATAATTATTCTTACTTCACTATTACTTCATATAATAGTTATTTATGTACCAAGGGCGTTAAGTAGACGATGATGAACAGATTTCTTATCGAGGGTGATGCTTCCCTTACAGCCCTTAAGCTACACGGAAAGTGGAAGAGTACTAGGACAGCGGAAGGTTATATGGAGGAAAGCATCACGTCGAAAAACCGAATAGCAAAACTGATAGCTAGCTCTGTTACCGAAAAAGAAAATATGTTAATTAATGTTGAAATGGAGCAGGAATCCGCATGCACATCGAGAAACCCAGCAAAATCTCATAGTTGGTCTCAGGAAAATTAGAAGTATAAAAATAAATACAAATTTTGTTCAATATTTTCTTTAATACTAATTTTTTTTAGTATCAAACACAAGCACTATAGGAAAAATCCTTTAGGACACTCTGGGAGTGGTGTGTGCGCGCAAGAAGCGATTCACATTGGTTTTGAATCGTTGTATTCGTTGGGAAAAACGACCTCCAGATGAAATAATTCTTAAATAATAAAATTCGAGGAGTACTAAGCTTAACCACATATGGATGGGAGGCAGAGGTTCGTCGTGTATTTCTGCTATTCGCCGCTCTGGGCGGAATTAAGAGGGCAAGGTCAGCCGAACACTTTCCATGAAAATATCTGTAAAAGAGAGTCAAATCCCCAACCTGTCTTCGATGTTCTAGGCTGTCGAGGTTCCTCGTCAGCTCGTGGTCTCCGATCAGACGAATAGCCCTCCTTTCGATGGAATCCAGTAGCCGAAGAGTATGTTTGGGTGCAGAGCTCCAGACATGAGAGCAGTACTCTAGTGATGGTCGAATCTGGGCTTTGTATAGTGTCAACAGTTGTTGAGGTGTGTACAACTTTCTGGTTCGAAAGAGTACACCAAGTTTCTGAGAAGCTATCTTGGCGTTTGCCACAACGTGGTTATGCAAAGACATATTTCCTCCCAGATTGACGCCCAGCAAATTAATAGATGAAGCCAGTGGGATTGCGTGTCCGTCCATGACTATATCTGGTTCTGTAATGTTAACCTTTTTAGGGAAAATTGCTGCCTGGGTTTTTTTAGCGTTAAATTACCGGGCATTATGAAAATCACCAGGCATTATGAACTTTATCGCCCGCTAATATATATTTATGATGATGTTTATAGCAACCGTTCTAAGGTATTATAAGTAAATAATTGATGGATGAAAATTAAATTAAAGACCTGGATGAAATTTTGTGTTGAGGTCACAGTAACCACGTCGAATGTAATGCTAAGAAAGCATAGGCGGCAGATTTCTATAAAAAGGTTAACATTTCAGAACCGGATATTGTCATGGCAGGACACGCAATTCCACTGGTTTCGTCTATTAATTTGATGAGCGTCAATCTGGGAGGGAATATGTGTTGGCTTACCACTTTGTGGTAATTGCCAAGGCAGCTTCGCACCACTTTCAGAGTGAGTGCGAATTTTTTCTACAAACGTGCGTAAAGGTATAATTTCTAACGCATGCTGTCAGTGCCTAAGATGTTAGGAAAGAAATATAAGTAGCCTCAAATGTATGTCTTTGTTGTAAAAAACAGGAAAGCCATAGTAGTGAGAATTACCCGGTATTTAAGAAATTTATTTTTAACCACTATTTTTACTTGTGTCAGTTATTAATCACTTTCTAGCACAAAAAGGTAAATTTCCTATTCCTTACTTTCCGTTAAAGATAAATGAACGCCTCGCCTCTTAACCCTATTTATAATGCTAAAGATTTTTGCACCTGGATGAAGAGTAATAATTAGTGGCTCTTAGAAAAGGCATTTGTTATTCTATAATGCCGGCGCAAAAAATGCAATTTGGAGTAGAGCAGGTTGCTAGGTAATGGTTCATTGTTAATGAACTAACAGCTTTTATGTACTTTAGGGATTTAAAATACCCTTTAAATCCCTATTTTCAGGGAAAAAACTTGTACTTTAAATCCCTAGGGATTTAAAGTAAATTTCTTTGCAAAAAAATATAAATTTTGAAATTTATTTTCCATAATTTTATTTGAGATGCCTTTTCGATTTGTTCCATCGCGATAAACGTCTTTCAGTGGATGTAGCGTGTTTGACTAATATTTATCGAGTGACTTTTGTTTTACTTAGTTACTTGTCATAACTTGTCATTTGGTCGTTGATATGGTAACATCAGCCGCTTCGATGATGGCATTTAATTTTTTTTAACGTTTTACCTATCCTAAAGTACATAAAATAGTATATACACCTCAGGACCAACGTGTTTTTAAATCCCTTGACAAATTATAGCCCTCCCGTTGGTCGGGCTATAAACTTTTTGTCTCGTAAAATACCACTTTAGTCCCTAGGTGTATAATGTACTATTTAGTTAGAACGTGAATTCTTGAATCTTTGATGATTAAAATTGGCATAGTGTATATTACCCACATTCTGTTCTGCACCCACGATTTACTTAAGAATTCAAAAAGTTTTTACTTCCTTCAACCTACAGATTTTATTTCAACAGACGATTACGGTAATATTGATATCGAACTTTTTCTTATTCTACTATATCTTAAATCGTTTAAATATTTTTTTTTGGGTGTTTACAACAGATAACAGGAAAGTATTCTTCCCAATAATATATTTATCCATAATAAAGTACCCATAATACTAGCCGGGTCAATGGACCAGCCAAACATTGCTTTCGGGGGGGTTTTATTATAATTTCGGGGTGGGGAGGTTTATTAAATTTGTGGTTTATATAAATATATAGTTAAAAAAGTTACATTTACTTAAAAATGTGGGTATATGACAAAGAAAACAAGAATTGGGCGGAGGGGGAACAACACCCGGTGCATCCTGCCCAAAGATCTTACAAACTCCAGATAGAATTGTTTACATTTGAAGTCGACGTAAGGACTGTAAACGTGCACTCCCCACCTTGCTGTTATGCTTGCAGCATAGCCAGATTGTCCTATTTATCGCTAAGGTATCTGCAAAATCCCAATTAAAAATTTGTTAATTTGACAATTGCAACTGATTTAAGGTTAATCCGCAATTGCTTTTAAAATAAATGTATTTCCCAATAATTTTAATATAAATTGTGAATAGGCCTTGAGAGATTTAGAAAAAAAATATTATTATTATTATACATCGTCTTTATTATAAACAATGATGGTGCATTCATGTATAGTTTGTAAAAGAGTGGATCATTTAAGCAAGGATTTATCTTTTCTTCGGTAAGTATGGTTATGTTTTAATATGATTGTATTGATATGATTTCTGACTAACCATTGATGTTTAAAAGGTTATGGACCGGTCCGTGGTGTTAGTCCGGGCAAAAAGCAGTCGAGTTGGTTTATTTCTTAATATAAATCTTGCATTTACAAGATGGTTGAGTCTTGTGCGGCCATAAAATACTTCACTAGAAGATGCAATGGTGTTAAATTAAAATTTCACAGGTTAGTAAATATATTTAGAAATTTGATTTTGAGTTTGCATCACCCATTCCGTTTCTCCCTCCTTGCTAATTTGCCACACCCAATGCATGTGAGCAGGTAATAAACTAAAGATAGATGACCAGAGTGCAGTTGGATTATTTCACGATTTATTTGATACCTTTAAGTATAATAATATTATTTTAAAGAATCACAGTTTATAGTAAGATTATTAGAAATAAACTTATTTTAAGAGCAATTGCGGATTAACCTTAAACCAGTTGTAATTGTCAAATTTACAAATTTTTAATTGGGATTTTGCAAGATGTCTTAGTGATAAATATGACAATCTGGCTAGAAATATACACTTTTATATCTGGAGAGTATCATCCAGTAATGAATACACCAAAAATATTGATGCTAAGCATAAATAGTTAAATCCATCCTTGGATACACTGTATATAAAAACTGGATCAATATTTCTATCTTTTTTATAAATATCCAATATTCGAAACTACACTTTTTGAATAGAAAATATAGTTAAACGTAAAGAATCTCAAAGTAAATTATACGCCCTTGTTGGGCTTTTTGCCCAGACTAGCTCCGCTCCGAAACCATGAAGACCGCTCCATAACCTTTTAAACGTTATTGGATTTAACCTTGTAAGATCTTTGATTTAACCAGACTTCAACATTGTTGCCATTAGCGAGACCAACATGTTTTGTCACTCTTCCACCCATTACTGATTTTCAATAACATTTCAAACAATCACAAACTCACTTTCCAACAGATTTATGAATGGAGTGTTGGCCCTGTGATCCTGCCACTGACGAATCCTGTTCGCATTAGTGTTTATACAGGATGTTTCTTAATAACATGATAATTCTTAAGGAGGTTATTCTTGGGTCCCTTTTCAGAAAAAAACTTCATACGAACACATGTATTAAATGGCTTAACTTTTGAGATACAGGGTGTTAAAGATTTTCAAAAAAATCTCCTTTTTATTTATATCTGTGATACTGCTCTAGATATTCTTGTGAAATTTGATACACACTTTCTATTCATCAAGAGGCATTTTATGATGTTTAACATGTTTTGTTTATTCCGACCAGTGGCGTTCGTGTGGGAGTTGCTCTCGGTATTTTTGTAGAGAAGCAAATTTCTCTTGATTTTTTTTCGTTTAACGTACCATTTTCGACACTTTTATAGGGTATCTCCGTTATTGTTAGTGCTATCAAAAAAGTAATGTAGGTGTCATGTGCTCTTTTTGGAACAAACTTAAGATGGTAAAATCAAAATTTGAAAATTTTCGCTCGCTTAAGAGAGACGAGGGAATATCAAAAAATTGACAATTTCAAAATTACCCTATATTTTCTTAGGTAAAAGAGATACAGAAAAATGTTTTATACAGAAGTTTCTTTACAATGATTGTTGAATAATCTGCCGTTTTCAGAATAAGTATACGGGGTCAGGTAAAAAAGTTATCGGACCTAACCTCATTTTCTTAAATGTAACACCCTGTATATATTAATCTAAAAAGATACTATTTTGAATTCTCCTTAAGTATTAGCATGTTATTAAGAAACACCCTGTATAATACATGTCGGGTTCATTATTTACACGTGAGCAGATAAGAAGGATACATTTCCGTTTTTATTTATAATTAAAAAGTTATCCGCATTAATTATTGCTGCTTTTAATTATTCTTTGGCATGTCGGGACTCTTTAACGTCGTCTCGAGGGGCAAAATCCCTTTTCGTTAAGAAGCCTTTAATAATTTACAAAATAAACAGACATTTGCTCAACAACTGAGTACCTACTTTCAAGTTTCATTATGAAACTTCGCAGAAATAAACATGACGCGCAGGATTTAATCCAGCTATAGGTCAGAATTTACATTTTGTTTATTTGAATTAATCCGAAAATAAATAATAATTGTTATTTTTTTACAATAAGATATTCACTTTTTTTTAACCACAGCAAACAACAATATACGGGGTTTGTTCGGCTTATTGAGATACTAGGCGGGTCCAGATTAACCATAGGTCGGTATTGGGCGCTTGCCAGGGGCGAAAAGTCAAGCAGTCTCATTTAGAGCTTTCCCCTGTCTCGATCCAAAGGAAGTCTACAACTCGTCTATTAAAATTCCAAAAATTTACAGAATCTTATTTCTCATTCAATCTTTTTTGTAATTATTACGAAATTGTATTTTGACAAAAAGTGACTGATCGGCCACTTGCTACTTCCTCCTCGTAAATATTTTATCCTTATGCAAGTTTCGACTTTTAAGTTAGTTAAATATTTTGTCTGAAGTTATTAAGAAACTTTACGACTCAAGTTTCCAAGAAGAGAGTTATTTTGCGAGTGTCTGTTTATGTTGCTAATTATTTAGAACTTCTTCTTGACAAGAGGGGGATTTTACTGTTTGAAAACGTGGTGAACAGGAAAATTTAAATACGTAATGATTAAAGAAAAATAATAAATTGTGGCGATGGTAGTGCTGAAATTTCTAAATTACCCCCAAAACTGCATGATTTACTGTGCATGTCTCCTTTCAACCTTTGTTGCCGCAATAGCAGAATCGCCTACTGAAATAAAGCAAGTGGACACCGACTTCCGGTATAACCGGATAACCGCAGATTTCTCTAAAAAGGTTAACATTACAGAACCGGATATAGTCATGGACGGACACGCAATCCCACTGGCTTCATCTATTAATTTGCTGGGCGTCAATCTGAGAGGAAATATGTCTTGGTATAACCACGTTGTAGCAATCGCCAAGATAGCTTCTCAGAGACTTGGTGTACTCTTCCGAACCAGAAAGTTGTACATACCTCAACAACTCTTGACACTATACAAAGCCCAGATTCGACCATCACTAGAGTACTGCTCTCATGTCTGGAGCTCTGCACCCAAACATACTCTTCGGCTACTGGATTCCATCGAAAGGAGGGCCATTCGTCTGCTTGGAGACCACGAGCTGACGAAGAACCTCGACAGCCTAGAACATCGAAGACAGGTTGGGGATTTGACTCTCTTTTACAGATATTTTCATGGAAAGTGCTCGGCTGACCTTGCCCTATTAATTCCGCCCAGAGCGGCGAATAGCAGAAATACCCGACGAACCACTGCCGCCCATCCATATGTGGTTAAGCTTAGTACTCCTCAAACTTCATTATTTAAGAATTCTTTCATCTGGAGGACTTTATCCTTATGGAACGACCTTCCCGACGTCGTTTTTCCCAACGAATATAGCCTCCAACGATTCAAAACCAACGTGAATCGCTTTTTGCGCACACGCACCACTCCCAGAGTACCCTAAAGGAGTTTTCCTATAGTGCTTGTGTTTGATCATAAAAAAAAATAACCGGTTGAAACAACAAACCCAATTTTCACAATTTTCCAATGTATAGTTTTATGAATGGTACCTACCCAATAGATTTGTTTTTCTGCTGAAGGTAAAAGCATCCAAATACATTTTTGTGAATAATAAAAAATGTTTTATTAGAACATATTTTGAAATTCCTAAAATTTTTAAGAAGAATGAAGAGAAATTTTTTAAATTGACAAAGTTTTCTCTAAATTGACAAGCCCGCAAAGAACACTGCAATATTTAAATACCTACGTGACTTTGATGTGATTTCTACAACTTTCGGGAAAACAATTTTCGAACTCGCAACACGTTTCAGACAAGTCTGATTTCGAAATATTGGGAGATGTGTTTTCAATGTTTGCAAATAAGATAATAAAAGTTTGTGGCGTAGGATTTTCGGCCTTAGAATGAGCAATGGCATTTATAAATAGTAGGAACTGTGCACGCGTACGTACTGTTTGGCACATTAGTCTGAAACAGTGAAAAGAATGAGGGCAAAAATAAAAACCTAACAGCGAGATTGTCAGGTTATTTTATTAAATTTATAAAAAAAAATCTTAGTATATATTAGTAAAATATCGAATTTTAATTACCTTATAAATGAAGGTTATTATCACAATGTATATTTTATATTCATATTAATGTTTTTATTGCAAAATTATTATAGATAATGAATATTTGGTAGAATTAAATTCATTCTTCGAAACATTTTCTTAAATTGTAAATTTGACAAATATAAACAGTCCATAATTATTATTTGATTCATATTATACATATTATGTAACAGGAAACAAGAGAATAAGGAAACAAAAACAAGAAGCACCTAGTTGTCTACTTCTTCCGATTAGTATGAATCAGATTCTATGTACAATATTATCTGGAAGTTTATTAAATGCACCAGAGGCCCGAAAAATAGGGTTATACATACAGGGTGTCCCAGAATATGTGGGCAATCTACCGGGTTCAGATAGAACACTTAAAAATAACAGGAGAAGTTCATATAAATTTTTCTTCCTACGGAGATACGGGCCCATAACGGACGTCCCTGGAAATCGTTTTTTTAAATAATTTTTTAAGTACGAGGTGTAATTTAATAATTTTTTAGTATAATGTTTGAGTCTCCTTAAAATTCGCTCTTTTAAACATTTATTTAGTTTGACAGGGACGGACTAGACGTAACACAAAAATGCTTTTTTTACACCCTGTATAATGAAGGAACAACAATAATATTTATTTTGGATACTCTATACCTTAAGCTGAAAAAAAGGTACTCTTGATCAATGTCGATAAAATGAACTCTTTTCGAAGAAAAAATATTTTTGTTAATATGGTTTTTTGCATTGGTTGTTGTTTTATGTTCATAAAATTCCCTCATTGGTGCTATGGTATTTTTCACACGTAGGAAGAAAAATGTATATGAACTTCTCCTGTTATTTTTAAGTCTTCTATCTGAACTCGGGAGATTACCCACATATTCTGGGATACCCTGTATAGTCCTTTATTGCTCCTTATTTTGCTATGACATAATATGTTCATTTGAACTTATCCTTATGACCTAAGGGAAAACATTCTGAAATAGTAGCACGTCATTATTAAGAAACACCCTGTATACACTATATACTACTATTAGATCTTCATAAGGCTTTTACTACATAAATAACCATTAACATCGATATCATTGACTCACCCTATCCCTGCAATTCGTAATCTGTAATCTGTATGCAATAATCGGCGGTATATTCACACAAACATAGACAGCTATTTGTAGTGGTTGGGGGTTAACCGACATATCGGTTTCGTGTTGGTTATAAACCGGTCTAACATGATTCGATTTACGAAATCCTATTAACCGGAGAGATTTTGCAAGTTAAGCTGAAACAAAGTATTCGACGCGGTCCTACAAGTTTAATAGTGCTTACCTGGCACGAGCCTTGGTCCATTGCAAGTAGTCGCCCTGTAGCCATCGTTGCCATATTTCACGTGCAACGGATCCGCGCTGCTCGACACAACAGCGATTTCATCCAGTTCGTGGCAGCCGCCACCCCCCGCCACCCCAGCCGCCCCTCCGCAGCCAGTGCCGCCCGCTAGATGACCCGCCGAACCGTCCTGAAATAATTAATAAATAGTCATCATAACCTTATCTGTTCGTACCTTCACGTGATGGTAACTATCAGTGGCGGCTCGTGACCTATAATAGAGGGGGTTCACATGTATGGTGAAATTATTTTTAAAATTTTATTTTATTTTTTAAACAATTACTTTCTAGGCGTTTTAAATGTAGAAAGAAAAGAAGTAATAAGAAAATGCGTTAGGTAAAACATATTTTAATTTATTTTTTAATTTTACACAAGGAAATGCAAATTTTGGAAAATAAGAAAGGTTTTCTTAGGATCTTAATGTCGTCGCATGCAACCCTCGTAACAATATTTATACAGTCCACTACTAATACTACTAAAGCCATCTACGAGCTATCAAGAACATAGAATGATGTAAAATACTACTACCGCCATCTACGAGTTATCAAGAAAACCGAATGATGTCTAATACCACTACGCCATCTACGGCTACGTCATTAGGCGCAACCAAGACGAGGACAATAGTTAACTGTTTTATGACGAGAACGAATCGAGCCGCGAGACTGACAAGTTGGCATTCTTCATATTCTCAGTGTTTTTTAGTTTAAATCCTTAAATAAAATGGTATAAAATCATATCGAGTATCATTTATCGAAATACACAACATTTATCGACCCTACACAATAGTGCTTAAACGTAAAGTCCATTCTTCGGTTCTTATTTGTAGAAAATTGATCAATAACAGCCTCATTAAGTTTGGAATACCCTCTATAATTTTTTTTTCATATATTTCATTTTTAAACTTTCTAATAAAGTCCCTAGATTTACCCTTTGTAGTCCACGTTAAATTAATTTCGGGTTTAGGTGTTCCCGCATTTTTTGCTCCAAACTCAAAGCGATAAAGTTATTTCTTAAATAGTCCACCGTCAACCATTCACTTTAACTTAATAAATATATAATATTAAAATATTAAAACATACACGCTCGAATTTGTAACTAGATGCACGAACAGACAACAGCGCGCGTTGCACACAAAAACTGTGCGCCTTTTCCATGTTAAATTGCCATAGCCCCGCTGTCCCCTGCTGCCCACCGCCACCTATTACTACAGAGAAACTGCACTACTTAATCGCACGTGCGAGCAACTCTCGTCATAATCGTCATTTACCTCGACCGAGTCACGGTTGCCGGATCTATACAGTTTGGTTTAACGGGATGATAAAATATTAGGGAGGGTCGGACGATAAATAATATTCAATGAATATAAATTAATATTTTTTATTCGTTTTGTTTTGGGGGTGCACGTCATGTGCTCCTGTGGAAGAACCGCCACTGGTAAATATAACTCAATATCTGCTCTAAATAAGATTTAAGATAAATACAACTGACTAGTTGAGCACTATATTTTTCAATATAACTTATCATCTGAAATTTGTGCCTGACAACATTACATCCTGCTATAAAGATCGGTAAGAACATCAATCTTATCGTGAGGGGGGCATTTTTCAAGAATGGGTAGGTTAGATGTTCCCCTTAAATTCTTAAATTGTAAGGGGATCAAGTGGCATAATTTTTAACTCTTTTCAATTTTTCAACACACATTTTAAGGGTAACATCTACCCCTTCCAGGGGGTTAAACCACGAGTACTGTAAATATTCATTATAAGGGTCCCCCTTCACAATAAAATTGATGTGTCTCTCCGATTTGTAACATTATTTACGGAAAAGACAATAATGTCATGATTCAACTTCAAATTATAAAATAAACGTCTTGAAAATGGTAAAAATTCAAATCCGAACCTTTGTCATAGAATCAATGATATGTATTTGATTAAGCAAACAACAAAGATTTGATATATTTTATCAATTAGGAATAATTCCATATAAATATTTCATTAATAAATGGCACACAATAATATTATGTTTTAGATATTTATTGAATGATAACAGCACGTAAAAGAGAGAAGCATAAGTTTTAAATTAATTAAATAAGTTTGTCGCAATGTTTTACGCTGTGTTATTTATATTAATCGTCACCTTTTCTTTTTATTTGAGAACAAAATACACCTACTGGCTAAGAAAGAAACTACCTGGACCCCAACCTTGGCCATTTTTCGGAAATATTTTCCATAGTTTTACCAAAAAGAAAACTATTGGGCAAATATTTAGGGAGTTCTATAGGTAAGTTTTTTTAACTAAATATACAACGTGTCCAAGATAAGGAGGGCCAGTACAGGGATCTCGGAAACCGTAAGAGATACGAAGCTGGTTAAATAGAGGTAAAGTTGCGCATTTACATGCCTAATAATATGTCGTTTAGAAAGTTTTAAAATTCCTAGTAGTTCCGGAGATATCCGGAAAAAAACGAAATTCTGAAAAATCGTGTTATTTTTTTCCTGGGATTTTTTTAGATCAAATTCTAAAGTAAATTGCACTTTTACATTGCCACTTTTTCCGCTCTATCTAACAGCGTTAATTGTTTTGTATTCCGACGAGTCGTTTTCGAAGGGCCATTATCAACTTTCCTTTTTTAAATACGGTCCTGTTTTCCTGATATTGGAATTTGAGAGCTTTTTTCTCCCGAATGCAACGATGTATGACACATTGTGGTTTAATGACGTTTCGAGGTTTTTTTTAACAACATAAGCTCTAAATTTTTTACTTATGTTGGGCTAGTTCAATAAATAACAAATAATTTAATAATAAACCACAAATAAGTGAACAAAAATCATTCCAAAACAGTATTAAAACGAACAACGAAAAAAGTAAGGAACTACATAATCAGGTGTTCAAAATGATTTCCGTTATTCTCTAAGCACAAATAACATCTTCTAACTGCCACATAACAGTTTTTTTGAGATAAAATAAAACATGCGAAAAAATATCAAACTTTTCAGCATTTGTAAATTTATGTTCCATATTTTCTGGATAATAGAAAACCTCTTAAAACGCTCTCAAACGATCACAATGGGAATGTCAAGTGAAACAAATCACGCGTCACCATCTTAATTTTTTTGTTTCAAGCGCCTCCTTTTCTCTTAAATCCCGAATCAACAGAAGTTTGAAATAATGTTTCTGTATTTTGTTCACTTATTTGTGGTTTATTATTAAGTTATTTGTAATTTATGGAACTGTCCAACATAAATAAAAATTTAGAGCTTACTTATGAGATATTATTTATAAGATTAGGAGAAATACAGGACCGTATCCCAAAATTTTCTGAAGTTGTTCAAAAAACCCTCGAAACGTCGTTAAACCACAATGTGTCATACATTGTTGCATTCGGGAGAAAATAAGCTCTCAAATTCCAATATCAGGAAAACAGGACCGTATTTAAAAATGAAAGTTGATAATGGCCCTTCGAAGATGACAAAAGTGCAATTTACTTTAGAATTCGATCTAAAAAAAAAACCAGAAAAACAATAAAACGATTTTTCAGAATATCGTTTTTTTCCGGATATCTCCGGAACTACTCGGAATTTTAAAACTTTCTAAACGGTATATTATTAGGCAGGTAAATGCGCAACTTTACCTCTATTTAACCGACTTCGTATCTCCCACGGTTTCCGAGATCCCACCTTATCTTGGACACGTTGTATTGATCTATGTGACTAAGGGCCAATTTTATAAAGTGGGTTTAAATCGCACTGTTCGGTTTAAACCTCAGATTAGTGAAAACGGTGATTTTATAAACTAGAATTGACAGCGAGGCTCGACTTAAGAGCAACCATCCTGGTAATAAGTTAATCGGTAGAAAGAGTACCGCTTAAACTCAATAATACGATTTTAGACACAGTTCACACAGTATTATAATCCTAATATTTGATTTTGTTTTTTATTATTTCTTGCTACACCAATAATTTTAAGAGAAGTAATTAAATGGTTTGCCATTATTAACAGTCGAGCTGCGAAATGATTACTTGGTCAGCAAGATTTTACAATTGATCAGTAGAAGAAAACATGTCTAGAAGCAGTTTCCTTCAGATGTCCCAGGGCACTGTCAATTTATGTAACTTTCTTGTGTTTTCTTTTGTCGAATACAGAAGGAAATCGGCTTCAAAAGGTGTAGCGGGGGCGGGTTTTCACTTGTTTTCCCAGGGCACTGTCACGATTCAGAAATGAAATTTTTCTGTTCGCAAAAATAATAATATTTTGCTAACCAGTTAAATAATGACCCTTATTTTATAATGGATATTTTAGAAATTTTTAATGAGTTATAAACCGACGACGAAGATGATTTTGTAAATTTTATTGACCAGCGTAGGCGAGACAGAATATTTCGGATATACCCTTAACCGATTTTTAGAAACGTTCAGGATTTAAAAAAATTCTGTGGAGCAATTGTTAGGCCTCCTAAATCATGTTTTAGAGCGTCCAACAAACCGATGAGTATATACAATATATAATACATTTAGTTATAATCCTCATAGTAATAACCCTCTATTATAAAATAGTCATAATTTACCTCTAAGTTAATCCCCTGATTATTGTTCCGTTTAAGTATTAATTTAAATCAAAGACTTAAGATCACTTTATAAAATTGGGCCTAAGACACTTAAACGACCTTTAAACTGAGGTATTCTTGTTCTTGACTTCTTTTTAGCATAGAACTTAAATTATTTGCAGGAAATATGATGAATATCCGGTAGTTGGAGCCTACCGCTCCGATGAACCTGTTTTGATTGTTAGGGATCCAGAATTTATTGCTGGAATTTTAGTCAAATGTGCCAAATATTTTTACAACAATGATTTTTCCGTTGATAAGATACTCGATCCGCTACAAGGGGCCAGTCCGTTCGTTCAAAAGGATCAGGAAGCTAAAGAAACCAGACAAATGTTGTCACCTGGATTCACCAGTGGAAAGGTAAAGACAGATAAGTTTTAGGGTCTCTGTATTAAGAGCATCGACGTGTTTCTTACTTTTGCCGTCCTTAGTTAGCATTTAATTATTGTGGTATATTGGGATATATTAATTTATGGTTAAAAATAAATACATTTTATTTTTAATGCATAAAAACCTGGTTTAAGGAATGCATAGAAAAAAGCGGTAAAGATTGTTTCACGAAAAATGGATATAACTTAATGACTGCAGTAAAAGTACCTGTGGCCATCCCATTATTTATGACCGTTTGTTATTATTATGTGGAAAGGACCGGATTGTAATAATTATAATTAAATATAGGCACATCAGGTAGGTTAGGTTGCTTAATTTATATTTAAATATATTTTTGTGGTAAAATTTGTTAGTTTTCGAGGAATGGTTCAAGAATTGTATTTTACCAAACATTCCTCAGAATAGCGTGATAGTAATGGACAATGCGAGCTATCACAGTCGCCAATTACATAAAGCTCCAAGCTCAAATAATACAAAAGTGGAGATTCAGAACTACATGACGGCGAATGATATATATTTTGAAGAAAGTTATAAAAAAGTGATCTTTTAGAAGTTTTAAAGACATTTTGTATAAAAAAGTATATGTTTGTGACACATTGGCAGAAAAATTGGACATACAGTGCTACGGCTCCCACCCTATTATTGCATCTTTAACCCCATAGAGCATATGTGGCACCAGTTAAAATCACTGGTTAGGTCTGAAAATATTTCTCCGACTTTAAGTTCTAGTGTTGTAGAATTAATACGAAAATGCTTTAATGATATTATTGCCCAGGTAGTTGGAAAAATTCAGTCCGTCACGTAATAACTGTAGAAAATTCGTAGATTAGTCTGGATCGTATAATTAATCCAATTAGAATTAATTTTGATGAGGATAGCGATAGCGAAACCGAACTATCTATAGAATGACATTATAAATGCAAATAAATATTACTAGTAATATTTAAAAAAAATGTATTTCATTTGATTACATTAATATAAACATATCATTACTTGTTTTCCTTAGTCCGTCCCTTCATACTTCACTTGCTTATTGCCAAGCTCTTGTCGACACAATGGGGCCGACCCAGGAAATCATTAAGTCGTATCCATTTTTCGTGAAACAATCTTTACGCGATCCGCCATGTAACTGCTGCATATAGTAGTAAAGGCGTGTATTTTTTACTTCCATTTAAATAATAAATAGTTATTAAGTAAAATTAAAGAGTCTTATAACTTAATCACCAATTTCCCGAATATAGAAACTAATTACTCTACCTGAGGATACAACAATTATTTTAATTAATAAAATAATCTTAATTGTTTTTAACAAGAAAATTAAATTTACTGATTTGAAAGGTTTTTTTGTGAAAATAGTTTTTCCTTCCCCTAAATTATTTTGTAATTTATGTCAAAAAGCTGCTAGCTTCTCTTAAAGATATTATACAGGGTGTCCGAGAAAGTGTGGGAAATCTCCCGGATATGAAGTAAACAAGTGAAAAGAGTACTAGAAGTTCATATAACCTTTTTTCATATAGGCCTCCTCTTCGGATATGTGGGCTCCCAAAGAGCTCCAATGGAATCACGTTTTTTACACATAATTTTTGAACAATCAAGTATATTTCAATTATTTTTTAATATATACCAGGTAAGACCCTTCGAATTACTGTCCAAGAAAGTGTTGTGAATTACTCACAGCTGCAGGGACGGACTAGCTATTACCCTCATGGCCCCTTTTCTCTAACGCTCTGTATGATAAAAACTTTGGACAATGGTTTTTACATACCTTTAACTATTGACTAAAATTGGTTCAAATCGGACTGCAGATATTGCTGCAAGGAATATATTACATTTATTTTAGATAAAGAATTTGTTTACTCTTATCACTGAGAACGTTAACCATCAATTAACACGCTACCTAGATTCTCAACCCGATATAACCATTGGTCAAACGCTGGAAACTCAAAATCTATGCAGAAGATATACGCTGGACAACGTCGCTCTATGCGCTTTCGGCATCGATGGAAAATGTTTCGATAGTGAAGAATCTGATTTCATGAAATTAGCAAATGCTTTTATTGATCCTGGGACGTTCGCCTTGACGATGCTTCAGACGTTTCCAATTATTAGTAAATTGATATCGTTAAAGTAAGTTCTAATTAGAAAAGAAATAGCATCCAGCGGAGGAGACTGTGTGTGTATGCGGTCTTTGCGTTAAAGTATGCGGGTGTTATGGCCTACATGACAAAATAAACATAAGGTATGATATCTAGCCGCTCCAATTTCGTTTGCCGCGCGCAAGTCACTGTGCGAGTTATTTTTAAATTACTTATGGAGATGCACGTTGTTGTTTGCGTTTTCAATTCTCTTTTAAAGGTATTAAAAGGTTTCATGCATTTGATTGAAGGTGAAGTGAAGGAATTCCTAGTTAAATAAATAAAAGTATGACAAAACTTACATTGTGTAATACAGGGCCGTTTCTAAATAAGTTTTGAAGTGTTAGTCTTGAGCCAGTTTAAAGCATGCATGTTCATAAAACATATTCATTCTAATTGTTTTTTCATCTCTAGGAAAGAAGAAAAAAACAATATTTCCCTACCTAGTTCTAATTTCTTCTATTTCTACATAGTTTTCTGCGTTTTCTACAATAACTTAGAAAATTAAATTTAGTCATCAAATGCTATTTCCGAAATAATATTTTCTGGCCTAGGACCCAAATGGTCAAATTTCATTACACCCATAAACTCGCTTATGCTGGGACACACTGTATAGTAATATAACTTTCAGAGTTATCCCGAAAGAGACAGAAGATGGCTTAACTGAAATAATAACGGAAGTACTGAAATACAGGAAGAAGAAGAATGTTGTAACCAATGACTATCTGCAGTTTATATTAGAGCTCGAACAAAAGAAAGGTTTAGATTGCACTCAAGTAACGGCACATGCGGCTACTTTTTTTGAAGGTAAAAATTCATATTCATTTCTTAAATACAGGGTGTTATGGAAATGACGTATTATATTTAAACCGGCAATTCCTGAGATAAAGACAAATTGAAGAAAAATAGCCATAATTGGCGCTTTCAATTCATTCAGCGGTAAAAGTGACCTGACGTCAAACAAGAAAAACACCTGTGTGGCACTGCGATACATGTAAGCGATCAAGGAATTCTGGCCGGTGTTGTCATATGTACACCTTAAACTCTTTAGACAAAATAAAATAATTTAAACACTTTTCCATTCTGTAATACCTTTTTGTACAATTAATTGAAGAACATTTACGACGGACTATGTTTTAAACAACCCGAAAAAACATATGGAATAGTAATAGCCACGGACGTCACTAGGTCAAATGCCAATGACCTCTTGACGCCTTACATCGGCTGAGCGAAGTAGTTTCATATAGGGCCGAACGCGTGCGTCTGTTAGTTCAAGACCAACTAGCGGCCGGATACATTGTGTCTATTAGATTACCAACACACTCTCAGCTCTGTTTTTTCGGTTTACGCGTGTATCTTGCCCGTACATAAAAATTTTTGAATATTGTTTTTATTGACGCGTTTCTTCTGGACGTCAAATTTCTCGCGTGTAATAAAATCTAATAATCTGTAGTATAATCTGTATTATATCAAAAGCTAACTATCGGTTCTGTTTCTCTATTACTGTGTGTACATAAAGTGTTTCCAGGAGTGTTCCCATGAAAAAGAAAAAAAACTAATTGTGTTTGTGCCTGGATTTCCTCGCTTTTTAGGTGTAAAGATAAATACAAGTAGGTAGAAAAATAATTAATTTTTATAATTTTATATGGAATTTCAGTTTTACATTAAGTTTGTCAACATTGCCATTAGGTTTGTTCCAACACCCTATTTTTGTATCGGTCTAGAACCGTCACGAAACTGTTGGAATCGATTTTGTGCGCAGGTGTTAATTTTGCACTGTTTGTTGCCGATGCACAAGGGAGGCAAGGTTGGTACGTTTTTGTGACCATTCTGTGTAAAAATCTCAGCTGATCGCCTGTCTGATTCTAGGAAAGAAGTTTAGTAATTAGTTAATTATCATAACATTCCTAAATCACAACCCTACTTTTGTTGTTTTGATTTATTCGTCTAAGCTTGAGTATTATCTTTTTTCGTTCCGTTTTGTTGTATTTAATAATCATGAAAGAGAATAACGTTTAATGTTAAGAATATCTTGTAGGTTTGGGCACCGGATTATACAAATTTAATAAGAATAAATTAAATAATCAAAATATTAAGCAACAACTCCTACAAAACAAGGCTAAAAGAACTGCATGAATGCCAGGAATACAAAAACAACGGTTAAAATTCTTAGGGCGCAAGTCAGTACAAGCGGTTCCTGGTCTTGGCCATGTATCGTTTTTACCGTTCAGGAACTGGTTTGCGAACGATCACAATTTGGTTGGAACACCAAAGGAATCGCCAGCTACACCGTTTTGTGTCGGTTGGAACACCTTTCGACTACTACGCATGTGCGTGACCGTACATTGTACGATTTTTAGGGTGGTTGGAACGAACCTAATGGCTCTGGGTGAAATGTTGTACAGTAGCGCGGACTGACCTGTGAGTAAGAGTGTTTGTTACCCCACTTTTAAAACGGTCGATTAAAAAAAGAATAAAATATGTAGCGCTTCTCTAGGACACCCAAGGAGTCACCCATTTAAATATAATACGTCATTTCCATAACACCCTGTATAAAGGGTCGACAAGCATAAATAATAATATACAAAAGTATATTCAAAAGGAACGTGTAATAATAATAGGTTCGTTTGCTGCGCATGCGCATGCGCAGTTCGTAGAGCAAAGTGTATCGATTGTCAACTGATTTGCAACCGACAGAATAATCCGCGTATTGGTACGGTATTGTGGGTGTGGATTCTGAGCACTCGCTCGATCGGCTTTTGACTTCGTTTTATTTTCTTTAGTTCTGGCATGTTTTGGTTAAACTTACTTTGCTCTTTAAATCCCCATTCCAAAATGAATGGTTAGCTCTAATCAAAACATAAATGAGCACGAATAAGAATATTTGTAGATAAAGTCAAGGAATCAATTCTCAGATTCGGCGGTTAAAGGTTTGCCATTTCTACCCGTACACAGAGACAAAAAGCAGCAATCAGTTGGAAATTTCGTTCTGTGAACGAATTTATTATTATTTGCTTGATTTTTATTGTTTAAATTATATTTATATTATTCTAGATGGATATGAAACGTCAGCTCTTGTTATGAGTTACGTGCTTTTTAATCTGGCTCGCAATCAAAAGGCTCAGCAAAAAATTAGAGAAGAAATTAAAATATTTGAAGAAAGAAGCGAATCTAGGAAAGTTTGTTACGAAGATCTTCCAGAAATGTTATATTTAAATGCTTGTATTTTTGGTAAGGAAAGTGATTCGTCTTGTATAGAATATGGTCGTTTTTAAAATATATTTACTTTTGCATTTGATTAGATTCCCTTTAGATGGCGGAAGCGTTATTTCAGTATCCATTATTATTTATAAATTGTGTTAATCGCCTCAGAGTTAGGCCTAGTAATGTTTTCACTATTTTTGCTGATCAATATCTCGGTGCTTTTTAATTTGATGAAAAAAAAAATTGAAGGTTATAATCGTTGGGAAAAACGACCTCTGAAAGTTTGATCCATAAGGATGAAGTCCTCCAGATGAAAGAATTCCTAAATAATGAAGTTCGAGTAGTACTAAGCTTAACCACATATGGATGGGGGGCAGTTGTTCGTGGTGTATTTCTGCTATTCGCCACTCTGGGCGGAATTAAGAGGACAAGGTCAGCCGAGCACTTTCCATGAAAATATCTGCAAAAGAGACTCAAATCCCCAACGTGCATTCGATGTTCTAGGCTGTCGAGGTTCTTCGTCAGCTCGTGGTCTCTGATCAGATGAATGGCCCTCCTTTCGATGGAATCCAATAGCCGAAGAGTATGTTTGGGTGCAGAGCTCCAGACTTGAGAGCAGTACTCTAGTGATGGTCGAATCTGGGCTTTGTATAGTGTCAAAAGTTGTTGAGGTGTGTACAACTTTCTGGTTCGGAAGAGTACACCAAGTTTCTGAGAAGCTATCTTGGCAATTGTAAAAACGTGGTTATGCCAAGACATATTTCCTCCCAGATTAACGCCCAGTAAATTCATAGATGAAGCCAGTGGGATTGCGAGTCCTGCCATGACTATATCCGATTCTGTAATGTTAACCTTTTTAGAGAAAACTACTCCCTGGTTTGTTTCTCGGAACGATGTATTTTCAAAATTAAGATTAGTTTAAATTTGTTTTTCAGGTATTGATATAATTGAAAAATCAGAAGTAGAAACGTGTTTACAACCAGATTAAAATTTTCAAATAATTCGACATCGTATTGGTGGTCTTAGGAAAAATTGTGTACATTACTTTTGTGAACGCGAATCTACTTCAGCACTTTCGTTAAACTTCACGTAATTGGGCTTTTAGGACAAAGTGCCGAAATATTGATCAAAAAACAATCACTAGCCCTGGCTCTCGAGTCATGGTCCAGTTGTTGACCCATAGAATGCAAATTTAGAATTTATTTTATTTTTCGATTTAATAGAGTCGATGAGACTGTGTCCAGTTCTAGAGCATTACACAAGAGTGTGCAGTCAACCCTACATCTACACAACAGCAAGTGACGCACCGACACACCTAACCAAAATGACTGTTAATATAGACGCTGGAACGGTGTGTATCATCCCGTTTGGAGGTCTTTGTCACGATAAAAGATATTTTCCAGAGCCTGAGAAATTTATTCCCGCAAGATTTTTGGATAAGGAACAAAATAATTTTAAAGGGTTGTTTTATCCGTTCGGTGGGGGCCACCGAGTTTGTTTAGGTAATGTATAGACATTAGAGATGATAGGGTACTTCTTATCACGTTCTTAACAAGCATTTCGATTGATAAGTAACGGGTTTAGATAACAAAAATTCATTTTATACAGGGTGTTCTTCAATGGAAATCTAATATTTAAGAATCTAATCCCAAGTTTGTTTCATAAAATTTGTTGAAACCTTACAATTTGAATTTAATCAATAACAATGGACTGCTAACCAGAAGAAGATACACAAAATAATTTCGGAGATATTACGAAAAAATGTACACCTTGTAGCAAAATCTTTAAGCTGTTACGGCCATATTATTAGGTTCATATTATGATGGCATACCTCTTCATAAAATCACCCAACAAAAATTTTGAAATTTGTCTTATGAACTAACATTCTATTTTTAGGACAACGATTTGGCATTATGCAAGTCAGGACCGGCATTATAGAAGTTATTAAAAGTTTTGAAGTAAGTTTCAGTGAAAGGACGAAACTGCCATTTGAGTTTTTACCGTGGACTGTCTTGAATAAGGTTAAACATGGAGTATGGTTAAATTATAAAAAAATCAAGTAATCTATCCTAAGAGTTTGAAACTATCCCTAACTTTATTGAAAATGATTTGATGATATCGTTTTTTTTTCTTTGCTCGTCTGGCAGGGCTTCTCTTAGCTTATTTGCTGTATAACTTGGTTGTTGATGTTTTCTAAACGTCGTTACCCAACTTCTATATAGAAAATCTGGGGTTTTACAATTCTATTTAAAAGAGGCAATATTCAGTTTATCTGTTAAACTCGTAAAGCCAGGTTTATTAGTTTCACAGTTAAACCCGAAGTTCCCAATTAAAGAATAAAACCAATTATACTTATTTTTTGAAGTAGAGAATACCGAGGAGGGTTGTGACAATTTTTACTTAAAAGAACATATCTTAATAAAGAAACATACCACAATTATGAATTTATGCCGCAATGTAGCTCAATCCTTGCTCTTTTAAAAACAGTCATTAAAGTCAATAAAAGTTATAAGGTTTCTGAGAAAATCCACGAAAACTGAAACTACTCCCTTTGTCACAACTCTGCTAACACCGAGGTCAATTGTGACAGGTACCAAGGTAAGTTGTGACAGCTGCGTATCTAGATAAAATTACTTTTATATGAATTATAAACAAAACACACGTTTTCTTGCATAAAATTACTTTAATTATCATTTGACATAATTGTGGGAACTACAAAAACATGAAACATTAGCGTAACAGTATTATATCTTTTATAAGTACTTATGGCATCATTATGTCAAACTTAGGTTGTAAGAATTGACCAAAGCAAACGAACAAAGACTTAAATAAACAGAAAAAAACATTGCAAAAAGCTTGTAAAATAAACCGGAAAATAACCTTTAATAGGAGAGTTGTGTCACAACTCTCCTAGGTGCCCAAAATCGCGATCTGGTCAGAATAATAATTCGTAATTTCGAAACAAGATGCAAACACAGCAAGACAATGCCACGCTTTGAAACTCCAAATCCACACAATATAAGAAAAAATAGCATAACCACGTGAATGTAATATATCATGATATAAATACAATCAAAAATTTTATAAAAAATTTACTTTTCGGTTGTTTTTTCATGCAGATGTGGTAATCACGCAACCGCTTGTCGTGGGCCATTGGCGCGTACTGCGTCAAGTAGCGCGTATATAAACTAACAATCGTGCACTATTGCCAGCTCGCTAACGACCATAGATTCCGAGAAAGCGTCTTTGTCACAACTCTACTCCGTCACAATTCTCCTTGGTCTCCCCTAGTCCAGTGAAGTGAATTTATGGAGGGAACAGGAAATCATAGTCTGCTTCACTAGTTTAATAAAAAATATAGTTCAGTTTTTTATTTCCATACAACATGTTTTGACGGCACATATCCTCATCTTCAGTGGGCAGAAACTTTTGAAATTATCAAGGATGAACTTTTGTAACAAAAAAAGCAGATTTTTTTTTATGAAATAAAGAGAAAAACAGCCTAATTTTTAATTTGATGAGTTTGAGAAAAAAGTTACTTGGCTATAAACCTGTGTATACAGGGTGTTATGGAAATGACGTATTATATTTAAATCGGCAATTCCTGAGACGAAAACAAATTGAAGAAAAATATCCAAAAATGGCGCTTTAATTTAATATGCCCTGTACATGACCTTATGTCAAACAAAAAATTACCACGTGGTGCCCTTGTCAAGGAGGTAAACAAAGCAACATATGTCAACAGTGTTGTCATATCTTCAGGGTAAACTCTTTAGAAAGTCAATAACCGTTTGACAGATTGCAAGTTGTTTATTTTTCAGGGTACATTATTATAAACTTTTACGTTCAGTTCAGTTCGCTGGGAAACAATCTCCGATTTTTAAACTTGAACTGAGTCGAACGAACCGCCGCGGAATTTTTAAATGAACAGGTATGTTCTCATTTGTTTAATTCGAACGACACCCGTCAGATCTGGACAACTTAAAAGTTTATAAATGCCACTTACCCTTTAGAAAAAAAAATGCAATTTTATTTACCTTTTCGGATTTATTTAATACCAACTTAATTTATAAAAAACACCAACTGCCGTCGCGAAAAGAACATATGACTTAATAATTTAAACTCGGGTTTAAGTATTAACATACAATTTAACACACCAATCTGCTTGAAACAGCAGTATGAAACCCCGGCCGGCTAATTTTGGAGAAACAGCTGATCTTGCAGAAACGGTTGCATATTATTTTTTACTCGACTGGGGTTGATACTTAAAAATACAGCGTTGCCACTTTCGATGTTTTATAAGGTTATATTCATAAAATGAAGAATTTCCTTCTGTAATACTTTTCTTTATAATGATAGTCTCGGAAATGGCAACCGCGCAGGTTGGACGAGACTATTTATTTTAAAGGGATGGAAGGGTCTATCAATATAATAATTTCATCATTCTTCTTCAGTAAAGGATTAATAAATTTGATTAGCTCATTAGAAATTAGCGTTTTTATTATTTCTGAATTTCTATTGCGAAATAATTTATATCATATAGTGCTGTTGTTTTATGTGTACGGTAGGTTATTGTAAAGTGTAATTATGCGTTAGTATTTATTGCTTTTGTGTAATCAAATAAGTGCATATCTTCAAAAAATAATAATTGGAAACTCGTGGGTGTCTGTGTGTTTCTTTAAGTGATTTAGTGCAAATGTTCCGAGAGATTGGAAATAAGGGGCCGAATGGGGTTTAGTGGGTAGTTTAGCTTATTATGCAGTTCCACATTATCATCAGGGTACGTGATGAGCATAAAGCTTTTCCCATAGAAAAAGAAACAAAAACCTGAAGATGTCTCTATGCCCTGGATTACTTGCTAGTGTACTGGCACCTGGATTCACTCTTCTATTTGGATACTATATAGGTAAACTAAATATTATTTTTATAAGAATCTAAAGTGATTTTCTACACAGTTGGCAACATTGGCCTTGAACATCTGTTGATTACACAGCTTGGCAATATAATATGATTATATATGAATGTGCCGAGGAGTAACCGGGTGGGTTTAGGGGTGAACCACCCCACTTTTTAAACGTTCGATTTAAAAAAAAATATATGTAGCGCTTCTCTAGGATACCCCAGGAGTCACCCATTTAAATATAATACGTCATTTCCATAACACCCTGTATACAAGACTGCATTCATTTAAAATAATACTATTTTACTTTTTAATTCAAAAACACGATACTCAGTTATTTGTTGCATTCTTTTATATACTACGTTGCTAATGTAAGCAATTTTGTATCTTTAATAATAACAAGATTGCCCATAATAGTCGCTTAATTTAGATCACCCTGTACAGGTAATAAATTTATATACAAATATTATTTTATCGCCGTTATAAATAAAGCAGGGCGGCCTCAAGTGTCATCATCATAAATAATTTATGAATGGCGAGAGATCAATGGATAAGGGCATTTCCTTAGGGACCCTTTTATACCAGTTGTTTTACATTATTATATCGCCGGTTATACAATATTCTCCGCCTTAATTACTTTCCTTCCAATTTTGCGGGGAATTGTCTTATTCGCGGAATTGTTATGTGCCAAATATAAGGTGTTGGTAAGAATAAATAAAGCCCTTAGGAATACGAATCTTGAGGATGGGCGATGATAACTCTATTTTCTTTAGTGGAATAAAAGCTATAACTGGATCCCTATTCGATTCCCAGTTAAAATTTCAGGGGAGATCACCCCTGCTAACAGGTTTAAGCTAGAGGACTGAAAATATGATCAATCCTTCATCGACACAACGTGTCAATACATTGATATGAGACCGATCACGACAAAGTATGCTTCGATTGATTACACAAGTCGACATAATTTTTGTGACATCGATGAAAATGCTTATTTTGCGTTTCATTTAGAAAGTTATTAAAACACTTTTTCCCAAAAATGGCCTATCACGTCTCATTTTCAAAAGTACCTGCTTCTTTTTTATCTTTGAAATCATTTTTACCTGCCTTAGGACCGGAAAGTACAACAAGACCGCAGAGGGGTTATTTTCACAGTATTGTACGACCCTTTAAGAGTTTTATTGTTTTCTGCACTTTAGTTGGTCTCTGTCTCGTATACAGTACAGTCAAGTGTTTAAGTCGATTTTGATATAAAATGGCAAGTTCGAGTCGTCGATGTTGCAAAAATCCAGCTGATAAGCTTTTTCATATATGTGGATGATTTATTATAAAGTCCCAAGCTAGATCTATATCTGAGGAAGTCAAAAAAGCCTATTTTTTATATTTTAAGTGCCAAATTGGGGATCAAGATAAAAGTTGGATTCCTCATGTTTATTGTGTGAGTTGTCACGTAAATTAGTGCAGTGGATATCGCAGTGATTGCTACTTTTGCATAACTAAAACAGAAGGGATTTCAAAAAAGAATAGAGACAAAATAGAGTACCCAAATTTGCCTTCTGCGCTAAGGCCAGTAGTTCCTCATTGCCAGGAACTACCGGTACAGATAGCGCCTTTAAACCTGGACATCGTATTTCCTGGTGATTCTAATTCTTCATCCGACTCTGATCCACAACTTCCTGAGAACACCAGTTGTGATCCAACATTTTTATCAACTACCAGTGAACCTCACTTAATAATGAATGAAATAAATTACTTGGTACGTGACCTAGGATTGTCAAAACAAAAATCGGAACTTCTTGGTTCCAGACTCAACAGTGGAACTTGTTAGATAAAAAAGCAAGTGTTTCACTTTACCGAAAACGGAATGTAACATTATCATCAAGTTTTTTTTAAATGGAAGGGTCGCTATGTGTCTGTTGTGATATTGATGGTTTAATGAATGAGCTTAATATGGAACATGATCCTAGCGAGTGGCGTTTATTCATAGTTTCGTCGAAATACAACCTAAAAGCAGTCCTGCTTCATAATGGAAACAAAAAACCATTCATTCCTTTAGCCCATTCAGTGACAATGAGAGAAACGTATGACAACTTAGCGACCATATTAAATCGTGTTAAATATGAACAGTATCAGTGGGATATCTGTGGATATTTAAAAGTGATAGGTATATTGCTAGGACTTCAAGGGGGTTTTGCAAAATATTGCTGTTTTTTGTGTCTGTGGGGACAGTAGGACAACAAAAGAACACTACAAAAGGATTGGCCTCATAGAACTTCTTTTGAACCTGGTACTTCAAACATTAAATATGCCCCCCTTGTTCACCCAACAAAGGTGCTGCTACCGCCTCTCCATATTAAGCTTGGACTAAAGAAAAGCTTTGTCAAAGCCATGGACAAAGAAGGTAATGGTTTCCAGTATCTAAGAGAAATATTTCCTCACCTAAGTGATGCAAAATTAAAAGAAGGCATATTTATTGGACCTCAGATAAGGAAGCTTTCATATCTTGTGCAATATATTTTTTATTAACATAACAACCAATCCTCAGTAATGTTTTTGCATAGATGCCACATGTTTTATATGTTTATATTAAATAAATATATTAGATTGTAAAAATATGCCGTCTCCTCTTTTCTATCCACCGCCCACCCCTTATAACAAAAAAACTGTACATGTTACAGTAATTAGCTTATCATTTTCGGATTTAGGTATCTAAAATACTTCAGACAAACCTATTTTCATCAATGTTACTTTACAAAAATTTTAATTTGTCGACTTGTGTTATTTGCCATTGACAATGTCATCAGTAGAAATTTAACTGTCTTTTTAACCGGCCAGTCTTTCTGCAATTGCAATAAACTTCAAGGAATGCATGCGCACTAAGGAGCCAGCAGATTTTTGTTACAGTTTCTGCTGCGTGTCTCGTGGAAAACAGTGACCGACCAAAAATAAATGTTAACCGTAAAATACGTCTCGCGTGTTTATTGTCGATCGTGTTTCGTGTTTATTTACGTTCTTATTCAGTTTTCAGTTGTGTTTTGCGGAGTTTAAGCGTCGTATTTGGATAGTTTCAAGGTACTTTTCTGTTGTAATCGCAACTGCAATATAATTGCCGGCTGTAAAACGATTTGCATCACATATTGCTTGCAACTCTAATGTCAGACATTAGCTTGCAGTAGAAAAAGTATTGCAGACGCTAATGCGGCCGTAAAGCTTGTTGGTTACAACCGTTATCAACGTTTTTTGATATACAGGGTGTTATGGAAATGACGTATTATATTTAAATGGGTGATTCCTAGGGAGTCCTAGAGAAAGTCTACATACTTTTTTTTTTTAATCGAATATCTAAATACTAAGGTAAAAACCCTTTTTACCCACATACTGTCGCGCCGTTACATCTGGATTCACTTAGCAACAATGTGGGTCACTAGAGTATACTAACAGTGTTGTCAGATCACACCGCGTGTCTCGCCCTTACTTGAATACTGGCGGCGTGCCCTTCATGTTTCAGTAGGCTTCGCGATTCGGGAGTGAAAGGACGTTGGTTCCAAGACGTCGAGGGTGCCACGTGCTTGACGTATACGAATTTTAAACGTTTGTTTAGTTGTATTGCCAGATTTTTTTGTTGTTGTGAAATAATTCATAATAATAAATGTTGTGATGTGATTTCAAATTCGTGTGGTATTATCTACTGTTGGTTCTCGTGAAAAGCATACTTTTTGTATTTTATTTTTTTATGGAATTTAATTATAAAACGGATTATTTTAAAATAAGATCGAAGGTAAGAGAGTATGTCCCTTAATATTGCAGTTTTCTTTGTCTAAAAAGTTTGAGAAAGAAGTGATAGCCCGCGTCAAAGACGTCTTGTTGTCAAAAACTGAACACGTGCAATGTGTTGCAATATGACAACATCGCATTTAATGCGTTAACCTCTTTTGAACCTGGAGACTGCCTCAATAAAATATTGATTGCGAACGTCCTCAGTAGCTGCCACGTAAATTTTCAGATTTCATATAAAGTGTATATTTCGCTTAATAATTCAAAGCGCCATTTATGGTTATTTTTCTTCAATTTATTTTCATCTCGGGATTTGCCGATCTAAATATAATACGTCATTTCCATAACACCCTGTATAGCAGTACCGGCTCGGCTCGTAGACGAAAATACAGAGGAAAATCCAAACTGGACCAAATGAATTCATTTTGATCTAATTATTTCTTGTTAGCTTAATGAGAAGATATGGCCATGCAATCATAGAAGAAGAACTAACAGGGCATAGCCTAATTTTGTACTTGCATTCCTTCCAACGTTCAGAAACGGCTGGGCATACAATAACAACATCTTTATCGTTAGTATTTTTCTATTTTTTTTTTTTATTAATTTGACCGGTGAAAAGTGTCCCGCCTGATGATAGTGACCTATTTCCCGTTGGGACAAAGTGAAAACATTTCGATCGGATATGGAAAATAAATGATTTGTACCAACCTGCGATTGTTTTCGCCCTCGTAAACTCAAGACCAGCCGTCTGGCCGTGGACATCACTGGGCGCGCGACGGCGCCCGCGACGTCCGCTTGAACCGGCGGAATCTGACGCCGAGGCGGCGCAAACCGGCGCTTAGACGAGGCATCGCGACGCTAAGTCGCCCGAGGCTGGAAGTGGGGCGAAATTGGCACTAAAGTGGAGGGGAGGGAGCGGCGAACTTATGATCTGCATCTGAAAAAAAATAATAAACATGTATATATTGTTTGCCCAGTTTTATTTGAACGTTTCCGTATGAAGAGCGAGGGGAGAATATATAAAATCCATGCTAGCAAGCGTCTTATCATGGGCACGCTCAAACAATAATTGATTAAGTGGAAAATAAATACACTGTGTTTATAGAGCAGTTGGATCCTTCCATTCTTATAGAGATCAATGTCGAAGCTACGAAGAGCGGAACTACATAAGAAATTAAAATAAAACAGTGACGTTTTTGTTTTAGTATAGGATGTAAATTATTTCCTGTTTGCTTAATGAAAGGATATGGAAAAGTGTTGCATATTTTCGCCCCTCAGCAAGAAACAGACCTCAGTTACAGCGTTGCCATATACTATCTGAAGACAATGAATAGGGATATATTTTATTCATTTAAATATTGTGGTAAATGATCATTTTTTACAACACAATTAAAGGCAGCATAGCCTAATTTTTTGCTCGTATTCCTTCCGATGTGCAGATTGGGTGCGTTTTAGTGCGAGAAATTTGAATTTGTTAATAATTTGTATGTAGATTGTATAGGGCGTTCGCTGCGGTACTCCGGGTACATAGAACCAAGTGCAATTTTTTTACGCTTTAATTTTTTGTTTAAATTATCAATTTTCTCATCACTTCTATCCAAAAATGGTGTACCTTGTCAATGTCGTTGTGAGCTACTGTTCTCGAGATTCTTGCCTTTATACTGCCCAGTGCGCTGTTGAAAAATATCGCCATCTTAGTATGATTTGATGAGGTGAGACCATCCACATTAATATTAGAAACAATTTCAACACCCTTTATATTCACCATACCGATTATTGTTATACAGGGTGATGAAAATAAATTGAAGAAAAATAATATAAATGGCACTTTGAATTATTAAGCGCAATATACACTTTATATGAAATCTCAAAATGTACATGGCCGCTCCTGAGGACCTTCGCAATCAATAGTTTATTGAGGCAGTCTCGAGGTTCAAAAGAGGTTAGCGCATTATAGGCGGTGTTGTCATATTGCAACACAGAATTGTAAACGCACGTGTTCAGTTTTTGACAACAAGACGTCTTTGACGCGCGTTATCACTGCTTTTTCAAACTTTTTAGAAAAAAAACTACAATTTTAAGGTATATACCCTCTTACCTTCGATCTTATTTAAAAATAATCCGTTTTATAATTAAATTCCATAAAAAAATAAAACACAAAAGTATGTTTTGCAACAGAGCCAAGAGTAGATAATATCACACAAAGTTGAATTGCATCACAACATTTATTATTATGAATTAATTCACAACAGAAAAAAAATCGGGTACTGCTCTAACTAATAAAACGTTTAAAATTCGTATACGTCAAGCACGTGGAACCCTGGAGACAACGTCATTTCATCCCCGAGTCTCGAAACATACTGAAGCAACAATAGTTGCGCTCGGCGGGTATTCAAGCAAGGGCGAGACACGCGGTGTGATCTGACAACACTGTTAGTATACTCAAGTGACCCACATTGTTGCTAGCCGATTCCAGATGGAACGGCGCGACAGTATGTGGGTAAAAAGGGTTTTTATCTTAGTATTTAGATATTCAATTAAAAAAAAAAGTATGTAGACTTTCTCTAGGACACCCTAGGAGTCACCTATTTGAATATAATAAGTAATTTCCATAATACCCTGTATAAACATAATCGTTATGAAATTACCTAAATACCTATAAAGGTACTTACGTTACCTAGTAGCCACCTTTTGTGTCATCACAAAGGCCGGTGTACGAAGCTGGAATCCCAAAATGGATTAATTACTTCGGTGTACGTACCAAATAAGAATATTTCAGGTAAATTTTTGAATTGTATCGAAACGCGAGTGTACGAAACAAGAAAACACCATTATTGGAACAGTTTTTTCTTAATCATTTCTTTTATACCTTACATATAACTGCCATTCCAGACCTAATATTTGACCAAAAGAAATAAAACAAGAAATATCTATCGGACCCTTAAAACACTTTCCGTAAATTAGGGTCGTTTGTCAGACTGTAAAGGCGGAGATCTAGCGGGCCGTAAGCCGTAAGGGACGAGATGATAACATCTGCAACGGGCGCGATAGACCCTTAATAACCAAAGTTTAGGGTGATATTGTCACATTTTGGCTACTTGATTTGGCACTTGGCAATAAAATTTAAAGGACAAGATAAGGTGACTACCGGGGATAAAACTTTTATTACCGTTTAGTTTAGCGGATTTACCTAAACAGATTTTATCGGCAAGTTTCGTTAGTTGGTATTTTGTCGAACAAGCAACAATTTTTTTTTAATATTTTTTTCGATCTCAGAATCTCATTTATATTCGTATGAAACTGTATGCTAAATGTATTATATTTATATATGGGTGTTATGGAAACGGGTTATTATATTTAAATAACTGACTCCTTGGGAGTGCTTATTTTCTTTTTAATAAAGACCTCAACAAAGGCCTGGAAGAAATTTTGGCTTGGGGTGACAGTAACCAAGTCGAATTTAACGCTAAAAAAACCCAGGCAGCAGTTTTCTCTAAAAAGGTTAACATTACAGAACCGGAAATAGTCATGGCCGGACACGCAATCCTACAGAAAGTTCTACACACCTCAATAACTTTTGACACTATACAAAGCCCAGATTCGACCATCACTAGAGTACTGCTTTCATGTCTGGAGCTCTGCAGCCAAACATACTCTTCGGCTACTGGAATCCATCGAAAGGAGGGCCGTTCGTCTGATCGGAGACCACGAGCTGACGAAGAACCTCGACAGCCTAGAACATCGAAGACAGGTTGGGGATTTGACTCTCTTTTACAGATATCTTCATGGAAGGTGCTCGGCTGACCTTGCCCTCTTAATTCCGCCCAGAGCAGCGAATAGCAGAAATACACGACGAACCACTGCCGCCCATCCATATGTGGTTAAGCTTAGTAATCCTCAAACTTCATTATTTAAGAATTTTTTCATCTGGAGGACTTCATCCTTGTGGAACGACCTTCCCGAAGTCGTTTTTCCCAACGAATATAACCTCCAACGATTCAAAACCAACGTGAATCGCTTTTTGCGCACACGCACCACTCCCAGAGTGCCCTAAAGGATTTTTCCCATAGCGCTTGTGTTTGATCATAAAAAAAAAAAAAAAGCTAACTCGCAACTATCTAAAGTGATTTGGCATTTGGCAACGCGGGTGATCAAGGGCAGAGAATACAAAACAAAACGCATTTCACACTCAAAATTACATACAACGTGTCAATAATAAGGAGGGCCAGTACAGGGATCTCGGAAACCGTAAGAGATACGAAGTCGGTTGAATGGAGATAAAGTTGCGGATTTACGTGCCTAATAATATGCAGTTTAGAAAGTTTTAAAATTCCGAGTAGTTCCGGAGATATCCGGAAAAAACCGAAACTCTGAAAAATCGATTTATTGTTTTCCTGGGTTTTTTGAGATCGAATTCTAAAGTAAATTGACTTTTAAATTGCCACTTTTTTTGCTCTATCTAGCAGCGTTAATTGTTTTGTATTCCGATGAGTCGTCTTCGAAGGGCCATTATCAACTTTCTTTTTTTAAATACGGTCCTGTTTTCCTAATGTTGGAATTTGAGAGCTTTTTTTCTTCCGAATGCAATGATGTATGACGTTTCGAGGGTTTTTTGAACAGCATCAGGAAATTTTGGGATTCAGGTTTGTACGGGTGATTTTCGACATACCCCCAGAGAAAGAAATCTAACGGTGTCATGTCAGGTGAACCATGATGTTTCAAAACACCTGTATTGTGTGTAGTTCCATACTTTTTTCGTTGTTCGTTTTATTTCTGTTTTGGTATGTTTTTTTTGTTCACTTATTTGTGGTTTATTATTAAATTATTTTTTATTTATTGAACTAGTCCAACATAAGTAAAAATTTAGAGCTTACTTATGAGATATTATTTATAAAATTAGGAAAAATACAGGACCGTATCCCAAAATTTCCTGATGTTGTTCAAAAACCCCTCGAAACGTCATTAAACCACAATGTGCCATACATCGTTGCATTCGGAAGAAAAAAGCTCTTAAATTCCAATATCAGGAAAACAGGACCGTATTTAAAAAAGAAAGTTGATAATGGCCCTTCAAAGACGACTCGTCGGATTACAAAACAATTAACGCTGTTAGATAGGCAATGTAAAAGTGCAATTTACTTTAGAATTCGATCTCAAAAAAACCCAGGAGAAAAATAAAACGATTTTCGGTTTTTTCCGGATATCTCCGGAACTACTCGAAATATTAAAACTTTCTAAACGGCGTATTATTAGGCACGTAAATGCGCAACTTTACCTCCATTTCACCGACTTCGTATCTCTTACGGTTTCCGAGATTCCTGTACTGGCCCTCCTTATCTTGTACACGGTGTATACCGGTTTGATTGAAGCGTATTTCAAGCTTTGCAATTTCCCTTCTCAGGACGAGCTCAAATCATCTTCGTTCATATTATTTCATTTTTGAGAAACTTTTCAATATTCCTAACAAAATGGCAGCCACGGATAATTCATTAAAGGCTACTGTGATAAAATAACAATTTGATAGTATTATCAACATAAAATTTAGACATAAATATTTACAAAATTTATATGGCGTATATTCCGCCTCGGCAATTCCCATGTTGTGTCGTCAACTCAAAATAAGCCGACAGAATGAAAGCCCAATATTTATCATTGTCAGTTGAAAAGGCTCCTCCATGTGTGTCCCGCAGGATTTGTCCAACTCAATTTTATTTTGTCCTGGCAGGATAAGCAGTCCAGAAGGTTATTGGGGTGCGCATTGTGTTGGACATCTTCAAATCGGTTTTAAAATGGTTGAAAAGTTGTTGCTTCTTGCCAGGCTTTATTCCAGTACAATTGCTTTAAATCTACGTTATCTATCGCTGAAGTAATATACAGGGTGTTATGGAAATATAATATGTTATTATATTTAAATGGGTGACTCCTGAGGTGTCCTAGAGAAGCGCTACATATTTTTTTTTAAATCGAACGTATAAAAAGTGGGGTAATTCACCCCTAAACCCACCGGTCACTACTCGGCATATTCATATATGATCATATTACATTGCCAAGCTGTGTAATCAACAGATGTTCAGGAACAATATTGCCAACTGTGTAAAAAATGTAAAACTTTAGATTCTTATAAAGCTGTAATAGCACGTAATCCAGGGCACAGACATCTTCAGGTTTCTTTTTCTATGGGAAAAGCTTTATGCTCATCACGTACCCTGATGATATTGTGGAACTGCATAATAAGCTTATACCCACTAAACCCCATTCGGCCTCTTATTTCCAATCTTTCGGAATATTTGCACTAAATCACTTAAAGAAACACACAGATACCCACGAGTTTCAAATCCGTTTTTTTAAAGATATGCACCTATTATCAGATTACACGCAAACACTAAACAGCACTTAATTATTTCGAAATAGAAATAATAAAAACGCTAATTTCTATGGGCCATGAACCCTTAACTAAAGATAAATGAAGCAATTATGTTGACAGGAACTACCCTTTGAAATAATGGTCTCGTCCAAGGTATTTTCTTTGTGCACATTCAGAGAACTAACTTGAGATAGCGCGGTTGCCATTTCCGAGACTATAATTATACAGGAAAGTAATATTATAGCAGGAAATTACGCAATTTATTTATAAAACATCGAAAGTGGCAACGTTGTATTTTTAAATATTAACCCAAGCCGGCGAAAAGAACAGGCCATAATCAGCTGTTTAAAGAAGCCGGTCGATTTTCACACGCGTTATCGCTTTCCTACTGTTTTTATCAAGTTCCAAACAGATTTGTTTGTTAATACTTAAACCCGAGTTTAAATTATTTAGTTATTTGTTCTTTTCGCGACGGCAGTGCCCCAGCCCAGCAGTTCAATATCGATAGACGGAACCAACGTGTTATTTATTTTTAAAATTTTTATATGTTAAATACATTATTTCCCAGACCACTCAGACAATAAGGGCGTATTTTTGTCTACACAGTAGCACTTTAAAATACTAATTCAGATTGAATGGTACTTAGATGTGTTATGTGATTTTATTGTGCCGGTTTGTTTTTGTTCAAGTTACCTAGGTACTTGGTGTTTTTTTATAAATTAAGTTGGTTTTAATAAATAAGTCCGAAAAGCTAAATAAAATTGCATTTTTTTTCTAAAGGATAAGTGACATTTATAAACTTTTAAGTTGTCCAGGTCTGACGGGTGTCGTTCGAATTGAACAAATGAGAACATGCCTGACCATTTAAAAACGTAACGTTTATAATAATGTACCCTGAAAAATAAACAACTTGCAATCTGTCAAACGGTTATTGACTTTCTAAAGAGTTTACCCTGAAGATATGACAACACTGTTGACATATGTTGCTTTGTTTACCTTCCTGACAAGGGCACCACGTGGTCATTTTTGGTTTCACATATAATAATGCGCCATTTTTGGATATTTTTCTTCAATTTAGTTTCATCTCAGGAATGCCGGTTTAAATATAATACGTCATTTCCATAACACCCTGTATGAAGCAAAAATATTTTCTGTCGGTAAATAATTAATAAATGGGCGTAAATGAGCGTAGTTCTCGTAACAAACCTACCAATGAATTATTTTGAATTTTAATAAAGGAAATGTTGCCCTTAAGTAAAATCCACCATTCATTTGGGAAAATGTCAGATTCATTTGATACAAATAATCTCTTATTTCAGCGTAGTGATAAAACATACATTAAAGAAACAAGAAAAAAACAGTTATACCGACATATGTCCAATTCCGGCAATATGTCTTCATATTGACACTTTAAGAGAACCATAAACCTCCCTAAAACTCAATCTAGTCAAGAATAAAACCTAAAATATTGTCAACTGTAAAAAAACTTAACGGGAAGTTTTATTTTTATGTCAGTCATATAAAAGCGGCCATAATAAAAATCCTTTTCTTAAATTGCCGTTTTATTGTCTTCTGGGCCCTTTAACCAACTTACCTATATGAATCATTCTATTATCAAGGAGGAAATATATTAACCCAGGGGTTCCCAAACTTTTTGAGTTGGCGGCGCACTCAGAGATTGAGTTTTTTGTCACGGTGGCCTATTCTAAAAAAAAGTGACCATAGTAATAAGGGCACCCAAAAAAAAATGATCGTCGTTGCTTTCTATGGGGGCCCGCACCACATTGAACAATAAAAAAGGGTCCATTTCACAGTGTATATAGTAGTATAGAAGATTCCCCCTTCTCCTTTTCTCAAACTCAACCTTAGATGCGTTTCACCGTATCACGGTTCGTCTGCAAAGGCTAGAATCTGACAAAAGGAAAAGGATTTTTGCAACTCTATCAAGTGCCCAGAATGAATGTCTACAGCAGTAGTGCCATCTCGTGGTGTACTCACTCACCCAAAGCAGTATCTTACAAAAGATCAGATGCAGTGGGTGATTGTTACTAATTGGCGGGCCAAATATGCCAGATTGGCGAATTAAAGGTTTAAGAACTGGACCATTCACAGTGGTTATGGTAAAAAAGAAGAAGAAAAAAGATATAAAGGTCTGTCTAAACTACAAATATAGAATTTTTGTCCTTCTCTTTGTGTCAAACTGATCCTTAGATGCGTTTCGCCGTATCATGATTCGTCAGTAGTCTCCCTCTGTCAGACTATAGCCTTACTTTTATCAAACTCATCCTTAGATGCGGTTCCCCGTATAACGGCTCGTCAGTAGTCTCCTTTTAACAGACTCTAGCCTTACTGACGAGCCGTGATACGGCGAAACGCATCTAAGGATGAGTTTAACAGACCCTTTTTATTCTTTTTGTGAAATAGACCTCTTCTTGAACCTCTAACCTGGCATATTTAATTTTTGTATTAAGGTATGTTAATTAAAGTAATTGTTCTGAACCGTTTTCGAGATATTTCCATTTAAACATCACAATGCATCCAAAAATGTAAATATTTCGAAAAGGGTTAGAGATTTAAGATCCAGCAAGTATACCTTTTTGGTTTAGAAATTACCCTTCTTTGAGAACCTCGGATTAAAAATGCTTAATATAAAAAGTTAGAAAAACATCATAGATTTATTAAAACCAGTGTATGTAACTAGCGCCATCTAATGTGAAACTTAAAAAATTTCTACAAATTCTCATTTCTAACTAATAAAAACATCATACCACCAACTTTCACTTCGATACATTGGAACCTTTTTCAAATTATGGCTTATTTTCGAAAATAAACTTTCACTGCCAACACCCTGTATTTATATAACTAGAAACAGTTCGAAAAAACTTATATGACTTAATCGGTCTAGAGTCTAGAGTGATGGAACACCCTGTATTATTCAAGTATGTATTTGTTGGTGAGAAGTAAACTTGAAATACCCAGTGCCGCGCCGGGTGCATAATGAGTAATGAAAGAAAATAATAATAATATACAGAATGTCCAGAAACCATCTTAATATTTAAGGCCAGCAAATACGGGGGTGTCAAGAAAATTAAACAATATAAATGCCATAGATGGAAAACTATAAACAATACAGAATATCGAATACGCAAAGAAAATAGTATATTACGTACCGAGGCGGAAAGTGTTTCATTCCTGTCGAGGGAGACGGTCTAAATCTCGAAACAGTAATAAAACTTTTCACTGAGGTTTATATACCTACTATTTTATTTACAACCACATCTAACATCCACTTCTTATTATTTTGAATTAAAATTATTAATAAAAGATAAATGTCATTTTGACTTTTCAACTGAAAAATTAGACAGATATTTCAAATAACCGCAGGTGGTAAAATAACGTAGGTAATAATATAAATCAGATGGCAAATATCATTTTTTGAATATGGTTTCCATGTCGCTAAACAATATAAATTTGATTTTGCTGCTACTCCACCAGAAATTTGAGAAGCAGCAAAAATAGTAGAAGAAGATCTTCTGCCAACTAAAAGCCGCCCGAGATATGACCAGGCATATAACTGTTTCAAAGAATGGTATACGGGAAACAAAGTTCAAAATCCTGGTTCTGAGTCGGCGCTACTAGCTTATTTCAGTGAAAATGCCAAGACAAAGAAGATATCAACGATTTGGTCACAATATTCAATGCTGATGACCACTCTATCAATTAGGAAAAAGTAGACATACCTATCTAAACACGCAAAGCTATTAGCATTTTAAAAAAGTGTGTTCGTATATTATTTTGAGATATCGATTTTTTTTTAAATTGTAAAAAAATAATTTCCACCCGGGTGGAAAGTAAAAGTAAAAACCGTCAACTTTCCACCTTTCAAAGATAGATGAAATGTCCTTATTACATGCATGGTTGTAAATAATAATTATTTACATTAATATACAGAATGTCCAGAAACCATCTTAATATTTTCAACCAGCAAATACGAGGGTGTCAAGAAAATTAAACAATATAAATGCCATAGATGGAAAACTATAAACAATGCAGAACATTGGATACGCAAAGAAAAAAGTACTTTACAACCCTTACTCCCTAATGATCCAAATGGAAGTGGCCAATTTCATCACATTATCCAAAAAGGTGTGTTATAGATATCGATATTTCCTTTCATCCAATTTTCCAAAGTGTTGGAACTTGGCAAGTTTCGTTAGGAAAACTTTACCGGAAACTTAACAGTTTAATGTCAACAGCAGTAAGAGGTAAAAGGTATATTAGGTGGTTGATGAGGGTGCTTGTCCGACGATAATATTGACTGACGGCTTAACATTTTTTCCGTGTTGCCGCTGATTATGTTAAATTGATTTTGAAGGCCTTTTTTAATATTTTAGGCGATTATCGGCAATTGTGAGTTTTGAGCGCATTTTTTCTTACGTGAAAAATGTTGTAAGTGTGTTTTTTTGTTGCTAAAAAATGTGGGGTCCTTGCAAGACGTCGACGATAGTGATAGTCTAATAGTGCTAACTTATTTTGCGCAAAATGGGTTTAACTGAACAGGTGGTTTGACGTAAATGAAGTTGCGGCTAGAGCCAGGGTTGCCAGATCGACAATGAATAAAAGTAGGACAATTGTATATTTTTTAAAAAACAGAACATTTTTTCACTAATTCATTTAAACAAATATATTAAATTTAAAAAACGCAAAAATAAACACAAAGAGACAAAAACCAACACTTATTTCCCTAGCATAATTTATTTACTAATCACGACTATAGTCTATTCATTTTCGCAATTCATTAGACAAAGCGACCTGAACAGCATACAGGGTCGCATTAAGAACAATATAGCAGTATAGTATTTGCAGAATTAGACCGTTGATCTTTTGACTGCAATGAAACCTCATTATCCCTTCGACCATAAAATAAATAAGGAAATCCCAAATTTTAAAACCTTTTCGAGCAGAGCCGGGCCAGGTATACAAATTCAATTTATACCTATGCCTGATGCATATATAAATACAAAGTGATTTTTAATAATTTTAATCTTTAGTGGTTTTCCGGCGAGTAATTTTTAGTTAGGCTTATTAGTGGTAGAATGTTTAGTCCTTGGAATTGTGCTGATAGGGGGGCATATTCAAGTGTAATTTTTAAAAGAAAGCATTTATCTACCGATGCCAAACTAATAATTAAAAATGTGTATCAATCGTTGTTGAGTAGAAATTTTAATTCGATGGATGCTTTAGCAGAGACGTCTACTTTGACAAAAACTCCTTTATCTTCGGTAAGAGAGATAGTACTTAAACCTGTTAATCCTAGAAAAAAATCGGAGTGATTCTGGCACATTTAGAAGCATTGACGAAAATGACATGGATTTATTAAGAAGAAAGATTTACCAAATGTATGAGGCACAAACTGTACCCACTTTGATTTCCCTCAAAGAGCGGCTGATTAAAGACGAAACAAATATCTCTTGTAGCCTTTCAAGTCTTAGGATTCTTCTTTAGATTACCATCAAGATACCAACGCACAACTTTTTGAAGATTGGTTTAAACATAAACTCAAAAGCAAAAATCATTCCCAATTCTAATAATACAAAAACAGAAATTCAAAATTTTATGACTGAAAATGATTTATATTTTGAAGAAACTTACAAAAAACGAGTACTGCTAGAAGTATTAAAAGCTTTTAAAATAAATAAGGAATACGAGTGTGACAAACTTGCAGAAGAAAATGGACATACAGTGTTACGTCTTCCTCCGTACTATTGTATATTCAATCCTATTGAGCTAATATGGCACCAATTAAAATCCAATATTAGGAGAAATAATATTTCTCCTACATTAAATGCATCTGTAGTAGAATTAATTAAAAACGAAGTAAGAAAAATTTCTGCAGACAGCTGGAAAAACTGTGTACAGCATGTACTTAAGGTGGAAAATTCTTACAATTGTATGATTACAAATGTTCAACCCTTAATTATAAGTTTAGGCTTAGATGAAGATAGTGATAGTGATACAGAGTTATATTTTGAATAAATTATCAATAGTTCCTTAGAATTTAATTAATTTTTATTGTACTTGTTATCCTAATAGTTATACTTTTAAATTATATTATTTTCAATTATCATTAATTGTTATCATTATTTTACATTTATTATAGGTACCTAAAACTAAAAATAAGCTTTTAAAATAAATAAGGAATACGAGTGTGACAAACTTGCAGCAGAAAATGGACATACAGTGTTTCGTCTTCCTCCGTACTATTGTATATTCAATCCTATTGAGCTAATATGGCACCAAGTAAAATCCAATATTAGGAGAAATAATATCATGTGGTGTGGTGTGCATTTTCAAGCCGGACCTGATCCCATTTATTGAGCTTTGAAGAGGTTGAGGCGTATACAATAGGGTTTATTCAGGTAGTTTATTTATGGCAGTAAGAGTCAACGGTATAATTCTACAACTATACAATCTGGAATCACCCACGAATGGACCTGAAATAATAGCCTACATTGAACAACGGCCCTGTTCTCGCCAGCATCGGAAATGTCATCGCCGTTTGGCCAATAGCAATGAGTTTATGCGTCGAGCATGTGCACGCGCTGATGTTTGTTTATACTTTTGAAATGGTAAAAAGTATAGAGTGTAGGCATAGTGACTCTTCCTAGTACTAGGATAAAAGAAATTAAAATTAAAAATAATAAGCTATTTCGCGTAGTAATAGTAAATGTTTATGGTTGACCTATTTGCCAAGTTGCTAAAAGCCGGACGGAAATGAAATGCCAAGAAGGAGTTAGGAAATTAGCGAAACACGCGGACATGTCTGGCTACATATGGCGGTTTAAATATCTTTCCAATAATGCCGTATTTTTTTTCTTTTTAGTAGTAGGTAGTCTCCAAGAAAATGCGTTCGAAAATAGACTTATTCATGTATATTTGCAATAATTGGAAAGGGTGTCATCCGAAGTGACTACCTACTACCCCCAATCATTATACTAAAGGAGTCAAAATAATAATACAATATAAATTTCAAAAGACCATAAATCTCAGAGCAGGCACGTATTTACATCAATTCTTGGAACGCGATATCTTGGAAACGGTTGCTCAAAACATAATAAAATATTATTGAAATGAGTTGGCCAGGTCCAGGAAATACCCATACGCACATGCACTGGCCAACAAGGTTAAAATCTTCTCAAAAGTAATATTTACGACCTCATCATTTCTGGAATAATCCGTCTCCAATATGATACGATCTGCAGTCACACATAAAAAAGGTATCGACCAATAAAATTGGATGTCAGTCATCGTTGGATGCGGACGCGAACCCTCATCAACCCCATAATATTCCACTTACCTCCTCTATTGACACTTAACTATTAAGTTTCGATAAAGTTTTCGAAGTAACTCTTCTAGTCTTGACACTTCTAAGTGTAGGGAATGAAAATATTGTATACAGGGGAAAGGCGCACGAATAATAACGATTTTTTGAAATTTTGTTGCACAAGTAAAACGATAATTGGAATCTAGGAACGAGGGAATCTAGAAAATAAATTGCGGAAAATTAATCATAAATAAGCTAACCCACATTGATAGCACTTATAGTTGTCAATGGTTTGCAGGGATGTGATTTGATAATGAATCATGAGATTATTGGAAAGAGATTTAAACGACCTTTAAAAAAATGTTCCACTTAATATTATTTACTGCTCCAGCGGCCAGATATTAGGGGTGAACCATTTGCACATATTAATATTAAATAAAAGTAATTTTGTTAATTGCCTTTTTCAGGGAAAACTCTGAGATATCGGATGGTGTGGTGTTTACAGGAAGTATTCACGCGACAAAACTCTCGTTTGTTTCTTGTTCTTTGTTTCATAAAAATATGTTTGATAAAAATATGTAATTTAAATGTTTTTTTTAAAGCTTTGTTATTTTTAACAAGCCACTGCCAATCGTTAGGTAGGCATGGTTACCACGCAGCAAAAGTAACATCAATCAAACAATACAAGTGACAATCACGAATATAATTTTGGGCGCCTAACCTGCGGCATTTCTTTGTTATTTAAAATTGTCTTATGATATAATTTAATTTCAAATACGCTCGTTTTATGTTGATTGAACTTTTTTATTCGCGAAATATTTTCGAAAATTAAATTCGTGCAAGAACCTAACCAGATAATTTTACATGCAAGCGTATTGTGTAAAGGGTAAGTTAAATTTGCTACAGTTGAGACGGGAGAAGAATGAATGTTCGTTTTCTTGCTTTATCAGTCAATGAAACAGGATAAAACAGACAACGTTTTCCTTTTTTTGGAAACACAATACAATTCCAGTGTATTAGACGACGAAAATAGCAAAATTAAAAAATTAACATGTCAATATTTGTCATTGTTAACATTTATATTTTGTGTTTTATTCAAGTTTCTAAATGAAAGTACTACTTTGTTATATAGAATGTAATCATCAAAATCAGTTGATAAGAACTATTAGTTTCAAATTTGTTTCCTTATATATAAGTAGTGTTAAATGTTATATACTTATTTGTAAAAAATCGTATTTTGTTTGAATAACCTATAAAAACTAGCGCATAGGCGTAAAATTATTTTTCTAGGTGAGACGTGCATCTATTTAAGGGTAACGAAATATTTTTTGGCATGTTTTGTAATCAATTGATTACCTTCGCCAAGAATATTAAGAGCTGCGTTTAATCACATGTTGCCAAGCAGGAACTCTTTTATGCCAACGTTTAGCCAGATATACTTAAATTTTTTCTAATCTAAATCTGGATTCGAAAAGTTAAAGGATTGGAAAATGCTATGAAAAAATTGCGTTAAAAAATATAAGTTATAAGAATAATAATAACAATTGCAAATATGAATAATTTCCAAAGTTTTGTCACAGATCTTCCTGAAACTTGTTGATACCCCAATCGACATGTCAGACAATCTAAGTATCAATAAATTAACTAAGAAACTTTATTATTAACGGCTAAAAGTTCACGAAAAGAAATATTGATCAGCTGATGACTCTCGTCTCTTTCTAACCTGCCAAAAAGCGGCATATTTGGGATTATTTGGGATCCTCATCTTAATATATTTTAAACAATAAATGATAATTAAAATGATATAAATTAAATAAAATTTAAAAATACGAGATCCTCAAAGAGGCGCAATTTCTAAACTAAAAGGTATACTTGGTTCAATCTTAATATACTATCTAACCGTTTTCGAGATACTTCCATTTAAACATCACAAACAAAATTAAGATGAAGAATATATCTCTGGTTTTCTGGTTTCTTTATTTGTCTTTAAGCTAGGACTAGGTCCTCTTACTTTTATTAAATTACAATGTTTATAAACTTAAATATATGTCGGGTGTTTTTATCCACGGGGTGGCGTGGTGGTGGCGGTGGGGGTTACTCTATGGCAGGTGGTGGCGGGTCGCTAGGTCTTGGTCGGGTTCTCCTTATTCTCCTGTTTAATGATCTAAAGGCTTGCCTTATTTTGTGGTTTGGGTGGGTTGTCATGGTGGCTATGAACTTGACTGCGGTTGTGTTCAGGTGCTGGGTTAGAGTTTCTATTTTCAGGTCCCTATGGATTTGCGAGTTTCTCATGAACCATGGGGCTCTGGTGATCATCCTTAGTGTTTTGTTTTGTATGGCCTGTAATTTGGTTCTTCTGGTTTTTGTGATTTGAATCCAGGCGGGGCTTGCGTAGGTGAGTGACGGTCTTATGATTGTCTTGAACAGTGTGAGTTTATTTTTTAGGGACATCTTTCTGTTTCTAAGGAGTGGGTGGAGTCTGCTGATCACGTAGTTTGTTTTCTTGGTGGCGGCTTTGATTTGGTTTTCCCAGCTTAGTTTTCTATCAAAAATTAGTCCTAGATACTTGACTGCTGGGAGCCAGTTTATGCGGGTGTTCCTTATGGATAGCTGTTGTGCCTCTGGTGGTCTGTGTTTGGTGCTGAATATTATTGCCTGGGTTTTTTCAGGGTTTAATTTTATCCTCCATTTATCTGACCAGTTCAATAATTTGTTGAGGTGTCTCTGGAGTCTTCGGTGGATTAAGTCTGGGTCCCTGCTTTCTGCTGTTATGGTGGTGTCGTCTGCATATAACCCGATTTCCGTCTCAGGGTCCTCCGGCATATCTGCTATGAATATTTTAAACAGTTCTGGGGATAATGGTGATCCTTGCGGTACCCCGCTCCTCATCTGTCTTGTGGTGGATAGGGCTTCATCAATTTTCACCTTGAAGGTTCTGTCCTTTATGAATGATGCGATGATCTTTGTGATGTGTGGGGGGAAACCGAATTTTATTAGTTTTAGAATGAGCCCTTCGTGCCAGACTTTGTCGAAGGCCTTGGAGACATCTAGCATGACTGCTCCAAGGCTGGCTTTTTTGTTGAAGGCTTGGATGATAATCTTGTATTAAAAATACAGGAAACAGGTAAGCAAGAAAGGATAGATCTAGCGCCCTCTAAAAGTAAGTTCTACAAATTCTCAGTTCTTACTCAACACACCGCCAACTTTCAATCCGTTATATTGAACCGTTTTCAAATTACGGCTTATTTTCGAAAATAAACTTTCCCTTTCAACACCCTGTATTTCTAGAACGAGACACATTTCGAAAAAACGCATATGACTTAAGAAAAAAGTAATTAAATGGTTTGCCGTTATTAAAATTGATTCGCAGCAAAAAATAGCCATTAAATCATTTGATCAGCATAAAAAGATTTTGCTTACAATAAATAAAAATCAGGCTACAACACTGGTTCTGCAAAAAATGCTACAAACTGTCAACAATTTAACCGATATCAGTCCGCTTGTAATATCATGTGCTCGCTTAATTAACAGTCGAGCTGCGAAATGATTACTTAGTCAGAAAGATTTTACAATTGGTCAGTAGAAAAAAACCTGTCTAGAAGCAGTTTACTTCAGAGAGTTGCATCTTAAAGAATAGTTATCAATATAAATCATTAGATTGCGTTTGTTTTGAATAATCGGCAAAGTTCGTTATTGTGGGCGGAGAGAAAGCAGTCGCGTGATACGTTGCATGTGTTTTCATTCGGTGTAGCAGTCAAGGCCCAAAAGGTGTAGCGGGGGCGGGTTTTCACTTGTTTTCCCAGAGCACTGTCAATTTATGTACCTCTCTTGTGTTTTCTTTTGCCGAATACAGAAGGAAATCGGCTACAAAAGGTGTAGCGGGGGCAAGTTTCCACTTGTTTTCCCAGGGCACTGTCACTATTTCATGTGTTATTGCTTTTTTTTTGATGACCAAGATGAAATATTTTGCTTACCCTCTGATTGCTTATTAATATCTGATTAAAAGTGGATCGCTCATAGCAGCTTATATCTAATTTGCTACCAAAATAATTAAGAGCACTCTAGTATGACATTAATTACTGACCGATTCAGAAATGCTTGCTGTTCATACCAACTAGCCATTTTGGCTGACCGATTACATTTTTCTGTTTTATATTTTGCTAACCAGTTAAATGATACCCATGACTTAATAGGTCCAGTTTGATGTTTAGTATCTCCAGTTGCTATATGGTTCATAAGCTATGGGACACCCTGTATCTACGCTAAGATAAAAACGATACGACTGCAGTTTTAGAATTTCCCAGTTCATACCGAATAAAAATATCAAGAGATGAAATATAAAAATGGCTACATGAACATCCCTTAAATTAGAAATATATTTAATTCGCCTCTCTGCCTCTGCGCTGCATTTTCGTTTTACGTCTTGTCACAGACAGGCACTTTTAACGAATCTAAATATGAAATCGAGACAGCAGGTCCACTCTGTTTAAATTTCGTCGTTGGAAGTAAAAGTAGTTAAAAATTCAATTACCCACGGAAAATTTTAATTGGATTTTAAAAGCATAGCGAGGGCTGATGTATTTCCTAGCAAGGTCCGTTATACTATTCATACACACGAATTTCAAATTTTTACTATTTTTTCCTAAAGGTATACATTTTTAGTAATAAATTTCCATAAAAAAAATAGCGGGATACACAGTGCTTTTTAAGAAATTAATTAATAAATATAGCGATTTTATGGCGCTGACAACAAAAAAGTTTGCAATGTTGTCGGATTCTCGAGTTTATAATAAAAAAAAAGGGAAGGTTTTGTAGAATCGAACGTGGTGAATGGTGATATCTGCAATGTAACATTTCTTTCCCTTAAAATTGACCGAGTTGCCACTTGTAGCTTATTTTCTACAAAGGGCAGTAAACGTGTTGAATTCTGTTTCCTCAAATCAGTATTAGTAGACAAAGGAATGGAACAATTAAAATTTCGAAAATATAACCTAAATGTGTTGTTGTAGCAAACTTTTTTTATGTGGTGTTAAGTGCAAAAAAACATGTCATGGCGTATTTTTTTAAATTTAAACACAAACGTTGTCCGCGTCTAATTGTATTAGTAAAACATTTATATTACAACAATTTAAGACAAAGAGGGTAAACATGCCAGTGATTCATGTGCCTGGATAGTGTAATCAAACCGAAGTGGTAAAGTGAGTATACTTTATTAAATTTTTTAATAGATTTTTATATTTAGGTATTTTATATAGCATTGAAATTCATTTGTGACTTTGTAATAGTTTTCGATGGAACATATGTCGTTGTAGTATTATAATTTGTAAATTTTTTATAAAAGGCAGCTGTATTGGTGCAATGTATACCTTAGGCAAGCACGGATCCAGGGGGTCATGTTCCCCTCCAAAACCAACAATGTAACACGAAGAATTATATAGGGTGTTGAAAAAAGGTCGGTACCCCGGAATAACTCCGGTGTTTGGTTTTGAAGGAGGAATAGTTTGAAATTTAAACCACCCCCACCCCCTCAACCCCCGAGCGCGGGTGGGGGTAAGTTAAGATTTTCAAATGGAATTCCATATTTTTTTATTAGCGTATCGTTTTCTCCGACCAAAAAAAAACATCTTTTGTCCCAAACATTTTTTTATTCGGGCCCATCCTTCACCAATAATCACCATAAGAAAGACAAAATCAGAACCGTGCGAAGATCAAGTTTTATCCCGGAAATACTCTTTCTGTGTCTTGTACTAAAAAATTCCCGTGGAATACAAACAACTTTTTCCAACCACTACCCGCGCCCGGGTGTTGAGGGGGTGGGAGGTGGTTTAAATTGCAAACTATTCCTCTTTCAAAACCAAACAACTTTTTCCCCAGACATTTTCCGCTGCAATGCGATGCACCGGAGCTATTCCGGGGTACCGACCTTTCTTCAACACCGTGTATATATACCGGCTTCACTAACCCGGCAGAGTATTACTTTTCGCAATTTTTCCTTGAATGACCCTCCCCCCCCCCCTAAAAAAAAAAACGATTTTTGACCCCCCCCCCAAACCGAAGTTCTGGATCCGCCCTTGCCCATAGGCCGCATATACTTTGTACCACTCGAATTTGTATAGGTTTTTGTGAAGTAGAAGGCAATTAGACTGAGTAATGAGTATATCCTACTCAAAGTAAAATATTGCACCTCAGAAATGTGGAAAAATGTTTTATTTAAAAAATATTAATATTTTATAATATAAAATAATTTTACTACTCTTATTTTAAAAAGAAAGATAGATTTGTTTAAGAATACGTCAAAAACTTAAAACTAAAAGTGATAAGTAATCATAAAAACATTAGGTAAATTAGACAAAGACATTACGTCGTCTTTGAGCTTTCGGAACATACTTTTTATAAAGCCCTTATTGGAACGGCCGTCTTTCATACCTGCTTTCACGTTTGACAGTACCGGATTAGCAACTGTCATATTTGTCGTGATAGTTAAAGGAAACTCTTTGTTGTCTTTCAGTGTTTGTGTGTTAAATTTAAATAGGGCGTGGAAGTTTGCCGTAAACTGAATAAAATATAGACTTTTGAGTCACATCCGTCGATTGTTTATGTTTGTTTCAAGTCGATGGTTATAGTATATTTTTTTCGACAATAAGAAAATCTGAATCAATCAATACCCACCAAACGTTACTTTGTCTTGTGATAATAGAACAACGATGCTAAAACAGAATTTCAATGTATTACATCGTTACCATCGACTGCAAGAAGCAGAAACAATTTTCAGTGGTCCTCGTACTTTTCCCCATAAAGTCCGTCAAAAAATGACAGGACAAATCCCTCTTCCAAAGGAAAGTTTACCAATATGAATTTAGAGTAGGTGAGAAAGTTAAGCCGTACAATCTAAAAGGGGCAAAAAGATTACACCGACGCTAAAATATTCATGGAAAGGGCCCGTAAAGGATAGTGACCTTATTTAACGGTATGATTTAAAAAACATTTTCACAATGGCAAGAATTTGTTATATTGTTCGTCATTTTATGAGGCTCCATCAAAACGAAAATTTTCTAGGCTAATACTTATTTAAAGCACAACAAAAAGATTGCCTCAACGCTAATGTTTTGTATTTTCGAAATTTGTTGGTCGATTTAATTTTCTTGTCTAATTGTAGGTTTTTTTCTTAAGAATATTTATTGTTTTGGTTAAAAATGTAACATCAGTATTAAACCGGGTGTGTTGTAAACCTGTTTTGTTTTTTAAGAAAAGCACCCTTATGGAGTATACTAGACATTGCATGTTATTGCAGATACAGCCAAATGCCAGCATCATGTTTCTTTTTCATTTTCTTTTTCAATTTATTTTTTCTCTCTGTTACTTTATGAAATACTCAATTTTAATTAAATGAGCTTAGATTTTTTAGTTAAACACGACCTACAAGAATTGGACGAGCGGCTCATCGAATTATGGAACGGGTTCGATTAGAATGAAGAGAACCTTAATTTGATGAACTCAAAGACGTCGGGAGGTCATTCGGGTCAGGGGTGGAACCACCAGATGCTGATTCTTTATTTTGGGTATTTTTTAGAAATAATTAGTGACCACACCGATAAGTTTCCAAAAGAATTAACTCGTTGGATACAGGTCAGCAAAATAAACAGAAGATTTTGTATTTTAGCCTACGTTTCCACCTCTATGAGGTCATCCTCAGGGCTCTAAAATGTTTTTTTTTTTAACGAAAATGTAAAGAAAACATGACACTTTCATTTTACTGTATCTGCAATAACTAGAAATCCACAATTTGAACAGAAAATCAATTAATAAGACCAACAAATTTCTAAAATACATAACACAAGTTGTGCAGTGTATACAGGGTGTCCCATAACAAATGGTACACAGAAAAACTGCAGATTCCTTGGGTAAAAATACTGCGATTTGGCCATACTTAGTTTAGTTCAATAGCTGGTAATAACCGAGATACAGGGTGTCCAAGTAAAAATTTAATTTTCAATTTTATTTCTGAATCAATATTCTTGCACAAAATTTTGTGACTAGGGTTTTCTTGGGGAAAGGAATTTGAATTTGTTAATAATTTTGATGTACTGCGGTACTCTGGATACATAAAAAGAAATGTAACTTTTTTGTGCCTTAGTATAATTATATTTTTATTAAAAATATCAGTTTTTCCGTTATTTTTAAGCAATAAAGGTATACTTTGTAAATGTCGCTCCGACTAACCGTTTTCGAAATATTTTCAATTACAATTTCTAATGCGCCCGTTGAAATTTTGATTTGTAAATGTGAAATTTGTCACAGTAGGCTTTGGTAAAAACAAATACAATGAAAGCACTTTGAAACCTCATTTCTGTCAAAGTTTATTTTCATTTGTCAGCATTGTGGGTGTTTCTAAGGAGTTTTTGAAGATACTGTTATCAAAAATTAAACTAAAAATGCCGCGACATAACTGTTTTCTAACGGAGAAATGCGAGACATGGTATGTTTATACGTATAAGAAAATTTGGAAATGTATCCAAATATAAGGCAGCCAGATTTTAAAATTTTTAGAAGCCTATATGACAGACTGGGAGAAACAGGATCCTCCACTATTACGTTTTGGACGCAACAATCCTGTTTCTCCCAGTCTGTAGTATAGGCTTCTAAAAATTTTAATATCTGGCTGCCTTCTATTTGGGATACATTTAAAATACCGTCGATGTGTGTCTGTTAAAATTTTCTTGTGCGTATAAACATACCATGTCTCGCATTTCTCCGTTAGAAAACAGTTATGTCGCGGGATTTTTAGTTTAATTTTTGATAACAGTATCTTCAAAAACTCCTTAAAAACACCCACAATGCTGACAAATGAAAATAAACTTTGACAGAAATGAGGTTTCAAAGTGCTTTCATTGTATTTGTTTTTACCAAAGCCTACTGTGACAAATTTCACATTTACAAATCAAAATTTAACCGGGCGCATTAGAAATTGTAATTGAAAATATCTCGAAAACGGTTAGTCGGAGCGACATTTACAAAGTATACCTTTATTGCTTAAAAATGACTTAAAAATCGATATTTTCAATAAAAACATAATTATACTAAGGCCCAAGAAAGTTACACTTCTTTTTATGTATCCGGAGTATCGCAAAGAGCGCCCCCTACAATCTACATCAAAATTATTAATAAATTCAAATTCCTTTCCCCAAAAAAACCCTATTCCCAAAATGTTGTGCAAAAATATTGATTCAGAAATAAGTTATTTAGGAAAATTGAAAATGAAATTTTTACTTGGACACCCTGTATCTCGGTTATTACCAGCTATTGGACTAAACTAAGTATGGCCAAATCGCAGTATTTTTACCCAAGGAATCTGTGTACCATTAGTTATGGGACACCCTGTATACATAAGTTGTTTCGGGAGGAAATTTTTTTCTCATTTACACCTATAGGTTCGCTTATCCTAGGACACACTGTATAACTGAAATTTACTCAATAGAAAAAATAAGCTTTTAAATTCCGAAAAAAATAAAAAAATACTTTTTAAGAAAATTGTGTGTGTTTCTAAACACCGCTTAAAATAAAAATTTTCATATGACAAAAAGTTGCCCAAAAACCGTCGATATTTCATCAAATCGTCCAATGCATCAAGTTGGTTTTAATAATAGGCATATTTCTAAAAATAAAACAGATGTTACAAAAGATATATAAAAAGGAAAACCCGACCGATTTTATTTATTAGAAAAGAAACCTCAACATAAAACACACCGCACGCCTCGGTATTTCTGTCAAATCAATCTTTGTTTTTCATCTGTGAAACTAAAAAATAACGAGGACGAACCCGAATACGCCATGTTTCTATTTATAAGGTGTTGTCTAGATTTAAAGACTTCGTTTCTGAAGATACTATAAAATAATTAATACTAGAAAAAAATATTAATTATAAAGGATGTCAATTTGAATTCCCAGCCTTAATTTCGCAGTTCCATTAAATAATATTAGAAATTAGGAAGGCTCGTCAATTTTATTGACATCGTGTTTGTTTAACCCACTGGGAAGGGCGATGTTACCCTTAAAATCTTAAGTGGGAAGATTGAGAAGATAAAAATTGAAAAGAAACTTTATAAGACAGTTGATTAATTTATTTTTATGAAGTCGACAGTGTTTGAATTTATTTTCTGATATTTCAGCTAAAATTAAATTGTGTCCGACGACAAAATCCAGTAAAGTAACGTTCACAAAAATATATTTTCTGCTTTTACTGGAGCTTACAGTTCCAAAACAAGGTTTATCCCGCAAAAACGGCCTGCCCTTTCCTATATGTGTTCCTGCTTTATATTAAACCTGACATAAAGAGGCCTCTCCCATAATAAATTAAACGGTGTCTTTTTTTGGCATTTTCCGTTTCTCCATCAAGGATATTAGAGTCTGTTCCATTTCGAAAGTAAAATTATGTGTCTGTTCTGGTCAATCGATGTTAAATAAAATATGTAAATAAAGCAGACGTAGGAATCAAATAATTAATAAAACATAAGGCCATGTTCTGTTGAAGAAAGATATACACGCGTCGAGCGTATACGGAACATGGAGATCGAGATGTCAAGTTAGTGAGAGAAACGTCAAGTTACTTTCTGACCTACACTATTTTCGACAGGATGTATTCTAAATGGTTTAAAGGCAATTTTTTATTAATTAAGTGACGAATACTTTTTTACGTTTCACCTCTATCTCTAATTTCATGCTCCCAGATTTATCATATTTCTTTTTAAAAGAAAAATTTTATGCAATTTTCTTACCGATAAGTATTGCTGCCGCTAGTTGGGATGTAAAAATCATTAAGAGAAAAGAATAATGTAATTTCCAATTAGAACAAGTAAACTTAAAGTAAAATCTATCTAGACAAGCATGAAGATGTGTAAAAAGGGTCATTTTCCACAATATTTAAATTAATAAAATATTTATTTATTTATTCGTGTCAGAAGCATCATAATTTAACAATAAATAACAATAATAATAATGATAATAATATACATATACAAATGTCTATCGTCACTTCAGACGTGAGCTAGACCCTTTTTGCCCAGAAGCGGGCGACGTCAATTGCGTTCGGCTTCGCTGCCATAAGGTCCTCTATGGTGCATCTAGCGGGGCACAGGGGGCAAGTGTACATATGTTGCGTGGTTTGCAGTTCTCCACAGTCGCAGAGATTGGAGTCTACGGGGTAGCCCCACTTATTTAGGGTATCTCTCGATCTCGCCGTGTCCGTCCGCAGTCTGTTTAGCGCCTTCCAGGTTTCCCAGTTTTCACCGTCTCCTGGTGCCAATTAATAAAATAAATCTCTATTCATTGTCTCTCAGATATAAGGCAACGTTGTAGCCCCGATCTGTTTTTTGCTAACGGGCGAGACCATACAAGATTTTTCCATAGGCTTTTATTAAGCTAACAAGAAATATATTTTTTCTATTTGGATTTCATAATGGCTACATTATGAAATGCAAAAAAATTGAATAACCTGCCACTTTATGAAACTGAAATTTTATTTTATTTATGTTGGCAGCAAGTAGTATTCGAATTTTAGGCTTACTTTGATTTCGTTGAAATTAGCTTTCTAGGCATTATGGATTCGACAAAAAAATTTTATAGAAAACTTTAAAATACTAACCTTTAACTTTGCAAATAGCTCATTTTTACTAGATATTTATCTGCAATACCTATACTCGGAAATATATAACATGCTGACGGTGTCCGTCAACTAATTTCTAGTCTGCCTAGAATGCCAACTTGTCAGTCTCGTGGCTCGATTCGTTCTCGTCATAAAACAGTTAAGTATTGTTCTCGTCTTGGTTGCACCTAATGACGTAGCCCGTAGATGGCGTAGTGGCATTAGACATCATTCGGTTTTCTTGATAGCTCGTAGATGGCTTTAGTAGCATTAGTAGTGGACTGTATAAATATAGTTACGAGGGTTGCATGCGACGACGTTAAGATCCGACAGCTATACACACTAAGGAAACCTTTCTTATTTTCCAAAAGTTGTATTTCCTTGTGTAAAATTAAAAAATAAATAAAAATATGTTTTACCTGACGCATTTTCTTATTACTTTTTTTCTTTCTACATTAAAACGCCTAGAAAAATTTCACCATACTTGTGAACCCCCTCTATCATAGGTCACGAGCCGCCACTGGATGGATTAAACAATAATTAGAAATAATCATGTGAAGAGTCAAGAAATTAAACAAAACGGAATTAATAATACCCGTCAGAAGAATGTTTTGAGAAAAGAACTAGTGAACTTTCAGGAAGAATCCACCTGCAGAATAAACCGTGTATTTAGTTATTTTCCCCTTAATAAATTATTGTTAAAGCACGTCTATGGTAACACGCTTTAAAGCTATATAGATTCAGAACCCATTGGGCAAACAGTAAATACTTCTCGCTCGTCCTCTATATAAAAAAAAATCAGTAACGAACCTTTTAAAACAGACGCAGATATACTTGTATATAACAGAAAAAAACGAGGCCAATTTTATTAGCCCACTGATATACGTGTCACTTTTAATAAAATCCCGACTCGCTGGAATCTGTCACCGTGTTTTCTCTGCCACGTAGCTTCTCGACGCGCAAAATTGTTTCTGTCTCTTTAGCTTTTTGGGGTTCTGCAGAATGTATGTTTAAGATCGCTTCGCCCGAACATAAGCCTCGTTATGATTAATATCTGATGAGTTTATTTTGTGTTTTAGTGGATGTTTGGTTAAAAATAATGCGAATAAATAGCCTGACTACGTCCTTTGTTACAAAGCACAGTACATGGATTACGTAATTTAAAAAATAAATACAATGGCTAACCAGAAAGAAAATCCACATGGAAAAAAGATTATACTGCTAATCCTAGAGAGAACATAATTTATTTCTTGACGCACAACTACATATTATATCTCTTTTAGTTTCCGCTTTCTGTGTCCTACAGCAACTTCTCTACTCAATGCAGGAATGCGGCCCAAATAAAACCCTTTGTCAACGCTAAGCTCTTTAAACTATGAACTATGCTTCTATGGTTCAGTATAAATTCAAAGCATCGGAGAATCAAACAAAAGTATTTTGTTGAATTTGCAAATTATACTGGAAAGGAATTTATGAGGAAAATATATTATCAAAAGCTGATTTTAAAATATACAACTATTTGAAATTTATACTCTGCGACAGAGAAATCAAGTTTGGAGCACTTTTTATCGCCTTATAAGTGTTAAAATATTTTTTCTATTTCGGTTTCATAATGGCTACATTATGAAATGCAAATAAATTGAATAACCTGCCACTTTATGAAACTGAAATTTTATTTTTTTATGTTGGCAGCAAGTAGGGTTCGAATTTTAGGCTTACTTTGATTTCGTTGAAATTAGTTTTCTTGCCAATAACTTAAATTAACATAAACTTTAAAATACTAACCTTTAACCTTGCAAATAGATCATTTTTACTAGATACTTATCTGAAATACCTATACTCGGAAATATATAACATGCTAACGGTATCCGTCAACTAATTTCTAGTCACCACTATAAAACAACTAAAAATAATAGAAATATCTTCGAGTTTATGCTCTATTTCTATAGTTTTATTCAATAAAGTACTATTTTTATTTTTAATTCAATATAGTATTTTACATATTACTTTATATATAGATATGTATAGTTACTGTAGACATTTCCTGGGCATTAATTGTTATTCCTGTCAGATTCGGTGTCGACCCAATATTTTGTTCAATAGTACCTATTATTTATTACATTGTTCAATATTTTGAACTTTGTCCTGCTCTCACCATAACTCAAGTTTAGCATATTCTTTTTGAAAGTTTTTCTAAATTATTTCCTTCAATTTCTCGTATTTCTGACGGAGTACAACTTTCTTCCTGACTCATTTTTATTAACTTTAATAATATATTTATTTTTAATTATGACGGATGGGAAGAAGCTTTGTTGTGTTCAATTGTTTCTATCATGGCATATTTGATACTTGTAACATTTTATGAAATTATAAAAGTATTGCCAACCCCATGTCTTATGAAACTTGTATCTTGTCACTAAAAAACGTTTGCAGACCTTGTGCAATAGACAAAAAACAAGAAGAATAAAAAAACGTAGCATCAAATGTAGTTTTACGACCCATGTGTAAAAGGAAACATTTTTTCGATGTGATTTAATAAGTAAAAATAATGTCGTCATCAAGAAACATAAATTCGAAATTTTTGTGCTTTTTCTAAGTCCGAGAGTTAATTGCTTCTTTATTCTCGTTGGTTTCAGTCAGTGAGGTTCCTGTCATTGAGGTCGGCCTATTTTTATCAAAGGCGATATTTTTTTTCATAATAAGTAAAAATAAATATGTATAACATTTGATGGACTTAATTTTTTTTATACAGGATGTTCGGATAAGGCGTCAGGATACTTCGGGAAGTGATTCTACATTATAAAATAGAAACAGTCAATACTTTTCGAGGTATAGCCTGTCAAAGTTTAATTATTTTTTTTTTTTGATTTTTTGATATTTGGTACAAGGACCACGCTTACGAACGTCTATAATTTCGTTATAGAAATTGTTTCTCCACCAGAGGCCATTTTACCTAAATTCAAATTTAATTATATATTTTTTGTAATTTTAAGGACAAAAGAATACCTAATAAAAGAACGTACTCTTTCGATAATCCATACTGTTTATAGTACGGCAGTCTGTTACCATGATTTCAGACTGATCACGACCTAAAGTTTAAGGACTTGAGAAGGAAATTAACAAGAACGGACATTGGCAACGTTGCGAAATCATTGAGAATCAACTTTACATAGGTATGTAAAAAAATGGTCGTAATAGTTATCGCGCCACGTCCATTCTTTTTATTTTTTGACTCGGAGTGATGCTTTTGAGGAGATGAAAATAATAACTGACATTTTCCGTACGGTGAATAGTTTTGGTTTGAGAAAAATCGAAATTTGTTTATAGCGGAGAATTCAACTTATCACGCCTCGTCCGTTTTACTTGTCGGATGTTAGTTTTCGTTATTCGTGACCGGAAAAAATGAGAACGGACATTTTCATCGACGCGCAAGCGCAGTGTTGGATCTTAGCTATGTCATTTTTTTAACACTGTTCGAGTTATCGCGCCTCGTCCGTTTTCAAGCGGAAATCGTGACTGACATTTTTAAACACGCATTTTTTAGCAAAACCGTTTTCGGTCAAGAAAAAATTTGTATCAATAATAATGCAATATGGGGACATAGCTGATGCCGAGTTGTTATAGACAACCAAGCCACACAGCAAGCCGTCCCATGCGCGTGCCGTGCACCGCGACTATGAATTATGCAGATACGAGATCCGACTTAGCTGCCCTCCCTGCAGCTGCGCAACACGGAAAAAGTCCGTTCGACTCGAGTTACTATTTTTTAGAGTGTTATCAACAAAAATTGACCCGGGGCCTGTAACTTTTTTATATCCCTTTTCTTTACATCTTTTTATGGAATTTTTGCAACACTCAAAACGTCCGTTGTCGATGAATTCACGTGTTTTTTTTTGTATTTTTAATATGATTTCATCAAGAACTGAAATCACTCTGACCGGTAAGCGCAGCATTGCCGAACCTTTTCGCTCGAGTAAAACTTTCTTATTTTTTAATAATCTAGCGATTAGTCATTGACTAGATAAAGGCGTGATAACATGACTATTAGTTATTTAAAATTACTACCTTAAACTTAACAAGTATCCTGATGCTTGATGCCTGATGATCTAAACACCCTGTATACATTCCCACCAATTCGTATAAAATTAACGAACTACAGATTCTAGGTCAAATTTTTGTATCCTATTTTTTATATAAAAGTCAAGTTAAAACGATTCAGGCAAATATTTTGTTTAAACATATTGAAAAATTCACTAACTCTCCAAATCAGTAGTGCCATGCGGAATCTCTATTAAAAATAAAAACATATTTTGCTCTAATAATGAATTTCATCCATTTTTCCAGTTAAATGATTTTTAAAATGTATAAAAACATGTTGATTTTTATGAAAACCATTATAAAATGAATACTAATACTATTTATTACTTTTTGGATAATTGAGTGCTGACAAAAACAGGATCGCTGTTGGTCACGTATATGTATTTATAATTAAGTTTGTGCTGAAAACATCATACACACTATTATAAAATTACCTTATTATACAGGGTGTCCCATATCTTATGGACCATAGCGCAACTGGAGATACTAAACATCAAACTAGACCGATTAAGTCATATGTTTTTCGAAATGTTTCTCGTCCCAAAAATACAGGGTGTTAAAAGTGAAAGAATTTTCGAAAATACGACATAATTTGAAAACGGTTCAATGTATCGGTAGAAAGCTGGCGATATGATGTTCTTATTAGTAAGTAATGAACATTTGTACATTAGGTTTCATATTACAAGGCGCTATAGTCACATATACTAGGTTTATTAATAAATTTATGATTTTTTTGTTACCTGTTATTAAGTATCTTTAATCCAAGATTCTCAAATAAGGACAATTTCTAATCTAAGAAGGTATACTTCGCTAGAGCTTAGTACCCTCTATCGGTTATCGAGATATTTTCATTTAAATATCACAATGCATCAAGAAAATTAAGGTAAACATGGAAATTCTGCTCCGCGAGTATTGGAAAAATTGAAAAAAAATTAGAAAAAAACCGAAAACCTGATAAAATATTTTTGTTATGTGATATAATGTGCAAGTTAAAACTACATACCTAAATATATTTTCGCAATATTCGCAACTGAAACATTTCAAGCAATTTCATTGCCAATGACCAAATCCTCGCCGGATTTTTCAGATTAAAAAAAAAAAATTTGAAAATGGTATTACTTAGTAATAGTATATTAAGATACAAGTTTCATAAGACATTATCTTAGAGCACGCGTAAAGTACAAGTGCTCTAATTGTCTTATAACCCATGTATTTTATAATACTTCTACTATTTGGGTCTTTAAAGTCTGAAAAACTTTAAAAAATATAGTAGATTTTTTTCCATTTGAGTTAATATTTTCTTTTTGGGTTCCCAATACAATTTAATAAAATGTTACAAGTATCAAATATGCCATGATAGAAACAATTGAACAAAGCTTCTTCCCATCCGTCATAATTAAAAATAAATATATTATTAAAGTTAATAAAAATGAGTCAGGAAGAAAGTTGTACTCCGTCAGAAATACGAGAAATTGCAGAAAATAATCTATAAAAAATTTAAAAAAGAATATGCAAAACTTTGAGTTATGGTGCGAGCAGAACAAAGTTCAAAATATTGAACAAAATAATAAATAATACTATTGAACAAAATATTGTGTCGACACAGACTGACAGGAATAACAATTAATGTCCAGGAAATGTCTACAGTAACTATAAATATGTATATATAAAGTAATATGTATAATACTATATTGAATTAAAAATAAAAATAGTACTTTATTGAATAAAACTTTAGAAATAGAGCATAAACTGGAAGAGTATTCTATTATTTTTAGGTTATGTTATTTTATAGTTGTGAGTAGAAATTAGTTGAGGGACACCGTCAGCATGTTCTATATTTCCGAGTATAGGTATTTCAGAGTAATATCTAGTAAAAATGATCTATTTGCAAGGTTAAAAGTTAGTATTTTAAAGTTTTCTATAAAAAAATTTTGTCGGATCTATAATGCCTAGAAAACTAATTTCAACGAAATCAAAGTAAGCCTAAAATTCGAACCATACTTGCTGCCAACAAAAAAAAATCAGTTTCATAAAGTGGCAGGTTATTCAATTTTTTTGCATTTCATAATGTAGCCATTATGAAACCCAAATAGAAAAATATTATTTGAAATGCTTATATTAAATTATAATTAAAACACGTTCGTTCTAGTTTATAAGAAAACATTAATTTTTCCTCACAATTTCGTTCCTTCCCAAGTTTTCTGGAAAAAAATCGACGCTTAATTTTTCAATAATGCTAATACATTTTTAACTATAAAAATTCATCGGTTGTATTAGTAAAGTAATTTCCTTTCGCTAGCCGCAACCGATCCGTATCTTTTTCAATAAAACGTCGACACGCGTGAATCTGTCACAAATATTCCCCACGACACGTCGCCTTTCGGCGAGCAAAATCGATTTTTCTCTTGTGTCTCGATGTTCTCCGGCTTTCTGGGTCTTCGGGCTCTGGAAAACGTGGATTTTAACTCGCTTGACCTCGAGAAATGCTCAAAATTGATTCGGTTTTTTTTAATATTTAAAAGTATTTTTCTACTCCTGTGTACAGATCTCGCTCATAGTTGGCTGTGCAATATATCGCGTCGCCTTGACAACGCAATTGTCATATATTATTAACAATTTTAAACGTCAACATTATTCATTTGTATATTATTTTTGGGTATATTAGTAAAGTACGAGTGACTACAATATTTAGAAAATACTAAGTTGACTAAAATATAAAAGATTACTTATACGCAGGACAATGTACTGCGTTCGAACAGTACAGAGAACCCCAGTTCCTTTCTTATTGAATAAACAATAAATTTTAAACACCCTTTAAACACTACACACAACTTTGTATTCGGAAATAACTAAAACTTTTTCAATATCAACACCGCTTGCTTGCCTTAGAACACGAGCGAACAAAACTATCAGTTTGGCTACAGTTTATGTTTATGTGGCATTATGCAGAGTACCCGAGGAACATTTTTATGGCATTGTATGTTCGGATTTGTGTTGGTATACAATTTGTATTTGAAACGTAAACTTACAAAGTGAAAAATTTATTACGATTGAGGTAGGAACTCCTATTTTAGTACAATAAAAATTTTTATGGAAATTGGATTTTTATATGGCAAAAGAAACTGAAGGAAATTTGCACTTTGCCATGATGCAAAAAAACGATTTAATTACACTATTCATACACACGAATCACATTTTTACCCTTCTTTCTGTTTAATGTTGTAATATGAATGTTTTTAAATTACTTGCGGAAAACACATATAAATCGATAAAAATGGTGTTTAAATGTAAGAAATTCCCAAAACCATTACATGTTTGCCTGCACTTAATAGTGTTATAGTGCGTTTCACGAAATTTGGATACGACTTAATGATTTCCTGGGTCGGTCCCATTGTATCGACAAGAGCTTGGCAATAAACAAGTGAAGTATGAAGGGACGGACTAAGGAAAACAAGTAATGATATGATTATATTAATGTAATCAAATGAAATACATTTTTTTTAAATATTACTAGTAATATTTATTTACATTTATAATGTCATTCTATAGATAGTTCGGTTTCGCTATCGCTATCCTCATCAAAATTAATTATAATTGGATTAATTATACGATCCAGACTAATCTACGAATTTTCTACAGTTATTACGTGACGGACTGAATTTTTCCAACTACCTGGGGGAATATCATTAAAGCATTTTCGTATTAATTCTACAACACTAGAACTTAAAGTCGGAGAAATATTTTCAGACCTAACCAGTGATTTTAACTGGTGCCACATATGCTCTATGGGGTTAAAAATGCAATAATAGGGTGGGAGCCGTAGCACTGTATGTCCAATTTCTTCTGCCAATGTGTCACAAACATATACTTTTTTTATACAAAATGTCTTTAAAACTTCTAAATAACTTTCTTCAAAATATATAATATTCGCCGTCATGTAGTTCTGAATCTCCAATTTTGTATTATTTGAGCTTGGAGCTTTATGTAATTGGCGACTGTGATAGCTCGCATTCTGAGGAATGTTTGGTAAAAAACAATTCTTGAACTATTCCTCAAAAACTAACAAATTTTACCACAAAAAGTATTTAAATATAAATTAAGCAACCTAACCTACCTAATGTGCCTATATTTAATAATGGGATGGCCCCAGGTACTTTTACTGTAGTCATTAAGTTATATCCATTTTTCGTGAAACAATCTTTACCACCAAAGGTATTATAAACTACAGATCCCATAATGCATTCATAAAACTCTTGGAAAGTGAGGCTTGTAATTGTGTGTGTAATTGTCATTGTGAACAAATGAGATAATAACAATTTAATTGTTTAAATAGTTTTAACACGCTCGCCCCCCATCTTAAATTAATTTAAAAAATACGATTTTGTTCTTTATCCTCTTATCTACAGAACCCATTTTACGAGAAAGTTGCACCTCTTTTAGTTCGGAAGTTATTAAATGTTTTCGAGTGCAAACCAAGCAGTGACAGCACTGGGTCACGCCTCCTTGCGTTTATCATACCTTATGGCTCCGTCGTAGCGTATTTTTTATTGGGGTCATGATAACAATGTTGCCACTATGAGTTTTTATTTATTAAATAAAGTAGTTGAGTCGAAAGTCTGGCCAAATGACTTAATTTAAATGTGACACACTATATGTTTTTTTAAATTCCACTTTCAATTCCAATCAATGTTTATTACAGTTTTTTTGTTAATTTATTCGATTTTTTAGCAAAGTTAGCCTTCTCAAAAATATCGGATTCAAAAATAAGCTAAAGTTGAGAACCTGAAGCTAAAAAAAACAGGCCTCAGATAAAAATTCGACGATACGACGATAAAATGAGAAAAACCTCAAATCATTCACTAATCCTCTTTTAAATCCAAAAGTTTCCGCATTTTAAATGCCTGTCCTATTATTTAAAAGCTTTTTTAAGAGCCAATAAACGTGACGTTTATTGGTGGAATTTATAAAGTTAAATTTTAACTTTCATATTTCATTATCGAGAGTACCTAATTTTTAAAACGGCGACAAAAGTAACGATTGTTTAATGTTTATACCAAGTAAAATTGTTGTAGTGCTGTTTCATATATTAAAGGCCGTTTTGCATGATGTAAGAGCCTGCAAGGCGTCCCAGAGCCATACGCAGATGCGGCCCAGCTGATCTATTCTCGCACGGGACAAATGGTATCACCGCGAGCGAACCCGCGGGTACAAATATTTTTCTCGTTATTCGACACTCATTGTACATAGCCATGCCAAATATCGACCAAATCTGTTCATTAGTTTAGAAATTATCATGGGGAGAGACGGAGAAAATCTTTTTATTCACTTTTTGATAGATTTTAGTCTTGATACGGGACAAATGGTATCACCGCGAGCGAGCTCGCGGATACAAATATTTTTCTCATTATTCGACACTCATTTTACATAATCAAGCCAAATTTGTTGTATCTTACACTTGCAGTTTAGCGATTTTATTCGATATTTCTGCAGGTGCAGGATCAATTTGTGGGGGAAAATTTAGTAATTTCAGTCTTTCCCAGACCTTTTTAAGGATTTACCTATGGCTAAGACGCGATGAGAGTCCCATCATGCTTGACAGCCACTGTCGGTGTGTTGGTTTATGGCAAAGCTATGTTTTTTCTGGGCAAGAAGTAAGAGAGGGTTAAAATTTATTTCAATTCGCTTCAATCAGATTTTTTTTTAATTTTTGGCAATCTCGACAGGCTACATGTCCTTTAAGTTAAAACGCGGCTTTTACACGGTTTAACTGCGAAATCTAGAAACCGGATTTACTGGTTAACAGCTAAATAAAATTTAACATATTTAAAACGATTAACTAGGCGAGGTGTTCATTCCTTTTTTTTTCAAGTTGTACATACAGTAGAAATAAAAGAATTAAAAATTGGATTTTATTTTCAAAATTAATTTAATAAAGTGTATAATAGTCACAACCATTATAATATATTGCCTTCCTATATACAGTGAAAGTGAAACCTCTCCTAACGGACACCACTAATAAGCGGACATCTCTATTAAGCGGACACTTTTTCATAGTCCGGAATTAGGCATATGAAATTACATAAGAGTCAACCTCTCTTGGGCGGACTCTCCTTTGGGCGGACGCAGACAGGCTGTTTTCACACAAAGAGAGCGAGAACCCTCCTCTCAACGGACAAATTTTTTTTTAAACGTATTGGGAGACGAATAAGTACGGTGCAAAACTCTCTAAAAACAGACCGGCAACCAATTGCGTATGCCTGGGGTCCTGGCAGCCGCGAAAGAACTTCGCCGTATGAAAGTATGTGTGATTCCACGAAAGCAGTCCGCCTTTTATTTGTGGTAAGTTTAAAATCGAAAACAGTGCCAGAAAAACGTCGCGTTTTGAGTCTGAAAGAGAAAATTGAAGTTGTTATGTTTAATAAATGTTTATTTGTACATACATATATATAATAATAATTTTGCATTTACATATTACCTAATAACAAATTTCCCTTGGGCGGACACCTCTATTAGGCGGACACATTTAGACAGTCCCCTCGGTGTCCGCCCAAGAGAGAAGTAGTTTCAAATATGTTTTCTTAAAAATTTGAGGGGACTGTCCTCGGTGTCCGTCCAAAAGAGATTTCACTGTATTTCGTTATAATACATCGCCTGAAATCCTGAAAACACTGTAATTTATATAAGGATTATTAAAATTCATCTTTACACATGAGAATGACATTTTTACAATTTTGTTAATTGAATTTATTTTAAGATTTATGCCCGTCCCCAATCAATACCGCTATCTCCGTCATCTAACTAAAAATAAAAATTGGTCTTGATAGGTGGCGCATTCACGGCCTTACTACAGAGAGGATTGTTTTAAAACATGTTCACTATGGGACTATCCACGACAGAATATGCTTGGATTGATTATTTGCCTTCAAAAATGTCATCAATTTCGATTTTAACTGTTTATAAAGCTTTTTAGTCACAACCGTTATCCACATTTTTTTATATATATTTTTTTTATTAATTTAACCCTCCTAATGATAATGATTTATAGACCCACAGCGTCCAGGGCCCGAAGGGCTTCGTACAACCCTCTAACTTACTCAAATTCAGTGGCGGTTCTTCCACAGGAGCACATGCGCACGTGCATCCCCAAAACAAAACGAATAAAAAATATTAATTTATATTCATTGCATATTATTTATCGTATAAAGTCCGACCCTCCCTAATATTTTATCGTACCGTCAAACTAAAAAAGTCAGACCCTTCCTAATATTTTATCATCCCGTCAAACCAAACTGCATAGATCCGGCAACCGTGCCTCGGTCGAGATAAATGACGATTATGACGAGACTTGCTCGCACGTGCGATTAAGTAATGCAGTTTCTCTGTAAGTAACAGGTGGCGGGTGGCAGCGGGGGATAGCGGAGCTATGGCAATTTAACATGGAAAAGGCGCACAGTTTTTGTGTGCACCGCGCTATTGTCTGTTCGTGCATCTAGTTAGCAATTCGAGCGTGTATGTTTCAATATTTTAATATTACATATTTATTAAGTTAAAATGAATAGTTGACGGTCGACTATTTAAGAAATAACTTTAGCTCTTTGAGTTTGGAGCAAAAAATTGAAGTGAAGAATGCGGGAACACCTAAACCCGAAATTAATTTAACGCAAACCACAAAGAGTAAATCTAGGGACTTTAGTAGAAACTTTAAAAATGAAATATATGAAAAAAAAATGTATAGAGGGTATTCCAAACTTAATGAGGCTGTTATTGATCAATTTTCAACCGAAGAATGGACTTTACGTTTAAGCACTATTTTGTAAGGTCGATAAATGTTGTGTATTTCGATAAATGATACTCGATATGATTTTAAACCGTTTTATTTAAGGATTTAAACTAAAAAACACTGAAAATATGAAGAATCCCAACTTGTCAGTCTCGTGGCTCGATTCGTTCTCGTCATAAAAGAGTTAACTATTGTTCTCGTCTTGGTTGCGCCTAATTACGTAGCCCGTAGATGGCGTAGTGGTATTAGACATCATTCGGTTGTATTTATAGCTCGTAGATGGCTTTAGTAGTATTAGTACTGGACTGTATAAATATTGTTACGAGGGTTGCATGCGACGACGTTAAGATCCGACAGCTATACACACTAAGAAAACCTTCCTTATTTTCCAAAAGTTGTATTTCCTTGTGTAAAATTAAAAAATAAATAAAAATATGTTTTACCTAACGCATTTTCTTATTACTTTTTTTCTTTCTACATTTAAAACGCCTAGAAAATTTTCACCATACTTGTGAAACCCCTCTATCATAGGTCACGAGCCGCCACTGCTCAAATTACCTAAAAATAGAACTAAAATCGGAAATAAAAAAAGGTTGCACAAAAGCTCGTCTTAGGATCCCGCCACAGGTTGAAATGTAAAAATATTTCGTAGCTCAACATCCGTTTGTCCTCTCCACTCGATGCCACCGTCATTTCGACGCGAGCAAGTCGGGATGGCAGGTAATTGCATATGTTTTGAACTCGGAATATGCTTATTCCGCATGAGTACCCCTTTTATAGATGTCATAAATGTAGAGGTAGGCTATGGATACGGCTGCCGCAGTGTAACAGGTATTTATTTGATCAAGCAAAGCGTTCCTTTTTACATCACCTGTATACAGGGTTACTCACGGTGAGTGTACATGGTGTCCATTTTTGGAGGGTATCTCCGTTATTAGTAAAGATAGCTTTGTGCTACTTTTTTTTTAAATAAGAGATGCCCAAATTACAATTTTTCTAGGCCTCCTCGTTTTTTATATATTTATAATTACAAAAAAAAAATTTAACGTCTATGGAACTTTCTCATAAATATTTCTGAAATGTTTCTCTATTATTATGCCTAAGTCTGTGTCCACAACGGCGCACCGACCCTCGCCCATAGCCTTGTACCATAACACCGCACAGCCTCGCTTGAGCTTCACACAGTAGTCCCTCGACATCGAGATATAAACATGGACTGTGCGTTGTTATGTTCTTCTGATGAAGAAGATGTTGTTTTAGACAATCAAAATTGCCAGTTCATCCCATTAACGTAAAGCGAAGATTCAATGGAGAATTTTATCACCTTTATAATGATCTAAGGAAATATAACCAACGCTTTTTTGAACATATGAGAATGCATATAAATACTTTTGATTATGTCGTTACTTGGATTTTATGTAGGACAACACTATTTAAAATAACAATTAAAATGTAAAAAATTATTCCAGTATACCTTATTTTTTTCTAATTAATTAATTACGACCCTGTTTAAAGATATTTTTTAATGTGACATCCTGTATATTAACTGATTTTTCAATTTCACGTCAAATTCTGAACGTAATTAATATAATATATTATATTAATTTCCTTCTTCGGAAGAAAATGACAATGCACAGTCCATGTTTATATCTCGATGTCGAGAGACAAACTGATAGACAGGAAAGGCAATGAGCGAGGGTCGGTGCGCCGTTGTGGCCATACACTTAGACATGTTTCACATATAATTATTATTTATTATTATAATAGGAATTCAGTTGAAGCAAAAACACATTTATTTTATCAGTCTCGCGATTTTCCTTGGTACATTTTAGACCGAGGTTTAGTAAATGAACCTTGTTCAATTAAATTTGTTTTGTCCTTGGAACGAATATTTTATCCGACTGTCGTCTTTCCAGATATAAGATAAGTAATTTAAGAAAATTTATAAATTACATACTACAAAAAGGCTTTTACCATTGAAATACACTTCTAATACTCCATCTACATTTTCGTTACACTGGATATAGCAAACGAGCATGTCACATTTGAGTTTATCGTAATACTTAGGATAAAATGATTAAATTATAAAACATCTTAGGAAACCTGAATATTCTGACAGAAACAGAGGAATATTTCATTATGACACCGAAAAATGGATACCCCGTACAGTTTTAATATTATACAGGGTGGCCCATCGAAACCACTACATCCAACTTGTGTTTTCAGGGGGGCACGTTTCACTATTAATTTCATCCCTGTAACCTCAAACCCCCCTAGCGGGGGCGGCTACTACCCTTGTTTTTTCAAGTGGGGAATGGGTATGTTGTGATACATCTTTTTAATGGGCATTGAATTCTCTTTAAAATGGCGCTTTGTTTTGTAAATTTGAGCTACGCGCCGCCGAGAAATTGCGTTTTAAAAAATGTCATTTTATTGAGTAATACTTACATGATATCTTATTAAATGTTGAAAATGTCCGCCATTCACCTCCATACAATAGTACAACAACTGTTCAAAGTGTTCTCGGACATTGTGAAGAACATCTGTTGTAATTTGTTGACATTCATTAGTAATGCGGTTCCGTAAATCTTCTAAGGACCCCATAAAAAGAAATAAATCGTGCGATCTCGCGGGCCATTCAATAGTACGTCCCTCCTCCCAATCCATCTACCAGGAAACGTTTCATCCAGAAAGTGGCGTACGGGTAATGCATAATAGGGGAGAACCCCGTCTTCCTAGTAACGTTGGCCGTTTTCCATAATTTTCATCAGCGCTGGGTTGACAGCATGCTCCAACAAGTCTAAATAAGTATCTCCATTTAAATTTCCCGGTAAGGAAAATGGTCCAATTATGTGATCACCGAAAATACCAGCCCAAACGTTTAATTTCTGACTGAGGATTTTGAGTATGAACCTCGAACCTTGGATTCGTGTCGGACCAGTAACGACAGTTATGTCGATTGACAGTGCCATTAAGAAAAAAAGAACTTTCGTCTGAGAAGCAAACGTTAAAAAGGTAGTTCGGATAATTTAATACTTGTTCTGACATTACTTCACAAAAGTGTAAACGGCGGTCATTATCATCTTCATTCAATTCTTGGAGAAGTTGAATTTTGTATGGGTGCCATTTATAATATTTCAGAATTCTCTGTACAGTGGTCCGCGAAATTCCCGTTGCATCAGACATTTTTCTGGTACTTAATGTTGGATTCATACTAACTTGGCCCAGAACAGCTACTTCTACTGCTTCATTTCTTACCGGATTTTCAATGATCCTTTTTTTATTTGCCACTGAACCAGTTTGCCGAAATTTTGCCACTAATTCTAGGATATAACCATGATGTACGTGTCTATCTGGATGTCTATCATTAAACAAAGTTGCCGTTACTCTTGCACATTGATTGTTTATAAAATACAATTCAATAATTTCCACTCTCTCCTCAATAGAAAAACCATTTTTTTATGTCACGATCGAATCAAAAGAAAATAATAGCGCAGAAATAAGGTATGTAGATCTGAATCAACCACTTTACTGAAGATAAAGTTGAATAATTATTACTTAAAAAAAAAATTTGTTTACGCACAAACCTGTGTACTTGATAAGAGGTGCAGTGAAATGTTTCAAATTCCGTTGCTCGGCGGCGCGTAGCTCAAATTTACAAAACGAAGCGCCATTTTAAAGAGAATTTAATGCCCTTTAAAAAGATGTATCACAACATACCCATTCCCATTTGAAAAAATAAGGGCAGTAGCCGCCCCCGCTAGGAGGGGTTGAGGTTACAGGGATGAAATTAATAGTGAAACGTGTCCCCCTGAAAACACAAGTTTACGGGTCCGAGGTTTTTTTTAATTTTCACATACACAGCCCTAAACCTTGCTGGACTGTTTTCGATGGGCCACCCTGTATTAATAACTTAAACGTAAATGCGATAAAAATTAAGCACATCTAATCACCTGTGTGGTGAAAGAACCATCAACCACACTTACAACAATAGATTTCCTCAAAGTCCTTAAACTACTGTCGCTTTTTTTAGTTACACAGCCTAAATTCTTCTCCCCAAGCTCGTTTCTCTTCTTCATTAATTTGAAAAGCAGGAGCATGTAGCCGAAAACAATCGGTGACAAATGTTAGGAAAAACAACAATGGCGAAACTTTTGCTTTTGTTTACGTTCTGTTTCGTTTCAAAAGGGGTCCCATTTACAGATTCGAATAAAATGAACACAATAAGAATTCCTGTCCATAATAAGCGTTTTAATCGAATTTTAATCGAATTAACACAGAAAGACATAGCTTGAGTTAAACTTTATTGGTACAACACAGAGCATCAGTAGAGGCCTAACAAAAAATATAGTAAGTTACGTATGGTTATTGAGAATCTATTGCAAAGTTGGATTTGCATTCTTTGATCGAATTTATTTTAAATAGAGCCATGGACACCGGAGTCATTTAATTAAAAACTGAATGGAAAACCGCAACATTTTATCTTTGATAATAACTCTAATACCCCCCAGAAAGTGTCAAAAGTCGGACACCCTGTACAATATACTCATGGAGTTTGGTACATTCCTTCCGACTCCATTTTTAGTTATTCTTGAATTCAATGAAAGCATAAAAATACAGGATGTTATGGAAATGATGTATTATATAGAAATGGGTGACTCCTTGGGTGTCCTAGAGAAGCGCTACATATTTTATTTTTTTTAAATCGACCGTTTTAAAAGTGGGGTAATAAACACTCTTACTCACAGGTCAGTCCGAGCTATTGTAAACATATATCACCCAGGCCCAATGGCAATGTTGCCAAATTTAAGGTAAAACTGAAATTCCATATAAAATTATAAAAATAAATTATTTATCTACCTACTTGTATTTATCTTTATACCTAAAGAGCGAGGAAATCCAGGCATAAATACAATCTTTTTCTTCTTTTTCATGGGAAAATTCCTGGAAACACTTTATGTACACACAGTAATAGTGAAACAGAACCGATAGTTAGCTTTTCAAAATACAATAAAACAGATTATACTACATATTATTAGATTTTATTACACGCCACGAAATTTGACATCCAGAAGAAACAAGCGGTCTTAAACTGAGCAATTTAGTTTCGTCAATAAAAACAATATTCAAAGATTATTTATGGACTGGCAATATACACGCGTAAACCGAAATAACAGAGCGGATTACGGGGAGTGTGTTGGTAATCGACGAAATACAACGTATCCGGCCGCTGGTTGGTCTTCAACTAACAGCCCGCAAGCGTGCGGCGCTATACGAACACTTCGGCTCAGCCGTTGTAAGCCGTCAAGAGGTCATTGGCATTTGACCTAGTGACGTACGTACCTATTTCAAACTTATTTAATACTATTCTTTATGTTTGTTCTGGTAGTTTAAAACATTTTTTGTCGTAAAGTTAATTGTACAATAAGGTATTACAGAATGGGAAATTGTTTAAATTATTTATTTTGTCCAAAGAGTTTAAGGTGTACATATGACAACACCGGTCAGAATTCGCTTTTTGTTTACATGTATCGCAGTGTCCCATAGGTGTTTTTCTGGTTTCACGTCAGATCACTTTTACTGCTGAATGAATTAAAAGCGTCATTTATGGGTATTTTTCTTCAATAAAATTTGTCTTTGTCTCAAGAATTGCCGGTTTAAATATAATGCGTTATTTCCTTAACACCCTATAATATACCTTTACTCGTAATATCTGCAGAAGGATACTTTCTAGGGCGTTATTTCAGTCCGATTTATACAACGTTTTTTTTATCAGCTGTGCGTGAAACGACCCTTCAAACCGTATCATTACATAATGATCAACGCCGTTTAATGATCTAGCAAGTTATTAACAAAATGACCATTTTACACCCCATTCTTGCAACACCAACCCCGTTAAGTAAACAACTCGAAATTAAAATATCATTCAGCTTTAGTACCGGCATAATATTTTCATCCGCCGGCTTCTGACTTAGTTAATGCGCTAAAGCATTTTCGGGTTGTTTATTCTCGTTCCTTAAAGGGCGAAATATTTTAAATTAAGCAAGCTTTACATAAATATTTCGAGTAATTTATTTTACACAAAGGACCCGGGCGGGCATCAGGGTATACAAATGTTTCTCGTTAATTTAAGAGAGGACCTACATCACAACGTGCACCATCATTGCCTACATTTAGAAGCGTTCCGTGGAGTTTATTTTCAGAGCCACTACACCACTAATATAATATTTATTCAATTTATTGCTCTTTTATTGGTTCTTTTATAACCGCACACTTTTTAACCTTGACATTTTAGAATCGTCAAAAATAGTATATTACGTATCGAGGTGGAAAGTGTTTAATTTATATCCAGAGAGGCGGTAGTAAACCGAGGCGCGAAGCAGCGAGGTTAACTAAATCTCGAGACAGTAATGAAACTTTTCACCGAGGTTTGTATTCTATTTTATTTACAATCACATCTAACATCCACTGTTAATTATTTTGAATTAAAATTATTAATAAAAGATAAATGTCATTTTGACTTTTCCATTGAAAAATTAGACAGAAATTTCAAATAACCGCAGGTGGTAAAATAACGTAGGTATATAATAATATACATCAAGATGGCAAATATCATTTTTTTGAATAAGGTTTCCATGTCACTAAACAATATATTATTTTAACAACAGAAAAATGCTCATCAGATGAGGAATTTGATTTTGCTGCTACACCACCAGAAATTCGAGAAGCAGCAAAAATAATAGAAGAAGATCTTCTGCCACCTAAAAGTCGCCCGCGATATGACAAGGCATATAACTGTTTCAAAGAATGGTGTACGGGAAACAAAGTTCAAAATCCTGGTTCTGAGTCGGCGCTACTAGCTTATTTCAGTGAAAATGCCAAGACAAAGAAGATATTAACGATTTGGTCACAATTATCAATGCTGAGGACCACTCTATCAATTAAGGAAAAGGTAGACATATCTAAACACGAAAAGCTATTACCATTTTTAAAAAAGTGTGTTCGTATATTATTTTGAGATATCGATTTTTAGGAAAATCACAAAAAAATAATTTACTTTCCACCCGGGTGCAAAGTAAAAGTAAAAAAACGTCAACTTTCCACCTTTGAAAGATAGATGAAATGTCATTATTACATGCATGGTTGTAAATTAAAATTTTTACAACTTATATACATTAGTTGACACGTATTACATGATTTCGTTAGAAAAAATGTATTTTCCCAAATATCCATACGTGCAGTTTTGATAAATTGCCGGATTATCTACAATCTTCTCATACTTGAAATTTACTATCTTCAGTTGTACTGATCGTATCAATGTCGTTTTTTTTTTATTTAATACTTTGTTATGTTAGCTTCCGAAATGTATTAAAATGTCATTGTCATTGTGAACAAATGCAAAATAATAACAATTTAATTTTTTAAATAGTTTTAACATGCTCGCCCCCACCTTAAATTTACTTTTTAAAAATTCCGTTTTGTTCTTTATCCTCTTATCTGCAAAACCCATTTGACGAAAAAGGGGCACCTCTATTAGATCGGTATTTTCGATCACGAGTCACACAGAGCGCGGCGGAATTCACCCGCGCGACGGGTTGAGGCGTTTGCAACGAGCTCGGTGCAGTGTAAATCATTATATTTTCCATACATTCCATCGTTCGAAAGCATCATTCTGTCACTTATCGACTCGCCACGCGCTTCGCCGTTAGCACGCTGCGTGACTTGCGTTCGGAAATATTTAATAAACACCGATCTAATGGAGGTGTCACTTTTTCGTAAAATGGGTTTTGCAGCTAAGAGGTTAAAGAACAAAACGGTATTTTTTTAAATTAATTTTAAGGTCGGGGCGAGCATTAACACTATTTAAACAATTATAATTGTTATTATTTTCCATTTGTTCACAATGACCATTTTTTTAATACACTTCGAAAACTTAACAAACTTTAAAATAAAAAAAGAGCGATATTGATCCGATCAGTACAACTGGAGATATTACATTTCAAATATGAGAAGAGTGAAGAAAAGCCATCAAATTATTTATGTGTGGATATTTTGGAAAAAAATATATAATATTTTCTAATGTCAAATAGATATACATCACACTTTGTTTATGTGTAATTACACTATAACTTGAAAACAAATGAAAATTGGATAAGATCATACATACAGGGGTGTTATGAAAATTTATATTTAAATGGGTGACTCCTTGGGTGTCCTAGAGAAGCACTACATATTTTATATTTTTTTAAATCGACCGATTTAATAGTGGGGTAATAACCACTCTAACTCACAGGCCAGTCCGCGCTACTGTACAACATTTCACCCAGAGCCAGTGGCAATGTTGCCAAACTTAATGTAAATCTGAAATTCCATATAAAAATTATAAAAATAAATAATTTTCTACCTACTTGTATTTATCCTTATACCTAAAGAGCGAGGAAATCCAGACACAAACACAACATATTTTTTTTCTTTTTCATGGGAACACTCCTGGAAACACTTTATGTACACACAGTAATAGTGAAACAGAACCGATAGTTAGCTTTTGAAAATTCAATAATACAGATTATACTACAGATTATTAGATTTTATTACACGCGACGAAATTTGACGTCCAGAGGAAACGCGTCAATAAAAACAATATTCAAAGATTATTTTTGGACGGGCGTAAACCGAAAAAACAGAGCGGATTGCTGAGAGTGTGTTGGTGATCGACCAGACACAACGTATCCTGCCGCTGGTCTTCACCTGACAGACGCAAGCCTGCAGCGCTATATGGAACTACTTCTCTCAGCCGATGTAAGGTAATTGCCATTTGACCTAGTGACATACGTGGTTATTACTATTCCATTTGTTTTTTCGGGTTGTTTAAAACATAGTCCGTCGTAAATGTTCTTCAATTAATTGTACAAAAAGGTATTACAGAATGGAAAAGTGTTTAAATTACTTTATTTTGACTAAAGATTTGTACCTGCGACAACACCGGCCAGAATTCCTTGATTGCTTACATGTATCGTAGTGCCACACAGGTGTTTTTCTGGTTTGACGTCAGGTCACTTTTACCGCTGAATGAATTGAAAGCGCCATTTATGGCTATTTTTCTTCAATTTAAATATAATACGTTATTTCCTGTTTTATACCCTGTATATGTGTTTTACATTATTTTCACTTAAGAAATATACTCATGGAGTTTGGTTCATTATTTCCGACTTAACCTGTATAGAGCAATTAGTTTTCCAGTTTCTACCACTTCCATACAATACACCCACCTCTAAACGATTTTCGATAATAACCATTGGATTCTCTTTTACTACCCATCAAAAATTATTATGTTTCTAAACGGGTATAAAATATTTATTACACACGTCCAGAAACAAACAAGAGAATGGCTAAATGGAACAGGGGTTTATGGAGAATTGATACAATTTATCTAACGATGTTGCTATGTTGCCATTTAAGGCAGAAAGTTTAATAATTTAGATTGTTTTGTATTATTTTAACATCTTTAGAATTTTTGCCTGTAGCCCGAATTCTTTTCCAATACTTAAGAATTATTTCCTGCATGTATTCACATCGATTGTTGAAACATAAAATGGCTATACGCCATACGATAAAGGATATAATTAATATTATCGCGAAGGGTATGCCCAGTTGACTCTGTGCATGGTTGTCTAGGTTACTTAAGGACCGTCTTCTGCAAGTGGCGATTGACGGTTTTCTCTCGGACACCTTCACCATCAATATCGGTGTTCCTCAAGGGTCCATATATCTCCCACCCTATTCTTATTGTATATTAACGACCTTCCAATAAGAACCAAAAATCCGATATAAACTCCTGGACAAAATTAACGCAACATCATAAATTTGTCATATTTTGAAGTTATTTTTTTCCCTGAATTTATGATCCAATCTGAATAATTTTTTTCTGCATTGTAGGTTGGTTCCTTCGCAATGTCATAGTTTCCGCTGTTTATGATAAAAATGTAATTTTCGATTTATACTGGGTTTACTAAAAATGCTATGTTTTTTCCGAAAATTCGCATCACCCTGTGGAATATATTAGCAACCGAAACATATTGCAGTTGACATTAAACGGTAGGTCCATCTTTCCCGAACATTTTCTTTTTTGGTTTACTTCATTATCTCTGTTATTAAAGGATATACACCGTTTTATAGCGTAACATGTTTACATAGACTTTAATATTCGACACATTCATTGTTAAATGTTTTCAAGTAGACTATGGACTTTTTCTGATATTGCAAGCGATGTGTCAGCAGATGTTGTGTTTTAAAGTTACAAAGGTCAAATATAATTCGCCATACTGATAAAAACTGTTCGGAAACTGCTTATTAAACGTTCGTTTCGTATGCCCAGTTGCCCGACGAGTATTTTAATCTTGAAACCTACTTGAAAACATTTAACAATGAATGTGTTGTATATTAAAGTCTATAAAAACATGTTACGCTATAAAACGGTGTATCTCCTTTAATAACAGAGATAATGAAGTAAACCAAAAAAGAAAATGTTGGGGAAAGATAGAACTACCGTTTAATGTCATCTGCGATATGCTCCACAGGGTGATGCGCATTTTCGGAAAAAACATAGCATTTTTAGTAAACCCAGTATAAATCGAAAATTAAATTTTTATCATAAACAGCGAAAACTATGACATTGTCAAGGAACCAACCTACAATGTGAAAAAAACATCATTCAAATCGGATCATAAATTCAAAAAAAAAATAGCATCAAAAATATGGGAAATTTATGATGTTGCGTTAATTTTGTCCAGGAGTTTATATATATATATAACTTTGCTGACGACAGCACACTTGTCTCATCTGTCACTTTAAATGCTCAAATATCGGCTGTCGACGCACATCTTCGCAGACAGCATCAAGTATCACGCCTCAACAAAGACCTGGAAGAAATTTTTGCTTTGGGTGACAGTAACCAAGTCGAATTTAACGCTAAGAAAACCCAGACTCTAAAAAGGTTGACATTACAGAACCAGATATTAGTACTCTTCGAGCTTCATTATTTAAGAATTCATTCTTCAGGAGGACCTCATCCTTGTGGAACGAGCTTCAAGAGATCGTATTTCACAACGGATATAACCTCCACCGATTCAAAACCAACGTGAATCGTTTTTGCGCACACGCACCACTCTCAGAGTGCCTTATAAGATTTTTCCTATAGTGCTTGTTCATAAAAAAAAAATGGAAACAAAACCACTAAAGTTAATAAAACCACTTTCTTTATCTGACAACACTGGAATGGAAACAATTGTCCGTAGTGAATGGCATTGCCACTTGATAGAAACTTCCACTCGAGTCTGCTTTGTACATAAGTACCCACCTATGTCTATGTGCTTGGCTTTATCCCGGGCGGCTTTATTTTTGGATTAATATAACCAGGAGGCTGTGCTTGAAAAGGGGCCGAATATATACTTGTTCAAGATTAAAGAGAATAGCGAAATGGAATACTAATCTCCCTGCTTTAGAGGGCGGCAGATTTATAAGCTGGGACTAAAATAGATAAATATAATGTGTAAATGTTTGTGCGATAAATATTTACCATCAAAATTACAGATTAATCAAAATTTTTGACAATTATAGAATATACCTTTCAGCGACGATACACTAGCAAATTAGAAGAAAATAAAAACTTCAAAGCCTGTTGTTTGTCCGGTAAAATTGTTTACGCTCGAAAGAGTTTTGTAGCGCTTATTATTCACAAAAAGCGAGCCATAAATATTCTGAATAACTTATTTTGCACAAAAGTTTCGTGAACGGATGGTTGCTTTTTAGGCGTTCGGTTAATTATTTTCTGGAAGCTAAACATGTAAACTTTAAAAGAAAAATGTTAATTTAATTAGGTGCCGGCTTTGTGGATGGTAGTACTTATTTGTAATTGAAATTAAGTGGAATTTCAAGGGAACAAACATCAGATATCAACATCTCGTTATATACAAGGTGTCCCATAATTAATAGTACACAGTAAAACTGTAAATTCATTGCAAGAATGGTGTACCTTGTCAATGTCTTGACGGATTTTTCTCAGACACATTCACCATCAATGCCGGTGTTCCTCAAGGGTCAATATTGTCTCCCACTCTCTTCTTCTTACTCTACATTAACGACCTTCTAGTGGAAACAAAAAATCCGATATTTAGTTTTGCTGATGATAGCACACTTATCTCATCTTTCTCTTTGAATGCACAAACATCGTCTGTCGATGCACATCTTCGCAGACAGCATGAAGTATCACGCCTCAACAAAGACCTGGAAGAAATTTTGGCTTTGAGTGACAGTAACCAAGTAGAATTTAACGCTAAAAAAACCCAGGCAGCAGTTTTCTCTAAAAAGATTAACATTACAGAACCGGATATAGTCATGGACGGACACGCAATCACACTGGCTTCATCTATTAATTTGCCGGGCGTCAATCTGGGAGGAAATATGTCTTGGCATAACCACGTTGTGGCAATCGCCAAGATAGCTTGTCAGAAACTTGGTGTACTCTTTCGAACCAGAAAGTTGTACACACCTCAACAACTTTTGACAATATACAAAGCCCAGACTCGACCATCGCTAGAGTACTGCTCTCATGTCTGGAGCTCTGCACCCAAACATACTCTTCGGCTACTGGATTTCATCGAAAGGAGGGCCATTCGTGTGATTGGAGACCACGAGCTGACGAAGAACCTCAACAGCCTAGAACATCGGAGACAGGTTGGGGATTTGACTCTCTTTTACAGATATTTTCATGGAAAGTGCTCGGCTGACCTTGCCCTCTTAATTCCGCCCAGAGCGGCGAATATCAGAAATACACGACGAACCACTGCCGCCCATCCATATGTGGTTAAGCTTAGTACTCCTCGAACTTCACTATTGAAGAATACTTTCACCTGGAGGACTTCATCCTTATGGAACGACCTTCCGAGGTCGTTTTTCCCAACGAATATAACCTCCAACGATTCAAAACCAACGTGAATCGCTTTTGCGCACACGCACCACTCCCAGAGTGCCCTAAAGGATTTTTCCTATAGTGCTTGTGTTTGGTCATAAAAAAAAATTTTTAAAAATACACCCATTTAATTCATTAGGAAATTATTGTCAAAAGTCGATATTTTTGTATTTATTTATGTACAAATATCATTTTTATTTAACTTATAAGTATTCACTATTGGTCTTTTAATTTTTTAGTCTGAACTTTACATAATTTTTAAAATATTAACAAATTAATAATACTTTAAAAAGATGGTTAAGTTAGAACTCCTGTTGTAATCTGATTTATTTGTAGTTAAATTCAATTATCTATAACGTAATAATTAATATCTGACATAATAATATGTTAGCTGTGTACGAGCAACCACTTGCCTATCCTAAGTTCAAATTAGTTTCCGACCTGATCTAAGTTGTTTGTTCGTACGCGTCATACGTCATTTATTTTGAAATTAACCTTTTTTTTAAATCACCCGTTTTACATAATTACTAACTAAGATATTTTAATAAATGGAAGATCAAAAGTAATTTATGAAACCGTAAAGTAAAAAAAGAAATTTTGCTCTTAAGATATCTAAGGCGAAAATCAGGGTGTCTTAGCAGGGACAAAGGGGGGGACTCAGATTCTGACTTAGTTGTGACAAATCGTACGTGCAACTAAGTTACTTTTCTTAAACTTAGGTCAGAATTTGTGCTGTTCGTAAGCAGCTATTATTTGGTACATAGATCGTCACAGAGGACCGATAAGTCGGATTTGTTGTCCTCTGGTGCTTTACGATACCGTCACACCGCTCGTAAACATCATTCATCGTCAAATCATTATATTAAACGGAATGATATAAAAATATATTTACTGTATCAGTATCCCATATACGACCATTCTTCATTTTCTGTTTGGAACGAAGGAAACGGTTTTTTTCAGCCATACAACTTTGCCGATAGCGATGCATTCAACAGGTACCTGTTCAACAATTACTATTTTCGATACTGCATGTAGTACAGAACTAGTTATTTAATGTCTTCAAGTAAAACTAATTCTTCCACAACGGGTAAATTATACATGGTTATGATAAAGAAACGGGTCAGGCTTTTATATAGAATACCGTCCACCGTCCGAAGATAGGTATAGGACATGATTTATGAAAAACGTTTTCTAAAAAAAATGCATTTCGAAAAAATAAGTTGGACGGATCCGTGCACTTGTTGATCAAGTGAGCGATATAAAAGGCTGATCCGTTTCTTTATCATAACTCTGTGTAATAAAACGGAAGAAGTATTGACAAGTTTAAGGAAAGGTGTATCATAATGTAAAAAATCTTGACACGATTAAGGAAATGTCTATCATAACGTTAAAAGTCCTGACAAGATTAAGGAAAAGGGTATCATTACGTAAAATGTATTGACAAGTTTAAGGAGAGATCTATCATTGTGTAAAAAGTATGGATAAGATTAAGGAAAGGCTGATCATAAAGTGGAAAGACTGGAGACGCAGCAAGGTGTGTATTTAAATTAAAGGCCGTAACCAGCTTTAAAAATATAATACAGTACGTCCACGGATTGAGTTAACAAGAGGAAAAAATTGTTTATTTTGCATTTTTCGAGAAATTCTTCTTAACATTTCTTGCTTGTAATAAAAATAAGAATCGACTAATTTAAAACAGAAAAATTTCAAAAATAAGCACACAGGAAAAATAAATTTTTTTTTATTACACAATTAACAATTAACAAGAATTCGAGAAGATCGCCGTCTCCAAAATTATAATTTTTTGGATTTATGCATCTTTTTAGATGTTGAAACTTAAGTAGTCGACGCCATTCATTTTTTTATTGGAAGCAAAAATGTTATTAAGAATATTTTCTCGAAAAATGCAAAATAAAAAAGTTTTTTGTCTTGTTAACTCAGTGCGTGTACATACTGTATATAATATAACAATAACAATTATTAGGAAAATGAGTATAATATCTTATATTTTCTTCTTTCTTTAGTCACATCAATGGAAAAACATCCACTTTTTAGTTGTTGGCTTAAGGTTATAAATTATTGTTTTAATTAACATAACTTGTGATATTTAAATAGTTTTTAGCAATATAAATGTAAAATTCTCCTTGCATATACATATTATGCAGATATTAAAGAATAAGATTATAATAAGATTAAAGAATGTGTACCTATTTAAGATTATATTTAACGTTTTCAGTGCTGCGCATAGTACATAATGCTTGCAGAGTAACAAAAATAATATATTTGCTTCTTATAACACACAATTTACCTATAATATTATTTTAAAGAACGAAAAACAGCGGGAATTTATAGCATCCAAATAACACCACTGATAGCGATTGTTCAACAGGTACGCTTTGACAGCAATTATTATCTTCTAGTGCAGTACAAAGACTTTTTTGTTAAGAATTACGTTTATATACAATAATCTGTACAAAAATGTTTTAAGGTTACGTTAGGTTGTATGTAGCTTCGGTAAAATAATTAATTTTTAAACAATTTATAATGTACAGTGATAATAAAAATGGATTTTGATCAGTGGATGATATATTATAATAATAAAAACACCACTTGTTTTAACTATAGCGTGGATTCAATAAAACAGATTTTAATTATCATTTTTTTAATGAAACTCCTCTCTTTACATTTTAATAGGTTTTATTAATTTATTCTAATTATATTTAAACGGACCATAAAGATAAAAAAATATGTAAGAAACTTACCGATATCAAAACCACAACTTTATCCAATAGCACTAAGTTATAGGTTAGAAAGAGCCCACTCCAAGTCACACACTTAATCGAGACCGGCGCAAAAAAATCACAAGTAAAATTACTACGTACCGAAGTACGTTCTAACCGTTTGAAGCCGTTTCAACCGTCGAAACCGGCGCAACCAGCTGCTCTCGGCGCCTTCCCCGTAGCTAAGCTTCAGCTGCTAGTTGCAAGGCCGCCAGGCGAGACGCAGCCTGTTCGGCAGCTGAAGGTCCACTGCGGCCTGGGCGGCGCGCGCCTCCCCGAGTCCTGGCAAAGCCCCCAGGAGCCGCCGCCATGGGGGCAAGGGGGAGCTGCGGCGGTCGCGGGATGAAAAAGAGAAAGAAGTACGGACTAAAGATTAAACAAGTTTTTTATACCTGCCAACATATACTTTTTTAATAAGTGCAGAATCTGATTGTATTTTAAATATAGAAAGGTAGAGCCAATTTCGTATTATGTATAACTTTAAAGAAGTTGCGGGGGTTAAGCAATTATGGATAGTACAGTTGCAGCTCCAAAAAGTCTATGTTTTATAGGTCAATTTTGACGCATTCAAGTTTATACTATTAAATGCTGCTTTAGAAAGATTTTACTCTCTTAGAACAACAAAGTTTTAATTGGTAAGAAACGCTATTGAAAACTATATGTTGGACAGCCAGATTATTCGATGAGATGTTTGTTCGAACTTGTCATATATCTCATACCATACGGTCGAAATGGTTTGTTCGGGTTTTGTTTGTTTCTTTGTATTCTACTATTAAAATATCTAAAATTATGGAATGGGAGTAGGAATAATTTTTATGTAAAAATATTTATTTCCAAAATTATGCAAACGTTCTAGAGGAATCGCGAAAATTAAGGATATATTTATATCAAAGGTCTTGGCAAGATTCACGAAAGGTATATCATAACGCCAAAAGTTTGAGGAAGATTAAGGAAAGGTGTATTATAACGTTTAAAGTATTGACAAGATTAAGGAGATGTGTATCATTACGTAAAATTTATTGACAGGTTTAAGGAATGGTGAATTATAACGTCAAAAATATTGAAAGGATAAGGAAGGTCAAATGTCAATGTCAAAAAGATAAAGTACACTATACAGGGTGTTTCGGGAGGAAAAGGAAATATTTTGGGAACATGTTCAGAAGGTCAAAATAAGAGAAATTAACCCATATGTTTTAATCCGATTCTTAACCGTCTCTGAAATAATCGGTTCTAAAGTTTTTTTTGTAACTATTTTTTATTTCAAAAGCAACACCAATAGATACTAGTAAAAGAACAAAATTCCACTAATTTAGAATGTTTTCGAAAATACCCCCACCAACTTCAATACAAGCTGCACCACGTTTGTTAATCGCTCGTGTTGAACGTTGAATTGCTTGGGGATTGTTTATAATGATATTTGCAGCATTAAAAATTCGATTGTGGAGTTCTTCCACGGTTTCTACTCGTGTTTCGTATACTAGTGATTTCATCCACCCCCAGAGGCAATAATCCAGTGGGTTTAGGTCTGGTGACCTCGGTGGCCAAGCTTGAGGTCCTCCTCTGCCAATCCAACGATCAGGAAAACGATTATTCAAGATTATTCATTCCTGTTTCCTGAGCATTTGCAAAAACTTTTTGAAACACTTTTCGATTAGGAACTCTTCGATTTGGAAAACGACGTCGGTATTCATCAACAGCTCGTAATGAGCTACCATTACAGAAACCATACACGAATATCATGTCAGCATACTCCCTATGGGTGAATGTGTGAGGCATTACGTATGGAACCTTTTCTCTTTTCGAGTCGAAACGCTCAGAATAAATCAAACTGACAACCATGCTTGTCAATTAAATTAGGTATTGACAAGCAATGAAATACCTACAAACTGGAGTTAGAAATACAAAACTTCTTAATTACTCCAAAACTTTACAAAAAAAACTTTAGAACCGATTGTTTCAGAGACGGTTAAGAATCGGATTAAAACATATGGGTTAATTTCTCTTATTTTGACCTTCTGAACATGTTCCCAAAATATTTCCCTTTCCTCCCGAAACACCCTGTATAATCAAAAGTTTTTACAACATTAGAGATATTGCCTAAGAAATAATTGTGACAACATTTTAGTGTATGAATGCTACGATGAAATGCGAAAAAATTGAAATATTCGGCCCGGGTGTCATCTTGTGTCCGACATTTTCCTTTCATAATACCTAATTAAAAGTAGGATCACCTGTAATAACTCTCTTGTTAACAAGAAATACTGACTAGCGAACAGAAAAGTTCATGTCAATCTTAAAATGGTAAATTAACAGATATAATGAGATAGTGTTCAACAAACAAAATTCCATGACTTCTCCAATCAAATATTTGGGTTTGCTCCAGGTCAGTTAAAAATAGTTTACTATGTTTTTAATTCATAATTTTTACTACTATTATGGTATATCAAAAATTAAGAAACAAAAAGAGAGCAAACGTTTGCAACCTATTTGGAATTCCATTTGTTAATGAAAATAATACATTAAAGGACTCCAGGATGTTATATCAAATTTTAAGGAAGGATTTTAGGTATAAACAGCCACGCAATGAGAGTAAAAAAATATTTTTTTGGTTTTTATGTCAAGTTGTTGTAAAAAATATTTTTTGCGTTTCTATGTCCAGTTGCTGCTTCAGACTAATAAGAATAAAACAACGAACAGACACAGGTATCCCTCGGGTTCCCCGGAGCGCTACACAATGACGAAGAGTAAGAAAATAGTATATTACGTATCAAGGGCCGAAAAGAGGCATTTACGGACGAGATGCGGAGATGCCACCGCACGAGTCCGGAAAAGCCTCCGACGGCCCGAGATATGTACCGTATTTTTTTTTACAAGTGCTCCGAAGCTTTGAAGCCAAATAAATAAAGAAATTCTTCAGACAGTTTTCCTGTCTACATGACATGAAAACACTCGCGCATGGAGAATGTAAATATCTATTTATTATTATTGACAAATAGGCTCGGTGGCCTAGTGGTATAGCGTACGCCTTATGATCTGGGAGTCGCGGGTTCAGCTCCCGCACTCGGCATCTCTGGTTTTATTTATTTTTTTACAAGTGCCCGAGTCTTTGAGGCCATATAAATAAAGAAATTCTTCAGACATTTTTCTAAAACATCTTTGAAAAATTAACTGCCAATTTAAATTATATATAATCCTCTATTTATTATCGCTTGTAGTATGGCTCGGTTGGTAGAGTGTCCGCCTGGCGGTCTGAGGGTCCCGGATTCAAATCCCAGGAAAAATCTTTCCCGCCCGCTTTGATACTTTCCCGCCCGCTCTCTTGGAAAACTTTACTTTCGGTGAAGTGAACATGCATGAAAAGAGGCACTTTCGGGACACTTGTAAAAAAAATATATTTTTGGGTTTTATGTCAAATTGTTGGCAATAGTATATTATATACCAAGAGTCGTAAGAAGCCTATTACAGACGACATCGAAACTTATGTTACCATACTTCCAAAGAGTGTGTAATAGGCTTACCACTCGAGTTGTGTACTATACTTCTACGACTTCATATTTGCTTTTCTGTTAAATTATCGAAACATGCTAATAAAACAGTTTCTGAGTCGGTACTCACATGGTTATCGGTACACCAGTCAATACATTTTTGATACACTTCTTCATGTCACTCGCTGGATTTTTCTAGTAATAAATTATTTGCTGCGGACGCAACTTGTAATGGAAGTTCTAGTGGCGTTCCCTCGATCTGAATATCGTAGTCACTCACACTTTACCCAAACATATACAAATAAAAATGTTGACGTTTAAAATTTTTTTCACATTTACGTTGTCAATGCGACCCGATGAAGTTCACAGCCGACTTTGCATAAAATCGATTGGAAATATGGACGGTTTTTTATGTCAAGTTGTTGGAAAAATTCATTCTTTTTTTTAAATCCTTATTTTTGAATATCTCCGAAAGTACTTTAGATATTGTTTTCAATTTTGGTATGTGTTACCAAGATATAAATTCACATATTTTAGTTAGAAAAGTTATTATCGACTTGAATAAAACAATTAAATCAAATTCGTATACACCGTGTTGAATAAAAGTCGGTACCCCGGAATAACTACGGTGCATCGCAAAGCAAGTTTTTTTTTTGTGAAAGATGAATAGTTTGCAATTTAAACCACCCCCCCCCCCCCCCCCCCCTCAACCCGCAGGCACAGGTGGGGGTAAGTTAAGATTTTCAAATGGAACCCCATTAGTACAAGACAGAGAAAAAGGGTATTTCCGGGATAAAACTTGATTTTCGCACGGTTCTGATTTCGTCTTTCTCATGGTGATTATTGGTGAAGGATGGGCCCGAATAAAAAAATTTTTCGGACAAAAAATGTTTATTTTTGGTGGGAGAACACGATACGCCAATAAAACATATGGGGTTCCATTTGAAAATATTAACTAACCCACACCCGCGCCGGGGGTTGAGGGGGTGGTGGGTGGCTTAAATTGCAAACTATTCCTCCTTCAAAACCAAACAACTTTTTCCCCAGACATTTTCCGCTGCAATACGATGCACCGGAGTTATTCCGGGGTATCGACCTTTTTTCAACACCCTATATATGTATTTATATGAACTGTTCTTCATAAAAGACCTTCATAAAATCACACTATGAAGTATTAAGCTCGTCATTAAGGAACACCCTGTAAAAAATTGGTGGTGGGAAAATTAAAAACGGGATTTTTCCTTTTTCTCAAAATAAAACTACGGCATTTTTGTGTGCATCTATTTATTGACATTTTATATACACTGTAGAAATGTATCGGGATGTCATCTACAAAAAGTCTTAATAAGGCCTCTATGGCTTGGACATTTACACTTTTCTCCGTAAATATAATAAACATTAATCAATTAATCAAAATTATATACAACGTTGTAACAATAGTTAATAATAATTGTACTAAATAACAACCATGGGATTTAGTTTACTTTTTAGTAGTCCGAGGTTTACAGTTAATACAGTGAAAGGCAAAAGTTCGCACCAGATAGGGAAATATAATCTTACAACTTACTTTTGGTGCCGATCAATTTTAATTACACAAAAAAAATACAAAAATTTGGCGACTACTAGCACTAGCTCCTATTTTTCTCTTTAATACTTAGTTAACGTCCTCGGGACCTATACAACACAGAAATAAGTTTTCGTCGGTATTTAGCTTCTGGGATTTCTAGTCCTATACATTTTACTTTGCAATATTTTTGGATTTTGTGCCATTCCTGCTTATAGAGATTGAAAATGAAAAAGCAATTATACAGGGTGTCCCATAACTTATGGGCCATAGAGCAACTGGAGATTCTAAACATCAAACTAGACCGATTAAGTCATATAAGTTTTTTCGAAATTTTCCTCGTTCTAGACTGGGTGCTGACAGTGAAAGTTTATTTTCGAAAATAAGCGAAAATTTGAAAATGGTTCAACGTATCGGATTTAAAGTTGGCGTTACGATGGTTTATGAGTATTAAGTTTCACATTAGAGGGCGCTAGTTACATACACTGGATTTAACAATTCGATGATTTTTTTTCTGTCCTTTTTTTTAATCAAAGACTCTCAATTTCTAAACTAAAATGGTATACTTGGCTCTATCTTAATATCTTTAGTTTTCGAGATATTTCCACTTAAACATCACAGTGTATCAAAAAATCAAAGTTAGAGGTTTAAGATCGAGAAAGTATACCTTTTACTTTAGAAATTGCTCTTCTTAGCTATTTTCGAAAATAAACTTTCACTTTCAGCACCCTGTATTTCTAGAACGAGAAACATTTCGAAAAAACTTACATGACTTAATCGGTCTAGTTTGATGTTCAGTATTGGCCAGTTGCTCTATGGCCCATAAGTTATGGGACATTCCGTATTTTTCAAAAAGTTTAATTTGGTGCCCTTGCTCTGGCTGACTGTGTATTATATTTTTATTTTATTTAAAAGGGGATGGTGTATGTAAAAAGTAATCATTTTCAACAAGCAAGTGTGGAAAATGCTTACTTTTTGGGCCTAAACGATTTATGCACCATCAGGCATGCGTTTAATGCATTATTTTTGCATGCATTACGGAAGATGAATCTTAGACACGAAATTATTCCGATAATATTTTAAAAACATTTTGCGCCTAGACCTAAAAATAGTATAATTTCACGCATGCATTCTTTAAATTATACAGAGTGTCCGAGAAAAGGTGAGAAATCTCCCGGATATGAAGAAAACAAGTGAAAAGAGTACTATAAGTCCATATAAACTTTTTTCGTATAGGCCTCCTCTTTGGAGATATTAGTACCCAAAGAGCTCCAATGGAATCAAGTTTTATACACAATTATTGAGACACCAGGTATATTTAATTTTTTTTTCATTTGATGTATACCAGGTAAGACCCTTGAAATTACTATCCCAGAAAGTGTTGTAAATTACTCACAGCTGTAGGGACGGACTAGATGCCCCTTTTCTTTAATCAATAAGACAAATCTTTGTTCCGATCACATGTCAACCTTCAAAATTCCGCTTTTTCATATTTAACCGATTTCTCGAAAACGGTTAGGATTAGCGACATAACTGAAGAGTACTTAATTTGTAGTCAATAGTTAAAGGTATGTAAAAGCCGTTCTCCAAAGTTCTTATCATACAGGGAGTTAAAAAAAAGGCCATGAGTGGCACAGCTAGTCCGTCCCTGCAGCTGCGAGTAATTCACACACTTTCTTGGAAGGGTTTCACCTGGTATGCATCATAGTAAAAAAATTGAAATATACCTGGTGGTTCAATAATTATCTGTAAAAATCTTGATTCCATTGGAGCTCTTTGGGAGCCCATATCTCCGAAGAGGAGGCATCTACGAAAAAAAGTTTATATGAACTTGTAGTAGTACTCTTTTCACTTGTTTTCTTCATATCCTGGAGATTTTCCACATTTTCCCGGACACCCTGTATACTTGGCTGAATTGTAAAAGAATACAGCAAAAAAAGGTAATGCTGGGAAGCTCTTTTAATGTCAAATTCTTGCCCATATTGGGATATATCGAAAAATAATTAACAATAGCTGGTGCCTTCGAAAATTGTACCTCTAGAATTTTGTACGCATACAGGGCGTCCCAGATAAGAATGTACTCTACATGGATTTCATTAGTGAGATATTTGAACGAAACCGAATTTCTACAATTTCGTTATTTTTGTTTTCTAATTCCATTTGATACATATGTGAAAATAAATTTTATATTCTCATTGGCACTTGTTCTCCTCTATAATATAATTTAATTAAATTTTCAATACGACGTTTCGTTTTTTCGCAACCATCATCAACTTTTTTTTTTTTAAATAGTAGTAACATTTTATTTCATGCTTTATGAACTCCGTTTTATATTCGCAATCCAACGATTTAGGTTATTTATTATTATTGCAAATAATGTAAATAAAAAAATACTTTTTAATGCCAACTAGAGTATAAAAACAAAAATATCTTGAATAAGGCGCTTATTTTCACTGAAGATGAGTGTTTTTAGTCCGAAACGTCTAATAAATAATAAGCGAGATATCGTTGGATTCAGAATATAAAGTGAAGTTCATAAAGCATAAAATGTTACTACTATTTAAGAAAACAAAGTTGCCAGAAATACCTTAACAATCGAAATTCGTATACAAGCACGTGGGAATTCAAGGGAAGGACGCGCGTGACGTCTCCGTCTTGCAGATTAAAATAGATCGAAGGGCGAAGGGTTTCTAAGGATCAATGCCGAGGCACGCGCTTTTATTTGGCATCACTGTTCGCCTACTGACCTAAATTCTCAGTTTTTTACTGAGATGTCTATGGCGTGGCAACACTTGGGATAAAGGGGTTTGTACCTAAATATTTAGACATTCGATTTAAAAAAAAAAGTACGTAGGCTTTCTCCTAAGACAGCCAAGGAGCCACCCATTTAAATATAATAAGTCATTTCCATTTGTATTTTTGTCAAGAGGCAACGAAAGAGCGTACACAGATAGTATAGAGGTGAAATTTTTAAAGGTTTGTGCTATGTAGGGTCAAGGTTTAAATCATTATTTAAAAAACTTCGAAATCAATAAATTTTTTACATATTAAATTGCAATAGAGAAAATAAACGGGAAGAAATTAACAAAAATCGACACTTCGAAAGCGCACAGATGATGAAATACACAATAAAAATAAAGAGTACGGAAATATTGCAACTAAACTTGTTTTTTTTTTGTGGGTGTCCGGATAATTACGAACTAAAACAAAAATATACAACAATAGGTAAAACATTTATATTTTCTTTTTTTCTAAAAACGTCCGATACAAGTTAATGGTTTAAAAAAAAACAGACAAACTGAAAAAATGCCCAATAAGCACATGTATATAAATATATTTACAGTTGGGGGAAAACAGTTTATTTTAATGGCACCATTTGATTCCATTTTTTTTTTGTATATCTTATATTTAAAGCTGTTTTTTTTTGAGTAACGTATTTAAATTAAGTTTAATAGAAAGCTTTTGCAAACGCTTTCATCGATTCTTTAAACGAGATTTACGCGGGAACGGCAGCTTCATCTGGTTCACCCCTGAACAAGCAAATCCTGCTTTAGGAATAAGCAGTTTAAGACCAAGTTCCGTCATACTTTTATTTATTTTTATGAAATAAATACCATGACATTGTTCCTTCATTTCATCTAATGTCAAATCCATGAAACCTTTTAACACGTTCAAAGAGAATTAGAAACGCTAACAACATCGTAAAACGCCATAAGCAATTTAAAACTCACACTATGACGTCATGCGCACCGCAAAAGAAATCGGAACGGCTAGATAGGTTTTATTGTATGTCGATGACCAGTGTTGCCGATGCAGGTTAGACATATAATGGTGAATTTTTCGCTTATTATCGCAATTTGTGATTATTTTTCAGCAATTTATTTTTATATTTGCGGAATAGAAATTTGTTTTTAAAATTAGTTTTTTATTATAAATTTCTAAAAATATGACGCGTAACGAAAAATTACTTAAGATAAAGTAAAAAGTTTTATTACAGTTACAGAAAAAACAGCTCTAAACACAAGCCTAGTTCGAACCTTAAACGATAATAAAATACTATAAATAATTTTATAATTAAAAACATTTTTAGATTCCTAAAATGACCAAATCAAAAAAACAGGCACTTTGGTCCAAAATTGATCTTTCGGCGTTCCAACAAATTTTAAATATTTAAAAAATACATTACCCAAAAGATATATAATATATAACACAACGGAATAAATATAAGAATTAAATAATATTTTATAATAATAATTAAAGAATGTAATTTAGGTATGATCGAAGTAAGTCTTACTAAGCGAGATTTTTTATGTAAAATGTACACCCAGTGACATTTCAACGTTTCAGGTAGACACTGCGAACTACGAGTAAACCTGAAAGTTGCATCTGACACCGACTTTACCTTTAAAAGTTACCATACAAGAGTGGATAAACCCAGACAAAAATAACCAAATATATTTTCGTACCTATTCGTTTGTTTGTCTTTTTTCGAAATAGCGGTTAATGACAAATGAACATTTTTACACTGCAGACAGTTTCACATTCAAAACACAAGGATACAACTAGTTCCTTTTTGTTGGAGACGCGCACGATGCTTTCGTGATAACATCGAGCTACGGTACCTTCGTGTATATTTGAAATGCCAATATATTAAACCAACATTGAAATATTTACAATAACTATACAGGGTGATTCACGACGAGCGTGCATTAGAACTTTATGGAGAACTACTGAATATATGTTCCTGAAACTTTGGGGATTTGGGTTTATCGATATGCTCTCTTTAACTAAAATATTGACATGTTTCTGTCATTTCCGGTTATACCGGAAGTAGCTGCCAACTTTCGTTTTTTAAATACAACATGGTAATTTTTATTACATTTTTCGATTAAGCATTAAATACTAAGCACATTTTATAGAAAATGTTTTTGTCAGACTCTATTAGTTTTTGAGATATCTGGACTTTTTGTAATTATTTGGCAAATTCATGACGATGAAATAATCCATATAATTTTTTTACCTTAGCGCTTGGACTAAAAAATTTTTCTCACAGAATAGCTAGAAGATCATCAAGTCTCAAAAACATTTCAAATTCGGCATAAAATGTACAGGGTGGTCACAATTCAAGCCTCATTGTGAAAGAATTCAACCAATAAAAACTTTCTTATTTTAAATGGAACACCCTGTATATTTTTATTTAATTTGATGGCAAATTAGTTGTTCTTTATAAATAGTAGTTACTGTCCTATACCTATATCAAAGCGTTTTCTCACAAAATCCAATTTTATTCCGAAAATACTATTTGTTCAAGTGTGCTATGAAAACAATTGTACTTAGGGGCTGTATACTGATGTCTACACGGAGGAAAAGTGATTGGTATCAAAACGATGGGGCTCCAGCACACAACGTCCAAGTTGTTAAGACTGCCCTAAACAGACTTTTTCATGACCAATGGATCGCAAACCAAGGTCCCTTCCACTGGCCAGCTCGTTCGCCAGACTTAACTCCACTGGACTTTTCATCTGGGGAACCATTAAAGATAAAGTTTACACGCGTCCCATCACCACGAAGGAAAGGGTAAAGGCAGCATTTCAATCTCTCACAAGAAATTAGGAATGCTACAAGAAATAACATGATGAAAAGAATACATAAATGCTTGGAAGTAAATGGCAATCATTTCGAACATATTTTAAAAATATAATCAAAAGATATTAGGTATAATTTTCAAACACATTTTTAATTAAAGAATTTAAAGTTTATAAACTTGTTTCCTTGCTATTTTTAAAAAAATAATATTTAAACCATTAAATTTAAAACAATCAACTGCATTTTATTTATAAATTATTAAGAAACACTTTAGAATATTGTATTTTCAAGCAATCAATCACTTTTCCTATTGATATCAGTATACAGCCCCTAAGTACAATTGTTTTCATAACACACTTGAACAAATAGTATTTTCGGAATAAAATTGGATTTTTTGAGAAAACGCTTTGATATAGGTATAGGACAGTAAATACTATTTATAAAGAACAACTAATTTGCCATCAAATTAAATAAAAATATACAGGGTGTTCCATTTAAAATAAGAAAGTTTTTATTGGTTGAATTCTTTCACAATGAGGCTTGAATTGTGACCACCGTGTACATTTTATGCCGAATTTGAAATGTTTTTGAGACTTGATGATCTTCTAGCTATTCGGTGAGAAAAATTTTTTAGTCCAAGCGCTAAGGTAAAAAAATTATATGGATTATTTCATCGTCATGAATTTGCCAAATAATTACAAAAAGTCCAGATATCTCAAAAACTAATAGAGTCTGACAAAAACATTTTCTATAAAATGTGCTTAGTATTTAATGCTTAATCGAAAAATGTAATAAAAATTACCATGTTGTATTTAAAAAACGAAAGTTGGCAGCTACTTCCGGTATAACCGGAAATGACAGAAACATGTCAATATTTTAGTTAAAGAGAGCATATCGATAAACCCAAATCCCCAAAGTTTCAGGAACATATATTCAGTAGTTCTCCATAAAGTTCTAATGCACGCTCGTCGTGAATCACCCTGTATTTACATTGGCAAATGCTATTCTCTGGCATAAGAAAATAGATAATTTATAACAAACTGAAACGATTATAACCACGAAAAACACATATTATGTATAAAAGTCGAACGCAAATAGTTTTATACAATATATTCAAATCAACAAGTTCCTTACCTGCACCAAATATTCCACCTGGTATGGTAACGTTCCAAAAGGTTATTTTTTTAAATATAAGATTAAAATAAAGCAAAACGAAAGGTTCACTTTTCTCACATAAAAACAATTTGATTAATTATTGTGAAATTTTTGTCCGTACTAGGGAATTTGTGGTAAAGTATGGCAAAAATATCATTCTGTAAGAGTAAGCAGCAATACCTAACCAAAACGCCGACCTGTAATTCCTCTGTGACGACTTTTTCTCTCTCTTCTTGTTACTATGGCCACTTGACGCACTTTTTAGAGGTGAAGTTTTTCTTTTTCCCAGATGAGCTTATCTTCAAGATATTATAGACGGAAAGGCCCATATTATCCAAACCAAATGATGGGCAACTTATTCCCCGGGAAAGCGGAGCCTCTGGTTAAGCACGGAAACTGATAAACTGATAAGATCGGCTAGAAAACTGGTGGCCATTGTACCTATCGAACAACAAATATCCTCTGTGACATAATTCCGGGAGCGAGCTGGTCTACTATTCGTTCTTTGTCGACCTTTTACACGTGTCAGCAGGCCTTCTTGTTCTTTCATATTCACAAGCCTTCTAGATTGGGTTCGGGCTTGTTCATTTGACATTATTTTTATTGGTTTGCTGGAAAACTCGAGTAAGTTTACGAGAATGATTGGTTTTAAGAAACGTATGCTAATGAAATTGTTTCGATGCGATCGATCTCAGCCAACCGGTACTGAATTCTTTCCTTACAGGCACTAACTACCAAACAATAACATACAGTGATCGGCAGAGTTCTCGCTGCATATGGAAAACTTTTTTAGTGATTTTATTCATGATAACAGCTTCTGCATCCCCTTAAACTAAGAAATCACATTAAAATTGAAGAAAACTGTAGTGCATGCGAGGGAGATTCAATTTTTTAAAAGTTAGTCAAGAGTAAAGTACTCTTATTTTTCGTTTTAGATACAATTTTTAAGTAATTTAAGAATATCCTGAACTTATTGTCTAAAATTAATTAATTGCTCCAAAAATAAAATATTTTGTAATAATTTTTTTGAATGGTTTAAGAAAAATTAGAAATAACGCGAAATTTAACAGAACTTTTAAAATAATTGATATCTTCAATCTGGTTTCTATACAGGATAAGACGAAAAATGAAAAACTTTTTTTCGTTTTTTTGAATACTATGACTTGATATTTGGACATTTTTAATCCTAAACAACTTTTAAAAATGAAAACTGTATCTAAAACGAAAAATAAGAGGACTTTACTCTAGAGCAACTTTTAAAAAATCGAATATCCTTCGCATGCACTATAGTTTTCTTCCATTTAATGAGCGCATTTCTACTTTAAGAGGTCGCAGAAACTTTTATCAAGAATAAAATTTTCTGAAAAATCAATAATAAAAAAGTATTCCATACGAAACAAGAATTCTGCCGGTAACGGTATATTATTATCATTATTATTATTTTTCTTTTAGGACAGTGATGCCGGATTGGTGAAATTTGTAGATTTTATAGTGAAAAAATAAATAATATCATTATATTCCCAAGGCTTTGTTCTATTTTAATCTTACCGAGATGATAGATGAGAATGAGGAAACCATTGCATAAATTAGGTACTTACGATATCAAATTCAGCCACCATTATTCCACTACACCGGAACTAAAATTTCCATAAATTATTTTTTGTATAGCCTGTTTCTGGTTTGTCGTCTAAACGAGTCGATAAAAAATATTTTTACATAAAAATCAATAAAAAAATTTACAAAAATATTTTATAACTGCCTAAACTATATCTATAGCTAACAACGCCGCATTGCGAATGGTGGCCACGAATCATGAAATTTTTTTAAAATTTAGAAAAGTTAATAAGTTTGTATTGGTATTTAAAAATAATGAGGAAGAGATATCCTATAAAATATAAGAGTTATAAAAGCAAAACTATATTTTCTTTTTAAGCTCCCCGACGCCATTTTATGTAGGTGATCAACTCAATTTGCAGGAATTTAAGGTCGATTTGGCAACATTGGCTAGCACTACCGGAGCTTCGGGTGTCGATCTCAATAAAAATATCACATAAAACCCCATTTTTGACAGATGACAGTTGACGTACCCCCTTGCAAAGCTCTGCGGTTTGACAACCGCTCGTCTAGGAGAGAAGATTTTTATCTTTCCGGATCATACAGGGTGGTCCAATAGTGCGAGAGAAGAAAGTTCCTCCATGAGTAGATAAAAAAAAATATTGTAAAAAAATTGTACGGGATGTATAGATATTTTAAAATCATTAAATATGCAGAGTGAATAACAAAATATATTGTTTTAAAGAGACAAATCCTGTCAAGCAAGTTTCTTCTTAACCACCGCACGTCCTAATACCATCCAAACTGTACTTTTTCAAACAAAAAAAAAATCTGACAAAAAGTACTGGCTAATGTCATTTTTCCTTAAAATGTATGTCTTGTATATTAACTATTGGACAATCTGTATAATTCACGATAATTTTTTAATGTACACAATGTCCCGTACAATTACTCCTGCAAGCAAAAGTAAACCCGCCGCACTTGTCCTAAGACCATGCAAACCGTATTTTTTCTGGTTAGAAAAAGTATCGGTTACTACCATTTTTCCTTAAATATTTTAAAAATACAGCTCCGTCTTGTATATTAATTATTCGACAGCCTGTATAAATCATGATAATTTTTAAATCTGCACATTGTCTCGTACAATTCCTGCAAAAGTAATCCGCATTCGGCCTAAGACTATGCAACCCATACTTTTTTTAACGTAGAAAAAGTATTGGTTACTGTCGCTTTTCACGGATCTTCCATAAAACGTTTTAAAAGAAAAGTACAATTTTAGAATAGGCACATTGGGGGGTCCACCAACAAAAGAAAATTCAAACCTCGGTGGTGATAAATATTTTTTTGCCTTTTTAACTCCTCAAAAATTTAATAACCTAACTAAAAATCTTAAGGAATTTATACTCTTTCTTATCTTGTTAACATTAACCATTTTAAGTAATATTGTGTACTCCTAATTAAAAATATACAGTAGAATATCGGTAATCCCGATAGTCAATCATTTTTTTTACTGTTAATGAACCTTTAATGAAAAATAACTTATTTGTCAAATTTCCAGCGGGACGGGGTAAATTAATTCAATCTGCTTAAATTTTAATAATAATTATAAATATAATTTGAAATGTAGCCACCGGACTACCGAAATTCCACTGTACTTAGACGGGTGTGAGCAAAATGGGAATTTGTTATCCTAAAAATTAACGAGGTCATAATCAAAGAGGTCAGCCAGACCCTCGGTGGTGTCCAGGCTGAAATTGTACTCGGGTTGCATTAGGGGTTCCAGGGGAACGAAGGGCTCGCCGCAGAAAAATGGGTCCATTCCTACAAGAAAATGATGAATTAACCTTAGACCACGTTGTGAACTAGTGGATTGTCGTGAAAATTCTTCCTTAATATAATTATTTCTATATATTATATAGAAATCAATAATGCCAAGTCTGCACTGAGGGTGCTAAATCTACCGGCTGCGTTTAAAACCGAAAGGTATAATATTAATTATATTGAATGATTTGAATGCATTAAATAAAAATATTATACTAAATATGTGTGTATTTTTAAATTTTCTACTCGTAAAGTTGTTTACAGTTTCCCAACAAATTGCAATGTTTTAGGGACATCACCGTGGCAACGCTGTACATACGTGCTACCTATTATAGTACGTGTGTAACCCTGAAGTTTAGGAATGTCATTCATTTTTGAGGCGCGGTGTTGTGTGTGTTTATTCTCTATTGCGGTTGTGATCTATTGTGTTTTTGAATTAATTTTTAGTGTTTTTCGAACTAGAACTATTTAGGACTATTTAGTGCCATATTATTTGAATTTCTGTAAAAAAAATACCTACAACGATTACCTATTTATGACTAATATTAGATCGAAATTATCTAAACGCGTACCTTATTACAGCGTTGCCATTTTTTAAAGCCATTGAAACTGTAGAACTGTGTATGATTGTAAATAAATGGTGTTTTATGAATGGAATGTTTTGTCTCCCCTTTTATATTATATGTCTATGGTTCCAACATAAAAATATAATTTTTAAAACCTTAATTAAAATCCCTAAACCACACAAGCTTATCATTAAGAAATGTTCTTCATAAATTTTTGAGCACACACAAAATAACTACATACAGTGAGGACGTAAAGTAAGGAATAAATTCATTATCTCGCAAACTACAATTTTTTAAAAAAATCGCTCGGACCCTTCGATTTTGTTTTTCGAACGCGCATATTCCGACATAAAATGTAGATATACAGGGTGTTGCAAATAAGAGTGACACAAAAAAAAATTTTCTTAAATAGAACCCACTGTATATTATTGCATGTACGGATTCTTCGGAAAATCCTAAACATTTTTCATGTAGCATGTGCTATACCTTAGCCCAAGCGTTTTGGAGTTATTCTCATTCAAAATTTGAAAAGTGGAAAGTCATGGAGAAAACAAAGAATAAAATTATTTTAAAAATGTCTTATTTATCGAAAAAACAGTTAGGTGAACTTTTTTTTATAGGGATACCTTAAGGGAAAAGTATTCAAAAGCCAGCCTGCAAATTTAGATGATTTAAAAGATCGCATCCGGCAAGAAATTCGGCAAATTACACCCCAAATGGTTCGACATGTTCAGCGAGAATTTGTAGATCGGTTAGGCTATTGTCAGTTGACCAACGGAAGACACTTCGAACATTTACCTTAGAAAAATTGTTTTTAAGTTCACCTAACTGTTTTGTCGATAAATAAGACATTTTTTAAATAATTTTATTCTTTGGTTTCTCCATGACTTTTTCCACTTTTCAAATTTTGAATGAGAATAACTCCAAAACGCTTGGGCTAAGGTATAGCACATGCTACATGAAAAATGTTTAGGATTTTCCGAAGAATCCGTACATGCAATAATATACAGTGGGTTCTATTTAAGAAAAAAAAATTTGTGTCACTCTTATTTGCAACACCCTGTATATCTACATTTTATGTCAGAATATGCGCGTTTGAAAAACAAAATCGAAGGGTCCGAGCGATTTTTTTAAAAAATTGTAGTTTGCGAGATAATGAATTTATTCCTTACTTTACGTCCTCACTATATACCCAAATAAAGGTGCGGCAAAACAAAGATTAGGTTCGTATGTTAAAGAATAAGGAATAACATTAATTATGTGCAGAACAAAGACCAAAGAACATCAAATGTTGGCGTTTGCAAATAGGAGCCAGGTGAAAACTATCGTCGCTCCGGCATGATGATGATGAATGAAAATTTATAATTTTATAACACACCAAATAATTGCTTTGCCTAAAGCATATATTTTATAACGCACAAATACATACAACACAATTAAGCGTGAATAAAAGTATTAGGTAGTTAAGCCCAGCAGTATCCCAAGCTGTTAAGACGAATCGCAATGAGCTGAATCCCATGGTGCTACGAATTAGGGAGCAGCCCGCACGGGATCCAGCTCAGTGCAACGCAAAGTACAATGCGTCGATGGTGATGATGTTCCACTCCTGACGTTGAACTAGCCACCCACATAAATAAACAAAGGCATGTAAATGTAAAGCGGAACTTACAGAACCGCGACGGACGGTTTCGATGGTATTGTATGCCCAGCAGTTTCTGAACGTCGGAAGGAACTAAACTTACCAATAATATAATAAACTTTAATATAATGTTATATCCACCTAGACAAACGTGAAGATGTGTAAACAGTGGGGACGGGACGGAAATCTGGCAGTAACAAACCCAAAAACGGCCCCGCAAAATCCATAAGATTCAATGATAGCATATTTTGCCGCACCGGTGCCTTGCACGATAGTGAGACTTGGCCTTTAGTCCTAAACTAATAAATAATATCACCAGACTACACTGAAATGAGGATCACTTCACAGGATATTACTTAGGGACTTCCCCGTTATGGTTTCTAATGAAATAAACCATCTAGCGTCATAAACGCGAACTACATTAGTGACAACCATTGTTGGATGTGTCTATACGAGAGAACTCGATGCGGTGGCCGGAATTCGGTCGGATCGGTCCGGCCATTGAATTTGATTGTCCCCTTGCTCTTCATACGGAAACCTTCAAAAACCAATGGGCAAACAATATAGGCTAGAACCAGATAACAGAGCCTATTTCCCATAATGTGTTACAAGAAATGAGATAATTAAAAACAACGAAATGCTAGAAATACATCTGAGAGTATAACAAAAAGATTATAAACAAAATTATCCGCCTCAATTTTTCCAGACAAATCCCAATAAATGTATTGTAATGTACAAGCTGGTTAAAAAAATCAGGAAAATTAAAAATAAAAAAGTAATCAAACTTAGCTGAAATTTTAAAACACCATATACAGGGTGTCCAAAATAACGTGAGCCACTATTTGTATAATAAGACTTACGAGGTCGTTTATATTAGAGCAAAGTGGAATTTTTAGTGATCATTTATAGCGTGCTTACAGTGTTGCCAAATACTTTTTAGATTTTTTTTAAAATATTAAAGGAAATGTGAAAATTTTTCAAAAAGTTCATTTACTTTTAATCGGTTTTATCTTTATCAACAGTTATACGATAATTGAGATCCGATATGTTCCGACTATAAATACTAAAGGGCAGAACATTTTAGCACATTTTCTTATTGTTTGACCACTCTGTACGTTATACAGGGTGTTATGGAAATGACGTATTATATTTAAATGGGTGACTCCTGGGGTGTCCTAGAGAAGCGCTACATATTTTTTTTTTTTCAAATCGAACGTTTAAAAAGTGGGGTAATTCACCCATAAACCCACACACAACTCCTCGGCACAGTCACATTACACTGAGCAGCTGTGTAATAAACAGATGTTCTGGCGCAATGTTGCCAAATTGTTCGTGTAAAACTTTAGATTCTTATAAAAATAAATATTTAGCTACCTAGTATCCAAATAGAAGTGAATCCAGGTGCCAGTATACTAGCAAGTAATCCAGGGCACATAAATTTTCAGTTTTTTTGGTTTTAGTGGGTAAAGCTTATACCCCACTAAAACCCCTTCGGCGTTTTTCTTCCAATCTCAGAACATGACCCTATATATCGTCAGAGACACAAAACAAATAGTGAAACACTGAACAAATTACCATAAATCACTTAAAGAAACACACATATGTTTCAAACTAGTTTTTTTAAGATAGGCCCTTGTCACACAAAATCGTTACACACTAATGCATTCTTTAACAAACACACAAATAGGACACAATTGGCACTTTATAAACTAAAACGTTCAGCAATTGTTTTATCTGCTGCATCCAATATCTTCGACTTTATCAACTATTTCTTTATTCATCGTACCCCATAGAAAAAAATTGCACGATGTAAGATCCGGTGACCTTGCGATTTCCAGTCTCTTACTAAAGGAACATTTTCTAATATGCCTTCGACTTGATTTTTCTGTATGTACTAAACATTTTCCCACTTATTCGCACTGTACAGTTGATTAAATATCCCGAAAAAACTCTTTCGCGCGAAGCCGCTCGTTGTGAAGCAAATGTCAACTTCTATCCTGTCGATTTATACTAGAGATGTGGCTAATCTTTCGTTTTAAAATCCCGCTGTGAAACGATCGATTTAATTTTTTTAAGCTTTTCGAATGAAATAAAGCACCAGAGCAGCGATTAACAAGTTTTTTAATCTTTATTGGTATCTACAGCAGTGAAGGAAAACAATAAATAAGTGCTGTAGATTATTATAATTATTTATTTCAACCTTTTTTGGTGAATGCGCAGGAATCTACCGGAAAAGATGCATTGCATTAATACATTTCTAGTTTTTGACAGTTCGTGTTTTAAATGCGTCATTTTTAGTTCAAATAGATGTTATTTAGGTTATTTACATTTTACAATGTGTTTTATAATTAAAAACAAAAGTTCATACAAATCTAGGCGAGAAACCCAATGTTAATAAAAAACGATGTCTCCAAGTGAATTTTGTGTGTGTTTTGGCCAGTGTTCATGTGAAGTTTTCCGATTATGGGTTATGTGAATGTGAGTTTTTATAGAAGTTAACATTAATTTTTAAATAAGACCGACAAGGTAAGGGTATTTGTGTGGCCTAAATAAAATTACATTAAAAATTCAATCAGCCAATCAAAAGTCAAAAGGTCATTGACATTTGACCTAGTTACGTAGTTGGGTATTTCAAACTGAAAGAGTGTAAGGTGTAATTCTGACAACACCGGTGTGAATTCGGATGTGCCGCAGTGCGGTACAGAGGTATTCCTGGTTTGACGTCAGGTCATTTTTACCGCTAAATGAATTGAAAGCGCCATTTAAGGATATTTTTCTTCAATTTGTATTCATCTCAGGAATTGCCGGTTTAAATATAATACGTCATTTCCATAACACCCTGTATTTGTGATTTTTTTCGCGGAGCAAGTGGCCCATGACAGTTTGGGCACCCTGTATATTGTTATAGACAGGTCTTACCTTACTACTATACTATACTATAGATGTTCTGCAGTGCCAGTGAGAATAGTAAGCGCGTCGCTAGAACTCTGCCTGTGATGCGCTTCGGAACAACACAAGTCACAGATAGAATCCCAGAACGCAGTTACCACGCGGGACAATCGTCGGTTTTCGTCCAGAAGGTGGCGCCACGTCAAAGAATCTTTCTCCATTAAAATACGTATATTGTTTTTTTGCACACAAGCGTATTTCGAATCAAATAAACCCACTTTTCTTACCATTCGAACTGCTGCCGGAACTACCGAGCCCCCTCAATCCTCCCAAGGGGCTATCACCGAAGAACGCCACTTTGAAGGGCGTCCTCAGCCCCACTTGCGCCAACGCGTCGCTCGGCGACTCCAGTCTTGGATCTAATTGCACCGTCGACGGCGGATTCGCGAAGGACAGCGGGTCGTTAGTGGCGGGGGGGCCGCAACCCGCGTCCCGAGATTTAGAGGTCGAAGGTTGGGGACTGGAGGTGCCCTGGCTGTTGTTCGTCGCGCCGACGGTGTCGAATTCGTCTTTGATGAAAGACAACGATCGGCAAACCTGAAATTTGAAAATAAAATTTAAGGCAGTTTTCGACTAAATTACATTTTTTGTAAGCCTCAAATGCTAGTGAAAATTTTTGGGTAAATACGCGTCTAATCGACTCTTTAAAACACTTTAAACGAAAATATGTATCGACACAATTTCGGATATACACGGCGGGCCAAAAAAGTTACCGCATTATTCCTTTCTGATTAACTTTATAGTTTAAAACCATTTTTATACCAAATTTGCAGGGAATATTGACAAAAGTATAGGTCGCTATTTTGATGTGTCACTCTTAATTGATTTTTATAAGGTTTTGTGTCTTCAAGTTGACAAACAGTTCTTTTCAGAGCTATCTCTTCGTACTTTTGTGTTTTCGGTAAGTATTTATGGATATTTGTGACTAATACTGAATACAACCTTGTTTTGTACAGTCATGTGATTTTTTCAACATGTTATCACATGACTTTATAAAACAAGGTTATATTAGTGTTGGGAAAAACCGATGATTTTAATAATCGAGTACTTGATACTCGAGCCATTTTAATAATAGAGTGAATCGCTTGAAATTCCAATTCACCAAGCGATGACGTCACCGACTGCTCGACGGCAGCCTAGCCGTTTACATGTAATCAGGTAAAGTAATTAGCAGGCACGTAACTACGGGTGGGCACAGGTTTAGCTAAAAGATTGTAGTAGCCACCAAAAAAATTCCAGAAATTTATTTATTTGTGAATAATGAATTTTTACTACGTGTTTCGATACCAAACAAAAAAACTGCAAAAATCACACAAATATGTATTTATTGTTCGGGTTTATTATTGTGCGTTTTTAACCCGAACAAAAAGTATTACCAAGAGTTATTTTTCTTCACATCTTTCTCAATCTACGAGCATAAAATAAGAAGATAATTAAAATAGCTTGTCAAATTCTTCCACTTTAAATTATCAGGTGCCCACTGTGGGCACTTCAAAAATTTAGGCTTAGTTACGCGACTGGCAAAATAAGAAAATAGGTGATTATTTTTTTAAATTCATGTTTATAGTTACCTAAAAGTTCCTGTTTAAATTTAAGAATGTTTACTTTTGGTTACCAAAAAATTTGTCGATACTATTTTGCTCGTTTTCTTATTTTCCATTAACATTTTCTATAATGTATGTTATTTTTATGAAAAGAAGACTTCTTAAAAATAACATACATTATAGAAAATGTTTTAAACTCAAGTTTAATAATAAAAAGTTCCTGTTTAGATTTAAAAATGTTTACTATAAGATTACCAACGAATTTTTCTATATATTTTGTTAACCATTTTGTTCGTTTTGTTATATTTCATTAACAATTTCTATTATTATGTTATTTTTGAGAAGTTTTCTCGTGTTTATAGTAATTAAAAATTTTAAAATTATATCCTTTAATTTTTTAATATTTACAATCGGAGACCTAGACTACGCCGCACTGTGGTCTAAACTGGGTTTTTACGGCGACAAAAGTCTTTTTAAAGCTCAATTACAATAAAAACATATTTTTGCACTATATAATTTATATGCGTATTGATTAGTACACAATAATAATACATAATAAACTTTAAGTTCGACTTATGCTATACAGTGCGTCCATAAAGTCGTGCACAAATTGATTTAACATTCAGGTTTTTTTTTGAGTAATGATTGGACACGCCAATTAGTATTTTTAGTTGTGCATGTTTTAAGGTAAAATATAGGGTGTCCCAGGTGTTAGGTATGATGTTGCAATAATGAATAATTCTTGTTAAACCTTAAAATTAAATTTTCAAATGTCAATCTTGCGGAATCCGGTATTTCTAGGGGTATGGTTGGTTATACAACAATTCGGAATTGACACAATATACTGGGTGTTCAATTTTAAATTGCTCACCTAAAAATACTAAATGACGTCTCCTGCGAGGGTTAAAAAAAACAAATCCTTAATTTTAAATCAATCTGTGCAAGACTTTATGGACGCACGTTATATAGAAAAACTGAATTTTATATTGTAAAAAGTTATGAAACACACAGTATTTAAAAAATTGAACACAATTGTAAAGGCAAGTATAATATACAATAAATTAACACCAAATAAAAATTTACTAAACAAGGTCTATATCACTATCTAATTCTTCCTCGTTCGCTGATAAGTCTGCATCATCAGTGCTCAAGGTAATCTCAGGCAGTTGAATCATTTGAATCACTTCTTGTGACAGTGTACTAACTTTTTTCTTACTAATTTGTCACATGCTTGAAATTATTGGATCGGAGGACCCTTCAATTTCGTTTCCTTGGCAATTTATTACAGTAGGTTTTAGTCGTTTAACCTGGTTCTCTATGTGGTCACTTTCTATCTTTATAATATCTAATAACATGAGCTACATTTCTTTGCCCCTCCTTGGCGAAACCCATTTGTGTGGCCAAAGCTAGCTCTTCCGGTGAATGGAACGAAATTAATTTTTTGCTGTATCTTTGCTTTGATCGAGTGCTTAAAGTAGAAAAAATCTTCTTTGGACGCCCCTGCGATGTTGTTGTGGGCGTGGTACTGGAAATATCCTCAACATCACAAACATTTTGCTCAATAAGCTCCTTCTTAAGCCATTCTTGATTGCGTTTGAGAAAGCTTTTCATGTTTCGACCACTTGCCTTCCACCGATAAAAAATTTTTTGGCAGAAAAATGCTATCTTGGTGGTAACTACCTCTTCAGGGTAATCTGGTAATTTAGCAAGCACGTAATCAATCATCTATCTTTTACCATCTCCAGTGGTAACCTTATTAATAAGGTTCTCGGTTTTTAAATATTCAAATAGCTGCAGTCGAGTCAACTGCTGTACAGATGCATCTGGAAAGAAAAATATTTTTTTTTGTATTTCCGCAAATCCACGCATATTAAATTAGGTATCAAAATAAAGACAAAGGATCATAGAAATAAATATAAAAAATTTGAGACGGAAAAAAGGGTACATTTTTTTTTCTGCTTTAACAAATTTGGTATAGAACAAAAATATTGGTTGTTTGTGCAACATTTTTTTCTTTGAATACCACATACATTATCTTAAATTTAAATCAGTGTTATTTACACTCTTCACTTACCTAAAGGAACCCTTGACATGATGGTACCAAATAATAATCAAAACAAAAGCACAAATCACTGAAAAACACTTATAAATTCAACCGATTGCAACGGAGTACAGAGGGTAATTGATAGATCACTTGGGTAAACTCGACTTTCGGTCTCGCTACCTGCCTAACAGGTACCTGTATGAACAAACCCAACGAGGTTTAGCCTAATTGTTTATTTAGGAATAAAAACAAACTGCCTAATATGCATTTCTAGGCAATGAATTTTGCCCTTTTTGTCGCCGTAAATTTAATTTTTAGACCATAGTGCGCCGCTGGCTAGCCAGTTAAAACAAAACTTTACAAAATCCATGTCGCGATGACTCCGCTAAGGGATTCGCATACTTGTTTATATGCACCTTCTCGTTTATGTGCCTTTAAGAAAGTCGTGTACCTGCTCAGCGTCAAACTCGAACGTCGCCAATCGGATGGCGCGGCGCGTAGACCGAAGGTCGTGTATCAAGCAACAGGCGATATATTTCGGTTTTTCGCCTGAATTTATAACTAGAGTATTTCCTATTGAGCGAAAAACTGTTCGAATATACGAGCAGTTTTTTAACTCGATCACGCTACAGCGGTACATTTCAAGCGAAGCGCGGGTATCGAGTGAAAGATAATAAGTGACGAGCGACGGTTTTCGCCTGAATAGATAACTCGAGCGATGTCGGTTACTTCAATAATCGAGTGATCAAGCGGTTTTTCGCTCGAGTTTGTTCGAGTGATCACAACACTAGGTTATATACAGTAATAGTACCAAAGGTCCATAAATACTTACCAAAAGCACAAAAGTACGCTGAAATAGCTCTGAAAAGTTCTAGCGACATGTTAAGGACTGAACTGTAAGTCTCGATTATTTGAAAAAATAAAGGACTTATTTTTACGACTTGTTTAAAGTAACTTCTTATTTTATGTTTGATTTTAATTTAATCTTATTACTTTTCAATTCACACTTTTGTACACATTTCCCGCAAATTTGGTTTAAAAATAATTTTAAACAATCAAGTTATTCAGAAACGAATAATGCGGTCACCTTTTTTTGCTCACCGCGTACTTACCTTTAACGACTTAAGTAGCGCGCTTGAAAAAACTGCCTATTTCAATCAACCCTGGGTATACTAAATTTATGTTTACCTTATTTTTACTGGTTTTTACCTGTGAAGATATAGGCCTATAACTACTAGAAGGTACTGGACTATCCGATAATTGAGGTACTGGCGGCGAAGACACTAAATCGAACAGACCCATCCCGGGACTGAACCCGATGTCTTTCAGTAACGGGTCCATGGGCGGAATGGGTCGTGGTGGTTTAGCCGGCGACGGAGGTTCTGGGCATAAAAATACCTGAAAATTGTCAAAATGAAGCGTTAAATCACCAACCAAGAAGAAAAAATACGTCAAACGAGCTTTGAATATTATTTTATCATTCGTAAAAGAGCAAAAGCTTTTTTCTTAGCGAATAAACTTTATTTTTTTACGAAAACTAGATTGCTTAGGAATTTAACCAGAACTGATATTAGTACCGCTTATTAGCAAAGCACGAAAACTTAGTAAAATTCAAATTTGACTTATACAGGATAATTCACGGCGAGCTTGCGTTAGAACTTTATGGAGAACTACTGAATGAATGTTTCTGAAACTTTGGGGATTTAGGTTTATAAGTTTGCTCTCTTTAACTAAAATATTCACATGTTTTTGTTATTTCCGGTTATTTTTCCTTTTTTTTATGATCAAACACAAGCACTATAGGAAAAATCCTTTAGGGCACTCTGGGAGTGGTGCGTGTGCGCAAAAAGCGATTCACGTTGGTTTTGAATCGTTGGAGGTTATATTCGTTGGGAAAAACGACCTCGGGAAGGTCGTTTCACAAGGATGAAGTCCTCCAGATGAAAGAATTCGAGGAGTTTTTTTAGCGTTAAATTCGACTTGGTCACCCCAAGCTAAAATTTCTTCCAGGTCTTTGTTGAGGCGTGATACTTCATGCTGTCTGCGAAGATGTGCGTCGGCATACCGGAAGTAGCTGCCAACTTTCGTTTTTTAAATACAACATGATAATTTTTATTACATTTTTCGTTTAAGCGTTAAATACTAATCACATTTTATAGAACATGTTTTTGTCAGACTGTGTTAGTTTTTGAGACATCTGGACTTTTTGTAATTATTTGGCAAATGCATGACGATGAAGTATCCATATAATTTGTTTACCTTAGCTCTTGGACTAAAAAATTTTTCTAATTGAATAGCTAAAAGATTATGAAATCTCAAAAATATTTCAAATTCGGCAGAAAATGTACAGGGTGGTCACAATTCAAGCTTCATTGTCAAAGAACAAATAGTATTTTCGGAATAAAATTGGATTTTTTGAGAAAACGCTTTGATATAGGTATAGGAGAGTAAATAATATTTATAAAGAACAACTAATTTGCCATCAAATTAAACACAAATATACAGGGTGTTCCATTTAAAATAATAAAGTTTTTAATGGTTGAATTCTTCCACAATGAAGCTTGAATTATGTCCACCCTGTACATTTTCTGTCGAATTTGAAATATTTTTGAGATTTGATGATGTTCCAGCTATTCGATTAGAAAAAATTTTTAGTCCAAGAGCTAAGGTAAAAAAATTATATGGATTATTTTGCATTTGCCAAATAATTACAAAAAGTCCAGATATCTCAAAAACTAACAGAGTCTGACAAAAAATCATGTTCTATAAAATGTGCTTAGTATTTAACGCTTAATCGAAAAATGTAATAAAAATTACCATGTTGTATTTAAAAAACGAAAGTTGGCAGCTACTTCCGGTATAACCGGAAATGCCAGACACATGTGAATATTTTAGTTAAAGAGAGCATATCGATAAAACTAAATCCCCAAAGTTTCAGAAACATATATTCAATAGTTCTCCATAAAGTTATAATGCAAGCTCGTCGTGAATCACCCTGTATTATACATATCTTACATAAAAATGGCATTTAATTAATTTTTTAAACTAACCCAATTAGAGACACATCTGGATAACTAATTGGTGTAGCCTACATTTTATTACATAGTGAACTCTTCAAATTTGGATCACTGCAACAAAGCCCACTGGAAACGCTGTGATGTCACATTTAAACCCAAGATGGAGCATTTATTATTTATTATTTCGGCGCCCTGTAGTATCCTACTCACTTCTATTGGTCCATCGCAACTCTTCATCCTGATGCTGTACCGCTCCTCATGACCCGTCTCATCTCCCGTGGGCACAGACAGTTGCGTGTTGGGCGGCGCCTTTATCGCCATCACGGTCTTGTGCCTCATTTTAGGTATCGACCTTAGATCATTATAGGACACATAACCAAACCTAGATTTAAAAAAAAAATAGCAGTGGATTACATTTTTGTACTAGGTTTTCCGCATCTCAATGATTACCGATTGAGTCAATCAAATCAATTTAAATTTCGATCTCTATAAGATCGAAAATCTCCTACACCTACAATGATGTAGGTTCACATATTTCGCATTTTCTATTTATTTCTTTAAAAATATTAAAAATCTATCTAATATTTACGAAAAAATATAAGAAATTTGATTACAAAATTAACTCAATCATAATTAAAATAAATAATCCGGGAACAAATAATAGATTAACGGACCAAGTTCGCATTATACACAGTGTGTAAAAAGTCCCGGAACAGTCAATTATTTCAAAAATGGTGCACAATATAAAAAAACTTTCTGTATAAAAGTTGTTGGTCTTAAAGAAATTTATTAAACTTAGATCCCTGTAATTATACAGGGTTGCCCAAAAAGTCGTGGTAACCGAAACTTCATTTTTTTTTAAATGGAATGACCCTTTTTTGGTCACATTTTCTGATTCCTCTAAACATTCTTAACAACAATTATAGAACATGTCATATGGCTAAACCTATTAGTTTTAGAAATAATTTGAGTTGAAGGACATAAATGCGATAGGTACGATATTACCTTTTGCATTTTTCTAAGCTGGTACTAGAATTTTTTGCGTCACTGTCAAAGTAAATTCTCAAAATGTCGCTCAGCGAAAGGGAACGTATAACTTTACTAATAATAAGAGGTTTTGGAGACCGACAAAGATCAGTTATCGAGACAAAGGAATTATTTAATACAACTTTTCCAAACCGAGAGCCTATATCAAAATCTACAGTTGTGAGAACAGTTCAAAGGTTCGAGGTAACCGGTTGTTGCAGAGATAAACTTCGTTCCGGAAGACCAAAGTCGGCAAGTAGTGATGAAAAAAAATTAGAGTCATTACTTCATTTTGTTCAGAATCCACATTTGTCACTCAGAAAAGCTGCTACCCAAGTTGATGTTTGTTTTAAATCAATTGACAATATTTTAAAAACCAGTAATTTTCATCCCTATAAAATAACTCTTGTCCAGGAATTATCAGAAGACGATTTTGATCGTAGATTGGAATTTTGCGAAGTAATGATGCAAAAACATGAAGAAAATAACAATTTTTTTAATCAAATAGTTTTTACGGATGAGGCAACATTCATGTTGAACGGGTCTCTCAATCGCCATAATTGTCGTTACTGGGCTGATCAGAATCCACATTGGATGAGAGAAACACATACTCAACACCCCCAGAAAGTAAATGTGTGGGCTGGAATTATTGGCAACAGATTAGTGGGGCCTTTCTTTATAGAGGGGAATTTGAATGCCGAAATGTATCTCCACATGCTGCAAAATGAAATTGTGCCAGCAATAAACAATGAAGTAGGACCACTATTACGCAATACGTGGTTTCAGCAGGATGGAGCTCCTCCTCATTTTGGGCTAGCTGTTAGAAATTATTTAAACAACACTTTTCCTAACCGCTGGATAGGACGAAGAGGCCCCATAGAATGGCCTGCTAGGTCGCCAGACTTAACGCCCCTTGATTATTTTCTTTGGGGACACCTAAAAAATAAAGTATTTGTGACAATACCTGCAGATCTGAATGAATTAAGAGGAAGAATTATTGAAGAATGTGCATCTATTAACCAAGAAATGTCACAAAACGTCATCGACAAATTTTATTATAACCTAGCCCATTGTCAAACTGTGGGAGGAGGACATTTTCAGCATTTAATTAAATAACGACTTACACTTAATTTTATTTTTGTTCTTTTCAAGTTATTGTTAATTTTACTGCTTGTATTTAATAATTTAGTTGTTATTAAAATTTTGACACAACTTGAGTGAGGTTCATTTTACACGAGTTTAATGTTTTTCTTTTAATTTTAACGTAAAACATTTGAGCCGACTCGAAACAATGCAAAAGGTAATATCGTACCTATCGCATTTATGTCCTTCAACTCAAATTATTTCTAAAACTAATAGGTTTAGCCATATGACATGTTCTATAATTGTTGTTTAGAATGTTTAGAGGAATCAGAAAATGTGATCAACAAAGGGTCATTCCATTTAAAAAAAATGAAGTTTCGGTTACCACGACTTTTTGGGCAACCCTGTATAATTACAGGGATCTAAGTTTAATAAATTTCTTTAAGACCAACAACTTTTATACAGAAAGTTTTTTTATATTGTGCACCATTTTTGAAATAATTGACTGTTCCGGGACTTTTTACACACTGTGTATGATGCAATCAAAGAAATTGCAGGTGCAATAAACATGTTTAATGAATGGCAAATTATTTCTCAAATTAACTACAATGATTAATAATTTGATTCGATATTGTTTGCAATAATAGGCCATTGCATTTTTAATGGCGTTTTGCTATTTATGTTACTTCTTTCCACCGTCGTTATAAAATAACGAACAAAGATAGCGGAAAAAGATAGAACACTCAAACTACCCTTAATTGCATCAAAAAAATTATTTGCTTTAAAAAATCTTATCGGTGGAGCCGTGCTTCAAATATCCGTATAGAAACCAGATCAGTTCATATCTCTTTAGTTGAAGTTGTATGCTAGTTTAGGTTTGATTTTTATTGTCATAAATAATTCATAAATTAACTCGATCGTGAGACCGGCTGACGAAAGGAATTAACCCATAAATTAAGTAGTAAGTGGTAAAAACCGATGATTTTAATAATCGAGTACTTTATACTCGAGCAATTATCATAATCGAGTGAATTGTGAATTTACAATCGCCACTGGCTAGCCAGTCAAAACAAAACCCATGTCGCGATGAATCCACTAAGGCAGCGTTTCTCAAACTGGGGTCCGCGGACCCCTTGGTGGACCCCTTGGGGTTCCGCGGACCCCTTGGGGTTCCGCGAGCAATTACTTAGGGGTCCGCGAATCACTAAGTGGAAATAAAATGTCGCAAAAACAAAATATCGAAATCGACTTAATGCCGAACCAGATATACAGGGTGTAACTAAATAAGTGTAAAACATTTAAGGGGGTGATTCCTCATCGAAAAAAAGATAGGATCTTTCATATAAAGAAACTTCATTGGAGCATCCCTTGTTAAGATACAGCCCCTTAGAGGGGGTACATAAAATTTATAAATAAACAAAACTAATTTATTAATACCAAAACATACAACATCTAGAAATCATAGTAAATGTTCAATATGTCTACCTTCAGACAATACGCATGCGTCTAGACGTCGGCGCATTGAGCAACGTATTCGCGCGTTTTATGGCGATATGTATCTTGTTCGTAAAATAATTTTTTGCTGCGAACTGGTTTATTTTGGGCAAAAAATTCAAGAGACATTTTTTGTTTAGAATGAAACAGGCTATCGGAAATAAATTTTTAGATGGTAAACAAATAATAAGACAAAAACTTACATTGGAAATAAATTTTAGGGGTTGCGTTTTCCACCCCTTACAATCATGGGGTAAACCAAATAAATTACTGGCTAAGTGTCTTTTTGGTAGTAGAAAATGTCAGGTTAATTTCAATATTGTAACTTTTTTAGTGCTTGTGAAAAAAATTGTTAAACACATTTTATGTACCCCCTTTAAGGGGCTGTATCTTAACAAGGGATGCTCCAATGAAGATTCTTTATATGAAAGATCCTATCTTTTTTTCGATGAGGAATCACCCCCTTAAATGTTTTACACTTATTTAGTTACACCCTGTATAACACTGCAGCTTTCTTCAAATCAAGCCCAATATAAAATAACCGTGTGGAAGAAGAAAGCAGTACTACCCATCTCATTAAGAACATTTTCTACAGCCAATGATATATAAACCACAATCTATCTTTGGCAATGAAGCTTAGACTCTTGTTACGTTTTCTCAGTCCTGCTGTATGGAGTGGAAACCTGGACACTCACCAAGGAAACTGCGAGGAGACTTGAAGCGTTTGAACTCTGGATGTACAGGATACTACTGAAAATATCTTGGACACAAAGGATTACCAACACAGAAGAAATGCGACGAATGAATAAAGAACCAGAACTATTAAATACCGTAAAATGCCGGAAACTTCATTATTTCGGACACATAATGAGGAATCTAGATAGATACGGGCTATTACAACAAATCCTATAAAAGAAGAAGTGATATATTATTCAGATTATTGTTTATTAATGCTTTTTGATTTATTAAAAAAGATAGGATTCCAAATAAAAATTATTTTTAAGGAAAGGTAATTAGTTAGGCATGACTTCCTAGCCTAGAATTAATTCTGTAGTAATGCAGGGAGCGGGTGGGGGTCCATAAAAAAATTCTATGATCAGAAGGGGACCGCGGTCAAAAATGGTTGAGAAACGCTGCACTAAGGGATTTGGCATACTTTTTTATATGCACCTTCTCGGTTATGTGCCTTTAACAACGACGTTGCCTTCTCAGCCTTCCGAGAGTCAATCTCGAACGTCGCCAATCGGCACGTTTCGTTAATAACGGGTCTCACCGATGACCTATGCGAATCGAACGTGCGTGACAATGATGCTCGCATATCCGATGAAAGCGCCGCAGGCGATCGCGGGGAAACCGGCTCGTACTGACGACAATGTCAATGTCAAGCATCCTGGTGCATTATCCGAACACCCTCTACAGGACGTCAATGTTTGAAATTTAAAACTGACAAGGCCCGAGCCGTAGGCGAGCACTGCCTTATGCTTTCGCTGTATAAAAACGCTCAGTAGTTCCAATCGCACTTCAAATAATTCCCATAATATGAAACGTGCTTTAAAGCGCTTGAAAGCTTGGCTACCTGAGAACGCATCTAGAAAACCTTAACAGTAAAAAAGATAAATAGAACTAAGAATGCATAAGGCAAACCTAATGAACCAGTTTCTGAATGGCTGGGCTTCCTTGTTATATTATTTTCCCTCTATCGTGGCAAAGGGCAACAACCCTATTTTTAAATTTACATTCCCATTGTTTTTGCCCTACTTTGGAAGAAAACGTATACAACTTTGTTCGGTAGGTAAAAATTGTATACAGGGTGTTACAGATTCGGCCTTCAGCATTCGGAAACGCTAAGAGATACGAAGTAGGTGAAATTGGGGCAAAGGTGCGTAATTAAGGGCCCAAATTTGCTGCAAAAAAATCAAAAATAAATACAGGGGCTTTCAAAATGGAAAAATCTAAAACTTTGCGTTTCAGTTTTTATTTTTTCCTGACTTTGTTCGAAGAGATGTCCAAGAATAAATTTCACTTTCTCATTGCTACTTTTATTCTCCACAAGATGGCATTATCAGATCATTCATGCGACGTATCGTCGTCTTTGGGTCACCATAATCGACTAAATTTTTTTAAATACGGGCCTGGGCCTTTTTGTTTAAGTTATAAAAGAGGACCGAAATCTACGTTCAGTGGTGTACAACACTTACTGGTTTTCCGACGTTTCGTTCCTTAGATTGACCATCTTCAGTAAAATACCCCGAAATCCCAATGGTGCTGGCCGCATTTGTAACACCCTGTATACAATGTCGAAATGTAGAATAAATGCCGATTTTCTGCAGGCACGGTAATAAATTTATTAAATATATTAAATTCGCAAACAAGTTTAGACTGTTCAAAAAAATATATTTTCCTAGAAAAAAAATTAGAAAAAAAATTTCTCCAAGGCGAGATTCTGTCAATAAAACAACTGCCAATGCTATCCTGCATTGTAAATTGCCCCGTAGATTGACCAATGGGAGTTCGTTTCTTGCTCTCAAACGACAAGGAATGGACCATAGTATTTTCAATAAGTATGGTAAAGATAATTTCAACATTAACAAGAATATTTCGGCTACCACATGGCTACACTCCTCCACTTATAAAACACGGTAAATTACAAAAATATTACAAACATCTTATCTTCGTTCTGATTTATGGCGCTAAATTCTTAGAAAATATAAAAATTATTACTAAAACAGGAAGTTATTCTTTATAATGTGGGTGGCGCACTTGAAACCGTGTTTTGGGAAAAAATTGTATTATTTCTTGGGACCATATGTTGCCTGAACAAGGATGATCTTAGCACTTTTTACAGGGTGTCCCATTTTCTACACTTCCTGGGGTATTAAAGATAGAATGTTGCGGTTTTCCCTTTCCTGTCCTACGTTTTTTAAAAACGAAAGATTCCGGTGGCAAATTTGTCATGGCTCTCCTAGTTTTAAATGTACAGGGTGATCCATTTTAGACACTTTTATAGGGTATCTCCGTAATTGTTAGCTATCAAAGAAGTAATGTAGGTGTCATGTACTCTTTTTGGGTCAAACTTAAAATGGTAAAATCAAAATTTGAAAATTTTCGCTCGCTTAAGAGATAGGAGGAAGTAAAAAATTTTAACTTTTTCAAAATTACCCTATATTTTCTTAGTTAAAAGAGACATAGAAAAATGTTTTATACAGAAGTTTATTTATATTGATTGTTGAATAAACTGTCGTTTTCAGAATAAGTATACGGGGTCAGGTAAAAAGTCATCAGACCTAACCTCATTTTTTTTAAATGGAACACCCTGTATATTTTAATCTAAGAAGATTGCATTTTAAATTCTCCTTTCAAATATATTACACACCATGGATAATATTGGTTTCCAAGGCGATTTATTTAAACTTTATTACTTTGAAACGAAATAAAAGATTCAGATTATGGTAAAAAATAACGGGAATCATCGCAAATGTTCGGAATATGTCCTTAAATGGTTACCGTCTTTCCGGATAGCGAACCAAATATACATTTTGCGCCATTTCTTCGTTTTTTTCCACTTTCAATATAAACTGATATCATATCAAATTTTTCGAAATGTTGATAGGTCATTTTCGCAAATGAATAAGTAAAAATGAAATGTTAATAGTCAATATAGTTGTTTCTAGGATATTAGCCTTTGTTTCATGGTCTACTGGTTTAAAGCAATAAAGTTTAATACATCGCCTAGGAAACCAATATCATCCATGGTGTGTTATATATTTAAAAAGAGAATTAAAATATATCCATTTAAAAAAATGAGGTTAGGTCCGATAACTTTTTTACCTGACTCCGTATACTTATTCTGAATACGGTAGATTATTCAAAAATCAATATAAAGAAACTTCTGTATAAAACATTCTTCTGTATCTCTTTTAACTAAGAAAATATAGGGTAATTTTGAAATTGTCAATTTTTCGATTTTCCCCCGTATCTTAAATCAAATTTTGATTTTACCATTTTAAGTTTGACCAAAAAGAGCACATGACACCTACATTACTTTTTTGATAGCACTAACAATAACGGAAATGCCCTATAAAAGTATCGAAAATGGGACACCCTGTACAGGGTGATTTTGAAAATCTTTGCTTTTTAGACATCCCTCGTATTCCGTGTTAACTTATCAAAAAGGTAAAAACTGAGAGATTTCCACGCAAAGTTCAGTGGCGTAGCCAGCTTTTCTCTAAAAAGTTTCGTTTTTGAGATATTAACAAAGATAAAAAATGTTAAACGGAAAAGCCTATATATTACTTTTTTAATTAAATAAGCATACTTTGGGCTTAACAAAAATGTATAGTTGTTTATATTTATATTTAAAAAGATCATAAAAGTGCGATATTTTTGTAATTTACGTTACTTATAACAGTAGGCCACGGTTAATTTATTAGAAACAAATGCAAATGGTCAAAACTTTATATTTTATAATTTATGAAATACGGATTTATATTCTAACAAGATTAGTTTTTACCTTTTTGATCAGTTAACGCGTAACGGAAATACGACGGGTGTCTAAAAAGCGAATATTTTCAAAATCACCCTGTAGATTAAAAACTAGAAGATTTTGACACCTGAAACTATCGTTTCGGAAAAACTTGGAACACTAAAGGGAAAACCGCAACACTTATTTTTGATAATAACTCTCATACCCCCAAAAAAATGTCGAAAAAGGGACACCATGTACCAATGAAATTTTTATTTAGTTTAAAATGCAAGTATTATTTTTTTTCGGGTAGTAACCGATGAAAATCCTTAAATTCACAGCGCAGCTGAAAAATGGCGACTTTAAGTAGAGTCTATTGAAGGAGAAGTAAAAGAAATAAAATAAATTTCCCCTTTCAGTATAATGATTGAATGACTCAAATTTGCAAGTTTTCAAGTCCAACGTAAATATCGCGCTATTAAATTGTTTCGAACCTCTGGATTTGCGTAGGTTAGTTTAGAGCAAACAACATTTTAGAAAACTGTATGTAAACTATGTAACACATGTATTGTAATATAAGAACAGTCAATGAACCCCCGCCGTGATGTAATACATTGTAGTCATTAATTTAATGAATTAACTCGTCCTTGTGTCTTCTGATTATGTTCCCAATATATGTATTTAAACTTTAGCCGAGACGGTAATTTCCTTATTACAGATAAATAAATTTGACAAAGGGTTTCATTTTATAAACTTTCATAAAATTGTTTTCCTTGCTTCGTCGTTCGACGATTACTTTATCAGTGATGTTTAATTTATATGTTTGTTGACTTTCAGCGTTAAAAGAGTCCAGCGCCTTCATTTTTTTGAAACAAATATGTAAAATAAACCGGATATAAACAAACTGGAACATAATTTAAGGTTCATAAAACCAAACCTTATTTTAGATTGGTCGCATTCATCGGTCCAGAAGATGTGAGCAAATCGAGCTTGATCTGTAAAGTTTATATTTAAATAAAATATCGATCCTCTACATTCGGACTCAATAAAAGAACGATTTAGATTGATTGGAGCAGTCCGACATAAATAAAGAACGCGACTAGTGCAAAAAATGTCCTTACTTGTCATTTCCCAACTTCCTTAACTCCCGCTCCGCCATTTCCAACTGTCTATCCAGCTGATTCTCCCTGTCCTCCAACAATTTCAACTTCTTTTTCAAAGTAAAGAAAGCCGTATTGTCCTTGCCCCCCTTCCACTGGATATTATTTTTCGATTTCTTCTCCAACAGTCCTATTCCCTCCAGCACGTTCGTTATGTCGTATATCCGTCTTTTTTGCACTTTCAGATCAGCTGACGCCTTGTTTAGATCCACCACACCGTTAGGGCTCTTTTGCAACAGTTCCGAGAACTTTTTCGTTAGCAAACTTAGAGAGGTATCGTAACGCGGTTTTCGGAGTAGAGATTGCTTTTTTTGCCGTTTCGGCTGTGGCGTTTTGAACTCGTGCTTATGCGCGAAAGGTACGACATTGAAGTTCTGCGCTTCTAGGTTTAGTTTTCTTTTTACTGAAGGTGCTGTAAGAAAAGGTAGTATATTTTTATTAAGTATATTGTTCGACACAGGAGTCTGAAACAGGGAAGGAAGGGAAAGGTCAAAAAGTAATCAAATCTTCTCTCTGGTCCTCCCAACCATAGGCGTACATAATACTAACAAAACACAGTATTAAAACAATAAAAGGTTTCTGCTACGACGCTGGTGGTTGTGTCCGGTGTCGGCGCACGCCTAATTACCTGATATATTGTATTGACATATGAGTTCACATAATCGTGATTCAACGATAATAGCTTAACATCACTTCTCACCTGTAGGTGGCGTATGCGACATCATCTGATTCCTCGGTGTCACCCCGTACGCGTGGTCTATCATGTGCGGACTGGGCGTGAACTCTTGCTTGATGTATTCTTCCTTTATGATTGTCATGTCTGGTGTATGTGATGTCGCGATCATAGTCCTGAAAATAATTACATTTATTATTTTTAAATCAACTGCCGTGAATGACTGTGAACAAGGCAGATACGCCACCTAGTTGTAATATTCATACGTCGCTTAAAGCGGCGTCTTTGATCTCAGTGAAGCTAAAGCCGCAAACACACTATTATCACGTCACGTGAATTCACGTGTTGTCATATTCGCAAAATAGCACATGCTGTCACGGCTTAGAAACAGACTACGTACACTGCACATCATTTTTATTACATATTTTGTGTTTTTCAAGATCGCAAGTGAATATTGTAGCCTTCTAGCGTTAAACTCTGACACAGTTTTATCACGCGTGCCGAATATGTCAATTTGTAGAAATAAAATTGTGCTGTCAAGTATGACTTGCCGTGAGCTGCATGAGGTGACTATAGTGTACAGTACGTTTCACGAAAATTGGATACGACTTAATGATTTCCTGGGTCGGTCCCATTGTGTCGACAAGAGCTTGGCAATAAACAAGTGAAGTATGAAGGGACGAACTAAGGAAAACAAGTAATGATATGATTATATTAATGTAATCAAATGAAATAACATTTTTTTAAAAATATTACTAGTCATATTTATTTACATTTATAATGTCATTCTATAGATAGTTCTGTTTCGCTATCGCTATCCTCATCAAAATTAATTATAATTGGATTAATTATACGATCAAGACTAATATACGAATTTTCTACAGTTATTACGTGACGGACTGAATTTTTCCAACTACCTGGGGGAATATCATTAAAGCATTTTCGTATTAATTCTACAACACCAGAACTTAAAGTCGGAGAAATATTTTCAGACCTAACCAGTGATTTTAACTGGTATGCTGGTATTTAACCCATATGCTCTATGGGGTTAAAAATGCAATAAAAGGGTGGGAGCCGTAGCACTGGATGTCCAATTTCTTCTGCCAATGTGTCACAAACATATACTTTTTTTTATACAAAATGTCTTTAAAACTTCTAAAACATCACTTTTTTTATAACTTTCTTCAAAATATATATCATTCGCAATGTAGTTCTGAATCTCCAATTTTGTATTATTTAAGCTTGGAGCTTTATGTAATTGGCGACTGTGATAGCTCGCATTGTCCATTATTATCCCGCTATTCTGAGGAATGTTTGGTAAAAGACAATTCTTGAACCATTCCTCAAAAACTAACAAATTTTACCACAAAAAGATATTTAAATATATACCTAACCTACCTGATGTGCCTATATTTAATTATAATTATTACAATCCGGTCCTTTCCACATAATAATAACAAACGGTCATAAATAATGGGATGGCCCCAGGTACTTTTACTGCAGTCATTAAGTTATATCGATTTTTCGTGAAACAATGTTTACTTCTAAACCTATTTATAAGCACGCATAAACCGCCTTGCAGATATTTCGGGTATGCCGAGACATTGCGTGATAGCATGTGATCTCAAGTGACGTGATAATATTGTGTTTGCAGCGTAAGAATCGCGGTTTCGAGTCTGCTATAGACACCGGCAATATATCATCCGATCAGCTTCTTGGAAAAGTCAATAAAATTCCTCAGTTTAGTGGTGCGCTGTACTAAGCCCATGTGTTTTTAAAGTTTAATTGGTGTTAATAAGTTTTGTTTTACTTTCCAATACATCGTTTCATTTTAAAATAAACTTTGCAAAATAAATGTACTATTTTTTAGTAAATACGGTTCTGGAATCCATACCAATATACAGGTTTGAGATGATTAAAATAAATCGATTAAAATCATGATTTTAATCAGTATGATTTTTTTTTATAATCATTTATCAATTTAAAAAAAATAGTTTTAAAATTTAAACACTTAAAATGTATTTGCTCATACAAAAAATAAAGCCCAGGCGCATTTTTATGTGGTGTTATTTACAAAGCGGCAAACTTACAATTTTCATGTTAATACAAGTTCGATAAGGCGCAAACTTGCAAAAACTACGCGAACGAAATTTTCACGTTAAGACTTCTCCAGTTTTGCTTCGTATCTGTACTATTCCTGGCTAAAAATATTTGTTTACTTACAAAACAAAATATAAGCAGTTAGAAATATTTAAAAATAATAATATTTGTAGAAGCTGGTAAATTTAAAAAAAAAATCAAAAAAATCATGATTTTTATCAACCCTGCCAACATATACAAATGAAATAACCAAAAATAACCAGCCACGTCAGACTGTCATTATCTAGCAAGGGGGATCTCGGAAACCGTAAGAGATACGAAGTCGGTTAAATGGAGGTAAAGTTGCGCATTTACGTGCCTAATAATATGCCGTTTAGAAAGTTTTAAAATTCCGAGTAGTTCCGGAGATATCCGGAAAAACCGAAATTCTGAAAAGTAGTTTTATTGTTTTCCTGGGTTTTTTTGAGATCGAATTCTAAAGTAAATTGCACCTTTGCATTGCCACTTTTTCCGCTCTATCTAACAGCGTTGATTGTTTTGTAATCCGACGAGTCGTTTTCGAAGGGCCATTATCAACTTCCTTTTTTTAAATACGGTCCTGTTTTTCTGATATTGGAATTTGATAGCTTTTTTCTTCCGAATGCAACGATGTATGACACATTGTGGTTTAATTTTTTTGCGAGGGTTTGTTCTAATTTTATAAATAGTATCTCATAAGTAAGCTCTAAATTTTTACTTATGTTGTACTAGTTCATTAAATAACAAATAATTTAATAATAAACCACAAATAAGTGAACAAAATACAGAAACATTATTTCAAACTTCTGTTGATTCAAGATTTAAAAGAAAAGTAGGCGTTTGAAACAAAAAAATTAAGATGGTGACGCGTGATTTGTTTCACTTGACATTCCCATCGTGATTGTTTCAGAGCGTTTTAAGAGGTTTTCTATTTTCCAAATACGGAACATAATTTTACAGCTCCAGCTGAAAAGTTTGATATTCTATCGCATGTTATATTTTATCTCAAAAAAACTGTTATGTGGCAGTTAGATGTTATTTGTGCTTAGAGAATAACGAAAATCATTTTGAACACCTGATTATGTAGTTCCATATTTTTTTCGTTCGATTTATTACTGTTTTGGAATGATTTTGTTGACTTATTTGTGGTTTATTATTAAATTATTTGTTATTTATTGAACTAGTACAACATAAGTAAAACAATTAGAGCTTACTTATGAGATATTATTTATAAAATTAGGAGAAATACAGGACCGTATCCCAAAATTTCCTGATGTTGTTCAAAAAACCCTCGAAACGTCATTAAACCACAAAGAGTCATACATCGTTGCATTCGGGAGAGAAAAAAATCTCTCAAATTCCAATATCAGGAAAACAGGACCGTTTTTAAAAAAGAAAGTTGATAATGGCCCTTCGAAGACGACTCGTCGGATTACAAAACAATTAACGCTGTTAAATAGAGCGGAAAAAGTGGCAATGCAAACAATAAAACGATTTTTCAGAATTTCGGTTTTTCCGGATATCTCCGGAACTACTGGGAATTTAAAAACTTTCTAAACGGCATATTATTAGGCACGTAAATGCGCAACTTTACCTCCATTTAACCGACTTCGTATCTCTTACGGTTTCCGAGATCCCTGTACTGGCCCTCCTTATCTTCGACACGTTGTATATGGTATATGTCACATTATTGACACACCTTGTATTGTATGACATAGTTACCTGAAGCCCCTCGAAGGGCTGTCGCTGTGACGGATTCCGGGCGGTTTAGGCATTTTAGCAATGCGCCTACAAACGGACGATCATTTGAGACTTTTGATGCATTTGGTAATCTGAAACAAAAAATATTTTACGAGGCATTCGAATTTTAAAATAAAAAATCTGTAAATATCGTCTTCTTCTGTTCTTATATTTTTAAACACAAATTCAGTCACAAATTACAGTTATATACCGAGTGATGGATGCATCGTTAAGTTGAACATAGGAAATCCAACGTAATTTTTTCAGTGGCTGAATATTGGCTCCCCTGTACGTTTTATAGAAAAACGTGCATTATAAGTTCTTGAAGAGGTTAACATGATAAACCCTCATTGTTCTGGTAATACAACAAACACCGGCAAATTAAATTTTGACTTTGACAAAACGAAATTTAGTGTCAGTGTCAGTGACAATATTTTCATTATTCGCCATGGTCAGCTCTACGTCAATTTTTGGCAATAGCGTCATAGAAATTATTTGAACGGCTGGTACAAATGCCAAATCTACGCCTGTCACATCTGAGAATTGACTTCTTAACCTACAAGTATTCTTATACAAATTTTATTTAAAAAAAAAATTTGCGTAATTTTTTTCATGCACCATTCGACTCCAAAAATCGTTTATTCGTCGCCCCCCATCCGAAACAAATTCCTGGGTTAGCCGCCGCACTGCGCTTCCTTTTATGAACACTATTGTTCCTAATAGGAACCTCTTCTTTGGTATGAATAATAATATAATGTGGATCCTACTTGAGAAAATTGCTATTGTTATAGGTTTATTTTTAGCAAAACTTGTTCTAGCTTCGGACATTAAAAAGATCTAGGTAAGTGATTCGGATATCTTGAGTCGTGCGAATTCGAAGCGGGCCATGCCTAAACCTTCAAACCCACGAAATTGATTTATTGAAATAATAATCATTGAATATTTTATTTATTTTTTTATTGGAGCCAAATGAAAATAATTAGGTACATATAAAAATAAGTTGATTACATATTTTCAAACAATGATAGCAAAGCAAAGGATCAAATAATGGTAATTCATGATCTATACCTGACTCATCATCAATTATTGGCAAAAAAAGCCATCGTGTACCCTAAAATTTAGTTTCTTTTAATTCTTTTTAATATTATTACAATTGTTATACAGGATGTTATTAGTTTTTGGAAAAACACATAGGCGTAACTAGGGAGGGGGCCAGGTGGGCCATGCCCACCCCAGATTGCTCTGGTGCCCACCCCTGTATTTCTGAACTTCGAAGCCATACATACGTCATAGTGACACTTGCCATTAAAATCCTACTAGACTAGGGGCCAGTTCCCCCCTACAAGATCATTCTAGTTACGCCAATGGAAAGACACACCAATTTTATTGTGATGGGGGACGATTTTTAAAATATTCAAAGCCTTCGTGGTCCATGGCAGGGGTAGATATTCAACAAACACTTAAAATCCTAGATGGGGGGGGGGGGGTCGTCAAGAGGCTATATCATTTTAGAGGTTGTTAGATTAAATCTCATTACAATAACACCATAATTTATTATTGATTGTTGAGTAGACGTTTCCGCGAAATCGCGTTCCAAAAGACGTCAATACACTAATGTTCTTTTTAAATAATAACCTAAAAACCATAAATCTCAGTGCAGTTTAATTTAAATCACCTTTAAAATGATGTGCCGCTTGACCCCCTTCCAATTTAAGATCTCAAGGGTAACATCTACCTCTCCCAGGGGGTTAACCCACGAAGGCTGCAACTACTATTCTTTCAAAATAAAATTGACGGCAATAAATTTTGTGTTGCTTCATCGACTTTATTAATTATTTCATTTGGAGGGCATTGAAATGCGTGTTCGTTATCGAAATCGGAATTATTTCTTTCCATTATTCAAATATTATTGATTGACATTTGTAGCGAAGTAACAGATAATGCGGAGCCCAGGCAACCAACGACGCGGATGCTGTTGTTTTCATTGCAATTTGATATTATAAGCATTTAGAGAGAATTGAAAAAATTACACTTTAAGGCCTTTTTTAACGCTAACGACCTTCTAGTGAAAACTAAAAATCCGATATTTAGTTTTGCTGACGATAGCACACTTATCTCATCTTTCTCTTTGAATGCGCAAACATCGGCTGCCGACGCACATCTTCGCAGACAGCATGAAGTATCACGCCTCAACCTGGAAGAAATTTTGGCTTGGGGTGACAGTAACCAAGTCGAATTTAACGCTAAAAAACCCAGGCAGCAGTTTTCTCTAAAAAGGTTAACATTACAGAACCGTATATAGTCATGGACGGGCACGCAATCCCACTGGCTTCATCTATTAATTTGCTGGGCGTCAATCTGGGAGGAAATATGTCTTGGCATAACCACGTTGTGGCAATCGCCAAGATAGCTTCTCAGAAGCTTGGGGTACTCTTCCGAATCAGAAAGTTGTACACACCTCAACAACTTTTGATACTATACAAAGCCCAGATTCGACAATTATACAAAACGACCATCACTAGAATACTGCTCTCATGTCTGGAGCTCTGCACCCAAACATACTCTTGAATCCATCGAAAGGAGGGCTATTCGTCTGATCGGAGACCATGAGCTGCCGAAGAACCTCGACAGCCTAGAACATCGAAGACAGGTTGGGGATTTGACTCTCTTTTACAGATATTTTCATGGAAAGAGCTCGGCTGACCTTGCCCCCTCTTAATTCTGCCCAGAGCGACGAATAGCAGAAATACACGACGAATCACTGCCGCCCATCCATATGTGGTTAAGCTTAGCACTCCTCGAACTTCAATATTTAAGAATTCTTTCATCTGGAGGACTTCATCCTTGTGGAACGACCTTCCCGAGGTCGTTTTTCCCAACGAATATAACCTCCAACGATTCAAAACCAACGTTAATCGCTTCTTGCGCACACGCACCACTCCCAGAGTGCCCTAAAGGATTTTTCCTATAGTGCTTGTTTGATCATTAAAAAAAAGCTAAATTAGTTCTTAAACTCGTTAAAAATTGCCAATTTTATCTAGAATTTTATGGATTTATTTGCGTTTTAATATATTATTATTATCTAAAAAAATCATCCAGAAATAACCTAACTTCATATTTTCAAAGTAATTTTGAAACATTTTTATATTATTATTTGTACCCACGTTTTGATAATAGGGTTTTATTTTCCCATGAAGGATCCCTTTCTTTGTAAAATAAAATACCCCAGTACAAGATACAACTGAAATTCATAGAAAGTCAACATTTCAATTGAATTTAATTCATATTTTATTTATTATTTTTATTAATTAGGTGCAGATTCCTAAAAATAGATCTATCTTGATAAAGAATTGATATCAATAACACAGCTTAACTTAGAAAAACAATAAAATACGTGGAGCTTATATGACATTTCTCTTGCTCTAACTAAGTCGATATCCGAGAATGGCGCCTATGGGGGAGCTGTTGGTTGAACCTGCCCATAATTTACGAAGTACTAACTACAAAAATGTCAAAAATGACGGACAGCAATATCAAAATATACATTTTAATAGAGCCAACTTAGGAAACAGTAAAAATTAAAAAGAATATCCAATCCCGCACCCAAACTTTAATCCCGCAAACCTGCGGGATTGAGCCCATCGATCCCGCGGATCTGCGGTATTTTTGATCGACGCGTCGGGGATTCCCCGCCCTGCTGGACTACTGAAAATACGTTAAACAGACAGTTTTATTGCGTACGTGCGAAAGTAAGGGCGTTATTCTACTAGTATCTAGTGACATTTATCAAGTGGTTGAATATAATACATGGAATTTAATCAGCAATCACAAAAACGAGTGTCAGTGTAGTTTACAAAGACAATAAAGGTTCAAGATTAGTTTGGAATTATTTTTTAAAGTCTGAAGATGGTCTTACAGCTAAATGTAAGTTATGCCCTAGCATTATCAAAATCTCTGCTTGTTCCACCCCACTTACAAACAAATCATAATATTAATTTGAAAGTCCAGAGCAGCAGCGGTAGTGTTGATATCGATAAAATAACACAGGAAATGAAAGCTAGTACCAGCAGTTCGAGTACTTCGTTTAGTTCTATTGCTAAGCGCTCAGATGTTAGTGGTTCTTCTGTGCTACCTAAGAAAATTACAGATTTTTTTTCATCTGAGAAAAAAGTTTTGATGGAGGAAGATTGGTAGCTAAAGATGGTATACCCTCTGGAAAGTTTATCACATGGACCGATATGCGCCAACTATTCGAATCAGAGGGCCACAAATTGTGTAAAATCTATTCCGCCGACAATTATCGAAGCTGAACGTGCGTTTTCAGCCGCAGGATACATGTGCAATAAAATAAGATCAAATCTAAAAGATGAAACATTAAACATGTTGTCTTTTCTCCGAAAATACTTTCAGAATCAATGTAACATGTAACCGTTAAACTAGTCGTACTATTGTATTGTACCTATATGCAATAAATATTTTCCTGCTACTCTACTCTGTTTCTATTGCATAAAACAACTTTTATTAACATACAGCACCCACATCAAGTCCCGCAAATCGTGCACGTTTAATCCCGCAATGTCAATCCCGCGAAATCATCGCGGGATCCAGCATTTACAGCATTGGATTCCCTAATCCTACCCAAGTCGGGTGTCCTGGGGGGTGTAAAAGTGGTTATGTACTCAGGTTGCCTAAGTTCCTATTTTTAGCCGTGATGCAGATTTAAATATAAATTTAACCCTAAATTTGATACAAAATAATTGGGAACATTCAATTCAAAATTTCTTCAGGGAGTTGGGCAACATAATACTGTTACCTCAGGTACCTTTATCTGAAGATTTATTAGTAGTATAAGAAAGGATCTTACAACATATGTGGGCATATTTTTGCTCCCATTCCAGCCAACAAAACAAACATTTACGTACATACATATAAAATAATAATAGGAACTCTTAATATTTTAAGACACTCCCACCACATGGTGAGAAATTCTAACCTCCAATGTAATAAGTATTTGGTAAAAACTTTTTTTGATTAAATAAGAATAGAAAATTAATTTTAAAAAATAATATCTGATAGGGGTACTCAGCACAGTTTTGATGACATTTTTTCTTTAAAACAGATTTCCCATTTTCCTGTGACATAAAAGCAGATGGGATGTGTAAAAACTCACAACATAAAATTATTTTTATTAAGTACTGTTCCTCTAATTGATAACAATCAAGATACCAGCCGGATAGAGAACATTCTTAACAAATCCGAACAAACCTGTGATGTATCATCGTAACAGTCTAGTTACGTAAAAGCACATCGAGGATCTTATACTTAGCAAATTATATATTTTCACATTCCTCATTCATCGTAACAAAAACTAGTTTTGTCGTTTGATCCCAAAAATCCAAATTGAATTGTTTTAACTTTTGGTCGGGTATGGATCATCTATACCTACTTAACTAAGCCAAATTTCAAGTCTCTGTGTCAGAATCTTTGAGAAAAAGGCCAGAAACACAAGCAATTCTAATTCTTGAATTTTGATATGAAGCACTAAAAATTGTTCAGGTACTTAGATTTAAATACAAAGAATTTTTGAAGCAAATTTATCAAAAAAATTACTCTAAATTAAAGCTATTTTATTAGACAAGTTTTATAATAGTATTTTAAGGGATCTAGATTTTAAAAATGCTTTTATAAAATAAATGTGTTCGTCAGTAATTGACATTTAAGAAAACGAAAGTTTATGTTCACATTCTTTTAAAATTAGTGTGGGAAAATATGTTTAGATAAACCAGACACCGAGGAATTAAAAAGAGAAGAGTAAAAACTGGATGTACAGGAAGTTAATTAAGAGGCAAGTGTGCAAAAAACATGAGCAGTTGGAGGGAGGGAACATCACAACAAAAGTCAATGAGCTACAACCGAGGCTATAATCAAGGTTTCCTCATGCAAGTAGATTATAAAACTAGTTCTAGTACTAAATGAAGGGCTAATCTATTAACCTCAAGGGTCTTACACCCCAACTACCCTAATAAGATGGGCGGGGGGTAGTTTTTTAACGGTCGAAGAGACGCAATCGCCAACTCACTTCAACCGCCATTACGCCTGCTTTTCTACTACTTTGAAGCAGGAAATCTTAAAAACACTTACTTTTCCGGAGAAATGGGTCTTCCCTGGACCACCAGCCCGGATCAGCATGCGTAAAACGCCGTTTTTTCTGTCAATTTAACTAAAAATTTTACATGTTCCCGAACTCTAAACAAAATGGTTCCCGAAAGACGTATCGTCGCGAACGGCACGGCAAGCGTGAGGAAAACCGCCTCAAAAACCATCGAGAAATCGATCGATTACGAAAATTCCTTCGAAATCATGTTTCCAAGAAGCCGACGAACCGCCCCGTGCGATTTAAATCCTTCTAAGGCCCCCCCGAGCGCTGAAAAAACTAGGAAAATTTTGGTATTGAATCGACCTAGCGTGTACACTTTTGACGGCTGTTACAAAACATCTGCCATCTGTCCCGGCATTGGCGCGAACAATGGCGCAAGCGCTTTCGACAGGTCTTCCAGATGATCCCTTAGATAATGTTGTTTGTTGACAAACAAATGTACCACAAACTGTACATTTCCATTTAGAATAACGGTTGTACTTTTAAGCTGGCTGACTTAAAATATGGAGAATCGAGAACACATTGCAACATGAAGAAATCAAAAATATGCACAGCGATACCACGCTATTTTATTAATCGGATTTTGCATTTTTAAATAGTAAATAATTTCGTTGAACCTATTTGAAATGCAAGGCACCTACAATAACTTTATTTCTTATGATCCTAAAAAACACAATCTACTGCACTGGTAAGCGTAACAGCGAGTAGAAAGCAGTGCAGCATAATAGCGTTGTCAATTTTTTTAAAGCCTTCCTCTTCCTAGCTTATGTGAAAATGTTTTGTCTCCCTTTTATATTACATGTCTATGGGTGAATATCCCGTATTTCTATTCTATTTATTTATAGAGGTGGAATACTATCGATAGTGTTAAGGTTGTTGTAAAACTACCTTTTTCCAATTAAAGAAAATTATTAAGGATTTCCCGGTCAAATTATTTTTTAATAATTTACCATATAAATGGATCGATAATTCCAGCAAGCAACGACAAACGACGAGTTCTTAGAATTTGCAGTATCGGCAGTATTTGGTTCCTTATCTCTCTAGCCGCAACGGGCATGGCGTTACCGGTACATTAAATCGGTCAGGATGACGCAATGTAACGTTAAAACAGACGGATAAAGAAATTCTGCAGGAGGCAGTAATTTTAGTCGGTTTCTGGCATCCACAGAACCGCACTCGCCAGCGATTCGATCTTTTCAAAACGGGTGCCGCAATGGTGGCTACAGGTTTTAGACTGTTTTTACGCCAAATAATTCCGAGAATAGCCAACCGCAGACTTTCCCTGAGAAAATTTTCATGGTTGCATACTCGTGATTGTGATATAAGAACATTCTGAGTCCGGAATAACTAGTAAGTGTGAAATAAAATATTTTAAGTTAGTATTAGTATTCACTACCGGTTTTTCTAAATATGAAATGACAGGATAGTTGAGATCCCTTTAGTTGGGAAAATACTAGCTTAGAATAATTTTCTAATGTATATAAATAAATACGAAAATTTAAGTTGCAAGTTCGTGATAGGATGAATGTTAGGATGGTTGGATTCTCTATGAGAGAAAACATGTTAGTATAAGTTAAATTATTCTTGTACATAAAAATAATTAACCCCCCCGTTTCCGGTTCGCGAGACTCGACTAACGAAAGCACTAACCCCTTCATTACCCTCAATGACAACAGACATTAAAATTAAATAAAGAAAAGCCCTCCGTGTTCAATATAATAACTTGCATTGTTATTGTATCCATTAGCGGGCCATACACCAGCGGATATCTCAACAAATCTGATATGGCACGAGCCAAATATGCGGAAAAAACTTTGTGTGTATGTGGCGAGCCGAGCTTCATCGGGCCGTGCCTTATCGGCCACGGATGAAATCAGCAGGTCGCAACTCATCAGTAGATCGGTAGGTAATAGCGGACGGCGCATCAAGTCCCATTAACGAGACGATTTAATCAGGCAAATCTAATCGGGTGATTAGGTCGGCGAGCTAGACTCGCCTGCCCAAAATTGACGAGAGTTTTGGTATGTGCCGAGCCTAGTTGGCAGGCCAAATCCGAACGGATCAAATCGGTCCAACTTATATGTTGGTGTATGGGCGACTATTGGACATGCCCGAGCCAATACCAAAATACACAGTATAGTTTGAACAAAAAGTTAGGCCTCGTCCTACGTTCAAACAACTATACTTCAAATTAAAATCAGCCATTTTATATTCTTAGACAAAATGCTTGCCCTCATCTTCTTCAATTGCGCTGGTGGACCGCTGACAGCTTCCAGTTAGCGGGGAAAGGTGGTGGGCCCACCAAAGACAGACTGACACGTGCGTGTCACGTCGGAAATGGCATTATGCCTGGCATCCCTGACCAATAAACAACGAGAAATCGTAATCGACCAAGATAAGCATCCGTAAAACTAATCAAGTAGGAACGTCTTCGGTTGCGATGACTTTTTCATTAATTATCAAGACTGGCGACATAACTGATAGTGTCGACCAGCAATCATACATTTTCAAAATTTAAAAAGATTAAGAAAGTAGATTGGCTCTTAATACATATTTTCTGGGTGGGGAATTCACCTCTGCATAGAATTCAAAAATGGAGACAAAATTAAATTTCCAAAAAATAGCCGTCTACTTAATAATCTGATTAAATTAAATTCAAATCAAACTTAAGGGAATTATCAAAAGGGGTTATACGGGGGTTATCAAAAAACGTCTTACGTGAAACGCGTAGATAAGGAGAACGTTTAGAGTTACCTATCATTTATTAAGCGCACAACGGACGGACGTTTCGGGCTACGTACTCCACTCATATCATGGTATAATGTACGTACGTTCTGCTTGAAAAAAAAATCCTTCGTGTTTTTTTTCTCAATTCGGCGACAAAGTTCGATATATCGATAGTAGAATTACTACTAAACTATCGATAGCCCTACAAAACAAAATGTGTTTTTCCTGTACTAACATTTAAGAATTAGGTCATTACTTTCGTTCAGAGTATTTATTTAGGAGTAAGATCTTTGATTTAGGACGATAGTACGATAAATACTATCGATAACTTTTATAGAAATTTCGATAGTTTGCCACCTCTATTATTAAGCAGTCCATCTCATGCATGAATAGTTCTTAAAGGAAAAGTAATATGCGATAGGAAACTTAGCGATTTATATTTTGGTTATTTTAAACCCCTGATGATTAAATTATTTTATTAATAATTGATTTTTAATTCACTTCTTAAGAAACAAGAGACTTAGATCACTTTAGATCTGAAGAGACTTACATTTTGCCTCACGAAGCCGTCAACATAACCTTTTACGTAATCCCATTGAATTCAAAACAGTACAATTCCGTCACATCTTCCGTACAAATAAAAGCACTATGGATTTTTTGGGTATTTTACCTGGCCGGACAGCTGACTGCCCGGATCATTAAATCGCGACTCCCCGGATCTTTAGAATTTCAAAATTTATGAGACAAGACCGATGAAGTTTCATTGAATCGATTCGAACAGTTCTGGGGCGTCGGATGGGCTTACCTTTAAAATGTGACTTCACGATTCGGATGTAAACAAATATGGAACTTGCTACCGAGTGGGAAAAGCTGCGGGCTGACAGCCAGATTACAAGCTGCGATCCAGTGTTGTCACGTTTACTTAAGGCTTTGCACTGACGGTGCGTTGATAGTGGTGGGTCTTCCCTTAAGATTATTTGTTCCTAACCATTATTACTCACACACGTTAATGCCTAGCCACATACAAAATATCGTCGAAGATCTGATAATGTCCTAAAGAAGATTTTTTTCCAGGTAGAAACGGCCTCGCGCGGTGTCTGGATGAAAAACAACAATTTATACATAGACAAAACATTGCGGTAACTAAACTAAGAACTAAACAATAACTTTTTTCGTATTTCTAATGCAAAGAAGCATACTTTATCGAAAGAAAATCGTGAAGAAAAGTACTACTTTTACGATTAGCAACACTTTTCTATTTAGCAACACTTTATCTTCTCGTCGTTATTTTGTAATTACCTGCACTTCCAGATCCGGTCTTCTTTCCGGTTCGGTAGTATTCGGCTAAAATGTTGGCGTTGGTTCCAGCGGCCCTTTCAAAAAGTGAATCCGGTGGCATCATTAGTTCCTGCCATTAGATAAAGCTTAGATTTTTAATTTCTCTACCTCTCGGGACCGTATTTACCAATATGCCCTTTACAACAACGTTACTACTGCATTCCTTTCGTTTAACCACCAGAAATGGTACAGGTTCACAAAATCACAATAGATGAGGGTGTTTCCCTGCACGTCAACATAAATTTTAAAAAAGTGTTTAGTGACTATCGGAATGAACCGACTTCTTAGAAATTCTGGCCAGAAGATCGTCGGTGTCAGGTATAACTGTAATCGGTATAGGAAAGGAAACCCTAAAATCCATCCCCTAATGATTCCACAAAAGAAATGGTTTAAGAGGGTATTAATAAACGAAAAGATGGTTGAAAGTTTCACTTCGTCTGGTTCTAATAACTATGGGCCTAATTTTTTAATCTGTCTGGTAGTTTATATCTATCTTTTCCTGTTCTCTATTCATAGTTCTATTATTTAAAATTTTCTGGTGCTGAAGGAAGGGAAAAGTATTTTGTATCGCTATATTTTCGATCATATTATGTCTGTCTGTTGACTGGAAAGCTCAGGAACTACTAACGGAGAAAGACCAAATTTTGGATCCGGCTACTCCTGATCTAATGATGGGCTATTTTCTCAACTATTCTAACATAATTATGTAAGTAGGTATTTCTCCATTCGGTTCGTCAATTGCTTTTAAAGTACGGAATTTTTACAGCAAAATATTACAATAATAATATTAAAATATGAAAATTTTTGTAAATTTGCCTAATACTTATTTATTTATTTATTTATTTATTTACGGGCAAGCCCAATTTTACAATAACTATAACATCAATGAGTTTATGAGATTCTAATATTACTCTTAAAATAAAAATAATAATAAATACTTACATTTCAGTACATAGTACAATTATACAATACCTATAATATTAATTATTACATAGTGACAAACAAAAACGACCCTAAACTACCAATTTACAGATGTGAGTTGCCTATTGAAAGCTGAGTAACTGTTGCCAAAAAAATGAATGTTTTGAAAAAGGTTACTATACTGATAGTAAGGACCGATATTTGAATGTTACCTTAAGTTAGACCTTAGCCAAGGTAGCCTTAACGTTGTGGTAAACCTTAAATAAATTATGTGTGAGTTAAAAATACTTTAATATACTGTCAAACCCGTGTTAAGAATGACTTCCATTCTGTATCTAAGGGGCCGATATTTCAAAGATACCTTAAGGTACAGAATGGACATAAGTAATCCTTAACACAAGTTTGATAGTATATTAAAGTTCTTTTTTACACTCATTTAAAGGAATAGATCGTGGTAATCTTAGACTTAGCGCATCAATTGACCCTGAAATTAATTTAAAACATAGTTTAAGGTTTACCTTAACGTTAAGGCTACCTTAGCTAAGGTCTAACTTAAGGTAACATTCACATATCGACCAGTAAAGTGACTTTCAAATATCGGCCCTAATTGTCACGCAATTATTACAACAAAATTCTGCAGTGTATATGTACCAGCACGCCCCTAGAATGTCACATCGGCTTATACCAGGGGTCGGCAACCTGCGGCTCCAGAGCCACATGCGGCTCTTTGGATGTGAAGCTGCGGCTCTTTAGTTCCATACGAAAATATTATTTATTTTATCGAAAAAAAACATTAAAAATTCGTTCTGAATCGATTAACGATGATTAGGCACCGATTCTATCTCTCAGCCACTTGTACTCGCCTTTCACCGCACCCCTCTCCCGTGACACGCGTCGTTACCGTCGTCAGTCCGTCGAAAGCTCTCGAATGACGCCGTCGTCGGATGTTTCTATGTAGGTTTTAATTCGTTTTCGACGCAAGACAATTTGGCGTCTTCACCAGTGCTTTGGCTGTGACCAGGGGTCGGCAACCTACGGCTCGCGAGCCGCATGCGGCTCTTTCGATGTCAAGTTGTGTCTCTTTCGATATTAAATTGCGGCCGTTAGTTGCTCTTTAAAAACTAAGAAATTGTGTAAATTATAACTTTTGGCTCTTCCGTCTCAAAAGGTTGCCGACCCCTGGCTTATACTATAAGTGTTAGAAAAAGATCTATTCAGCTAATTTGTGAAAGGGGATACCAGCGAGCGCAGAAGTATTTTTGTGTCACCTTGCCAAGATCTAAAATTATGAGAGCTTGCACCTAAAATACTCTATAGAATTATTTTAGCTATTTTCTAAATTTATTTAGAAACTGTGACCTTACTCTATCACGGTTATCATACGTTTTAAGCAACCCCCGCCCCCACCGTTACAACCCCCAGAAAGTCTCGAGGGGAAATATTTATACAGGGTGTAAAGGCCGTATTAGACTAGGCAATTTTTTCTCTTGCGCCGGCAATTATAATGGCACGTATTCATGCGCAGTAAACCGTTCTCGATCAGCTGGAGCATTGTCAACGGTCAGAACAGCAGTTGGTACTGGCGAAATCCCTAAAATACCCCCAGAATTAGAGATGGGCAAACCTGTTCGTTTTGATTTCCAGTTAAAGCAGCTACTGCTATTTACAAATAGGAGGTGCAAAAAGTTCCTGAATTAGCAGTCCATAAGTTTAATAAAGAATGTAAACTGCTAATTTAAGTACCAGTGGGTTTAAATGACCATTACCTGTTCATACCTGCTTCGGCCAAATAATAAACAAATAAAAATAACAGAATAATCCATGTCTACCCAATTGCGCCGGCAATGGCAATTAAAATGGCGCGTGACCCATTTCTGATAATGAGAGACAGCTGATCGGGAACGGTGTACTGCGCATGAATCCGTGTCATTTTAATTGTCAGAAGAGTAGAATTTCCGACTTTAGTACGGAGAACGGTGTACTGCGCCTGAATCCTTGAATTATAATTGCCATTGCTGGCGCCATAAAAATTCCCGACTGTAATACGGCTTTAACAAAATCGTTCTTCGCCATTGGGAATACGGTAAGAGATACGAAGTCGGTTAAAATCGGGCAAAGTTGCATAACTATGGACCCAATAATATGCCGCAAACAAATCAAAAATAAATACAGGGGGCCTTCAAAATATTTGGAAAAATATGGCGTTTCGGTTTTTATTTTTTCCTGACCTTGTTAGAAGAGATATGGTCCAAAAATAAATTTCACTATCTCATTGCTACTTTTTATCCTCCACAAGACGGCATCATTAGGTCTTTAATGCGACGTTTCGTCTTTGGGTCACCATCATCAACTTAATTTTTTTTAAATACGGGCCTGGTCAATTTAAGAAACAAAACCAGTAAGTGTTTTATACCGCTGAACTTAGATTTATTTTCTCTTTCATAATTTAAACAGAACAATCCAGGTCCGTATTTAAAAAAAATAAGTTGATGATGATGAGCCAAGGACAAAACGTCGCATTAAAGATTAGATGAAGTAAATTTCACTCATTGCTGAATGAGTGAAATTTACTTTCGGACATCTTTCCGAACAAAGTCAGGAAAAAATAAAAACCGAAATTTTTGCGGCATATTATTGGGCCCATAATTACGCAACTTTGTCCCAATTTAACCGACTTCGTATCTCTTACCGTCCCCGAAATCCCGGGGGACGATTTGTTACACCCTGTATATACGTAAATTAAAAGTGTTTTATACCCGAAATGTAAATAAATAATTAACTAATAAAAGTTATTTTTATTTTTATTCCGCTACAATATTCAATAAATTATCCTATATTTAATAATTTTATTAATGTATTGTTCCAAATTACCCCTGTAGCTACACCACAATTCAAATCCCCCTCGTAGAGCCCGTGCCGGTTTGCAGTTTAACCTTGAAATAATACAGCCCAATTGGATTTGAAAAAAACAACCCCGAAGAAATCCGAAAGAATCCCGAAGTTAACGGCGTTTTATCGTGGGCGGGAAATTTCGGAAACAAACAAATTTTTTATGCAAATCAAATCAGTGTTTAATTATTTCGGTCGTATCGTGTCGTAACGGTGTTTTCGATTTTTTTAAGAGATATACGGACTATTTTCGAAAACTTTTTGACCTAATTATGGCGTGTATTTTCTGTGTTTTTTGTTTACAATTTTTACTAAAACAGAACAGTCGCAGGCGTGAGAGTTTCTTAATAATTTATGACAAAAATGAAGGGAAATGTGCAGATGATGGAAGCCGTTGAAATTACTGTAAGTAATAATATTGTTTATTTGATGCCTAAAATGAGTTCCTTAATTAATGTATGTTCAGAATGTAATAGGAGTAGGTACATACCTAAGTCTTTTTCGGAAAAAAAATTAACATTTTTTATCCAAGATTTTGGTTCCTTCATTTTTGTGTACATTCAACAAAAATGTTTTCAAGATGGTGGCACTTCTGGTTATACCGGAAGTAGATACTAACTTTTTTATTTTAACTGACACAGCCCGTAAGAAACGTATCCTCCATTGTATCCAAAAGTGATTAAATTTTAAAAAAATAATAAATGATATACTACTTATAGGCATTAATTTAACTTTAAAAAAGGGTTTGTTCTTAAATTTCCCACACAATCTAAAGTTACAGAACTTGGCATAAATTCCCAAATGTTTCCCTTATGTTTTGATAATATCGGCAACGCTGGATTTCAAGGCGCTCTGTAATGACTTCCTGGAAAAAGCTCGCCGGTTGTACTGTCAACCTCGTTTTTTCCTCCAAAGGCATGGACTTATATGAAAGAAGCTCGAATTTTCCAATAACTACGTATTTATTTTTCCTAATTCTCACTTACCCACTTGGTCAGGTCACGATATCGTTCACTTGCAGCGAAAGATCCTAATTCGATCGACAAAATTGACGAGAACTGATATTTTTCTGACCGAGAACGAAATAAAATCGTAAAGCACAGGCAAAGTGAGGCAGTGGCGCCGGGTTTCTGTAAAAATATTGCCTTTTTTTTTATAAAACCTTAGAACGGAGTTATCATAAATAAAGCCTTTCAACAATAAATTTTTGTCTAAATTTCATATAAGAATGTTAATGAAAATCAAAATTACACCGCTTTGGCGGGTCAAAAAATGCGTTAATTATTAAAACCACCTTATCTATTCAATTTTTTTTTCATAATTTATTTTGTATTTTAAATGTGGTACAAATTGTATTTACATTTTAATTATATATGAATAACTATAGGTATATAACTTTCACTCTTTAATTTTTAATACAAACCTGCGCCAAAATCATTCAAGGATGATTATTTGACTTTGTTTCAGAGGTTTGGCAACGTTCGGAGAAGGGAAGGGGATAGATAAATGTAGGAATACTTAAAAAGTATACAAAAAGAAAAGTACTATTTAAAAATAAAATAGGAATTGTCGCTTTTATATAAATAGAAGAATAGGAAAATCTTACCAAATTCATTATTTACATTTGGAATTGGAACGAAATAGTTTATCTAACCAAAAAATATTCATATTTAGGATACCTACCTATAAGAAATTCTCAGACTGTTCAGCCAGATGAGTATTTAGGGGGGTGGGGTCCAGTTTGGACTCCCCCCGAACTCAAGGAATTCTTTTTTCGTATTAGATCACAGAATTGAATATCAACTCTACTTACTTCATTTTTTCATTCAGTTATAATTAATGTTATTCTTAATTTTTTTCCTATTTTGAAATTAAAGGAGTATCAAGAAAACAGTTGAAAAGGAATATTCAAACAACCCAATTTAATCCAAACATGGGTGGGTTCGAGAGGGGTAGGGACCCCCCTAGAGCCTTGTATTTTTTTGTGATAGTAAGTGGAGTGAAATTATGAATAAAGATCAAAACTCATAGTCTGTTGCACTAGTTTAATAAACAAAAGTAAAATTATATTTTAAATTCTTTTTTTCAGCCTTTTCTCTTTCCTGAAAATAATTCGTTTATCGAAAAATCAAATTTAGAAACAAATAATGTTTCTCCTTTTTTTCAGAGCTTTTCTTATTTATTCTGGTTTTTTCATAATTTATTAATGAAACATTTTTCTGTTATGAAAGGTAATATAGTAATCTACATATTTTTCTTCTCTCTTAATTTTTTCAAACTTTCATTAGCCTTGTTGAAATGTTACTAAAATCATAATGTAATCGTTTTGAAAAGTACTTAATAAATTTTTCTGCCGCGATCGATATATGAAAAACTATATGTAGAAAATTTTTAAAAATTGGACTATAAGCTAATGTTGATAGGGACAACCTCTACAAAAACTACAAATTTATCCTTATTTGTAATGCTAAATAGAAAATAATTATAAAGTTTGGGGTTTCCATTTGAAAATGTAGATTTTAGGCAGTTTTCTCAATTTAATTTTTAATATTATTTTTTGAACAACCTGTTTTAATTTGTTATCAAAATATTATAAAAAATCTATTCAAGCAAGGTTCCTTTCAAAACGAAATTCAATCTAAATTAAATAATAAAGACTTCCTTATAGGAAGAATTAATGATTATTTTAAGGTTTGCAAACGTCATTTTGACATAAAAACTTAATGTTAAACACTCTTAGACTTACTTTTCACCCATGACATATGAAATCTTCATAGAATCATGCGTAGAATCCAAAAATGTTATAATATATAGGATATTTAATTAAAATAAGCAAGTTGACACCAACAAATATTTCCTATGTATAGTTTTTCGGTCAAGGCTTGCTTGATTTTATAAAAATCAAAATATTGGCGATATTCATGCTCATGGTAGTTTTTGACGTACTCCTGCGAAAAAAGCTATTTGTGTGATGTCGATAAGAGCAGTGGCGTAACCACAGAGGGGTGAAGGGAGGTTCACTACAAACTTCCAACAAAGCACACACAATAAAAAAATGAATTCACAATACTACCTGTAAATGCCAGTAGAAAATTGTAAAAACGTAATTCCTCTTATAACAGATTTTATTTTTCCGGATTTTACCACGATTATTTATTTTTACAAATAATGTAGGTACTTGGAGCCGGTATTTCAAAGTCACCTAAAGGTACAGAATGACAAAAGTCGGCCTTAAAACAAGTTTGACAGTATATTAAAGTTCTTTCACCCTCATCTAAATCAGGGATCTTTAAGGACGTGGTAATCTTCCGCGTCAATTGCCCCTCAAATTAATTTAAATCATAGTTTTTTAAGGTTTACCATAACCCATAACGTTAAGGCTACCTTGGCTAAGGCTATAACTCAAGGTAACATTCAAATATCAGCCCTTATTCTCATGACTAGACTATACTCTTTTAAATTTACCAAAAAATGTGCTTAAGTGTGCCTTAAGCGTATTTGTGTTATTCCATCCTTGTCTAGGGGAGTGCTAACCGTCTCTCCTTTCATACAACACGACTAATCATGTTTAGATTATCGTATTTGAACTTAAACAAGATGGGAAAATGAAAGTAGGATAATAATAAATTTCGTATGTGCTGCCACCTGTTAACAGTAGCGTAAATCAATCATTTAACGTTATTGTTGTAGAATGTAGATGATTACTATTATTATATTTGTAGTCTCAAATTTAGGTGTTGGGTAAACCTTGAAGGACGTATCGAGATAATAATATAGTCTATATATGCATAGAAAATCTAAAAAATATCATTTGTACTAATTAATGCGATTATTGTGTATCTGCATGCAGCGCAACATGACCTTTACTGTATGGTTTATGTCTATAGTAAGTTTCTCTTTCATATTCGCCCATTTCCCATTTGAAAAAATTTGAAGGATGACACCCCCATTTGTGGAGATGCTTTTTGCGTCAAAAGTTGTCCGCCTGACAAACAAACTTGACGAGTTTTTGAATTTTGTCGAAAAGTTATTTTTCCCAGGAATGGAATGGGCAAGATGGGGCACTTGGCTGCCCCCCACTGGATGTTGTAAACTTACATCAATAATCTTTAATTTCTTAAAATTCTAATATAGTGGATCTGAAGCTGCTATGTAAACAAACTTATAAAAGAATTTTAGGCATCGTTATTAATTAAATTAAAACTAGATTTTCTAACGACGCGACGCCCATGCCAGCCTGTAATACTTTGCGGAACGTTTTCGATGGGCCACCCTCTGTATTTAGAGTACCGGAACTATAGAGGAGTCTGGTGCAGGGACAAAAACACACAATTAATAATTTTATTTATTTATTAATTATATACTACCGTGGTAAAAAATAATAAAATCGAAATACATTATCATACATATTGATTGATACCCTAATGAATAAACTAGCATGCATCAATATAACTAAATTTACACTCATGGAACAGATACATTTATCGCAATATAATAAATAAAGGCGATCAGAAAGTCTCACTGTCCGGTAGGTTTGACATAAACGATATCAAATAATAATTTTAATACGAATCTGGCGAACTAGGTGCGGTTGAAAAAACCGTTACAGTAATTTATAGTCTAAAACAACAGCGCGAGCAAGTTGTCCCTGATAGGCGTTTAGACTGTGGACTACCCGGAAGGGGTACACAAAAACTGCTATTTTTAATGTGTGTGTGTGTGTGGGGGGGGGGGGGGGGGGTATTAGTATGGCAGAACAACGAAAAAAGATTGTTTGTATACAAATTATAGTGATTTCTTCCTAGTTTTTCGGTCATATAACGGAGTAATAGAGTTTTACTTTGTTAACGTTTCGGTTTTATCTACAACCATCTTCAGATCTTTTCTTTGCTTATATAGGTACAACACGTAATTTTTTGTTTTTCCGCCATAACCTGAAGATGGTTATAAATAAAACCGAAACGTTAACAAAGTAGAACTCTTTTACTTGAACCCCCAACAAATTCGAAAACTTAGGAAAAAAAACACTATAATTATATAGATCGGTCAGGAAAACAGAAACATATTGTATACAAAATATCAGGGTCGTCAGTTTTATCTATAGAATGTTTCAAGTTCTATTTAAAAAAAAATTGCGAATTCTGTTTTCAATTTAGAGCCTTTTTATACGTTGTAAAGGCCGTGACTCAACCGTGGAATTGTGACATTCATTATCAATATATATGATAGAATTTTAATTTGAGGGAACAAACCAAGCTTTTTACAGAATACTACTGATCGTCTAGTGATCGGTATAGATGTTTTTTTAATAGAATTATTAATTCACACCTGTTTATGACCCAAATACCATCTAGAGAAACTCCCATAACGGGGTTCCGTCTGGAACCTACCACGACATAACCTTAAACTTTCCGATCACGTGTTTATAATATACAGCCGTGATTCGCAGAGAGCCATATTTGTGTGAAAATAAGTGATCCCCATCCAGCTACCCTAAAATAAGCGGGGCGACCCGCCAGCGACATCCCCAAGTAAGGGCGCTTATTTAAGGAAGGTCTTGCCCCTAACAAAGAAAAGAAAATGTAAGAGTACAGAGAGAGAGAGAGAGAGACGCCACATTTCACGGGTATTCTCAACAGACTTAAAAAAATATTTGAGATGTTTTATTTTTGTTTAATAATTGAAAGGTTTTCTACCCCTATAAAAAATAAACGGTAAAATCCCGTCCTCTCTCCCTTCATAAAACTAAAAACGAAAAAGAGACCGATTTAAAAATTTAAAAATACATAGTTTACAAATTTTCGTTAAAATTACAGTTACAGTATGGTTGCTGTTATTCAACGGCTCATTTTACAGATTTTTATATTTTTACACATGTATTATACAGTAGTTATTAGGGTGATTTAATTTAAACCAAAAAAAGGAATTTACAATTTACAATAACTTGATTCATTTTTTTTTTTAGTATCTTTACATCAGTCTGACGTGTTTAAATTAAAGTTACGGTGGCCGTTTCTTGGCTATAAAGTTTCTCCCCGCCGCTGTTTATTTTTGGTCTTTGAATTTTTCTTAGTTTTTTTTATGTCAGATAGAATATTTCAGTTTTTTCTTCGTTACTTGCTCGGAAATGCAATAACCCGAACCTAAGTGTAATCTGAAATCTATTTCTTCAAAAGAAATAGTGCTCTTTAATGGAACCCTGCTAGTCGGTTAGTAGAGGATGGAGAAATTCAGGATTTGGATCGAAATTGGTAGGGTTAATCTTGGTTAGCCATATATCGTTGAACACAGGGAATCCCATGTATTGAGGTGGCTGAATGTTGGCTCTCCTGTACATTCTATCGAAAAACTGCATTATAAGTTCTTGAAGAGGTTAACATGATAAACCCATGTGCCGAGCTTGAATACATTTTGACGAGTCAATCCGAAGGTATTTAATTAAACGTAGTGACAAAACCACGATACTCTCATAGTTCAGTTAATTGACATTGACAACACGAATATTAGTGCCACTGACAATATTTTCATTACTATTACCTTTACGTCAATTTTTGGCAATAGCGTCATAGAAATTATTTGCTGGTGTTTTCTGTGTTACCTCAACTATGAGAGTTCCGTGGTTTTGCCATCACGTTTAATCGAATAGCTTAGGATTGGCTGACCAAAATGTAGTCAAACTCGGCACATGGAGTTACCATGTCGGCCTCTTCAAGAAGTTGTAATGCAGTTTTTTTATAAAATATACAGGGGTGCCAATATTCAGCCACCTCAAAACTAGCATGAAATTATGTTCAACTCGACGGATAACAATTGGTTAATATTTGTTAGTAAAAAATCAGTTATTTTCCAATGGGGTCGATTTCCAAACAGCATGACGCTAATATATTTATTGATTCGCGAACTGAGAAAGTTTGGGAACCCCCGGATTATGGCATTGTCAATGTAAACAAAAAAAAAAGAAATATTCTACCTTGCACGAAACTAACGCAGATATAAAGTAAACGCAAGAAAGTAAACAGATAACAAACTATAAAGTCCTAAGTACAAAAAAGTTATAATACAATTATTTTAAATTACACTATGCAAAATACGGCTTTTAATTAATTACATTTGAGATACACAATAGTAAAAAGTCAATCGACGAACTTAATAAGTCAAATATATACAAATATAGTAAGTTTTCTACTAGCGGAGGGGGAGCTAGCGTTATTTTATTTTAATGGACTGTATGTGTTGGTAGGTGTGGTTTGAATAGGGGCAATGTATTTTCGTCGAAATATTAACGTTAATGTTCTTTAAGGCGAAGGATTTGTCAATTGTTGAACACAAAAAAGAAACTGGGTGCACCAGAGATAATCTGTAAAAAGAACAAGCAACACGTAAAATTTTTAGCCTTCTAACAGTAACATTTATGTTAATATTTCCAAAAAAAACTACTTTTTCGGTAAATTATTTCTAAAACTTGCACAAAAAGTCACTTAAATTTGAAATAGGTGATTTTTTAAATGCCATTAAAATTCAACGAAACTATATTACATATAATACAAAATGTGTCACTTTTTGTGCATCTTTTACAAATAACTACTTTTTGTGTAAAAGGTAGGACAAAGTTTGGTTTTTACTCATTTCTTTCGACGAATCGCTCAAATTTCAGTAATATTTCAGCAAGAGCACGCAACCCTACAACGATCTTACGGTAAGTAACAAATTCTACCTTTAAGCTATGTCTTCATTAGTTTTAAAGAAAGTAAGGTTAGTATGATGATCATTGTTATCTAGAAGTAAATATATACATCATTGTACAAAAGTGTTCTAAAAAAAATGACGGGATGATAATGAACAAAACTAATAAATAATGTTGGTATATTACAAAAAGTGGACGATGGAGCTTATGAAGATGATTTTTTGATAACTGGAATGGTCCTTTGTGGGTGACATTTTGATTTTCAATTGACGCGCTGTCAAAAATAGTATTTCGTTTAGGGTGCGTGTGCGTGTACAAAGCAAAAAATGATTAGACGTCGTTAATGCAGCACTTTGACAAAATCATAATTACGAAAGTTTTTTTTCGATACAATAAGTTAAGCGAATAAAACTAAATCGCTTCCCGTCATTACATTACAGTCGTACAGTGTGCCAAGTTTCAGTTGGAACATTTGGGAAAACTACTATTTGCTCCAAACTATTAAATAGTATATTAAGTACAAGTTTTATAAAGCATTATACAGGGGGTTATGGAAATGACTTATTATATTTAAATGGGTGACTCCTAGAGAAAGTCTGCATACTTTTATCTAAATATCTAAATACTAAGGTAAAAACCCTTTTTACCCACATACTGTCGCGCCGTTACATCTGGATTCACTTAGCAACAATGTGGGTCACTAGAGTATACTAACAGTGTTGTCAGATCACACCGCGTGTCGCGCCCTTACTTGAATACTGGCGGCGCGCCCTTCATACTTCAGTAGGCTTCGCGACTCTGGAGTGGAACGACGTCGAGCGTTCCACGTGTTTGACGTATACGAATTTTAAACGTTTTGTTAGTTGTATTGCCCGATTTCTTTTTCTTGTGAAATAATTCATAATAAGAAATGTTGTGATGTGATTTAAAATTTGTGTGATATTATCTACTGTTAGTTCTGTTGAAAAGCATACTTTTGTGTTTTATTTTTTTATGGAATTTAATTATAAAACGGATTATTTAAAAATCAGATCGAAGGTATGTACCTGAAAATTGTAGTTTTCTTTGTCTAAAGAGTTTGAAAAAGAAGTGATAACGCGCGCCAAGACGTCTTGTTGTCAAAAACTGAACACGTGCGTTTAGAATTAGAATGACAACACCGCCTACAATGCGCTGACCTCTTTTGAACCTTGAGACTGCCTCAATAAAATATCGATTGCGAAGGGCCTCAGGAGCGGTCACGTAAATTTTGAGATTTCATATAAAGTGTATATTTCGCTTAATAATTTATGGTTATTTTTCTTCAATTTATTTTCATCTCGGGATTTGCCGGTTTAAATATAATACGTAATTTCCATAACACCCTGTATAAGCACGCGTCCGCGCTAGAAAACGAGTTTTCTAAGGGGACAAGTTCTATAATAGCTTCATGTACTTTGTACTATGTTCCATATTTTACGGTTTTTTTTTTAAATAGAAAAATCCATATTCAAAAAACATTATGTCTAAATTTCATGTTGGTAATACTTGTAAACTTGACAGGTGTCATGTTAGTTTAGTAATTTTTTCTGCAACCAAAGATACATTACCAACCTTTAAAGAAGAAAAAACGGGTCCAGAAAAAGCTTATTAAGATACTGAAAACGATATCGAAATAGCTTTGATGTCAAACCGAAATAGAAAACCTATATTATGAAACATATTTCGTGTCTAAACTTTTCGTAATATTGAACAGTTAAATAGTGACCATTATTGATTTTATATATATCGATTTTTGCTGCATACATCGAATCGATTCAATTTATTGGTAAAATTACTCTTATTATGACACAGCTTGACGTAATGATTCTGTCTGTAAAATCATACAATTATATTAAAAAATAAATAAAAGTAAAAACCAATCTTCGACTTACCTTTAGTCAGTGTGCATATGTATTCTACAATGTATGTATGATGATTTAACTCAAAATAAAAAATCAAAACTTTAACCGATAGTTGTGTTAGTACTTCAATGGGGATTAAACCCAAATTATAAATACACGTAGTAGTTACGGTACAGTCAGTACACGACATTTAAATGCAACATCAATTATTAGTGGTGGTTCGATTATCTCAAAAACCGATGAAATTTCTATAATTGAAGTTTTTGTGTTCTGAAGAAAGCGACGTGAATCTAAAAAAAAAATTATATTCGTATCATAAAAGTGTCATTCGAGTTTTTGAGATTCGATCTACAATAATCAATTTATACCGTAATACATTTATATATTTAATGGAATTCCAATGAGAGAACGAAATAAGGAAAAACTGTACAATTATTACAATTAACACTTTACACAATATTATATAAATTGAATACTTCTGCTTAATAATCGTGCCATCAAATTCTACAGTTACATTTAAAATTCCTCTACGTCAATAGTAACATGGTTAAATTCATCTAAGGGGGTTACACAAAGGATTTTTTTAGTTTTTTTGTATTTAAAACATACCTCCTATAACTTAAAGATCCTATCGAAAGGCCCTAACGAAAAAATTAAATTTTTCTGGAAAATATTATAATATGTTTTTTCCAACATTGTTAAAGAAAACTTCAATTTTCAGGATTCAAAACACATATATTGACTTTTCTGTCATTTCTAGTTAAACCTGTAAATTTTTATACTTTTATGTTTCCCAAAAAGTATGCAACATATGGGAAACTTATTTATTATTGATTTATCAGAAAATTGTATTCTTGCTAAAAGTTGATGCTTGCCTTAATATAATAAACGAGTATTTCAGATTTGATGTACGGCTTTTAGTGCGGGAGCAAATGTAATTTTCCAAATTCGCGTCAGGCGTAAAGTGAAGAGTAAAAAACTTATAATAAAGTTTTTCCAAATTAAAAAGATCTAAATATAAAATTTGAGTTAAGTATCCTTTTAATTTTCTTTTTCTCCATTTTTTCTTAAAAGGGACGCCACTGGGGAATGTTTTGTTCTTGTGGCATTAGTATACTTGCCAAGTAGCTTGGAAGTTCATTTAAAACGGAGTTTATTACATCGTTGCAAAATGTTTCAGTTTAGATATCGGCGTTTTGCAAAGGTACTTTACTCATGACGCCATTTCGGAAAATGACATTTGCTCCCGCACTAAAAGCCGTACAAGAAATCTGAAATACTCGTTTATTGTTTAAAGGCGAGCACCAACTTTTATCAAGAAGAAAATTTTCCGACAAACCGATAATAAAGAAGTTTTTCCTATATGTGGCATACTTTCTTGGGCACAGTGTATACAGGTTGTTTACGGAGGAAAGGAAAATATTTGAACTAGATATTCTAAAGGTAAATATAAGAAACAAGGCCATATAAATGCGAGTCCGTAAATGCTTTCTTCTCGAGATACCTGGTGTCAGAAAAAAAGTATGTAGTAATATTTTTTGCTTTTAACACACCTTATATCTCGGAAAGTAAGCATTTCTGGACCCACATTTCCATGACCCGTTTTTCTTATATTATTAAAATATTTCCATCTCCATTCCGCAACACACTGTATATTGTCTTAAGAATTTAAAGCAATTTTAAAAGCGTATTCCGTTCAACGTGGCTCACTAGTATACAGTATAAAGATCCATACGGGGGTTATAATGAAAAAAGGGAGCGCATTTATCAAAAAAATACCAATCAATAGGACTTTTAAGTTGATCGTTATTCGACTTGTCGATCTTCTCCTGGGCGTGTCCGTGAATTCTCTTAATATTCCAAATAATACTTCACCATTATTTACAAAGAAAAAATATAAAATTGTACAAATTATACAGGTCGATTTGTTTTATTTTTACAAAGTATAGATTTCCTTAATATTTCCTTTCTTTAAATTAATATTTACAGCGTCAAGTCTTATGATACATTTTTTTTTTATTACTCACAGTCGGAAAGAAAACTTTGTTTTCCTACAATCTTTACAAACGGGCGATTCGCGAACGAAAAGGTTGGTTATTTTTTACAATATACCGCTTAATAAAATTATATAATAAAATTCAATAATTTACAGGGGGGTCTATTTTACAAATAAAATATATCTAATTATATAAAATTTCAGCCTTTTCGTAACAAACGGCGCGGTTTTCCAATTCCAAGTAACGAGGCTATTTTAATAACTAACTTTTGATTTATTTTTAACTTTATAAAGGCTGCACTTTTTCTTTGCATAGGCATCACTAATATTTGTACATTCGGTCATATGACACAGTTGAGGTCCCCAAATATTGTATTAAATGCTCCAATTTCGAGATGCAGAATGTTCTAGCAGCACCATATAACGCAAAAAGGGTGGATGGTTTTGTAATATATAGTGACCGGCAGAATTGTCGCTCCATATGGAAAAGTTTTTATTATTGATTTCTCAGAAAATTTTATTGTTGATTAAAGTTTCTGCATCCTCTTTAACTAAAAAAGCTCTCATTAAAATTGAAGAAAACTGTAGTGCATACGAGGGAGCTCCCATTTATTTTAAAGGATCTTTTTTTTTACTACTTTGAGAATATTGGTTTAACTTTAAATTTCGCGTTATTACTAATTTTTCTTAAAATCACAAAAATTTTGCCAAATTATTATTGGAACAATAGGTTTAAACCAAAATTTATTTTAGATAATGTGTTTAGGATCTTTTAAATTACTAAAAAAAATTTGTCTTTCCAATTATAAGTAATTTGTAAACATCCTGAACATATTGTCTAAAATTAATTTTGGTTTTGGCTCCAAAAATAAACGAATTTTGGCACAATTTTTTTTTGAATGGTAAAGAAAAATTAGAATGACGAGAAATTAAAGTTTGACCAATATTCTAAAAGTAAGCATTAAAAAGAACTTTTAACAATAATTTGATGTCTCCATCTAGTATAGGGTAAGCCAAAAAATTAGAATTCTTTTCGTTTTTCGACTAGGAGGCCGTAAATTCGTATTCCGACCTAACTTTTAATTCTAAACAACTTTTATAAAGGAAAATTGTATCTAAAATGAAAACTAGAGTACTTTACTTTTAAAAAATTGAATCTTCCTCGTATGCACTACAGTTTTCTTCAATTTTAAGAAGGATTTTTTTAGTTTAAGGGGACGCAGAAATTTTCATCAAGAATAAAATTTCCCGAGAAATGAATAATAACAAACTTTTCCATATGGAGCGACAATTCTACCGGTCACTGTATATTGATAATAAAATGGTGCAAAATCCATTTCTAAAAAAGCCGATGGTATCCGTGCATCTATAGTGAAGTTAAATTGGTTTTCAAGATGTCTTCCCAACTAAAAAAAAATAAATCTGCAACCCCGTATACCTACGCAAAAAATGGTTCCAGCACAATAATTGGCACATAATCATTTTGATTACCCGGGAATTCCACCCCCACCCCACGCCCATTATAACCTAGAAATTACTTTACACAAATCTACAATAATTCTTTACACGGACCTCGACCGCCAGGACGACTTGGCTAAGAAAACCGGCGTCGCGCATTTTTCTATTATAATTATAATAAAATCTTCCTATCCGACTAAAAACTCGCCAAAGCGCGCGTGAAGTATTTCTCGAAAATTAACAGAACTCTGCTTTACCGACACCACGACTCGATTCAACTACTATTTTTTCAAAGTCGAGATCATATCTTGCTAAAATGAATAGTTTTTATTTGAAATAGCACAGATTTTGGATAGGCCAATAGTGCGAAAAGTGAATAATTTCCACACGAATTTAAGTGGAATGAAACTGCCTTCTTTACTTTTCATAGCGCTTATTTCAATAAAAACCTGCATTTACAAAAATTGATTTCATAAAAATTTTTTACGATAAAAACCAGCTAAAACTACTTGTAAATGCAACCTTACGTGCTTCAAATGGGATTAAATGTAAATACGCGATAAAAGTGTTAAAATGCGGGCAACGTCCAAAAAAATTAGAGAAGTGTATCCAGTGGAATTGTCACAAAAATTTAATAAAAAAAAAAAAATTATTCTCGTCCCACTTTTCTCGACATGAAACTATGAATTTTTCATATTTTCAGTCAACGCTTTGACTGGTACACACAGATCGTTTCGCATCGAAAACACAAAAGGACGAAATTATCAAACGGGGAAACAAGCAGTGCGAAAAATTTTGCCTTCAATTCATTATTTTTTTTTCGAATTTTTTCAAGATGACGATCAAGAATAATATTACTTCCTGAGGTCTTTATCACAATATTTAAAAGGTACCGACACGGAAAGGGTGCATTGTAAATGGTATAGAAAGAGATAAGAAATATATACAGGACGCAGCGTTTATATTAGGCATCGTTAATGGTAGTTGCGACCATCGCGTTGGACGATCCAAAAAAAGGAATTAAAGAAATAGCAATTCACTACCGCTCAGCGTTGTAAGGAGGACCTAAAAAAGGGACAATTTTTGGTGGTAGAGACAGAAATTAATATTTTGGGAAATAGTTGCAGAAAAGTATACAGGGTGTGCCAGAAAGAATGCACTCTCATGGAATGAAATCTCGATTCGTCAACGCCATGTTTTAAATTTTAAAATTCCGAATACTTCCTAAGATATTTGGGTTTGTTCGAAGAACAAAGTTGATGATGGTTGCGAAAAAACGAAACGTCGGTTCGAAAATTTAATTTAATCATCTTATAAAGGAGAAAAAGTGGCAATGAGAATGTGACATTTATCTTCAAATAGAATCGGAAAACTAAAAAAAGGAAATCGTAAATATTCGCTCAAATATATTCGGAATTTGTTTTAATTTTGAAAACATTACGTTGCAGAACTTACTAACGCGCAACTTTTCTCCAATTTGATCAGTTTTGTATGTTCCATGGTTAACCAGATGTGCATTCGTATCTGGGACACCCTGTATAGGGGCCTAAGTATAAAATTCTAATTTTAAAACAGTATCGAGCTATCTGGAGTCATGGATATAGAAAGGCTCTCTAATGAATCTTATAGTGCTAACGATTACTTATGCTAAAATAAAAACCACGGCCTGTACGAAGGAATTAAAAGAGGGGGAGGGGGACACTTAATAATTTTGTTGAATCTTCACTGTGTTAATAAGTTATTAACATTAAAAAGTCCACTATGTACAATTTCACCATAATAATATAATTACTATGAACTCGTAGTATGCTTCTTTACTTTATCCATCAAACATTTAAGTTTATAGTAGTGTGTGTGTGTGTGAGTGAGATTCCGAAAAACTAAACGATTACTTTCTCAAGACAGCCGTAAAAAAAATTAAATAACTTAAAACGTAAAAATAACGTAGCGGAGAATCCGACGCAAACTTTCAGACACGCTACGAAAAAATCACTAACCACTAAAATCTAACTTAACCGTTGTTGTCAGATCGCCGCTACATCTACTCGAAAATAGATGCTCCGTTTATTTAAAAAAAATTATTTTCCAATTAAAAACTCAAACTAAAATTACTACTTATCAAAACGGAGGTATGGGTGTCATTTTATCTCACGTGTTCCGACGATATAAACTTTACAGCACTAGTTCGGTAATGTAATCATACCATTACTAGTTCGGTAATATTATCATTACAACATTAGTTCGGTAATATAATTATTACAGTACTGACAGTGCGGCAAGATAAACATTGCGGCAATGCAGACGTTACCGCACTAGAGCTGTAAAGCGAACTTTAATAAAGCTATAAAGTGCTTATTTGCCACACGATCATAGAACAAATCTAATTTCTATGCGCGCATCCATACCCTCCGACAGTTTAAAATAGTACGGAAAGCATCCAAAAACACTGGCTATTAAGAACCTCTAAAAGCAGTCAAAATAAACAAGTTAAACTATTATTTATAGTAATTCAAAAAAAAAAATTAAAATTACTCTCGATCTACTATAAAGTAAAAAGAACTAAAAATTAATGATTCGCAAGTCTATCTAACTGAAAAAATAAGCCTTAAGCGATGGGACGTAAACAGGCTAAGTGTTTATGTGAAAATATATAAGTTACAACTATAATACAAGACAAAAAAAAAATTGAATCCTACGATCGAAAAAGTCCGCCGACATTCTAAACGCCAGTCTCACGTTTTATTCAGCTTAAAATCGGGTTAGAAGGGGTTCGTTTTCCGATCGTAGCTGTACACGTTAAGTCCTACCTAAAAAGACGCTAACCTTAAAACTTAAAAACTGAACCATTATATATATATATAAAGTAAAAGTCACTCTAGGAAATGAAAAAATATCCGTTAACGTAATTAAATGAAAAGGAAAATACTGGAAAATGCGCAAGTAGTTGATTTGGGCCAGTGCAGATATTACAGGAACGAGTAAAATTTACAAAAATTAATTTACGACTATTAATTACTAAAATTAAGCAAGACAACTTCTTTTTGCAGCAATTGTGTTTCTCAATTAGATTAATTAATAACGTTTTTTTAATAGTTCTTACATTTCATCAGTCAATCAAATTACCGAAAATAAATGATTAATTTTTTGCAAATTTTAGTCGTCTCGCTCGACACAGTAAAACGGTAACGGTCATTAAAAGCCTCGATTTCGAAACATTGTACAAAAACACAATGTAACGGGCGATTCTATTTTTTATGGGTTTCAATTTAAATTATTTTCCTGGCAATTGTAAAAGAGGCGGCAAGTCAATAAACTGCAAGAATTCGTTTAACAATTAGACCATAAAGTATAATTCAATTACAATAACCACAAATTATGGTTCAAATTTTTTGCATTGTTGTTTGTAATTACCCATTGTTTATAATAGTATATACTTTTTTTCTCATGAATGTTCCTATCGATTCAGCGTCGATTCTGGTCATGATTGTTCCTATCAAAGCCGTATTTTCTGCAATTGTTGGTTAATATCACAAAATAACCTAGCCAGTTACCTCACATCGTGACACTGACCACCATCTAAATGTAAACAGGTTTGTTTACCTTCCTTGGAATTCTAGCGATTTTGAGTGGACCTCAAAGTTTTTACCTCTTAATCAATTACCAGGAACTTTTATTACATCACTACCCTTCTCGTTGCAAATGTTGCTGCCACCTCCGATTTTTGTGGACGCCTGCACTGGCCCTAGTCATAAAACCGCGCTTAAAACATCATTTTACTGAAACCCACATAACAGATTGCTTGATTCGGTAGGGTTCCCTTTTCAACCCTCATCCTCACAATTATTTTTACCAGGGTCACTTTACAAACCTCTCATAAAAACCCGCTTTTTTCTTAAACATTTAATGCTGGTCGTAGAGATGTTCGCGTGGGGTTTCTCTTATGTTCTTCGCCCTAAAGGGGGCGCCACTTTTACAAGACCCCATTGGTCGGGGGTCCGATGGGCCCCAGTTCGCCACCGATGGATCCGATGGAGCCGGGGGCCTTCATGAAGTATTTCTCCAACTTGGCAATGATGTGCTTGCCGTAGGTGTACTTGCGTAGTGAGTTGAGGTGCGGTCTGATTTTGTGCATGAGCACCTTGCGCTGCGTAGGCTCGCTGACGTCGATCATCTTTTGCACCACGTAGTTGGCGTACTGGTCCTTCATCATGACATGAAGGGCACTAAAAACATATACAATTAGAAATAGGAAAATTCTGTGATCAATTGTAAGTTGTTGTTGATTAAGTAAAATGTATTTCTAAAGTATTGTGGTCAATTGTAAAGTATTGTTGATTAATTAAAATGTATCCCAAAAATTCTGTGGTCAATTACAAGATGTTGTTGATTAATTAAACTGTATCTCTAAAGTATTGTGGTCAATTGTAAGGTATTGTTGATTAATTAAGATGTATCTCAAAAATTCTGTGGTCAATAATTGCGAGAGATGTTGTTGATTAATTAAAATATATCTCCAAAGTATTGTGGTTAATTGTAAGGTATTGTTGATTAATTAATAGGTATCTCGAAAATTCTGTGGTCAATTTAAAGATGTTGTTGATTAATTAAAATGTATCTATAAAATTCTGTGGTCAATTGTAACGTATTGTTGATTAATTAAAATGTATCCCAAAAATTCTGTGGTCAATTACAAGATGTTGTTGATTAATTAAACTGTATCTCTAAAGTATTGTGGTCAATTGTAAGGTATTGTTGATTAATTAAGATGTATCCCAAAAATTCTGTGGTCAATAATTGCGAGATGTTGTTGATTAATTAAAATATATCTCCAAAGTATTGTGGTTAATTGTAAGGTATTGTTGATTAATTAATAGGTATCTCGAAAATTCTGTGGTGAATTTAAAGATGTTGTTGATTAATTAAAATGTATCTATAAAATTCTGTGGTCAATTGTAACGTATTGTTGATTAATTAAAATGTATCCCAAAAATTCTGTGGTCAATTACAAGATGTTGTTGATTAATAATTAAACTGTATCTCTAAAGTATTGTGGTCAATTGTAAGGTATTGTTGATTAATTAAGATGTATCCCAAAAATTCTGTGGTCAATAATTGCAAGATGTTGTTGATTAATTAAAATATATCTCCAAAGTATTGTGGTTAATCGTAAGGTATTGTTGATTAATTAATAGATATCTCGAAAATTCTGTGGTCAATTTAAAGATGTTGTTGATTAATTAAAATGTATCTCTAAAACGGTAGACTTGTTCACGAAAACAAACCTAACTCGGATTAGTCCCCAGATATCTAAAAAACTTTAAAAGTTATTTGTTTCTATACTAATTTTTTTATCACAGTATATTTTACCATATAAAATTAATAATATAAATTTAAAAAAAGGAGGAAACTTACTTGTCGTTAAATCCGCACACTTCCTCGATAAGTAGAGCCCGTTCGGCCCTCGTCGCGTGCGTCACGCACTTCTCGACCACGTTGCTGGCGAATTTGTGCTGACTCAAAACCAGCACCTTGCCTCTGACGCTGTTGATCAGCTGGGACTTGTCCTCTGGCTTGCCATGTTCTGAAAGAGACATCACTGCTCTTTATATTATTTTTTATTTCAAAACGGTTGATTTATTTAAAAGTATTCAACTTAATTATTAAGGGAAACTAAACAATGGCAAATTGATTACAATCTAAACATATTGATGGAGATTAATCTTACCGAAAAGCATGCAAGATATTCTCGTAATGAGACGTTGAAATTCACCATTGCTTTAGTTTCACTTAATAATTTCTTTGAATATCGAAGGTTACAGAAAAACGGATCATTGTAAAAATATGACAACTTATCTTTGGAGCCGAACACCGGGTTTACCCGTATTTCGATCTATCTCAGAAATACGGCGTTGACTGTCCGTGCGCTATAAAACGAAACGCCCGCTGAAGTGATGTCGCTTCTGGTCCGAACAAAAAGGTTCAAATAGTATATTATTTCCTTGGTTTTCGATCATTTACCACATTGTCATTATCTTCCTGGGAATATGACACTAATACTGGATATTTTTCGGAAAAAATATAATTTTTGGAAGTTTGGCTCCAAATCGTACAAAATAGCGAAAGATTCAAATTTATTTTTCAAATATCTTTTTCGATATCTCGTCATTAATACCAGAGTTTTCCATGGCAAAATATTTAAGATGACAAATGTCAAAATATAAGATTTTAGGTTACCAATCAGGCAGACGTAATCGATGTAAAAAGTTTTTTTTTAATATTCACAATAATAAAAAATTTACCATATGTGGCCAACTTTGTGCCGGTCACTGTACATGTATATCCGTCGTTCTTATAAAGTTCGAAATTCAAAGTTTGTTCTTTTTCATAAAGCGCATCTTACCCAAAACGTGCTGAATGACATAATTTCCAAACTGGTCCTGAATCAGCTGGTCGGTGTGTTGATGCAGTTCAGCCAAGATCGGCGAAGTCTGGTCGGGAGTGCAGTGTTCCAGGATGCGCTGGATAACCCGGCACCCGTAGGGATGTGTGGAGAGGTTGTACACTTGGCCGGAGAAAGATCCGATTATGAACTGAAAAATAAAAAGGGGCATATTATTATATTGCTAGTAGCACGGCAAAAACACTAGTCAAATTATTATAGTAAAGATTTAATTATAAAATTTCCTATAAAATATAGTATTAATTACATTCCGTACCAAAATAATATTGTAAACATAATTTCTAAACAAGTATAGTTAGAATTTCTAATAAATTTAGTAAAATCGAGTAAATACTAAAATATACAGGGTGGCTCATCGAAAACGAAACAGAGACATTTACTGGCAGCTCAGTTCTTTTTTGGAAAAACGCTCAGACCCGTCGATTTTGTTTTCGAGGGGGACACAAAATCGGAACAAAATCACGTCAACAAGTGCAGCCCCCTGGGCGGGGGTGGCACCACCCCTAAAATCTTAAATGGAAAGGGGGGGTCGAGTGATACCTTATTTTAAAGGTCTTTCAATTCCCTTTATAATGATCTAAAATTCATAATACTTCAGTTCAGTAGTTTTGGAGATTTATTGATTTTAAACTTAAATAAAACTTTAATACATCATTAGTGGAAATCAATACATTTGGTAGCAAAGTACTTTAAAAATTAAGAATGAACTGACCCGTCAGCCAAGTAAATGTTGGAAATGACCACCATGACTCTCCATGCAGTAATAAAGATTTTGCTCAAAACGTTGCCGCACATTTTGCAATATTTGAGGATTAATTTAAAGGCACTCATTCACAATTCTTTGTCGCAAATCTTCTAACGATGTTGGTTGAGTAGCATAGGTTTTGCTTTTTAAGTGACCCCACAGAAAGAAATCCAAAGGTGGTAAGTCTGGCGATCTTGGGGGCCATTCAATGGCACTTCTTCTACCAATCCATCGACCTGGAAACGTCTGATCTAAATATTGTCGAACACGTAATGCGTAATGTGGTGGGGCACCATCCTGTTGGAACATCAACCTATTCGCAATGTACCGCCGATCATACCCATTTTCAATTATGGCTGTTAATGCAGGATCTATGGCGTCTTGCAGTAATTCCAAATACATTTCACCGGTTAAATTTCCAGGCAAGAAAAAAGGACCAACTAAATGATCGCCAAAAATACCAGCCCAAACATTTAATTTTTGTGGCTGCTGTGTGTGTACCTCATGATAAACTCTGGGATTAGAATCTGACCAATATCGGCAGTTATGACGGTTTACTAGGCCATGTAAGAAAAAGGAACATTCGTCGGAAAAGCAAGTGTTGAATAGAAAATGTTCATCGTTTATAATTCGTTCACTCAGATCTTCACAAAATTGTAATCGCCGATCAAAATCGTCTTCATTAAGTTCTTGTACAAGGTGAATTTCATACGGATGAAAACTATGGGCCTTCAGAATCCGTTGGATCTACATAAACTTGCCCTCAAATCCCCACTTCTATTGCTGAACAAACCCTTATGGGATTTTCAATGTTGCGTTTTTTATTGGCGACTGATCCAGTGTCCCGAAATTTAGCTATAAGTTCTAGGACATATTTTCGATGCACGTTACTGTTCTCATGTCGCTCATTAAATATGTGTGCTGTTCTATTAGCGCACTGATTATTTCCGAAAAATATTTCGATAATTTCAATCCTTTCTGCCGTGGAATATACCATGGTTAATTTATGAATAAAGCGGTAAAAGGTATTTTAACAACAAAGTTTGGTCGAGTCAATCGCAAACTATGTACAAATTCCTATTTAAAATAAGTACGAGACATTCCCTGCTTATCTTTCTTCAATAAACCACTTTTTTCGCGACAAAAACCGCTCCAATCGCTATTTTGAACACCAAAATGATAAACAACCCATGGGCGTAGTGAAGAAAAGCATTAAATTAATAAGTAACTGCCTTTACTCAAATTTCTTCTGAAAGTAGTACAAACTAATCAGATGTACCTATTAAAGTGTACTGTAAGTTTAAAATCAATAAATCACCAAAAATACTGAACTGAAGTATTGTGAATTTTACATCATTATAAAGGGAATTGAAAGACCTTTAAAATAAGGTATCACTCGACCCCCCTTTCCATTTAAGATTTTAGGGGTGGTGCCACCCCCGTCCATGGGGCTGCACTTGTTGACGTGATTTTTTTCCAATTTTGTGTCCCCCTCGAAAACAAAATCGACGGGTCTGAGCGCTTTTCCAAAAATGAACTGAGCTGCCAGTAAATGTCTCTGTTTCGTTTTCGATGGGCCACCCTGTATAGTAAATTTTAACAAACGCTATAGTAAAATTATTATAGTAAAGCTTTTATTGTACGATTTCCTATAAAATAATGTATTAATGACAATTTTGATTATTAATCCGTACCAACATGATATTATAACCATAATTTACAAAAAACTATAGTTAGGATTTCCGTTAAATTTATCAAAATCAATATTCTAAATTTTACAACATAAGTCATCTATTTATAACTCCAGTAGTTAAATATTTTTAAATGTATGTGGTACATTTTATTGACGACAACTATCGTACTTTGCGTATTTTTTAGTGTAAAATTTACTAAGTTTAATAGCGTTGTAAAAATGCTTTTTTACAAGAATGAAAATCGTAAATCGGAACTCGATATTCGTAAGGATAACAAGTGGGGAGCTTAAGAGGAAGAGTTTCATCGATGGAAAATTTTGCTAATAATTGAATGGCAGTTCTTAATCAAAAGTTATTCCACATAAATTAAGGTTACTTTTATTATTTGTATAGTAAATTTAACTAAGTTTTTCGTTCCGTGGGACGTTGCCATTTCTTATTTCGATAAAACAGTATAACACACACACACACACACACACACACACACACACACACACACACACACACACACACACAATTACAAACAACACATTATTTTACCTGTAAAGCATTGGGATCCACACACTCGATACACTTCTGTACGACGTGATTTCCGTTTTGGTCTTTGACACATTTCAGTACATGTCCGTCCAGCTCGCGGACGATCTCTTGCTGTTGCTCGGGAGGAATGGACTCCAAGGCTTTCTGAATCACTCGGCAGCCGTACATTTGAAGCGCTAAGGGAAGGACGTGTCCTCTCACCTGAAAGAAAGATACAGGTTCATAATAAAATTTTTGACAGAAACAAAGATATATTTTTAGTTCTGAACGTTTTGGAATATTTTCAAAATAAAAAAGAACACACTTTCTGTCATAAAATGTGCGTCTGAAGAGAACCAAACAATAACTTTTTTTTGGTAGTTACAATATTGTAAACGTTGATGATAATTAATTTTCGGATGATGATTGTTGATCAGATTTAAGGGTCGATATTTCAAAGTCACCTTAAGGTACAGAATGATATAAGTCATCCTTAACACAAGTTTGATAGTATATTAAAGTTCTATTTAACTCTAATCTAAAGGAATATATATTTAACTACGTGGTAATCTTCCACTTAACGCGTCAATCGACCATCAAATTTATTCAAAACATAGGTTTTTAAGGTTTACCATGACGTTAAGTCTACCTTAGCCAAGGTTTAACTTAAGGTAACATTAAAATATCGGCCCTTAAAGTAGCTTAAGGTACAGAATGACATAAGTTATCCTTAACACAAGTTGGACAGTATATTAAAGTTATTTTTAACTCTCATCTAAAGGAATAGACCTTTCAGAACGTGGTAATCTTAATACTTAAGGCTTCAACCGACTCTTAAATTAATTTAAAACATAGTTTTTTAAGGTTTACCTTTACGTTAAGGGATCCCTGAAAAGTGTATTACTATCCGTATACTGTGTAATTATTTACTTTTCGTATTATAAATCAATGTTATATGGGTATAATACCAAAGATAATTTATTTTTATGTACCTGCTATCAACAGATTAAATATTGGATTATCATTATAAATGCATAAAGCATTATTCTGTTGTCTTATAAATTATAAATTTGCACACCCCTATTATATTCAGATGAATTAGGAGGGAGGGAAAACTCACCTTTTGTGCTAGGGTCGTTTTTTGGTCGCCTGTGCCGAACTCGAAGAATTTCTGAATAACATAGTTGCCGAAAACGTCAGTCATAAGGTTGTATGCAGCGGACAGGATTTCATTGAAGACCATTTGTTTTTCTGCGGTGGTGGCGCGCTCTAATTTCTGCTGTATGAACCGCGAACCGTGCTGGTCCTGGGAGAATTCTACTATGTGGTTAGCGAGATCTCTGAAATAAGAAAGGGTCGTAACGTCAGTAACGGTCAATTTAGGCGGAATTTTACCGTGCTTACCTTAATTGTAGGTTAGGATATCTGTTATTTCTGAAATCTTCCAGAAGTCTTGATCTACCCTGCGGAGTTTTGTCCAGAGTGCTTGGAACGGCAGTCAGAGAGGAATTAATCTTTGTGAAGAGGGAGTTCGTCGAGCCGAACATGGTAGTCGCGTTCAAACCGGCCCCTATCGAATTCCGGTATTTGGCTTCTGCACCTGGGGCCGCGGATAGTACCTGGAAAGCATTTTAAATATAAGTATACTAAGCCAAGTGACTTGAGGTATCAATTGATTAATTAACCACGAAACCGAGCCTAGGCACAATGAAATAAATAGATTATTCTTTTATGAACACCTTCATAGAATAAGCAATTTCTTAGGGCTTGTTGATGTCTGCCTACAGAGATTTAATTGTAGTAATAGTCCCGTTGGAAGGCTAAACTGAGAAAATCAGGTTCCCTTAAGTCCTGCAGGCAGGATAGAACGAGTTCTTGTACGCTCTATCTCTAAGTATCAAAGTCAGAGATCCTTACCCTCGAATTTACCAGACCGCCCAGTTGTAGAGGAGCTGGCGGAGGCGTCAGACTTCCTGCCAAAGGACTGGGACTGCTCCCGATGTTGTAAGACGTCGTCCATTTCTGTCGGTAGTCCAAAGAGGGCGAGAAGGCCGATGTGTTTCTGTCAAACGAGTCCCTGCGGCCGGTGGTCGTGGTGCTCAAGCCAAGACCTGAAATATGATTTTCATTTAAATAATACTATTTAGATTGGTTTACGTCTCGTGGCGTTAACATCCCAACTGCGCTTCGTTCAAAATCAAGATTGCCATAAAGAGAATAAATGTTCGAACAAACCACGTGAAGCTATACTCTATCTTAAAAATTAATGTTGACACTTGACATATCAGCTGACACATCAGCTGTCATCATTGTGATCCAAGCAATGAAATCCGAACGCAGAACTATACCGGAAAGAGATGCGTAAGACAGGGATGTGATCTACACGTCTTTCGATGTAATATGCTGCACCTATTCCACGTTTTGACGCTTTTTCGGTGAAGACCATATGCATCTTCGTCGCGTGCATGTAAATATATGGCTATTAACAGATCTATCTCAATATCAATTCAGCGATTAACTGAGTTCGAGGGTTTAGTTACTTTTCAATTAGGTGTAGGTCAATATATTTGACATCATTAAAAACTAAGATCATATAAACTCTATTTTTGAGGATCGAAACTGAAATATAGAGTAGTTTTACTTGTACAGGAACAGTAGCATTAGTGTTTTCCACAAGCGATGTGCTCTTTCTAGCACTCTTGATTGTATTTCTTCGTGTAGCACAAAGGAGTCCTAGGAGTGTAAAACAAGTACAGAGTGAAAAAGGTTTGCTACCTCCACTTAATCCAATGAAATGCCGATTTTAACTTATTCTATAAATTGTATCCAATATTCCCAAACTTGGATAACGTAAAGCAAGCAAATAAATCAAATATTCCCTCAAGGATAAAAAACGACCAATAAAAAACTTACTCTGCAATAAAAACCGTTTCCTCTACATCGCCGAGGCATCTCGGAATAGCTTTCTAGCATTAATATTTCATTTAAGCGTCGATAAAAGTTATGTAATATTGCCTTATTTCCATACGGCTTTCTAAAGGGCGCTGTGCCCTTTACGACGCGACGAATGTCTAGTTCTCCGGAGATTTACGTACTATTTTAGTCAAATGCCGTCGAAGTTTGCAAATGGCGACCCCTTTGACGCAGTTATTAAATGTTTTATAACTCTCGGGTTATGAATTTTAATACGGCTATGCGAACTGCGAACGTTAGTTTTATTATATTATTTGATACCTTATTCATTATTCTAGTTAAACAAATCAAAAGTATCATATTCATAACATATTATCGATGTAACGATTGATTCAAATTACTCTTAATGAACTAGAATGAAAGAATAATTTCAAACATAATGATACACTTTTATATACATACATATTGATAAAACTTCCTATATACAAAATAACACATCCACGATATAATACACAGAATAGGTAATCTAATTTTAAGCACCAAATTCAAAACTATGGTTTAAACTGTTACAGTACCCGCCGTGAAACCCGGCAATTGTGAACCGACTCATGAATACTTTTTGGCAAAAAACCCGCGCCGCTCTCCATGATACAATAAACACAAGGTAAGATATCTTAGCCGTTCCAATTTCGCCTAGCGCGGACAGCGACGTCAAGTGGTGATCAATTTTCGATCAATTGCTTGATGGAGATTCACGTTGTTGTTGCAAAAGCTGCTCTCCACTTGAGGTGCACGATACGATACCTTGTGTTTATTTCATCATGTGTGTGTGAACCCATACTCTTTGGCACAAACGCCGTGCCGCTTCCTCTGCTTAGTTCCACCGCCGGTACTGACAGGCAGCACCGCTATACATTATACATGGTTGTTATTATTAGAATGTGAGTGTTGTTGTTACCTGAATGAAGCTGTGACGTGGCTTGCTGTTGCTGCTGCTGCGCGGTCGAGCCGATCGCGCCGAGCTGGGACGAACCACCGAACGGCGCGGCTGAGGGAGGGAGCGCGGGGAACAGGCCTGATCCGGCCACGCCCTGCGCTACGCCTGCATACAGCACAGAGCCAATGGTTAGTCGGTTAGCGGTGATGAAATGTGAATGGTGGGGGGTAGAGTGATGGTGGGGGATTAGAGTGGTGGTGGGGGGTATACAGAAGCTAACTAGGTGCTACTACTACTACTACCAAAAGTATATCGGCAAATACGTACAAATTAGGCTATACACTGCCTCAATAAAAGAGAGAGATAACAAGGCGTGTTTGGTAAGGGACACAGAGTGTCCCTCCAAACTTAATGAGAAGAAATATAGTTTCCCTTTAACGCAAAGTATATGTCTTAAATAGTTTAAGGGAAATAAATCAATCCCCGTCTCGGTCTTACTGAAAATAAAAACTAGAAACACAAAAGAGCAATCTTGGGTGTATTTAAATAAAGAAATAAGGAAACGCCACCGACAACGAAAAAGGGGTTAATGAGATTCGGCGTTTTGTGACACAAAGAGAAATGAATGCGGGTGCATTAATTCTATTAGGAAATTTATTTCAGGATTACGTGTATCTGCAGCAACAAAAACAGAGTACAGACGTTGAGAAATGGTGATGAACAATTGGGGTAAATGCGGAAAATTGTGACTTGGTTTCTAAAATTATAAGCAGAGATGGTCAATATTTTTGTCAGCGCCGTTATGTACACAGAAAATAATTATTTTAAGAAACAAGTAGTAGTGGGTCGCGCTTTTTGCAGTCGGAATTTTAAAATTTGTAGCCGTAATGAATTGCATCTCGCGAACTGAATAAATACGATAAAATTCTATCTCACTTTATACATACGATGCTGAATATTACCATAAATAAATAAAATACGGTAATAAATTTTACATTCCAGCTGTAAAGCGAATAACCCACTCCAGACCTATATTATTATGATTAATTTTGTTCTCGGTTCTCGCTTTTAATGTTAAAAATCAACGAATTAATAAAAAACAAACTTTACACAATAATTCAACAATATACCTTTACACAACGATTTATATCGTATCATTCACTCTCCAAATCACTGTACTGAAACCCACATCAAATTGCCAAATCCAATAAGGATAAGATATCTACACAAGTTGTGTGCGTGCCCGACATACCAATGCAACGAAATAGAATAGAGAGTGAAGCAAGATCAACCACATCTTTTTTGTCAGCCCACGGGTCCAAGGCTTATAGAAATTTTGCCGATATATTTATTAGTCTTATAACACTTCTCGTTCCGTGGGAGACGATATATTTATTTTGTTTAAGAGGAATCATATCGTTTTGAAACCTTCACACAATTTCTCACTTCCAGTAAAATAATATTAAAAATCGGAACGACACCTCAATTTTCTTGTGAGGGGGGACGTTTCTGACGAAAAACGAGTGTTACCAGATGTACTATAATTATCGTTTTTGTACGATAACTCTTGCTAGTGTACGATATACGATAGTGCATGTACGATGTTGGCGTTTTGTACGATACTTTTGGATATAAGAAACTAACAACACATAAACTAAGTGATTCTAATGGAGAATATACAGTGATGGGCTAAAATATGGAACAAATTCATTTAAAAATCAGGTTTTATTTTTTTGTAAAAACGCTCGGACACGTCGATTATAATTTTTTGTTCCGGATATTTTGCTTCAAAAAGAAATTATACTGGGTGTGTCAAAAAGTAGATGTTGTAAAATTTTTTTGTATTTTAAATAGAACCACCCTATTTTTACTTATCACATAAATTCTACGTCAAATTCTGAGCATAATTCATGTAGCATACTCTATCCTTATCTCTAACGGTTTTAGAGAAAAATTACATCTTAAAAAAGAAATTTCTTTAAAAAAAGGTACATGTACCTACTTAAAGGTAAATAGGTAAATTTAAATTAATTGTTACTACGATAGCAAGTCATGTGTCAATCAAAAAGGATCCAAAAATTAGTAAAAACACAAAATTGAACATTTTGTTAGAAGTTGAAGATAATCCCCATAGTGCATCCTCTGAAGTAGCCCTTAATAATGATGTTAGCCGACGACCTGTTTTGCGGGTATTGAAACAAGAAAAGTACCATCCGTATAAAATTAGGTTGCTGCACGAGCTAAACGAAGATGATCCCGACCGCCGGCCGACTACAGTTTTGTGAAACTATGATGGAAATCTGCAACTTAAATCTATTTTTCCATCGCAACGTACTTTTTAGCGATGAAGCCACGTTTTGTTTGAATGGTTCGGTAAACAGACAAAATTTTCGGTATTGGAGTACAAATAATCCCCGTTGGATGAGAGAACAGCATACGCAATACTCACAAAAAGTAAATGTTTGGGCAGGGATATTAAATGTTGGACCTTTTTTCTTCGATGGAAATCTTACAGGAGGAGACCGGTTTTACAATTTCTTCAAAATGAATTAATTCCCACACTAGCAGCGGATTTTCCAAATCCGAATCAGCCTAATCTACCAGAAGCGTGTATTTGGTTTCCGCAGGATGGTGCTCCGCCTCATTTTGCTCGACAAGTACGAGAGTATTTGAATACTATTTTTCCCGAACGATGGATAGGTAGAAGAGGACCCATAGAATGGCCTGCACGATCTCCCGATCCTACACCAATGGATTTCTTTCTTTGGGGTTATTTGAAATCAAAAATGTATAAGGATAAACCACAAAATTTGGAAGACTTCAAATTTAAAATTAGATATGAAATTAGGCAAATTAATGAAAATACTGTAAATAATGTTTTAGAAGGATTTTTAAGTAGATTGGCATATTGTCAAGAAGTTAAAGGTTTGCATTTTCAACACTTAATAAAATAATTTTTCAAAATTATACCTACATCTACTTTTTGACACACCCAGTATAATTTCTTTTTGAGGCAAAAAATCCGGAAGAAAAAATTATAATCGACGTGTCCGAGCGTTTTTACAAAAAATTAATACCTGATTTTTAAATGAATTTGTTCCATATTTTAGCCCATCACTGTATATTTCCAGATAGATTTAAGTGCTCAATCATGAAAAATTGTAATACCTACTTTATTTGTCAATTACATTACCTTTTTTTTTTAAATATTGATACCGTCAATTATCCATGGGTTAACATTGTATTACGTTTTTTTTTAGATATTTGCGCTGTAACCCCGATAAATATCAAAATCAATGGCAGAGCTGCTTGTACGATAATTTTGAAAGGTTGAAAAGATAATGTACGGCGTCTGGCGACATTGGGCCGATGTTAGCCTAAAAATCTTAAATGAAGAAGGGGCGGGTGGCAAGTGGCCCACTAAGACTCAACACAATGTTTTTTTTTTAATTTGAACCTAAAACCATAAATGTCAGTGCAGGTTCGGTCTAATTACGTTGTATTCTGACTGACAATTCAGTAGTCTACAATAATAGACTTTTGAATTTCTACGATTAAAGAAAACCCCAGTCGCTCTTCCCATTCTCGCTAATTTCCAGCTTATTCCACGTAATAGCCCCGGGAAAACTCGATTCTCCGCGCCAAGTAAAGCATTCCTTACGCTAAGTGGAAATTTAAAATTTTTCTCATTATAATTTATTTTGAGCGCCATTAAATTCCATTTTAAGTAGTTTTTTCCGCAAACCATTTATTCCGTCGTGGCTGGCGTAATATAACAAAGCATTGTCCTTTAAATTGCACAAGAAACGATTTCGAAAATATGGAATTACTTACCAATACGACCAAAGTTATATATTTGTCCCTTTAGATGTGCTACTACTGGTTTAAAATTTTCCCTATTTACATCTTGTATCAAGAAGATATTGCCATTGTTGCTATATACTATTTTAGCCATTAGTTTATGTTGTAAATTAATTTTATATATTTACAAGCAAACCCGGTAATCCGATTTGGTTCCGAACGAAACAGTATGTAATTGTTTTGTCGAATTTGAGTTAACACAAACCACACAACCACATGCTCTAGTTAATTTTCTGACTACGAATAATGGTGCGATTCTGTAATAGTATAATAACATACCAAGAGTGGTAAGAAGCCAATTACACACAAATCCGAGACTTAGCATACTTCGAAAGAGTGTGTAATAAATAGGCTTATAACTTGAGTTGTGTACTATACTTTTCCTACGACTTCATATTTAATTTTATGTTAAATTATCGAATGCCAATTTTCTGAGTAGGTTATCAGTAAAACAGTCAATAAATTTTTGAAACACTTATTTTACATACTTCTCCCTGGATTTTTCTAGCAATAAATTATTGTAATTTCCCGTGGCGTTCCCTCAATTTGAATATCGTAGTCACTCACACTTTACCAATATATCCAAAAATAATATCGAAATTAAAAATGTTGATGTTTAAAAATGCCATTTACATTGTCTGCACAGCCAACTTTGAGCAAAATCTGTTGGAAATATTGACGGTTTTGGCATATCGCGGGTAATGTGATTTGTGGAACAGCGCTTGGCTTCTAACATTCCAGTGTGTGTTATTAGACTCCTACAGATAAAGTAGACGATGCTTATTAATATAGGAGCAGAAAACCAATTTTACATTGCTATAAGGTTATAATGCTCTTAGAATGAATGTAAATGTGGCAGATACTTAGTTGTCACATTCTTCCGTCACTGCGTACTGTAAGCTTGTGTTTAAACTTAAAAAATGGCCCTCATCATGAGGAATTTCTGGACAAACGATATGTGACGATATACAACATGGAAACAATATACATTTCTTGATTATACAACAATACTTCTTCTGTATATTTATTATAACTTTAACTCGATCAAAAATTTTAAATATTCAAACTCGTTTCTCTACTTTAGACTACTCACTCGAATTGGAGCAGTTTTATACTCCCCCGACTTTAACCTTCGGTTAGTAATTATTGTTAGTCGGTCTTGGGAAAACTTAATTGTGAAATATTGCGGCAGCTATTGTTAAGGAAATTTACCGTAACAACGGGTTAAAGTTCATAGGTTGTTTCAAAACGAGAATGGGACTGACGACGACGACGAACAAAATAGTTATATAATACCTAGTTCCTAAAGAAACAAAGACCGTTGTTGAAGACAGAGATCCCACGATACCGATATCGATATAGTTATATCCAATAGCGTATATATTTAAAGAGAGGGCCCCGCCTAACTGGTTGCTGCTTCTTGTCACTGCGAACGGGTACAAACACCCAACCTTCAACTGTAAAATTTCAGAATTGATTTCTTAACTTAACCTACAATTATTCTCATTCTTTGAGTGATTTAAATGTCCTTCCCACAGGGCCAACACTCCATTCATAAATCTGTTGGAAAGTGAGTTTGTGATTGTTTGAAATGTTATTGAAAATCAGTAATGGGTGGAAGAGTGACAAAACATGTTGGTCTCGCTAATGGCAACAATGTTGAAGTCTGGTTAAATCAAAGATCTTACAAGGTTAAATCCAATAATGTTGAAAAGGTTATGGAGCGGTCTTCATCGTTTCGGAGCGGAGCTAGTCTGGGCAAAAAGCCCAACAAGGGCGTATTATTTACTTTGAGATTCTTTACGTTTAACTATATTTTCTATTCAAAAAGTGTAGTTTCGAATATTGGATATTTATAAAAAAGATAGAAATATTGATCCAGTTTTTATATACAGTGTATCCAAGGATGGGTTTAACTATTTATGCTTAGCATCAATATTTTTGGTGTATTCATTACTGGATGATACTCTCCAGATATAAAAGTGTATATTTCTAGCCAGATTGTCATATTTATCACTAAGACATCTTGCAAAATCACAATTAAAAATTTGTAAATTTGACAATTACAACTGGTTTAAGGCCACTAAGGCATATTGTACACTAAAGTGATTAATTAAATAAGTAAATTAAAATAATATGTACCTAAACAAGTTAGATCAAATATATAAAAATAAATAAATAAATTATATAAAACCTGTCTTCACGTACTTGTTACACTGCAAACGTTGTTTAAATATAGAAAAATAAAGAGGTAAAATAATTTGACGGGACTGTTCCTTTCTTCAGTATTTTATTCCCATGTACATTACCTACATAATCTTCTTTTGTGAAGTGTTTCTCACAAATATCTGTTGTATCACCTGGACTATAATTATTCCTTCTAAGGGCATGTATCCAAATTTGCCGTAGGCTACGGCCCTTTAGTATCCTAACGAAGTGGATAAACATTTGGTACATTCTTAAACAAACCGAATTTTCATAGTGATGCAAACTCAAAATCAAATTTCTAAATATATTTACTAACCTGTGAAATTTTAATTTAACACCATTGCATCTTCTAGTGAAGTATTTTATGGCCGCACAAGACTCAACCATCTTGTAAATGCAAGATTTATATTAAGAAATAAACCAACTCGACTGCTTTTTGCCCGGACTAGGACCACGGACCGGTCCATAACCTTTTAAACGTCAATGGTTAGTCAGAAATCATATCAATACAATCATATTAAAACATAACCATACTTACCGAAGAAAATATTAATCCTTGCTTAAATGATCCACTCTTTTACAAACTATACGTGAATGCACCATCATTGTTTATAATAAAGACGATTTTTCACCAATACTCACAAAAAAAAAATAAAAACAACCAAGTATATAAACACTCCCTTAAAAGCGGTTAGCAGCGAGTAGCAACAGTGTATTCTTTACTATAATCAGATTCATTGATAAAGTTTGATCGTTTGCCATCGAGCGTAGTAACTTTTAACTTGATGTTGTCAGAGTGCAGTCGGTTTATTTCAAACTTTTATGTATAATAATAATATTTTTTTTCTAAATCTCTCAAGGCCTATTCACAATTTATATTAAAATTATTGGGAAATAAATTTATTTTAAAAGCAATTGCGGATTAACCTTAAACCAGTTGCAATTGTCAAATTAACAAATTTTTAATTGGGATTTTGCAGATACCTGAGCGATAAATAGGACAATCTGGCTATGCTGCAAGCATAACAGCAAGGTGGGGAGTGCACGTCCTTACGTCGACTTCAAATGTAAACAATTCTATCTGGAGGTTGTAAGATCTTTGGTCCTTCCGTACTTCTTGTTCTCTTTTTTAAAAGTTTCTTGGTAACTCGAGTGTACAGAACCGTAATATTTTTTTAACAACAACGACTTTAAATTATTCAACTTTTCCTATTATTATTAAATCACTATCCAATTGTATAGTATTTAATATTTTAACAAAATTGGAGAAAAACCCTGTACGCACGTAATAATCCGTATTGTAGAAATATGGTAAGCGCTTTGTCATTATTTTCGATCACGTACAAAACAAACCGTTTTATCAGAAAAACAATTTTTTTCAACAAAACAATTTAGCTTTGCAGTGAAACAAATTAATGTCGATTGCACAAGACCTTATTTCATATGCTATTCATATTCCTACGCGTTTTTTCGCGTATTTGTAATAAAATATTCATTGTCGTTACGTTTCGAAACACAAAATGGAAATATATACCTTCTGTTCGGGCTCTCTTTCGTCACCTTTCATTCGACTTTGTTTTAATTTAGAACAAAGGTTATTTAAAAACTTCTTCACAATTAATTCTCTTACCTAAATCGCATTATTGTCAAAAATTAAATACTTTTTGGCATAAACGAATATACGTTAGACGGCGGTGGTAATGCAGACGACACAATGACGTGTAGATATCTTAACTTGATTAAATTAATTTTTGTTAGAATCTTTTATTTACAAAAATTGGCATTTTTACAACATAGTCATACGGAATAATTTACAAGAACCAAACTTACCTCCCAAAGTCGTACCATTCACTGACGTGCTAACTCCAGCAGCAGCTGCGCCATACAGACTCTGAGCGCTAGCCGCAGCACCGTACAGACTAGCTGCAGTGGCGCCTTGACCGGCGCGTCCTTGTGCTGCGCCCGGGGGAACTAATACAGGCGCAGCTGGACTGACCAATCGCATGGGCGCATGTCCGTTGCGCATAGCAGCCGCGGCCGCGGCTGCAGCGCCCTGGGCGACCAATATTGGCGCCGCGCCCTGTTCGTAGTAGGCGGCGGCCGGGACAATGTAACTGCCCGTCGGCACTCCCGGCTGGAATATAAGATGACAAGTGTTAAGTATTTACAGGGAAATGTACATTTTGTTACATTATTGTTAATTTGTAGAGCATATTCACATTTAATCAAGATAAACTAACTGTAAAATCGAATTGATTTCACTAAATATGTTGATCTAGAAGGTCAAAACTTATTTTACTTCGACCCATCGATTTCCAAATTGTTTTGTATATTTTAGATAACAATGGACATACCTACAGTTCGATCCGGGAAAGACTCAACGTGCGTCATAACTCAAAGACCGGTTACTTTTTAATGTTATTTTGTTTTATAATTATGAAAAACCACAATAGACATCGTTTTTCTTTTTTTTAAATTTTGCGGTTCGGTATTTATTTTTTCCTGACTTTGTTGGAAGAGATGTCCAAAAATAAATTTCACCTTCTCATTGCTAATTTTTATTCTCCACAAGATGGCATTATCAGCTCTTTCATGGGACGTTTCGTCTTTGGGTCGCCATCATCAACTTAATTTTTTTAAATACGGGCCTGGATCTTTTTGTTAAAATTATGAAAGATGATCGAAATCTACGTTCAGCGGTATACAACATTGGTTTTCCGACGTTTTATTCCTTAAATTGACCATCTTCATTAAAATACCCCTAGTACGTTCCTGTAATTTTCTTATTTTTTAAATTCGGTATAATTCGAAAATGTAAAACTCAATGCCTCTTTTAAAAGTCTTAAAAAAGTGTTGGCTTTAATTTTTTTTTTATTTCTATTAATTAAATAAATTAGTTTGAAATTTTAAAAAAACTGTAGTAGTACGTAATAACAATAAAAATTACAGACAGAAATAGCAATATGACGTGACTTTGTCTTATTTGATCTAAACTGCTGGCCATTTGCTTTCGAGCAAGAAAAATTTCGCCTAAATTTAAAAGTTAATATTTTCTGAACCAGATATGACATCGATCTCCGGTTTTTAATGGTTGATAGATTAGTCCCTTAGGAAACAATTGCCAAAGTTGGATTGTCTTAAACTGTCAGAAAATTTTATATACAGGGTGTTAAAGAGGACGATGATTTTTGCTCCAATTTCAATAGCATGTAACTTTCACAATAATATTTTTAAATTTTATCACTGTACGTCAATTGAAGCACTGGTTAATAGCAAAGAAAATAATTTGTAAAATTTTTTATATCTGCTATATTTTAAGAGATACCGATTTTTTTGAAAAACTTTGCTTTTTTTTCAACTTTTTGTTAGCTATAGATCCCACTGTTCGTTGTATCGTTCAAACTCTGCAAGTGATTATTATACCTTATGAAAAGCTTGTTTATGTTCAGTAACAACAATTGCACCTAAATGTTGTGATGTGCAGTGGCGTACTTATAATCACTTATATGTCTATGCTTTATGAGTATCTCACAATTTTTTTTGTATTGGAAAGTACTCGCCTCTAGATTAGGCAAGTTTTTCCTTATTTTTTAGTTTTTCATATCGCGCTACAGGTACAGGTACAGTGTCTACAAAATTTTAAAAAAGATAATTTTTTTATTTAATTGCTTGAAAAATTTTTTTTTTTATTTTGTAGACACTGTATAATATACCTGTAGCGATATATGAACAACTAAAAAATAAGGAAAAACTTGCCTAATCTAGAGGCGAGTACTTTCCAATACAAAAAAAATTGTGAGATACTCATAAAGAGACATATAAGTGATTATAAGTACGCCACTGCACATCACAACATTTAGGTGCAATTGTTGTTACTGAACATAAACAAGCTTTTCATAAGGTATAATAATCACTTGCAAAGTTTGAACGATACAACGCACAGTGGGATCTAGCTAACAAAAAGTTTTCCAAAAAAATCGGTATCTCTTAAAATATAGCAGATATAAAAAATTTTACAAATTATTTTCTTTGCTATTAACCAGTGATTCAATTGACGTACAGTGATAAAATTTAAAAATATTATTGTGAAAGTTACATGCTATTGAAATTGGAGCAAAAATCATCGTCCTCTTTAACACCCTGTATATAAAATTTTCTGACAGTTTAAGACAATCCAACTTTGGCAATTGTTTCCTAAGGGACAAATCTATCAACCATTAAAATTCGGAGTTCGATGTCATATCTGGTTCAGAAAATATTAACTTTTAAAATTAGGCGAAATTTTTCTTGCTCGAAAGCAAATGGCCAGCAGTTTACATAATCTCGATTTGCATCATATTGTTACAGGTGATGACCCACGATCATTCTGTCCTAGGCCAAGACTGTACTTTATACTAAAAAATTAATAATTATGTGACGAGTAAATAGATGAAATGTCCATCTATAACTTTCCAATCACATTAAAGTCATTTTTGGGCGCATTAGGGTTTTAAAATTATTGAGTGGGTTCTCGCATTCTTGGAGACTGTATAAAATGTCAAAATTTTATTGTGACGAGTATCTAGCTATATCGAGAATTCCCTACAACCTTGAAAGTGCTTCTTTAAAGGCCGTATTAGACTAGGCAATTTTTTCTCTTGCGCCGGCAATTATAATGGCACGTATTCATGCGCAGTAAACCGTTTTCGATCAGCTGGAGCATTGTCAACGGTCAGAACAGCAGTGGGTACTGTCGAAATCCCTAAAATATCCCCAGAAGTAGAGATGTGCAAACCTGTTCGTTTTGATTACCAGTTAAAGCAGCTATTGCTACTTGCAAATAGGAGATGCAAAAAGTTGCTGAATTAGCAGTCCATAAGTTTAATAAAGAATGTAAACTGCTAATTTAAGTACCAGTGGGTTTAAATGGCCATTACCTGTTCATACCTGGTTCGGCCAAATAATAAACAGTTAAAAATAACAGAATAATCCATGTCTACCCAATTGCGCCGGCAAGGGCAATTAAAATGGCGCCTGCCCCATTTCTGGTAATGAGAGACAGCTGATCGGGAACAGTGTACTGCGCATGAATCCGTGTAATTTTAATTGTCAGAAGAGTAGAATTTCTGACCGTAGTACGGAGAACGGTGTACTGCGCCTGAATCCTTGAATTATAATTGCCCTTGCTGGCGCCATAAAAATTTCCGACTGTAATACGGCCTTAAGGAAAAATAACCAAATACAAAGGAGAAATATTTCTACATACATTTTTACATAATAAACTATACAATTGGTAATTTTATACATAAATTGTATCGACATATCGTCGATTTTTCGTAACATTTTACGTGGTTATAAACATTAGTTCGTTGCAACTTTGTTTTTATATAGACGTTATTATTAATTTTATCACTGCACTATTAATTACAACCTTTCATGTAGAGAAATTTGCCCGCGTTAACAAACCAATCATAAAAGCACCATTATATTTTAGTAGCGGGTTTAACGGTTAAATATACATTAGAGCGTTACAATCATAATTTTAATTAATAAATGTAATCATCAGCCCTATGCGAGCAAAAAAGTGACCACTCAAAATTTTAATCGTGTTTAATAAATATTTTTTTACGGCTATTTAATAATCAAACAAGATGCAATTTTTGGGTAATGTCATTATTTAATTTACACTCGAGGACTGTAAGGATAAGTATGTGTTTTTTTATACAAGGGAATGTAAGTTCGATGTGTTGGACGAATAAAAAAATCGAGCTATAATAATAATTATTAGTTGTTGTTACTCAACCTTTAAATGTAATTAATATACAATATAAATAGAGATGTACTGATTTTAATGGTTCAGGAATCACCCATTCAACTAAGTACTACATATCACCCTGTATAATAAAACAATGAAAATGGTAAAAACACTGGTTAAGACAATCGTATACAGGAAATTTAAATCTAGACAAGACATGTCAATAATTTTCAGAATTTACCTGTACTTGCTGTTGGGCCTCATTGGTTCCATTCGGTGTAAGAGGTCTTCTAGCCCCATTGCTAGCCCCTTGTTGAAGGGCGGCTAAGTTGGCTGGAGGGGCTGGATAAACCCAGGGGCCTACTCCGTAATACTGGGCTGGTACTCCCGCTGTGATTAAATATGGTTCAGCCTGAAAAAACAATCGTTATTCAAACTGGCAAAAATATTTAAAATGGTATTTAGATTCGTTTGGGAAGTAGTACGTAGTTTATTGAACAAAGAAAAATATTTGAAAGACTCCGAAAGCGAACAAACAGTCAAAAATGAAAGAAACGCCAAACATTCACTTAACTGATAGATCATTTTTCAAAAACTTATGTACATTGTGCTGTTGGTTTGTTCGAGTTTGCTGGCAACTTAAAACATAAATATAAAAAAGGACATTTCAACCCTTAGCTAGAATATATCTGCGAGTATATTAATTCGTTTATTATTTTTATGTCGCTTAAAAAAACCTTTATTGAATAAAAACCTAATTTGGATCTTCTATTTTGGTTTCATATCAAAGATATTGTCATATCGTTTTCAGTACAAGCCTTTTATGATATAGGTTTTTTTCTTTTTAAAAGTTCGTAATGCGGTCATGTATGTTTGGTTGCAGGAACAATTACCAAACTAAACTGTCAAGTTTACTTTCTTTTTAAAGCTGAACACAGTACTATAATATTTGACGAATATATCAATTTAAAGCGGCATCCCTTAATTCAGGAGGAGGAGAACTAAGATCATCTTGGTTCATATTGTTTAATTTTTAAGAAAGTTTTTGAATATTAGCTACAAACTGACAGACACGGGTAATTTATTAAAGTCGTCTTTGACAAAATAATAATTTGATAGTATTACAACATAAAATTTATTTTATTTTCTACCGTTTTTCAGATATTTTCAAATATATAAACAACATTTTTTTATACTAAATCTATCCAAAGAACGGCGGGCGTCAAAATAATATAACGTAACCTATAAAAGCTCAGAATGTTTGCGCAGAGTTGCATTAAGGGTCGACCGAAACTTTATTAAATTTTTGAAAATGTATAAACTGCAAAATTGTGATTATGTATATAACTTTTACGCATTTTTATAAAAATAGGAATGAATATAAACGACATGCGAGTATATAAAAATTAATTATAAATCGAGTCACGAATTGAACGGGATTGACAAACTACTAGTTCATGCTTGTCGATGTTTCGGCTTATATCCAATCATCCTCACTACAATTTATGTGCTCAAATTGGATTTTTAGAAAAGGTGGCTATAGAAAAATTAAAATCAATATTTTTAACTCACCTGTTGCGCATTTAGAACATATGGTCCTTGCTGAGTGAAAGCGGCGGCTGCGGCTTGCTGTTGTTGCGCAGCTGCTAGATATTGTTGCTGTTGTTGTTGCTGCAATAGCTGAAGCTGTGCTGCTGCCCCGGGTGTGGCTGCTTGGGTTTGTTGAGATCGGAAAAGTTGCTGAAATTAAAATATAAAATTAGTCTAATTGATAATTTTTGTGAAAGAGGAAATAAAATATGAAAAAATACTGTTTTGATATGGCAGATGGCATTTCGTTTTTCTCGAAGACGTATTTTTGCCATTTGACAAGAAATAACAAAGAATCATTTTACCCGAACGACTACGAACTTCCGAACACCTAAATTTGATTAAAGACGATAAAATTTTGCATAAGGAAACCTTCAATCGATTTTAGCTTTATACGCGGAACACGATAGATGGAAAGTTTTTGTTTTTCGTTTTTTAACAAAAATTTATAAGAGCGGAGCGGAGATGTACTTTTTCTGTTTTCCAGGTTATATCCATAAATATAAAGTGTTTTGACGGGATTACTTTGGCGTGCTCAAATTAATGAAAAAGTTTCACGAACAAATCTCATTTAAAAATAATATGCAAAATGGACTGACTCCGACTATACTGTAAAATCGTGGTGCAAAATTACAAACTGTGTTAATTATTACCGAAAGTAACAGCATTTGAAGGACAAAGCGGTCATTTAAATTCTGAGAAATGGAGAAATGATACTAGAGAGAACTCTATCATCCATATATGATGTTTTGAGTTTCGGGAACGTGTGCTTTTAAAATTGATTTCTAATTAAACGGTAAAAAGAATGTTCATGTTTCAAGAATATAGATTTTCTTGTCAATACGTATTTAGTTTACATTTTAATAAAAATAATTCCTACGTTAATTATTGTGCTAAATACTTGTTTTAAGGCATCAATAAATATTTTATAATAAGTTTCTCATGCTTAGTGTGTAAATGCATATTTTAAAAGAAGGCAGATAAGTTCTTGTTGTGATATGGCTCATGCTTATTTGTAGTCAATTAGGATAAACCCGAACATATTATGCCAAAAAATGTTCAGTCTTAAAATATGACAAAAATTAATTACGGTCTCAGTGTGACTACAAATATTCAGTATATTAAGTTTTCAATTGAAGCTGTTATGTCTTTGCATATACAGGGTTTTATGGAAATTACTTATTATATTTAAATGGGCGACTCCTAGGGTGTCCTAGAGAAAGTCTAAATACTTTTTTTTTAATCGAATATCTAAATACTAAGGTAAAACCCCTTTTTACCCACATACTGTCGCGCCGTTTCACCTGGATTCAATTAGCAACAATGTGGGTCACTAGAGTATACTAGCAGTGTTGTCAGATCACATCGCATGTCTCGCCCTTACTTGGATACCCGCCGCGCGTGACTATCGTTGCTTCAGTATGTTTCGAGACTCGGGGATGGAATGACGCTGTCGAGGGTTCCACGTGCTCGATGTATACGAATTTTAAACGTTTTGTTAGTTTTAGCATTAGGTACCTGATTTTTTTCTGTAATTCATAATAATAAATGTTGTGATGTGATTTCTAAGTTGTGTCATATTATCTACTGTTGGTTCTGTTGCAAAACATACTTTTTGTGTTTTATTTTTTATGGAAATTAATTATAAAACGAATTATAAGATCGAAGGTAAGAGATATGTACCTTAAAATGGTAGTATTTTTTTTCTAAAAAGTTTGACAAAGAAGTGATAACGCGGGTCAAAGACGTCTTGTTGCCAAAAACTGAACAAGTGCGTTTACAATTCTGTGTTGCAATATTATAACACCGTCTATAATGCGCTGACCTCTTTTGAGCCTCCAGACTACCTCAATAAACTATCGATTGCGATCGTCCTCATGTAGCGGTCACATAAATTTTGAGATTTCATATAAAGTGTATATTACGCACAATAATTCAAAGCGCCATTTATGGTTATTTTTCTTCAATTTAGTTCCATCTCAGGATTTGCTGGTTTAAATATAATAAGTCATTTCCATAACACCCTATATACAAACCAAATTCTTACTTAGTTTAAGAATTGCTGCCTTTGTGCAAGTAATTTTTTTTCGTATGGATAGATCATATTGAGGAAACTACATAATTTGATTTTAGGGAAACTTAAATTGATTTTTGTTTGCAGCAAAAATCATAATTTACAAAGTTTTAAAAATAAATTGGAAATTATAGTGAGGTTTTCCACTTCCATTCATCTATAATACAGAAACTTTTTAAATATTTTAACTATGCTTATATGGGTCAATGTTACTTTATCGGAAATACGTTTTACACGATTGCAGAACAACTACTTATTGACTACATGCGCGGCACAAAAACTAAGTAGGCATTCAAACCTACTTAGAAAAATCTACGTAGCGAAACGCATCAATATAACACTAACACACTTTACTGTAGAAAATTATACGTTTGAATAACATGTAAGCGACTAAATTTATTGTTCCTAATTCTCGGTAGTTGTGTTTCGTATAACTGTACTTATACACTTAATTTATTTTCTCAAATAGTTTAAAAACTAACATTCTTTACAACTATATAATTATTGTGGTCAGTTAGAAATTGGGCCACCGACGAATGATACTAGATTGTTAAATCGCCCGTGGTTGGTTGGTTTCGCAAAATATTATTTTATGACCAAATTAGTAATCCATATTTTTACACTTGTTAAACAAAAATATATTATAGTCGCCGCAAAAAGTACATTTTTTCCCGACATGAAATTTCCGAGCAGTTTCAAAAACAAATTTTACAAATAAATAATTAAATTAATGAATTACATAAATGTCAGCGACAACCTGTTTTTATAGCCGAAGATATATTAAAATAAAAGTTTGATAGGAAAAATAATTTTCCAGTTCGAAAAGTTTAAAAAAAAAACAACATTCGAACGTAATGAAGCCAAATTGTATAACTGAATAATTTCAAGCATTATGCAAAACAAAATCCGATGTGAATAAGAAGCAAGTGAAAAAGGTGAATGACTTGTACATACAAATTTTAATTAGTTTCATTTTAATGATTCAACACGTGCTTGGCGTTAAAATTAATTCATCAGTCATGCCACGTCGTGTAAGGCTTTTTTTACTTGCTTTCCTGCAACATACACATATCCGAGCACTTTGGGAAAATTAAATTTTATGCTCAGAGATCTAATAATTTTTATAATAAAGATAAAGGTGTTGTATGGCCTCATGTTTTCAAAGCATAAAAATTTTATTTTTTAACAATATTGTTATACTAAAATCCAAATTAAAAGTTTTGCTCCCATCAAAATTGGAGTGTGTGGAGTGCCGCTTTATACTAGGATTCCGGAATCCGATTCTAAACGCCGAACATATATTTAAATTGGAACTTTCAAACTGTGATTCTAAAGAATTTGCCTACGATTCCACAACGTCTTGTGTGACTGGTACACGTATACGAATCGGAAACCGGAATCTCAGTGCCAATGTGAAGCGGCGCTAAGAAATTCACATGCATTTTTTATGCCCCGTCTGTAACTTCAGAACATGAAAGAGTATATAGAGAAAGGCGGAGTGCGACTGACTACTGCGGAAATGTATATTTTTGCGCACTAGTGGAAAATTAATATTTTTGAAACTTTTAGTCTGTGTTTTGTGGCAACCATGCCAAACTAGCTTTATACAGGGTGTTATGGAAATGGCTTTTTATATTTAAATGTGCTTTCCAGTACAACGTCTTACATATGTGTTTTCAATCAAGAATGGTTTCTAGGTCAAACGTAGAGCCAGCGTTGCCAGATCAAAACGCGGGGTTTCGACCTCGGCCGAACGTTGATCATTCGCCAACGCGGCGGGCAGTGTTGTTCTTCTATTACAATTGTAATAGATCTATTACATTTCCAAAAAATCCCAAAAAATCTATTACACTATTACAAATGTCTATAATCTATTACATTCTTATGCGAGGAAATAAAGGAAACAAAGGAAAAAAAGAAAAAATTTAATGAAATGGAACATTAAAAAAAAATAAAACAAAATTTTTTGACAATTAATAAGTATATAACCACATCTATGGACCAACTAAACAACTACGACCACAGAGGAGAGGCTAGAGTGGAAATTTCTATCACAGTTAACTGCAAAATTTACACATACGGCATCTAGTACATTTTCCTAGAAAACTATTACAATTTTCTGTAAATTCTAGTACAATTAAACTTAGGCCGAGAACAACACTGGCGGCGGGCGGCTTCAGTCCATTTCCATCCGTCGTGGACGCGTAAATTCCTACATGTTTATACGAATTTTAAACGTTTTTTTGCGAAATAATTTATAATAATAATTAATGTGATGTGATTTCAAATTTCTGTAATTTGTGTTGCAAAACATACATTTTGTGTGGTATTTTTTCTGGAAATTTTTAAATACTCTTACAAATTGTACTTTTTTTTCTAAAGAACTTGAAAAGCTGACAATGCGGATCAAACACGTCTTGTTGCCAAACATTTGTTTGTTAGCATTTACAATTTTTTGTGTTGCAATATGACAACATCGCCTAACATGCTCTGACCTCTTTTGAGACTTGGCCTACGCCAATAAATTATTGATTGTGTACGTCGTCAGGTGAATTTTCAGATTTCACATGAAGTGTATAGTTCGCTTATTAATTCAAAGCGCCAGTTATGGTTATTTTTCTTCAATTTGGTTCCATCGCAGGATCCACCCATTTATATATAATAAGTCATAACTTAACACCCTGTATGTAACTCTCATCTGAGAAGAGGCCAGTGATACTTACTTATTGAGATTTTTGTTCAAAGTATTGGGGAAGAAGGAGGAACGATGATTGACAGATGGGAACCTGGAGCTTATAACATGAAAATGTACTGTGCACAAACTATTTATTTTTGCGGTAGTTTTGCAGATTTTATAGTTTTTTATTCGTTCAAAAGTCTCGCGTGACCGGATTTGTAACTCTTTGTCCTCGTGCAATTATAAGTTTATATCTTTGGGGAAATTAAGTTTTCCGCTATGAGATTTTATTATCTTGTTTTATGAAGTGTGTAGCCCCATCAGGCAGTATTTCCAAGTTAATACGCAAGCAAAAACGAAAAATTAGAGACCCGTACTAATGTAGCCGCTAACAAAGAAACTACCGTTACTTTAGGAAGCGTATTTGAATTATTATAAGACTATTAAGTAGAGAATAAGAGATAAAATTAAGTGAATATTAATTAGGTGATCTAGTTTTTTATAACGAAAAATTAACCTAGATTTCTTGAAATCCTTCTTTAGCCCACGTATGCTATCGAATCTGGTATTCTCCTTAATATAAACATGTTACTAATTGAACCCACTTTAATTTAATATTGTTTATAAACATTTTTAACGACTTGTTGCTAATAAATACGTAAGACTAGTTCTTTGTGAACTAACAGCAGTCGGTTTGTTTTGATCAGGTCATTTAACAGTATTTTAGATATTCTTCTAATGAAAGAAAAATCTATATACGGGGTGCGTCAGGAGGAACGGACCAAACTCCAGAAGTGTACAAATGTAAATAATGTAAAAACACTCATACGTCCTTATCCGATTTTCATTTGTTTTCAAGTTATAGCGTAATTACAAATCAAGAAAATTTCATATATATAAATATAATAATCATGGCGTTATTTTAATAAATGTTCAAAAATGTCGCCAATGACGTCCGAACATTTTCTGCTTCAGCTACGAAGGGCGCTTGTTGCTCTTCTGATTGCTTAATTTCTTTTCTATTTGGGTTTCATAATGGCTACATTATGAAATGCAAAAAAATTGAATAACCTGCCACTTTATGAAACTGAAATTATAAATTTTTTTTTATGTTGGCAGCAAGTAGGGTTCGAATTTAAGGCTTACTTCGATTTCGTTAAAATTAGTTTTCTTGACATTTATGGATTCGACAAAATTTTTTTATAGGAAACCTTTAAATACTGACCTTTAACCTTGCAAATAGATCATTTTTACTAGATATTTATCTGAAATACCTATACTCGGAAATATATAACATGCTGACGGTGTCCGTCAACTAATTTCTAGTCACAACTACAAAACAACATAACCTAAAAATACAATAGAAATATCTTCCAGTTTATGCTCTATTTCTAAAGTTTTATTCAATAAAGTACTATTTTTATTTTAAATTCAATATAGTATTATACATATTACTTTATCTATACATATTTATAGTTACTGTAGACATTTCCTGGGCATTAATTGTTATTCCTGTCAGGTTCTGTGCGGCACAATATTTTGTTCAATAGTATTATTTATTATTTTGTTCAATATTTTGAACTTTGTTCTGCTCGCACCATAACTCAACGTTTTGCATATTCTTTTTAAAAGTTTTTCTAGATTATTTTCTGTAATTTCTCGTATTTCTGACGGAGTACAACTTTCTTCCTGACTCATTTTTATTAACTTTAATAATTATAATAATGACGGATGGGAAGAAGTAACATTTTATGAAATTGTAAAAGTATTGCCAACCCAAAAAGAAAATATTAATTCAAATGGAAAAAATCTACCATATTTTTAAAAGTTTTTCAGACTCTAAAGACCCAAATAGCAAAAAAAAAAAAAATACACGGTTCATAAGACAATTAGAGCAGTTGTACTTTAGACGCGTACTCTAACATAATGTCTTATGAAACTTGTATCTTAATACACTATTCTTTAACACACACAAGCAGTATTTCTAATACATCATCCCACAATGCACAACACGTCAATTCTAAAGTTTCTTTCTGAAATAAACAAGACACTGTCGAAACTGGACCCCCCTCGATTTTGAAGTATAACCGTATATGAGACGGAATGGACCAAACCAAAAAACACTTTCTTCTAAATATCAGCCATAAAAATTCTTTTAATGTGAATTGATTTCCAGAATCTTGATTATTTTCTCTATAAAAAGACGAGGTACTAACTGCATCGATTAAACTTTTATAGGTAAGCGATGAAATGTAACGATGATGAAAAAAGATGTTGAAAGTGTTATAAAGTAGCAAACGGTGGGATAATCAGCCGTTTCGATGCAACGGTGACAACATAATAGAGGTCTCGGACCTTAATGAACACCATCACGTATTCAAATGCAAATTAGACCTACCTAGTTTATTGTTTTCAATAGGGATCGACCGATACCGATATCGGTATCGGTATATCGGCCATATAGGCTTTCTTGGCCGATATCGGTATCGGCCTAAAAAATTAAAATTGCTTAATATTTCAGTTGCTAAGCCTTTTTTTAAAGAAATTAAAACAGAAATACTAAATAAAAATCAAACAACAAACAAACAAATTTATTCTTATTGAAAATTTAACAAAAAAAGTCATTAAAAATGTAGAAGTAAAGTAACACACTAAATTAAACAAATTAATATTTAAAGTGAAGTTTTGGCAAGTTGTAATGTAACATAATTAGGCTTTCTGCTCTTTCCGGAGACGATTTCTTGCGCTTTCATAAACATTTCCGGCTGAAGAAAATAGCTGTTCACTAGCAACACTACTTGGCGACGACGCTAAATATATTATTGCAACTTTATACATCAATGGAAAAATGTCTTTTTTTGCGCCCACCAAGTCAAAGGATCTTCAATTCTTGATATTTTTTCTAATTTCTTATACAATTCAATCCCATCATCAATTTTATTCATCATATCATCAGTACTTCTCTTATATGACACTGATTTACTTGTCGTCATACCAGTAAGTTCATCAAAAGTATTCCAAAATAAACTATGAGAAATTGAGCCCGGGACATTTTCCTGAATTTGTTGGTTTACCTCGTGTGATTTTTTGGCGATTTTCGCTAAAGGAACATCATCGTCGCTTACTTCAGATTCTCCTGCATTATCTTCCAGCAAGTCTGAATTTTGCCCATTAATTTTTAAAAGTTCTTTTTTTAAATCTGTAAAGGTTCCTTGAGATAAATCATTATCAAAGAAAGATGTCTTGAACCTTGGGTCCAATAAAGTGGCAAAAAGAAGGTTTCTATCAGTGAAGCATGCTTTGCATCTCTTAATCAAGGAGTCTTTAAGCTCATTTTTAGTACTCTGCACCCCTGAAAAGTCAGCTCCTTCAGCTTTCTCGAGGTAATTTAATAGAGTTTTAAGTAAGGGTATTACTTCCGATACAGATGCACTATTCTTATTACAAAACTTCGTAATTTCTTCAAAAGGAACATAATTTACAGGTGGCATTTGTTTTTATTGTAAGGGCATTAATTTCATTCTTGGAGAAATACTTCCAGTAAACACTTTACTACTAGTTATGTTGCCACTAATACTGCTACTTATTGAAGATAATGAACCAGAACCAGACTCTTGTAAAGATGACGACGACGACTGTATGCATGGAGAACGCACTACAAAACGATCCCTGTTTGTGAAAAATCAGAGCAATACTACGAGTTTTATTTACTTACTGTTTCCAACCGTATTCGGAAATTCTGGTATTCCCCGACCGAGCGAACGCCGCGCCGCCGAATTACGGTTGCTCTTCTCGGGCCGAATGGCCGGGCTTTGTTGAATTCGGGGAATTACCGTATTTATTTTTATTCCGTTAGGTGATTTCACAAAATATTGAATTTGCTCTGCAATTTTTTTTAGTGATTTTATGGTTAATCCATGTAACGGTAACGGTAACAGTATATCATTATAAATCACTTTTACCTCATTTATAAAGCAAACAAATTACGACAAAATTTTATGGCCGATATATCGGTATCGGCCGATATCGGTATCGGCCACAAAAAATCATATCGGTCGAACTCTAGTTTTCAAGTCAGTGATAAATCGGTAAACTTAAGAGTGTAAAACATATTTACTAGTTATTATAGCACTGCAGAACCTGTGAAATGAAGTGTTTTAATGGTTAATATGAAAATTATTGCCTTATAAAGAGGATGCGCTATAAAAAAAATATACGGGATAACTTAAATAAGAAAGCAGTGAATGAGGATTTTTTACACCTTATATCTATCAAGGATCATTACTCGATTCGAAACGTTGCAAAATTTACGCAGATTTCTAGATTAGCAAATATTATTATCATGTCTGTTTTTGCATAATTAATTAAATTCTGTTATCTCTTCCGCCTATGCCGTTTATTTTTTTAAACCTAAGGCTATAATAATATATACGTCGAAAATTATGGTTTTTAGTTAATTTATTCATTTATAAAATATCAATTATTACGTTAATATTTTAATTTAGTACTATTAAATAGGTTAGTATTAAATAATTTATTATTTATCATTTATTAACACTAGCGATATTTTTTTGTTCATCGATACAAGAAAAATTATGAGTTTCTCTTTTAAAATGCAACATTATGTCAGAAAGGAATTGATTTTAAATAAAACTACCTATACCTTATCTTGTTCGGTATAATAAAACATTACAAAACCTGTTCGGTTCGGTTAAAACTGTAAGGAATCACTGATGCAAGGAAATAATTTTTATTTGTAATGAATTATTATAAAAAGCAGATCGGTTGCATTATGAACCCTACAACCTATAAAATTGATTTATAATAAGATTATTTCTTGATATAAAATAAGTCTTAAAACAAATTTTAAGTATAAACCCTAAATTTCTAATAAACTTTCCCACAGTAAGTACAGTGAAACATCTCTTAACGGACAGCTCTAATAAGCGAACATCTCTATTAAGCGGACAGTTTTTCATAGTCCGGAACTAGGTATATGAAATTTCATGAAAATCAACCTCTCTTGGGCGGACTCTAATTTGGGCGGACGCGGACAGGCTGTTTTCATACAAAGAGTGCGAGAACCCTCCTTTAAACGGACAAAAAAATTTGAAAGTATTTGGGAGACGAATAAGTACGGTGCAAACACTCTCTGAAGACAGACCGGCAACCAATCGCGTATGCGTGGCAGCGCGAAAGCACTTCGCCGAATGAAAGTATATGCGATTCCCGACAGCAGTCCGCCGTTTATTTGTGAGTTGTAAGGTTAAAATCGTAAACAATGGCACAAAAATGTCGCGTTTTGAGTCTGAAAGAGAATAGTGATGTTGCGGAAGTTTGTAATTTGATAACAATGATTTGGGCGAGTTCATTAACATTGATAGCAAGGTGCTATTAGAATATGATAGCGACCCCATTCCTATCGATTATATAATCCAAACTGAAACCACATCCCTATCTGACGACTCTGATGATGAAGAAGTTGAATGCAGTAATCAAACAAATGTCACCAATTATCAACAAGCCATTAGTATGGTAAACGAATTACAAGAGTATGCAAAGAATAGAGGTGGCTCTAGAGCAATGGAATTGTTATCAGACTTGGAATTACATTTTCTAGATTGCAAGTATAAAACGCAAACACGTCAATCTACGTTATTAGATCCTAACTAAAACTAGTGTATGTTTATTATGTCATGTTTATTTGTACATACATATACATAGTTATAATTTTGCATTTACATATGACCTAATAACAAATTTCCCATGGGCGGACACCTCTATTAGGCGGACGCGGACACATTTAGACGGTCCCGTAGGTGTCCGCCTAAGAGAGGTTTCACTGTACTAATATATTCGTACCAGTTACGCAACGCGAAATCCCAGGCTAAGTAACACGAGAAACTTAACCCTTTCACTGCTCTGGATGAATATATTCGCTATGCCGTAGACTGCTCTAGACGAGTATATTCGCATTGCTTGTAAAGATATGATCACACTTCTCTTGACAAATAAGCACGTTGGCATAGTTTTCCACTGTATAAGTCCGTGTTTTCAGTTATATCATACTAAAAAGCACTCTTAAGTTGCTATTTGTATATACCTGGTAACGTTGTGAGTTTTTCTTGAAATAATATTTTATGTTTTTATCAGACTTTTTTTTGCATTTTATGTAACTTGGTTATAATAACTAACTTAGAAAATAGAAAATATGTTTGGATTGTGTGTTTTATTTAAAGAAATTTAAAAAAAATATAACGGTAACACACACTAAATTGGATCAAGCTGCTCTTGACGAATATATTCGCAAACGATGAAAAAATAGCGGATCTGCCGTACCACTTTGTTTCAGCACCGCGCAGTGAAAGGGTTAAAACAAACCAGAACAAAAAAAATTGATTTCACCAATTCCAGTTTTGCATCTAAACGGAGTGATTGATCGATTCAAATGAAGAGTACCTTTTTTTATTAGGTATTCATTTGTCTTTAAAATGGCACGACATCATTTCCAATAACTGTCAAAACAAAAAAAATATACCAAAATTTGTTTTTCAGGTAGAGTGGCCTCTGGGCGGTACAGTGAGGAAAATTTTTATAACATAATGATAGCACCTTTATTTGAGCATGTGGAAAGAATCCTCATGAATTTATCAGAACACCTTGTATATTTCTAATCGCAAAAGCAAACAATCGTTATACGTAAGAGTTATTAATTTTTATCCGTTCGATACACTGTCGTCGCGGTTTGGTTTCCCAACAAAAGCTGCAAAAGGCTGCAAAACCGAATAAATAAGAAATCGCGGAAGTGTTACGCGAATGCACCTTACTTGCGCAGAACATCACGAGCGTGTCGTACCACGACTAATTGTCGCAACAGAATTAGAAAAACGGGCAAAGGCGGCAGCGGTGTCGGAAGATTCTTTGTAGCATTTCGTACCAAAATCAAATAATAAATTATAAAAACTATGTAAATCACACTTAGGAAACACGAAACAAAACACATAAACACATTCTCATACCAAACAGTAACACAAATATAAATCTTAGATTTGTCAATTATTTAGCACCTAAGATATATAACATTATTCCCATTGAAATTAAATGTATTTTAAAAATTAAGTCATTCAGGCAAGCATGTAGATTGTATGTGGTGGATCACCTGAAATTATTTGAGCCTCTATTCTAATAAATTCGGTGGGTGAATGTAACTCTGGAGAGGAGTGAACATTCACTTTTAATTTTGTTATCTAGTTTATTTTATCTTAATATAGGTTTTAGCACATACAGATGGTCATCTAGGTGCTATTCTTGCAGATATTTATCCTTGTATTTTGCTTTTAAAACCCATCAAATAATGTTGCTTCTTTTTAATTTTGTTTACGCGCCTTTTTTATTTTTGTTAAAATAGTTCTGACGATGGCTAAATAAAATGAACCGAAACGTTAACTGAAAATTGGATTTTCATTTCAAAAGTGATCGAAACCCAGGAACAAACTACCTATAATTTGTTAAAAAACGGTCAAGAAAACAAAACTTAAAAAAAATATGCTACTGTCCCAGTCAAAAAAATTATTCCCTCTTCCGGCGACACTGTTCAAACGAATAAATCCTAAATGGTAAGTTAAGCGTAAAATAGATTACCCGCAGTAGTGAGGACAATGCCTTTCGAGTCCGCGTCGCTCGCTGATTGTCTTAATTCTGAATTGTTTAATTCAGGAATGAAAGAATTGAAAAACCCACACGTTCGGGCTTCATATGTAATTAGGCAATTGAGTCGTCGGGTTACTATGAGCATTTGTGTCACATGGTTATGCACTTTTTCGTTTAATTAAGTCTGCCGTTTTAATTAATAGGGTTCTCGTTGGTACAAAGCTAACGATGCGATGCTGAACAAATTTGACACAGTCCGTCATCTGCTGGAAATATTTATCCTAATTTCCAACTGTATTAAACATTAGATAGAAGAAATTTCCATTGCCGAGTTTGGAATCATTGGCGATTGCCAACCGGGGCAGGTGTTATGACGGATAAGGATGTCGTCACTCATCGGATCGGATTTATTATAATTTATTTTTAATCCAACGGATCCAAATCGAAGAAATCATCCATTTCTTAAAGATACCGATTGACACATTCCTTGATATTGATATGACCAAGTGGCTTGGTCTTGATAGTAATGGCGTGTATGATATTGTAGATCTGATGATGCCCCGATTGGGCGAAACATGTCACATTATTTTTAATTATAGTTTAAGTAATATTTTTCCTTCATCAGAAAAGTTGAAACAGCGCTACCCATTCTTCATTTGTGAAGGTCTAAAATATTGGGGGCCGCACCTGCCATTCTTTCTCTAATAAGGCATAATTAAATTGCGCCAAAGGGCGCCACGTCCACGTGAAGAATGAATGGCTCTATTCTTATCTCCAGGAGGAAGTACGCGGCCGGCGCGACCATAAAGATTACGTGAACAAATGGCTGGTTTGAAAAGTACTCTTATTTCAGCTTTATTTATGCACTCGCCAACTCGACCGCGACTTATAATCTATACCGATGGTTATAGTTTATAACTGTTATAGTCGAATAAAATATGAGCGAGTAAAATATATGACCTAACGAAGTCTCTTAACAAGAGTTCGAATTTTAAGACACCACTAATAAAAAAAGATCCTTTTTTTTAGTAAAAATTACAAAAAAGCCATTTATATACAGGGTGTTATGGAAATGACGTATTATATTTAAACCGGCAATTCCTGAGATACAGATAAATTGAAGAAAAATAGCCATAAATGGCGCTTTCAATTCATTCAGTGGTAAGTGACCTGACGTCAAACCAGAAAAAACATCTGTGTGGCACTGCGATACATGTAAGCAATCAAGGAATGATGGCCGGTGTTATCATATGTACACCTTAAACTCTTTAGACAAAATAATTTAAACACTTTTCCACTCTGTAATACCTTTTTGTATACAATTAATTGAAGAACATTTACGACGGACTATGTTTTAAACAACCCGAACAAACATATGGAATAGTAATAGCCACGTACGTCACTAGGTCAAATGCCAATGACCTCTTGACGCCTTACATCGGCTGAGCGAAGTAGTTTCATATAGCGCCGAACGCGTGCGTCTGTTAGTTGAAGACAAACCAGCGGCCGGGTTTGTTCGGTCTCGTCGATCACCAAAACACTCGGCAATCCGCTCTGTTTTTCGGTTTACGCGTGTATCCTGCCCGTCCATAAATAATCTTTGAATATTGTTTTTATTGACGCGTTTCTTCTGGACGTCAAATTTCCTCGCGTGTATAGCATCTAATAATCTGTAGTATAATGTCTATTATTGTATTTTCAAAAGCTAACTATCGGTTCTGTTTCACTATTACTGTGTGTACATAAAGTGTTTTCAGAAGTGTTCCCATGAAAAAGAGAAAAAAACTGATTGTGTTTGTGCCTGGACTTCCTCGCTCTTTAGGTATAAGGATAAATACGAGTAGGTAGAAAATAATTTATTTTTATAATTTTATATGGAATTTCAGTTTTACATTAAGTTTGGCAACATTGCCATTGGGTCTGGGTGAAATGTTGTACAGTAGCGCGGACTGACCTGTGAGTAAGAGTGTTTATTACCCCACTTTTAAAACGGTCGATTTAAAAAAAAATAAAATATGTAGCGCTTCTCTAGGACACCCAAGGAGTTACCCATTTAAATATAATAAGTCATTTCCATAACACCCTGTAGTTTTTGTAAAAATTTCGACACATGGTATTTCCAAGCGGAAGCACATTGCTGCGACGAAACGGGTTGTTAAGGCGAAGCAGGCTGCTCCAGCGAAACAGGTTGTTGCGGCGAAGCAGACTGCTTCGGCGAAACAGGAAAATCTGTCGACCCGCACCTGTTTCAATCTGTTCCACATAACAAAAACCTGTTTCGAAAAAAAACAGATCCTGTTCCAAAGCGTCATCCCTAATTAGTTACATAGTACATTTTATATTAATTTAGTGTATTTGCTATTAAAGATTGTAAGTGTTATCTACATTACAATAAGGAAGTATTTATCTAAGAATAAAATCAATTGAACTTTTATCGCTTGTTTAGGAAGTTTTCAAAGATCGATCGGTTCGGGAATGTGTTGCAATGAAGTTGAATTATTTCCATATTATGTTATTTCTTTGCAAATTTTGTGTTAAGCTGTTTAATTATTTCTTCTATGGGTTGTATATGTGTTTTTCTGTACAAAAGTTCATTATTTGGGTTGTGCAATGGATTATGTGGGTGTCTGAATTTGGTTATAGTACGTAAAGCTGAAGTTTCTGCGACTGTGATGTTGTTCTTCATTGCTGAAGGTTGACAACACAATTGACAACAATATATTTTAGCACTTTATTTATTTTACTAAATTTTATTAGAAATCCTAACTCATAGTTTTTTGTCAATTATGTTTACAATATTATTTTGGTACGGATTACAAATAAAAAATATAATTAATACTACATTATATAGGAAATTTTACATTAAATCTTTACTATAATAATTTTGTTTTACATAGATCAATTTTCAGCATATCCTAATCGTCATGAGCAAAACCCTCAAGGTTTCTCTTCTTGGCAAATCGGACGATTAATTATCCATCAATCAGAAACACCAAATCAAAGATAGTGCTTGCTCCCAAAGATCCGATCGCTGCTAATGGCATTATTAAATCGGTAGCTCCTGGGCTCCCGCCCACCTTTCTTCACCGTTCCGTTTTATGATGAGTTGATGACGTTGATTTTCGGGTGTGGCATAACGATACTCCTTCTTATTAAGGTTAGGCAGCCTTGAGGCGACGATGGTAAAATAATTATTGACATTGAATGTTTGTACAAGATAATATTTAGAAATTGTATCTAAAAATAGTGTTTTAAAAACATTTAATTAATGTCAGTTAATTATGAACGGACGATTCGTTCCTTTCTTAAATGATTTCTTTTTTTGATCTGAAGCGCTAATCGATTTTTTTTTAGAAACGTTTTTAAGGAAAAGTTTTCGTCAAAGTAGATCTGTCACTAATGTAAAGTTAATTTGATTAGCTTAAACTAGGAAGCTCTCAAAACTTGAAAAGATGTTGTATTTACAAAGAGAAGGCTTCGTAGAAACGTGACCCAAATTTTAAAATTAATCTTAACGATCGTCATCTCGAATTTTTCTTTTCTTCAAAAGACCTGGCGGAATTCGTACTGTTCAAGTCGCATTCGAAGTGCTCAAATTCTTACAACATATATTTCAAGCTGATAAAATATATATTTAGACTCTTGAATAAACCGACTATTTTCTCTCTGTGTACACTATCGTCATTAAAATGACACCCTCAATAATTGCTTCCAGCTGATTTTAGCGATTTTTTACCGAGTATAATCGAATTTTATAAGTTATGGCGATAATGCATACAAAACCCATTAAAACATCTTCGTTCGTTTATGTTTCTTAAGTTGACAGGCCCGCGAGGATGATATCAGGAATGTGGATCGCTTTAACCATGGGAATTTCATACTCTTTTTGAAAGAAAACACGTTGAAAATAATGATTAAGCGAGATGGAAATATAAAGAAGACAATAAGGCTTGTTGAGCAATTGAACGAGTCTGTATATAGTTTTAATTTTTCCTCATTCCTTCTTATTATCACTGGGGATTACCTACCATCTCAATTGTGAGAACAAACGTGAAATATTATTATTTGTTCTGGGATATGAGCCTTAAGAGCACCACAAACAGTACTGTACACATTGGCTGTCAACGGAGAGAACAAGGGTTTATACATTTACTTACGCAGTCGTCATCGTCGTTTTGTTTCTCATTGTGTACATGTAAAATAAACGTCGGAAATGGAAGTTCTAGCGAGAGATAGATAATGTGAGCAAATAAACGAACTTTCAGAATAAACGTGATTGTTGTAATGTTTGCCAGATGGAAATAGTGTGTTGGGGTCTTTGTTGGCTATTCGAGCACATGAATGTATGAAAATAGGTGTTGCCCTGTGGGAGAAATTTTCGATAAGGGAAACTTTTGCAATTTGTATAAGCTTACCATAATTCTACACATCAGAAAAACTCGAATCGAACGTGAATCGCTTTTTGCGCACACGCACCACTCCCAGAGTGCCCAGAAGGATTTTACCTATAGTGCTTGTGTTTGATCATAAAAAAAAAATTCGCAGAACGAAATTTGCAACTGGTTATTCTTTCTGCGAACGAACCTTTCTTCTTCTATGTCATACCTCGAGGCAGCTTCCGCATTAGTTGTCATGCATTACTCTACATATTTTATCTGATCACCTTAGGATTATAAATTCAAACTTTATCAACCATCTTTTATCCCTTTCCCTGGTTATTTGCAATCGAAGATAATTTAACACCGTTCCGTTATACCAGATACGAAATCAGTAATAAAATTAGTTAGAAGCCATTAATTAAATGGATTGATGCTTATGACACCGCGTTAGTGCTCTTAATTTGACAAAGTGCGCTGCATCAAACTATAATAGTTACACTTTGTTGCAATTAATCCGGAACTTGAAAAACAAATCGTAAAACTTGTCTAATTATCATTAAGAGAATACTTTGACAGGTTCAGTAATTAATGGCCGCTTTCCCAATTCATCGCTTAAGTATGGAATTACTAATGCCGATTTGCACAACATGTAATAAAAACACCTTAAGAACGTCTTTATGTTAAGTACGGAATAAATTGCCTTTTTGCATTACACCGACACGTAAACACCATATAAGTGTCTCATACGTTAAGGGCCAATATCTCAAGGTCACCTTAAGGTACAGAATCACGTAAGTTAAGAGAAGTTCTTTTGGCTGTTCAATAATATCTAAAACGTCCAGATCGTCATTGAGAAACTCCATGAGACCGATATTATTTGACACAAAAACTGACATATTTGATTTAATTAAACACTTATGTTATAAATCATTACTTTTAGTATAGAAATTTGGCTACTTAGCATATATGACACTTACATGGTGTTTTTTTTACATGTGCCCCGAAAGTGCCTCTTTTCATGCATGTCCTCTTCACCGAACCTTCCATGTTCCCTCAATAGATTTTTAACTGATAAATAAATAAAACCAGAGATGTCGGTACGGGATCTGAACCCGCGACTCTCAGATCGCCAGGCGTACACTCTGCCACTAGGCCACCGAGCCATACATATCAACGATAATAAAGAGAAATTTACATTCTATTGGGCATCATCAGAGCACTTGTAAAAAAAAGTACGATACATATCTCGCGCCGAATCGTGCGGTGGCATCTCTGCATCTCGTCCATAAAACCTCTTTTCGGCCCTTGATACGTAATGTAGGTACTATTACGTGTCGGTGCGATGCAAAAAGGCATTTATTCCTTACAACATAAAGGCGTCCTTAACGTTTTTATTAAATGTGGTGCAAGCCGGCATAAAACACCTAACTAGGCTGATTTCCAAGAATTACTTTTACTGGGCAAATGTGTAGTCGTTTCGCCCAGTCATATTACTGCTTCGGAAAGCAACGCAAGCTTACATAGATTTTTAGAGAACTGAGTCAAACACGGTTTATTGGTATATGGAAACATTAAAATCCCATCAATCCCGTCCTTCTCTGTTGAGAGCGATAAATAGTCTGTTTAAACCAAGTAAGTTTTATTTTACAGCATTGGTTATTGGGACTAGCATGACAACCGAACAATAAAGCGCACCGGAAAAATATTTTATTGTTGTTGTTTTATTGGCTGCAATAAAAACGACAGCTATTAAACCACCATTTCTAAGACCCTTTCCACGATTCCATATAGCGTTAAACTATTATATCTGAATTATTATCAACCTTTGTTTTGCGACTTGAATATCCTCAATTATATGCATATTGTTTGCCCATCGGTTTCTGAACGTTTCCGTATGAAGATCGAGGGAGGGAGCCGAATTTTTACAAGAATTAACTCTTACCATCTGTTTTTAATGTGCTTCGTGAATACAATTTCATTAATTTTCCCGATTGGGGACACTTCCAATTACTCAACTTATCTACTAAGTCAGAATATTCAGCTTCACCGCTAAACATCTCTGCATGTTATTAATAACCCTCTCCCCCCTCCTCCAACCCTTGAACATGGCGTTATCACGCTGAACATTTCCATTAAGGTAAGCAGACACTGACGATTTTATTCCGCCTTACCGACCAGTAACAAAGTTTGTTTTGCATTCAAATGTGGCGGGTGATTGGCATGATAATGGACGGTATAGCCGGAGCCGCTGTAGATAAAACAAACATTGTTTTTACTCGCGTCATCATGCTACAGTACATATTCATTTTGAGAAAATCGTCCATCTACCTCAGTCTAAGCGACATTAAAGTCAAGAAACCCATTAGTAGGCGTTCAGACGGTGTCATCCTGTCAACCTGACATGGGTACCTACATAAGTTTATTTAATTCCCAACTTTTAAAGCCCATTACAGAAATTAATAATACTAAATACAATACGCCAAAATTATAATCGCTGTTATTTCGTTAATAATAAACCAATTTTAATAATTTTTGTATTAACTAATAGAATACAGATTCTGGAGTTTGGGACAGTTTACGTCCTAATTGTACAGGGTAGTGCATAAAATCGAGATGCATGTAAATTTCTTAAAATTTAAATTTGACATATTTTAGATAATAATTGAATTTAATTATTTTTTAAACAAAACTAATTAGAGATAATATATCTGGGTTAGGCACTGGCCCAAAAGTATCGCCATGACGCTCAAAATCATTTAATTAATAAATAGACAGAATTGTTTTTATTCTGTCAGAATCATACAAAGGTTTAAACAGTAATCAATGAAGTCTGTAACTGAGAGTCCTAAATCTGCCGCCTGCGTTTGAAACCGGAAAGTATAATATTAATAATAATTAATGCATTTCTCATGTGTACCTATTAAGTAAAAATATTGTACTAAATATGTGTGTACTTTTTAAATTTTCTACTAATAAAGTTATTTATAGTGTCCCAAGAAAATCAAATTGCAATGTTCTAAGGAAATCACTGTGGCAACGCTGTATGGTCATTTTTACCTAAAGTTTACATTACACCGTTGATCTTTTGACTGCCAGAAGATGCCCCAAATTCGCATCTTACAAATTTTATTTACCTGGAGCCCTAATTATTATATCATTTTAAGTAGGTGTATCTTTAATTCAAAATAAAAATATATCGATAGGTAGATAGTAGTAGATGTAAATATTTTCAAACCGACCCTGCACCAATTTATTGTCGTTTGAAGATGTTAGGACCAAACAATGGGGTTCAAACAGGTAATTGATTTATTATAAAGGTCATCAGTATAATGTACGCTATGCTATAACCACAACCATAAAATGAAACCTTCCAGATCACTTTCTGAGGTTTTAATCATTCTGCCGACTTTTTACTCGGAAATTGCGAACTTTTAAAAAATATTTGATCCATTAAGTAAAAAAAAATTTTAGGTACTCAAAATGAACAAACAGTACTGATTGAAAATCTCTTGGATAAGTAGTGTAAAGCCGACCCTGAAGTTTAGTATTTTCATTCATTTTTCGCCGCCGCTGTTGTTAGGGGTTATTCGCTGTTGCTTTTATGATCGTCTGTGATCTATTGTGTTTTTGGATTCATTTTTAATGTTTTCTCGAATTGGAACTATTGCAAGCTTTTTAATAGCTTATCTATGCTTTCGACTATTCCGGTAAGTGCGAATAATGAGGTTATGATTTTTTTTTTCGGTAAAGCAGTGGTGTAGAAAATTATATATTTCAAGTAAATATTGCAAAAATATGGATTATGTCTATATATCATCTGAATTTCTGTAAAAATACCTACAACGATTACCTATTTATGACTAATATCAGATCGAAATTATCTAAACGCGTACCTTAATTCAGCGATGCCATTTTTTAAGGCCATCTTCTTCTAACTCGTTTGAAACTGTAGAACTGTGCATGCTTGTAAATAAATGGTGTTTTATGAATGGAATGTTTTGCCTCCCATTTTTATATTATAGGTAACAAAGAAATTACCGTTTATTTTAAATACGTTATATTGTCGAAAAAAACGTTCCATAAAACTTTTTCTAAATTAAAAATAAACATCATTTCAACAAATAAAGTCTATAAGACAGAGTGCTACGCAAGTATCAATTCATTCATTTAGCATTAAAATACACACTAGGTATGGCTCTAATGATTTTGTGTTTTTAAAGGTAACTTTTTAATAAAATTAATTTCTTTGAAGAAAAAATGTCTTGGCTTTTTATAAAAATAATTTTAACGTCAAAGTACTTTTCAACATTTTTGTTTTTCCGTTGATGTTAAAAAAAAAACCTTTCAACCGTGGACCCGAACTCGATGCAATATCTTCGGTATTAAAAAATACACTTTACCAAAATTAAATCCACTCCGCCGCCGTCTTTCAAATTGAAAAACTCTGTCCGCCGTAAAAATATTCTAATTAATTAAAAGTTGTCCTCTCGAGAGGGGTTTAAAAATGTACAGTACTTTTTCGAAAACTGAACGGGGAGATAATTGATCATTAAAAAGTTTGGGAAGTTCATAAAAAATTCAAATTAATTAATACGGATGGCTCTTTTGGGCGAATTGAAATTATTGTAGGTATTGCGAAAAATGCTAATACAATTGCTATATAATTGCCCACGAGATCTACATTTAAAAAATGTCTTGAAATATACAGGGTAGCTAAAAAAAAATGCCTATTTTATTATACTATGGACATACAGGGTTATGATAAAGAAATGGATCTGACTTTCATATAGTAATCAAGAATCGCTCAACTTATTTTTTTTAAATACATTTTTTTTTAGAAAACATATATACATATATACAGGGTGGAGTATAAATATGCTACTTGTATCAACCGCAATTTTTTTAATGGAACATTCTAGAATTGATGGTAGAATGTAAAAATATATAATATTAAAGTTGATACAAGTAGCATATTTATGATATGAATATAATATGATTTGTGTTTATTGGTGAAAAATCGTCTTTGGCTCCACCCATATTATTGCCCTACTGAATCATCATAAAAATATTCCTCTTAATAAAAATAACAAATTAAATAAACGTCACGGACCATTAAAGAAAAAGGACAACAAAAAGCATTTTTGATGCTTACATTATGAAAATTTACCGCTATCGCATTCGCTTGGCGGTCAGGTGGAAAAAAATCGTGATTAAAGATTTAGAATTGTATAAAGTCATCGACCTGCAAGAAAATCCCCGACGGTACCGCATTTCTTTGCGAAAGGAGTACCGTTAACATCGGGCTTAACAGAAAAGTAGGTTTAAGTGCTAATGCAACAATTTGGTTGAATAAATAATGTCATGCTTTCACAATAGGGAATCATCGAGTAACATTTGGATCTAGATAGATAGATATCTACCACTTTATAGGCGACGGAAGATTTAAAACCGAAGATGATAGGACATGGAGAGAGAAAATCGTTAAAAGTTACTACTTGAACGCATATAGCTCAAAAACCAATAAGAATAAGGTATTACTCGTCAAAAGACATTAAATTTATTTTGGTTTTGTTCGAGTCATTTGATGCGTGACGGATATCGGCATTTATATAATACCAGTGCTTACGTACTTTACAATAAAAAAAACTCGAGCTACTTAAAAGGGACAAACAAAAATATATTTTGCAAAACCGGCGAAATCAAAATCGACTTTGTGTTTCGAGTCGGACGGGTTTTATCAATTCAAATTCGTTCCTTTGAACGAAACGGTTTGAATTGAATATCAACCCGAAAGGTCAAATAGGCAGCACTGGATATCAATTCAATGGAAACCAAAGAAAGTTTAATAAAGGACACAATAAGGACAATAAGGTGTATGGGGTTATTTATAAACTTTGGAAATTGATAGGCATGACTGCGAATATACAGGGTGAACCAATGATCTTAAATCAAGGACGATACGGCTTTGGTTCACAGTATTTGAAGAATAATCAATTCACATTCTTAGGTAGGTAGTAAACAACTTCCCAGTAAAACAGCCGGGGAGCTCTGAAAGTTAGTATAATTTTCCTTTGGCGTTTTCTGTTAATGGGGCAAAGACATGACGTCGCCTTCGAGCGTTGGGAATGTACTTTTTATAAAGCATTGGAACGGCCGTCATTCATACCTGCTTTCACGTTTGACACTACCTCATATAACAAAGTCATATTTGTCGTTATTGTTAAATAAAATTCTTTGTTGTTTTTCAGTGTTTTGTGTAAAATTTAAGTATTGTTTGCGGAAAAAATACCTTTGATATTATATTCATCATCAATTCCTTCTTCATGCCAGCCGACTTCCTCTAGATCTTCAACAGTGTCAAAAATAAAAATTGATCTATTGATATCATCTATTTTTTTAAAAGTTTTTGTTGTGGCACACTTACAGCAGTTTATGGCTGCTCCGTCATTAGTCAGTTTTTTTTAGTGAATGTGACTGTAAATGTTAAAAATGCGCACAGTGGCTGGGGAAGATGAAATTTTTTTTTTTGTGTGGTGTTTCTACTGCATAAGAGTATAAGATATTACATATGATGTTTTGAATCATTTAAAACGCGTTTTAAATACGTATTTAAAATTTCCTATATTTGGTTCCAAAACAACGGTCTCGGGTCTTCAGATAAACTTCTACCAGCCTTTAGTACGAACAAATGAATATGTTAAACAGAAGCGGAACCGCTAAAAATCTTCCGAACTGGTTTAAAGGCTTGGCGAGGAATGTGCGGCGAGAATGGTCAACGTCCTCTGGGATCAAGTTCAGTGGGGCAACAGTTACGTGATTTTATCGATAGATTCTTAATTATTATACAACTCGTTAAAGCCAACCTGAAACCAGATTTTGCAGTTACAACCGTTTACCCGCTGCCTTCTTCTCGAATGTGGCACAATGACCTGCTGTTGTTATACCCACATACATATTATGTGAAGATGTTGATGTATACCAAGAGGAAATCAAGTAAATATAAGGATTACGGGTGAGGGTCCAAGAGATTGTTAACTGATTTAAGAGTCATATACTTATCAGTTTGAAATTAGTATTATCACACGGTCAATGACAAGACAAGAAAATTATAGCACACCTAGACTATTGTGGCTTCTGTCACCCCACACCCCCGCATGTTGTTAATTGAAGACTTAATATAAATAAAATGTCCCCAACTCTTTGTCATTCTCTACAAATACCAATAGAGCTTCCGTCCATTATTGAAATGGAAAAAAAAACTGCGGTGATAGGTTTGTATTATTCCTGCTGATGGAAACAACAATTCGTTTGTTCTAGATTTTCCCTTTAGAAATCGGATCTCTCGTCATAAGCCCGACCGGGCGAAATGGATATTTTTAAAAGCATCATCGTGTATTTTGTGCGATGTACCTGACTTGTGCGGAATAAAGAAACATACAAACTAGTTTTGTAGATCCTGTTGATAATGTTTATAAGCAAAAAATATGCGACTATATTTTGATCGCGCATTCAATATATTCGCCAATTGAAATAGAAACATTTATTCCCCAAACAAATTACAACAGCCCAGGCCAATCTAAAAGATATAACAATAAATTACAAGAGTGGTTCGCTTCATTCTGGCGTGAATTAATTTGTGAGATACTAGCATATATGACATATTCAGTCTGATGTTTTGTCCAGTTAGTTACCTAGGCGATCCGGTCGCCTCCAGAAAAATTATTCTGTTCCGTTCCGGTCGAGGTCACACACCACATAATAATGTTAATTCTGAATAATAAAATAGGTGTCTAAGAGCAATGTGTGCTTGTGTGCAATTCAACGATAGCATATCTTGTATAGGTACACAAAAAAAGAAATACTCCCTTTATGTATTTTGTTCCTCTCAGAATTTCTACTAAATTTGAAAATGTGGATACATGTTTCTATAAAAAATATTAAATAGTTTTATTTTGAGAAACATAAAAACTTTATCAGAGTTATAGATAGCTATTTGCTATTTGAAACCCAACCATAAATTTTTATTTAAATTCTTGTAAACTCTCAACTAGAATATGCATTTTGAAATAAGAAAAATTAAAACTTGGGTCATGGCTTTTTATACCTATTTCGTTTAAAAATAACTTTTCGTTTTAAACATAATGAGATTTTATATTTTTAAAACAATTGGTGAATTTTAAACAATATGTTTCTTAAAATAATATCATATTGGTTTTATTTGGAACTAAAGTATCGAAATTAAAATTAAAAATATTCAATCGGTTTACCCGTCTAAAATTCCAAATATTTGCGACATTAAATACCTATCCCTTTCAATACTATACGCAATATTGAAATATGTAGATCGGCTGTCAGACGCGGTCGAAATCTGTTAAGGGTAATCACTTCATTTCCGAGAAGAACAACCAAACTCTCGCGGGTAATTTTTATTTGGTTTCGTCATAGTAGTTTCGCGCATATTTCTTGCTTTTTTTAACGCCTGTTTACTGTTTTTTTAGTATTCGTTGGTTCAAAAATGGTGTAGCAGCTCAATGTGGAAATGGATACCATAGAACAAATTTTTAATTCGTGGGGTATGTCTGCAGATGTGATTAAAGTAGTTAAAGGTAAGTTTGACTTAAAAACTATAAAACATAATAAACAAAATAGTTATCTATGCTTTCTCTAAAACAAGGAATTCTTATTCTTACTCAAAACATATGTTTGTTATGTTGTGGCAGACAAAACAAAAATATATATTCTCAAAATGTGAATTTTTTGTTTGTTGTCAGAAATATGTATACAATTAATGACTTAATTGGAATCATTTGGTCCCCTACTGAAATATTTTAGAATACGCATTTAGAAAACATATTTCTTTGCGCATAACAAAGCCGAGTATTTTATTTTTAAAATAAGTAAGTTTTTGTGCGTAAATTCCTCCCATTTTCTCCATCATCGGCCCAATACGACCGCAAAAATAGTGCCTTTAAGCTTGATGTAACTTAGCCTAATAGAGATCCTATTGGCATCAAGTCTAGACAACTGATTGATCGTACCATAGCATTTTCATCAGCGAACAAACCCGTTTTATATCATCTTTTCTTCGTACCGTAACGTCACCACCTTATAAAATAAACATTCCTCGTTTAACCCTTAAGCTGTTTTATACAAAAAAAAACCAGAACAATAGCAGTTCAACGACCACTTTCGGGCTTGAACTTGACTGTCAGTGAACTTGGCCGCACCGGCTGTGAAGCGAAACGAAGAAGAAGTTATCATCGTCATGAAAATGACTTCGAGGAGCTCGCTGTGCGAATTGCGTAACGAACAAGACGAATTTAAACAAGCAAAAAAGGTAATTATGTAATGTAAACGTATAAAGTACAAGAATCATTACTATTTATGTATTCGGCGTCCACGACCAAATATTCTTTTTATAATAGCTGGTATTCACCTGCGAGAACATTAAAGTCACCAACTGGTGCTGCTAAATTAGAATTGTAGAATTTTTTTATAGCTTCGTTTGCTTAGTTGATTTTAAGTAAATTTAAAGTGATAAAAAGTAAAATGTCTTCCGGTTAAGCAGGACTTAGATGAGTGATGTGCTTGGCCAATATTTGTTAATGGCGTATACTTCCCACTTTGTGTGAATATTCTAAGCCGGGCTCATACGAATGGTGCACCTCGCACTTGTTCAGAATTTCATGGCTTTCTTGGTAGTGTTTAGGTTAGTGTAGGGAAAACCCGATGATTTAAATAATCGAGTACTTGATACTCGAGCGATTTTAATAATTGAATGAATCGCTCGAGCGATTAATCACTTGACTTTATGACTAAGAAGAATGTGTTGATAAAACACCAAGAGTTGTTTTTGTAAGTTTTAGAAGTTTAGTGTAGACTTTTTATTAAGGAAGAATGATTCTGATTTTTTAGAAATTTACAATCGCCGCTGGCTAGCCAATCCCAGTCAAAACAAAACCCATGTGGCGATGATTCCACTAAGGGATTTGGCGTACGTTTTTGTATGCACCTTCTCGTTTATGTGTCTTTAACAAAGACGTATGTCGTGTCTGCCTTCTGAGCGTCAAACTCGAATTGGGAATCAAGTGAAAGGCAACGATTTTTCGCTTGAATTTATAACTAGAGTAGTATTTCCTATCGAGCAAAAAAACTGCGAAGCGATCACACTACCAAGCAGCACATTTCCGTCGGCGTCAAGCGAAGCTCGGGTATCGAGTGAAAGGTAATAAATAACAAGCGACGATTTTCGCTTGAATTTATAACTCGAGCAGTTTTTTTACTAATCGTGCGATGTCGATTATTTCAATAATCGAGTACTCAAGCGGATTTTCGCTCGAGCAATAACAACACTAGTTTAGTTCGCGAGAGACATATAATTTTTCTCTCAATGATCGATTCAAAGCAGAAATATGTTGTACTTATAAAAAAACGCATGGAATCTTGCGTTAAAATATTGTTAGAAGAATTACAGAGGAGTGACAATTTGCAGATGAGTTATCTACTCCCACTTCTCCTCCTTACACAATTCTACAAATTGAACTGCGGTGCCATCCCTTCATTTTGAGCATATTTTAAAATATAATCGCGCCTAAAACCAAACCACACTAGCGAAATTAAATTTCAACTCTTACTAACTAGGACCAAACGCTGGACTAAACTGCTAAAAAGCGTGTCTAAACACGTTTAGTTGGTAGGATAGTGGGAGTGGGAGTAGCCACTTACGCCAGTAAATAGAAGTGCTTTCTATTCACTGGACTGGAATCATTACTAAAGCCAGTGCTGGATTTTAGTACTAAAATGTCTGTCAATACCAAGAAACTACTAAAATTCAGTACTGAAAGCAACTGCTCAAAAAATAATAATTATAATTGAGAAAAGAGATTCTAACAACCTTTAAAATGATGACCGGCATTTAAGATATTAAGGGTAGAATGTTAAACCACGAAGGCTGCAAATATTCTTTAAAAGCGTCGTCCTTCACAATTAAATTGTCAGATCGTTCCGATTTTTAATTTACCGTTAGCGAGATATTAAGGTTGCATGGGAAGATAAGGTGGTAAGAAGTTAAAGTTACTTAAAATCACAGCTTGCCCCTCCATAAGAGTTCTATAACCTTATCCCCATGTTAAATGCACATGCCGACCAATAACCAATAAATTTCAGCGCCGTCCATTATTTTCAGTTTTCCTCCGCTACGTAAAAATCCCGGCATAAAATGGCCATGAAGCCATTTAAGTCGGAATTGGCGCTTTTTCCGGTCGATTGAGACCAAATGGGCCAGAAAAGAAGAAGAAATACGGCGGACGAAAATGCTACCAAGTGGTGTCGGGGTCGCGCGAACGACCGGTAAAGTAGATCGTCTAACGGGATCGGAAGCAAAGACCGTTGCCGTGTCGGCTCGGAACCATTCTTCGGTCACCAGCATAGAAATCGCTGACTATTACGTCAAAAGCGTTTCGCCGAGAATTAACATTATTGCTAAATTGTCATCCTTTCCTGCCTTTAAACGGATTTATATTGATGGGTTTGTGTCTTGAGTTTGTTCAAAAATAGTGAAATATAGCGCTTCCTTTAGTTCTAAAAATTAAAAGACGATTTTGTTAAGGGCATATACATGAACTTGAAATGTTGACCAGCGTTATTAGAATCGTTCGCAGAGCGAACTTTCCGGTCGGTTGCGAATTTCGTTTCTTCAATGCAAATCATTACGAACACCGATCATTGGTCAACGGACACAGGTTTTGCTGTGAACATTTTAAACCAAATGCACATGCCTCGAGCTAACGGTAACGAAGCAAGTGATAGTAGTAGCTTTATTTGAAACTTCGAATAACTTCACTTTTTTATTTATGCATGTCTTTCTCCCCCCCAAAAAAAAACACAAAAAAACACTCATTATTCAGTGAAGCTCTTCATACAAGAAAATTATTTATGTATCTCGTCAAAACACATGACAATTAAATCATTACCCCTTTTCCGGTTCGTAAACGGTAAACAGTCATTCAAGTGCCACTTTCTTTCATAGCAGGACGATGGATTATGCATAATCACCATTGAGTTTGTATTTTAATCGGATGGGAAGCGGACGGGCAGTCGACGCGGGTATGATGGATTTGAAAACGAAGAAACACAATTTTTAGACAGACAATTATTATGACCAGAAAAGCAACAGCCTTTTTATGTTTTAATGCCTTTGATTCCTTGACCATCATCAATATTTTCACATAATCAGTTGACAAATTCAGCTTGTAAAGTGTACATTATTGCAGGACGGTGGTTCCCCTATGCCGCCGGAAATTTTCAGGAATCGTCCAATTGATTTTCTCTCGCGTCGACGCAGGCGTCGCTTACATGGCATTTTCTAATATGAAAATATTTTTTTACCGGTTTTATTCGAGTTCTAGGAATAAAATCGCTTCTATAAGGACGTAAGGTCGTATGATCAAATAAGTAGTTTTGAGATAAAGGGACTTATATTATTGAAAAATTACAAAGTATAATATGTTTTGTTTCATGTGCAATAACACTATTTTGACTTTCGATTTATTATCAAGAGCTATATTTTTATCATCACTCGTTTTGATGAAGATAATTTGAAAAAATAATGCGCATACGACGTTTTATAAATCAAAATGAAATTAGCTCGTTAATTACGACTTTGTGCCAAAAGCATTTTTTATAAAAGGAGTGTTTTTATTACAAAAAATCATAGTAATTGGATGTTAAAATGAGAAAAAAATACTAACGAACCTTAGAGAGCATAAATTATATTTTTAATGTAAAAATGGAAGTTAATTTTAGCTTTTATTCCAATAATTCCTTTGTAGAGCCTGGAATAAACCTATAATAATAAGCTTTAAGTATTATTTTAACGCGAGGTTGTTGTAAGTGGATTTCTTCATATATGGATATATATAAATATGAGGGGCTTCTAAGTAAACTATGATCCTATGGTATGCCCAGTCGATTCTGTGCATGGTTGTCTAGCTTTCTTAAGGACCGCTCTCTGCAAGTGGCGATTGACGGATTTCTCTCAGACACCTCTCTCACACATCATCAATGCCGGTGTTCCTCAAGGGTCCATATTGTCTCCCACTCTCTTCTTACTCTACATTAACGACCTTCTAGTGAAAACGAAAAATCCGATATTTAGTTTTGCTGATTATAGCACACTTATCTCATCTTTCTCTTTGAATGCACAAACATCGGCTGCAAATGCACATCTTCGCAGACTGCATGAAGTATCACGCCTCAACAAGGACCTGGAAGAAATTTTGGCTTGGGGTGACAGTAACCAAGTCGAATTTAACGCTAAAAACCCCAGGCAGCAGTTTTCTCTAAAAAGGGTAACATTACAGAACCGGATATAGTCATGGACGGACACGCAATCCCACTGGCTTCATCTATTAGTTTGCTAGGCGTCAATCTGGGAGGAAATATGTCTTGGCATAACCACGTTGTGGCAATCGCCAAGATAGCCTCTCAGAAGCTTGGTGTACTCTTCCGAACCAGAAAGTTGTACACACCTCAACAACTTTTGACACTATACAAAGCCCAGATTCGACCATCACTAGAGTACTGCTCTCATGTCTGGAGCTCTGCATCCAAACATACTCTTCGGCTACTGGATTCCATCGAAAGGAGGGCTATTCGTCTGATTGGAGACCACGAGCTGACGAAGAGCCTCGACAGCCTAGAACATCGAAGGCAAGTTGGTGATTTGACTCTCTTTTACAGATATTTTCATGGAAAGTGCTCGGCTGACCTTGCCCTCTTAATTCCGCCCAGAGCGGCGAATATCAGAAATACACGACGAACCACTGCCGCCCATCCATATGTGGTTAAGCTTAGTACTCCTCGAACTTCATTATTTAAGAACTCTTTCATCTGGAGGACTTCATCATTGTGGAACGATTTTCCCGAGGTCGTTTTTCCCAACGAATATAACCTCCAACGATTCAAAACGAACGTGAATCGCTTTTTGCACACACGCACCACTCCCAGAGTGCCCTAAAGGATTTTTCCTATTGTGCTTGTGTTTGATCATAAAAAAAAAAAAAAAAAATATATATATACGATTTTATGTCAATAATTCATCCAAATTATACAGGCATAAGTGTAATATGAATGCACATGCCAGTTTATGTGATGCTCATATTATTAATTAGGATGTTACCTTCAACTTGCCGTACATACGATCTTTTTGGTATTGTAAAAACCGTTTTGGCACATACATCATTTGAATATTTGCAATTCATAGATATTTCCGTTAAAAATCATTTACAACCTTCTGTTATATCGTAAAATAGACAAATCATGTTAATATATCAAAACATAAAAACTTCACATACGACCTTATGTAATTATGGTAACGATACCTAAAGTACTTTAGTAGTACTATGTTTAGACTTAAGATCATACTACTGAAATTAAAAGTGATGCATACTTCAACGAGAAAAATCGCATTTATTATTATTCTAACCATTCATTCACCGCGATCTCGTTAAAATCTATCGCACAGATCTATTATGCATCGGAACAATGCAAAGGCTGTAAAATAATCAGATAAAGGCATTAAAACGTTCAGCGAGATTTTCATAATCATCGGGAAAAATGTGGAGACACGACAAAAAGTAAAAAGGAACTTGACTGGGTTTGTAATATCGCACTGTGGGACAAATGTTAAAATTCGGCGAGAGAAATTCAAACGATGCACTTGCTGTCGATTTAAAATAAACCGGAATAAATTATCGAATATAATAGCTTCGTTCGCACAACCGAATGCCATACTTTCTCTGCGCATACGTGGTTTGTAACTGGTTGGAGATTTGCTGTTCTGCGAACACATCAACAACTAACAGATAAGTGAAACCTAACCTAATTAAAAAAAAAGCAATGCAAAGTATCAAAAATTGTCATTGCACTTACTTTGGTAGTAGACTTTATTTCCTGAAATGTCAAGTTTTGAGGTTCATTTATCATACAACAACAAACAAAACGTCATGACAGGTTCTAAAAGCACACTGCCCAAGTCTCCCACTAGAAATTCGCTTCCAGTCAGCGGATTATTCTGAGGGTTAGCAACCAATCCGGAATTAACAGTTTGGCCTCTCCGAACGTCAGATTTGCTATCAGCGGTTTGGGGGTTGTCGCGTGCGAACGCTTTCAAACAAATGCGCATGCGTCGTCAGTTTGTTGACGGTTTCTGACTCTGCGGACGAACCTAATTTTAAATTCCTAAAGGCCGTATTAGACTCGGCAATGTTTTCTCTTGCGCCGGCAATTATAATGGCACGTATTCATGCGCAGTAAACCGTTCTCGATCAGCTGGAGCATTGTCAACGGTCAGAACAGCAGTGGGTACTATCGAAATCCCTAAAATATCCCCAGAATTAGAGATGTGCAAACCTGTTCGTTTTGATTACCAGTTAAAGCAGCTACTGCTATTTACAAATAGGAGGTGCAAAAAGTTGCTGAATTAGCAGTCCATAAGTTTAATAAAGAATGTAAACTGCTAATTTAAGTACCAGTGGGTTTAAATGGCCATTACCTGTTCATACCTGGTTCGACCAAATAATAAACAGTTAAAAATAACAGAATAATCCATGTCTACCCAATTGCGCCGGCAAGGGCAATTAAAATGGCGCCTGCCCCATTTCTGGTAATGAGAGACAGCTGATCGGGAACAGTGTACTGCGCATGAATCCGTGTCATTTTAATTGTCAGAAGAGTAGAAGTTCTGACTGTAGTACGGAGAACGGTGTACTGCGCCTGAATCCTTGAATTATAATTGCCATTGCTGGCGCCATAAAAATTCCCGACTGTAACACGGCCTTAACACTTATGCAGCAGTTTATAATAATATAAATAATTTTTTATCGTCTTTCTCTCTCGTGGTCGTCTGTTGCGTCTTACCATCGCGGAGGATGGGTCGTATTTTGGCTGCTTAGTGAACTCACCGATACTCGTGAGGAACATGAACAATTTAGGGAGAATACTGTTCTAGCGCTTGGCGTATTTTAGAAATTTAGAATATAAAACGTTTTAACTCAAAAAAAGAACACTTGAACGAAGACAAAAAGTTCTTATACTAAGTTCAAATTTGATTTGGATATATGGAGACATTCCAGTTTCAATTAAAAACTTGTAATCAGACTAAGAAGAATATAATTTTTTTGACCTAATCGGCTCGGAGAACCAAATGCCTACAAATAAGAATGAACCATATCAAAACAAGAACTTATCTGCCTTATTTTAAAAGGGTAACATTTAAATGGTTAGCAAAATATTCTTATTTTTGGGAACAGAAAAATGTAATCGGTCAGCCAAAATGGCTAGTTGGTCAGCAACTTATGGACAGCAAACATTTCTGGATCGTGACAGTGCCCTGGGAAAGAAAGTGAAAACCAGCCCCCGCTACACCTTTTGTAACCGAGTTCCTTCTGTATTCGGCAAAATAAAACACAAGAAAGTTACATAAATTGACAGTGCCCTGGGACCTCTGAAGTTAACTACTTCTAGCCATGTTTTCTTCTACTGACCAATTGTAAAATCTTGCTGACCAAGTAATCATTTCGCAGCTCGACTGTTAATAGCGGCAAACCATTTAATTACTTCTCATTATAAAATATTTGCATTTTTACACCAAACATGAAAAAATTATTATAAAATACTGCTTAAAACAAGTATTTGGCATAATTAAATTCGGAATTATTTGTTTTAAGTACCTAATATTATTAAAATAAATAGCATCAATAGCTTAATACAAAATATGTGAGATCAATATTGCATTGAAAATTGAAATACTTAATTCGACTACAAGACAACTTGTTTCAAAAACATGCTTGCTCTCTTAAAAAATATCTTAATTCTTCTTGAACCGCGGACAAACCAAGAACATTTTTTTCGTGCAACCCCAAAAACTTGTTTTCGGGTAATTGGCCCATAGTGTGTCTTCGTGATTGCGGCTATTAAGAATCGCTTTTGTCACCCCGAAGGGCACAAGAATTAAATCAATTTTCCTACTAAATTGAAGAAGGAATTATAATTTGTATTTTAAACGACTCTCATTAAAATCGTTATTTCAAACTGCCACTCTCTTTGTTCTATGAACAATGAAGCGACCGGGAGAAATATGCCATAATTAAACGCCAAATTTTTAGCTTGAAATGTTTATGGGAATTTAGCGAAAATCATATTTTCTTTTGTGTGGGATAATGAGCTATATCTCAATTTTCTATCTATACATACATGCCAGGCTTCATACACCTGACAATAATATCCCGATAATAAACGAGATGATTACATAACTTAAGCTGTGAGGTTCACCTGATTAGGTATGGATAGCATTACTGACGTTTTACTTAAACGGAATAAAGACGAACGGTCAGTGAGAAACCTGAAGGGCACGGACGTTGTTTTCAGGAAGTCTATTCTTGACTTGGACATATCGAGAGAAGTAATTATTCCTCTCTCTAAGCAATGCCGAGAAAGAGAGAGAGAGGAATAATCACTTCTCTCGATATGATCGTTGTCCTAAGTCAAGAATATATGCCCAGGCAAGACGCCCGTCCTACGAAGCATGAGTAGACACGTTTCTAGTTTTGTCTGAGAGTCTTACTTGAAGCCTTAAACCGTCGGGTAAAACCTCATATGTGGACACAGCTTAATATTCTATCAATTGTAATAGGAAAAGGCTGTGACACATGTACACACATCTCAGGTTATTTGTTAAGAAAACACTATTCCGAAGCCAACTCTTGAACATTGGTAACTTCGACATCTCGTGCTAGAGTTCTTAGTAACGATTATGATTATTATCGACATAATTAAGTAATAAATAATAATTATAATCGATTATTGGGTTTCACTGAGTAGACCCTAGATCTAAAATGAAGACCTACTTTTACTGTAGAAACAACCGGAGTTAATGATTTGATTCTAAAATAATACCAATCGTTAAGAGATGCTTAATTATATTTCGCTTCGTATCACATATTATGACTGGTCAAGCAACATTTAGACGAACGGTTGCCAGGGGCTTTAGATTGCTCGCGGTGGTCCTATTGGTCGGCCTCCAAGATCTCCAGACCTGACACCACTAAACATTTGTTTATAGAGCATATTCAAAAATGTAAGGTAAAAGTTGACTTATTCGACGAGTTAGCAGAAGCAGTAACTGCAGCCAATATTAAATAAAATTAAGCAATGAGGAGAGCAACAGGCGTAGACAAAAATGTTTAGGCTATTATTAAAGTTTGTAATTTTGCTATAACGGATAACGAAATATTATGAGTTTTTTTACATTATCTTTATCATCATTGATTTCACTACCACGGTACTATTTTTGTTTGTCCAATCACGGTTAAGTCCTGATTCATATTTTAATTTACCAAGTACAATTCTTTAAAGGTGCCCTAATATTTTAGTGAAAGCGTTGTAAATATTCCGCCGTTTTATATGCATTACTTATTTGCAAAGAACTTGCTCGTTTTCCTTTATAAGTAGACCAACGAGTACTAGCTAAACTGCTATATGAGTAATAAATTGGTGATTTTAATCAATCTTTGGGCAACATAGAAAGAGCTGCATTCGTTAGATACTCTTTATAAAGGTTGACGGAAATGAATGAATAGAAAACATGGTGTTTTTAAAAAATTACATTAACGCACGTTCAAACGATTTTACAGACAGTAGAGAACGGAGAAATGATATTTTTAATCCTTTACGTATGGCGTGTGCTTGAAAATACAATATACACTACCCCAATTAATTATCGAATATTGAAAAATTCACGCCCGTTATTTCATTAATAATCCAATTTTAATAATTTTTGTTTTAATTGATAGAAACCAGATTATAGATGACAGGGTAGTTTACGTCGTGATACATCTAATGGTACAGGGTATCGAATAAAATCTAGGTGCATGTCAAATTTCCCAAAAATTTACATTGGATAAATCTTACATAAAAATTAAATTTAATTTATTTTTTAAACTAAACCAATTAAAGATATATGTATGGTTAGACACTGGTCCAAAAGTATCGCCCGACAGCTATAATTTATCATTTCTTGTAAATACGTTATATTATCGATTAATTTCATCACCTGTCAAATATACTGTTTCGCCCCATCAAATCCCTTTATTTATATCATTCGCATGCGATTATACTGATAAAATTTGCATGTTCCTTATAAATAATAAAACTCATCATCTCATTGACCCACAACATTTTCAAATAGAGTTTCTAAGTAGACCGAGTACTAGAGAATGAGTTTTAATAAATGTCAAGTTGGTTAAAAAAGGTGTAGCGGGGGCTGGTTTTCACTTGTTCTCCCAGGGCTCTGTCACGATCCAGAAATGTTTGCTGTCCATAAGTTGCTGACCAACTAGCCATTTTGGCTGACCTAATACATTTTTCTGTTCGCAAAAATAAGAATATTTTGCTAACCAGTTAAATGAAACCCTTATATATAATATTTAATTTATGTTCTGGAAATAACTCGAGCGTCGTTTTAATTCCCGATTAAATTCTTCATTGTAAATCTTTTTTCTTTCATTCAGATCATTTTTCAACACTTTAATACAGAGTGCTACGCAATTATCTATTCATTTCAATCATTTAACATTATAAATACAAACTAGATCTAGGTATTATGTATCTAATGATTTTTCGTGCAGTTAAGACGTTTAATAATAAAATAAACATAAATATCTTGTAACGTTTTGAAAGCGAATAAAATAAATATATCAATTTATAATTAAATTATGCCGCCTGATGATAACTAGAATAACCAACACTTAACGGGAAGTCACAGACACTCTAGTAACTCGTTTTAATGGAATTATCCTTTACCTCGAGCCAATTTGTCCTTAAATTCTACCTTCTCTATAGCCCGTGACATTAATTTTGTAAATGGCCCTAAAAGTTGTAAATTTGTTATGTTTTAATTCAGTTTTAATTAAAACGGTCAAGCCTCGGTTTAAATTTTGTTAATGTATAAAACATTTTGCAAAATATAATAACAATAATTACATTACACGGTTGTCATAGTCGTTAAGTAAATAATGCTTTTGAAATTATATTTTCCCGTGGTCGTTAAATTATAGGTAGTTATTATCATTTAACTATGGAAGAATAATTTCAGGATATTTTTTGCTAGAAAGCAAAATTTGCAATATTTTTAGAAAACATTACAATACAGAACAACTTAAGATGATGATCCCAAATTAGCAATCAGAGCCATCTAGGTGGCACCAATTTAATTTACAAATATGCCGCTTTTTGGCAGGTTAGAAAAAGACGAGACTCATCAGCTGATCAATATTTCTTTTTGTGAAGTTTTAGCTGTTAATAATAAAGTTTTTTTGGTTAATTTGTTGATATTTAGATTGCCTGACTTGTTGATTGGGGTATCAACAAGACTCAGGAAGATCTGTCACAAAAATTTGAAAATGGTTCGTATTTGAAATTGTTATTATTATTCTTATAACATTATATTTTTTAACGCATTTTTTTCATACCGTTGTCCAATTCTTTAACTTTACGAATCCAGTTTTAGATATTTGGCTAAATGTTCACATAAAATAATGCCTGCTTGGCTGTGATTAATCGCAGCTCTTAAAAATATACTATGTAGTTATAAGATTATGCGTGACTGTCTTCATACGTTTGTTGAATATCAACCATATTAATATTTTCCAACGGGACAGAAAGCGCAATGGGTTGCACCAGAATACCAACTCTCTTCCCAGCAGTACCGAAATGTTCAATATCAAGTGTCAGGGTGTGCACAGTAATTATATTTACAAAAATAATTTAATTTTAAGAAATCTACAGCATAAATTATAGGTCATAGAGCAACTATAAGTTATGGGAAACCCTGTATAGTAAAAATGTACACCTTTCCAGAAGGCGTAACTTACAGGCCGGGCCCTGATGAAATGGCCCATTATCGCCCCTATATAGGGTGACGTTTCCCGGATTTCATACGGATTTACCACATTTGTAATCAGGCATTAAGATATTATATACGGACCAGCAGACGTTATTTTTGTTTGCCTCGTTTACCGGAAACCTAAAAAACGGCTTACCTTAGGAAAACGGTAAATTTTACCTTCTGAAACAAAAAGGCTTTAATATCATTGACGTTCTAAATATATCACCGTGGTTTTTATACGACCTTTTTTAGTATTTTTATCTCGGCTTTTTCTACTCGGCATTTAATTATTCGACAACAACAACTACGTGAAAAATGAGCTTCACGTAGGCCGATAAAAGAACTAATATCATTGGTTTATCATCCTTCGAGGCTCGTATCTAGCACGACTTAATAATAATTGTAAATAGGTTACAATTAATTAGCTAAATTTCAATTTTTGGGGATCAAGATCAATCGGTAATAAAAAATGTCACCACTAGGGTACAGTACTCTTCGGTTACTGAATTCCATCGAAAGGACGGGGAAACCACATCTGTCCTAAAGTGCATCTGCCCTACCACTCGCACGTCACTTCGTGTTGAACCGGGAATCTTCGTTTCTGCAACTGCCCTACCCACCCTTGCGACGCGGAGGGAGCGGAAGTCGACAAACAAGGATGGAATATGCATACTTTCTTGTTGTTTCGTGTGTTTCGTTATGGAAAAATTATTTGGTATAGTGTGTAAGTTTCGGGTTCGAGCATGATTCCAAATTTGTTCTTTGAAATATGGCCAATGAGATCGTGTAGGACAGATCAACATTAGCATAGAAATAATAAATACTTGTTATAGTTCTCTAATTTATTTATATGTTGAGTAGTTGTCGGCCGGTTTGCGCTCGAATTTTGTTTTTTCGAATTAAAATACAATAGGAAATCGTCTCCAAAAGGTGGATCGGGGCGGGTTTGCACTTGTTTCCCCAGGGCATCTATAAATAATATTACACATTAATTTTCTTCTTATGTAAGAATAAAATTTCGATAATAAAATAGCTACTACTAATGGCGTAGTCAGGTAGGGTACAGGAAATCCCAAAAATATTACAGTTCTAATATGAAAATAAATATGACATAACCATTCAATCGTTCGACGCTAAGAGCAATATTTTTAAGTCTCTATCCAATAACATTCACAGTAAAAATGTATGTGTACAGGGAGAAAAGGCGTTCCCAACGGATTAGGTCATACAAGCTTAACCGAACATCACCCGAATACATTCGAGTTGTGGGGCAGATGAACATTCGGGTAGTCGAACAGGAGGACAGATGAATTCATCTCGAAAGGACAGCCATTCGTCTGATCGGAGACCACGAGCTGACGAAGAGCCTCGACAGCCTGGAACATCGAAGACAGGTTGGGGATTTGACTCTCTTTTACAGATATTTCCATGGAAAATGTTCGACCGACATTTCCCGTTTAATTCCACCTAGAGCGACGAATCACTGCCATCTGCCGCCCATCCATATGTAGTTCAGCTTAGTATTCCTCATTGTTTAAGAATTCTTTCATCTGGAGGACGTCATCCTGGTGGAACGAGCTTCCTGCTTCCAAACGAATAAAACCTCCAAAACTCCATTCAAAACCAATGTGAATCAAAGAACTGATATGAAAGATTGAAATTGAGCAACAGTCTCTTGATGAGATGTTTTGTAGAATTAGTGAAAGATTTGTGAAAAATAATATAAAAAGTCTACAACGTTTGCCCCAAGCATTTTAGTGTGCTAGACTGTGTAGTTATATTACTCTATTATAGTAGGTTAAGGTTCATCCTTATATCTGACCTTCTTTCATCATCATAACGAACATCTCAGGTACTGTGATACATTTAATTTGCCAACATCAAATCAACAGTTTCGACTTGTGCGAGTAATTAAACACTTCTCGAACCGCTCCAAACTATTTGTCAGAAAGTCGTATAAATAACGTTCTAATTAGGCTGACGCGGAGGTAAAAGGGTCACGAAATGGCAAATTACGCAACTTTGAAATTTGCGAGACATGCGGGTCCAAATATTAGCTTAACTGGATGGAATTTGGGAATTTGGCCGGCCATTTTGTGGAATGAAGTTGATACGATGTGGCTTGTTTCGCTGGCCTGGATGGGGTTTGGACAGCGGACTCTAATTAACTAAGTTAATGGGCGTCGCGTTTACTTTTACAAGTCACACAAGTAATACATATACAGAGAATTAGGCAATTACTAATTATATAGGTATGGGTTTCGGTCACTTTGAAATGAAATTCCGGTATTTGGTTTATATAATCCAGTAGTCGAAGAGTATGCTTGGGCGCAGAGCTCCAGACATGAGAGTAGTACTCTAGTGATGGTCGAATCTGGGCTTTGTATACTATCAAAAGTTGTCCGGTAAGGAAAAGTATACCAAGTTCCTGCCCCAGATTGCCGCCCAGCAAATTAATCCTGTTCCTGTTCTGCACATATATAGTCAATTATCTCGACGGTTATATTTTATTCCATTAAATATTCCTGAGCACCTTTTCCTCTTTTAGACATTTCCATTTCTTACTTTAAAAACGATGCTATATCTCTACTTATCTGTCTGGGCTTATCCTGTCGATTACGCGTCACAAAGCCTCAAAAGAGGCAAAACCTCCGCCACCTCTTCTATAATCTAAATTTTCTTTACCCAGTCCTTCGTCGAACGCCTGTAAAGTATCAAATCAAAAAAGGAGATAAGAAATCCTTCTTGGGAAAACACAACTTGAAAGGGATTTAGGTTGTTTAGGTCCTTTTGCCATTACGTTTTTGCTTTTTTTACTTTATAGAGTGTATAAGTCGCTCTTTGCGCACTTTGTGGATATTATTTAATAAAACAAGCTTTGAAGTAGCATTAATAATACCGATCATCCTCGCATTAACACTTTCGGCTTTTTTTATACCTTGCGTGATTTTTTGGTATTTTATTATTTAGAAAACTAAAAATATACAGATATACGTATATTATGGAATAAATTACAGGCGTCAAAATAGATTGTGGTGTCAAATGTCAAACTGTAGTAAAATTAATGTACAATTTCTTTAATAATAAATTAATCAATCAAAAAGCAGCGAATATATTACAGGTTCGCTTTGGTTGCTGCTTTTTGTCTCTGTGAACGGGTACAACTTCAACTGTCAAATCCGCAAATTTACTTGTTCACTTAACCTACAAGTATTATTGCTCATTTTCTTGCTCATTTCTGCTTTGTTTAGAGCCTAGCCTTTCGTTTCGAAATGGATATTTAAAGAATAATAGCCAAAACTAAAGAAAATAAAACGAATCGGTAAAACAAGCCGAAAGTACACAAGCAGCCGATGAAGCTAACGCGCAGAATCCAAAACCACAATTCCGTATCAGTACGCGAATTATTGTGACGGTTGCAAATCTGTTGGCAATCGATACATTTGCATCGGGCAGTTTCTAACTAATTCCGACTGATCTGCGCACAAACCTGTTATTTAGACGAAAAAGGTTGATAAATATGATGAAATAAAAAGAAGAAACAAATAATTATGTTGTGTTAATAACAAAATTCTGTTTTCCGATACTTTGTAAGTGTCACATTGTCCGAAGAGTGGTATTGACGATTTCTTAAGTTTCTAAGCTTAAACTTAATCGAAAAACAAACAAGACGGAATCTAGAACGTTTTAAAAGATAAAAATACCGATTAAAATGCAGGGAAATAGAAGGATCTTGTGAAAACTGAACTGCAATTTAATGACAATTAATAATAAAATTGTTTTAAGGATTTCGTATTCCTCAGTCATTTATTTGTGTGAGATTTTTTTTATATAACTTAACTTAAATTCCTAAACTGCAAATAGACATGAAAATTGTTTTTGGACTTGCTCCGAATAAATCCACCCGCCTATTCTTGGAAAAAACAATAAAGAAATTTACACAGAGATTTCGGCTTGTTTTATCTCTTCACATAAATAAAAAAAATAACCCCGCAGGGGTGTTGTCTTTCTCCAAAAACGAAGTTACAATTCAATAAAAGAATGGAAACATAACATAAATATTTAGTCAGAATTTTTAAGCTCCTCGAGTGGGTGGAAAATATTCTAAAAATGGAAGTCATCCTGTTATGTTGAGAATCTTAAAAATTAAAATTACACAATACAATTTTTATAAAAATAATTTCATAAATTATTTATAAATAGATTTTCTAATAAAAATGTGCTTCTGTTGTTGTTGGATTTTAAAAGTAATTAAGAATTTTTCATTTAAAAATCTTAACGTCATGTAATTGATAGTAAACAGCATTTCAGCAACTTAAAAATATCTTTTAATATTCATGTTTTTTTTTTCGTGGCTTACGGGCTATCCTATATACGAACTTTGCATAATTTCCACATAAAATTCACCGTAATATGCATAAATAACAGCGGCGGCAATAACAGGGGCAATAATAACAGTTATACCAAGTTAAACAAATTCCGTTTGTGTAATTTCTCTGGGGCAAATCGTTTCGCGTGACTCGATCGGGCGACAAGCTGAAAAGTGCCGTTAAATTAACCTTAGAAGAAAACATATTTTTTTCTTATTTAAATTCAAGGGGGCTTTGACACCGCCGCTAAATTTGTCACGTAATGGAAAATGACTTTATGGACTTTTTTTTTATAAAACCGTTGGGATTATGTTCCAAACACCCTAGGTGTCACAAAATTGAAATATGGTAATGTAATGGGGACTTTTTGGCGACTTATACAGAATAGTATAGTGTCTATTTGGTAGGTAAAATAGTATACTCTCGACAGACGATGAGCAACCAACCAAGTTCAGTGTCGATTGGGATGAGGATACGAATTTTCTACGAGATTCGTAGTGGAAGAAAATTAATATAAAAAGAACTTTAACTGTATATAACTTTAAAAGTCCTCAAGGTCTGCGAGATGAAACAGATGAGTTAAATACCATCTAGTAACCTTAAGCTATGTCCAGTGGCGTACACAGACTTCGTTATTCCGTTATAGGGGTTATTCCGTTATGGGGGAGGAGGATACTTTGGAAAACAAATAATGATGCATAAAATATTAATGTGTGAAAATCTTTATTATCAGCCATTAGGGGGAGGGGGGGGGGGTGTCTCGAACCCCCCCCGTATGTGTTCGCCACTGGCTATGTCTTTAATTTGACTTTGTCTGGACTTATTTCTATAACGGCTTTAGTGATTTTAGTACAATGTCGGGTTCGTTCGGGTTTATTGCAGTACCTAACATAGCACATATTTTAGCAATATTTACATTTATTGTAATTCTATGTAGGCTGATGTCTTTTTCATAGCAATAAATACCTGATTTGCTAAAATCGTGTTAATCTGCCTACATACTCTACCTAATAAAATTGCATTTATCTTGTAAACGACACTGACTTCAAGTAAATATTAAGAGACATTTTTAGTCATTTAAATTTCTAACAAATGGTGCAAAAATCAGTGCAGTACATATTTTTTGTTAAAAATTATTAGGGCGCCTGATCGTATGCACGCCCCTGATAAACGTTTTTATTGCTAAAATATGTACTATTTTAGATACTTTTCATAACCCAAATTTCACTAAAATTACTAAGGCCGTTTCAGGAATATCTGGAAAACATCGAAAAAATGTTAACACCCTGTATCTTTGAAACAAAGCATCTGCGGACCCATGTTGATAGGAACTATTCGTCTCATTTTTGGGTAAGGAATCATCACACGAGCAATAGCGCATGTTATTTGAAACACACTGATTCAATATTATAATAGGAGAATTTCAGACAGAGCTTCATGTATGGTTAGAAAAAATAAAAAGTAGATGTTTTTGGTGTATTTTTAAAAAATATATTACAAACACTCGAGATATTAACTGAAAAACAAACTGCCTGATTTGGAGAGAATAGCCCATATGCAGAAGAGCTTGGATTAATTCGAAGCGATGTTTGGGATAGTTCCCGTCAGTGTTTTATGCATGGAAAATGTTATTCCAAGGTTTAAAATTGTGTAGAATTTGAATATATTTGGTTAAAATATCACGATCTAGATTTTTAGGAAATTGCGTTGTAGTAAAAACGTTCTGGTTTTGGTAGCTTCATAGTAGAGCGTCTTCAAGCTTTATGAAGACTTTGTTCGAATGCAAATCTTTGAAATCTGGTAAACATGTAGATTCAGAAGTCATAATGCGTTCGGAAGTGATAAGTTCGAATGATCATAAAGAAACAATTTTTTCAAATTCAAAATTTAGGAGTTCGAATTTACACTGAAACGTGGAACTAAATCACTCACCTGCCCAGATACATATAAAATGAGAAGTAATTAAATGGTTAGCCGTTATTAAAATTGGTTCGCAGCAAAAAATAGCCATTAAATCATTTGATCAGCATAAAAAGATTTTGCTTGCAATAAATAAAAATCGGGCTGCTACACTTGTTCTGCAAGAAATGCTACAAACTGTCAACAATTTAACCGATATCAGTCCGCTTGTAATATCATGTGTTCGCTTTCGAAATGATTACTTGGTCAGCAAGATTTTACAATTGGTCAGTAGAAAAAAACATGTCTAGAAGCAGTTCACTTCAGAGGTTTGCATATTAAAATAATGGTTATCAATATAAATCATTGGATTGCGTTTGTTTTGTATAATCGGCAAAGTTCGTTATTGTGGGCGGAGCGAAAGCAGTCGCGTGATACGAGTAGCTAATTGCGTGCGTGTGTTTTCATTCGGTGTAGCAGTCAATGCCCAGGTGTAGCGGGGGCGTGTTTTCACTTGTTTTCCCAGGGCACTGTCACTATTTCACATTTTATTGCTTTTTTTTTGATGACCAAGATTAAATATTTTGCTTACCCGCTGATTGCTTACTAATATCTGATTAAACGTGGATCGCTCATAGCAGCTTATATATTTTATTTGCATACCAAAATAATTTAGAGCACTCTAGTATGACATTAATTACTGACCGATTCAGAAATGTTTGCTGTCCATAAGTTGCTGACCAACTTGCCAATTTGGCTGACCGATTACATTTTTCTGTTCGCAAAAATAAGAATATTTTGCTAACCAGTTAAATGATACCCATATAAAATTAGCAGTCCTGCATAACGGGGAGTCCCTTTTGAATTTTCTTTCGGATATACGACATAAATCAACGAACATATTACGAGCCTTATTTTTATGGTTGTCGACCGAAGATGGTTGGAGCGCCTAAATTAAATACACGCTATTTCATATTGTTGTTAAGTTTTTCTTATTTAAAATCGACATTTACAGGCGTCGTGATTTTTTTTTACTTTGACGATCTGTATGGCAGAATAGCAGGATACATTTCTATATTAATACTTTCTGGATTAAAATTGTACACATATTTTTTCGGACATACTTATGTAACTTTTAACTGCCGTCATTCTAAAATATTTTATGTCCATTTGCAAATATTACGCATGTTGTTATCAATAAATAAATTATAAGGAAATGTTCTACTAGATTTAATTTAACTTGTTACAATTGCCTTAGCAACAAACTAAATCGCCTAGTCAATAGTAAAAGTGTTCCATTTTGACATTTTCTACATCAATTAATAATCGAATGCCTATCTACAATATTTGTTTCTTATATGGTTAACATAATTTTTGCATATAAATATTTCTACTTTTACTTCGCGTTATAGTTTATCGAGCAAAACACACAAAAAAAAATCTATTAATTAATTAAATATACAGGGCTGTTCTTATGTAAGTAGAAAATTTTTTAGAGCATATTCCTAAACTTGTTTAAGGAAATACGTCGTATAAACGTGGGGTATACTCAGATTTAATTGGATTTCAGAATACCTCTAAACGAGTTTTGTCCCCAAGCGCTTATTTCGGATTTAAGGAAAAAAACTGTTCAAAGACAAAAAACTTATATTTTTTGTTTCGGAACATTTTTAGATTTAATTTTATTTACTGTTCCATGTAAAAAGAAATTATGGACTTTCCTCCCATTATCTCATCTTTTGTTCGACATTTAAAAAAAAAAAATAAGAAAACTCGGCCTTCAGTCTAAACCCCGATCACGTTCCGATTACGGACGGACGCTCGACGTATTGTTCTAACGGCAAGGGAAGATCCAATTCGCCTCGGGTATACACAGCGCGAAATCAACATGGGTCAAATCGGAGATTTCGACTGACTCCGGCCCCTGTTTTTAGCGACTTCCAAAATAAATTATTTATACTAACTTACACTGTGTATTTAAAATCATAAACGTTATACCAAAAGTGTGCCAGACGTAGTTTTACATACCAAATATGAATTTTAAGTGGTTTGAAAATTATACCTTATGAAAGCAGTTTTATTGCTTCTAATTTGTATATAACAATTTGTAGTCGACAGTTACCCGGCTGCGAGCGAACCATTTTTGTCCCGAAAGGCATCAAAATTCGCGTGTTTAGTCAAATGACATCGCAAGACAATTTATAAGGCGACCAATTTACTTCAGGGCAAACAATCCCAAGGCACGCAGGATATCTTATCTGAAGTAAAAATCTAGATTTACTTTAAAAAGGGGCAGCTTATTGGCATAAAACATATTTAAAAAAAAGAACGGAAAATATTTTTTTACATACTCTGGTGGCACCGTGGTTGGTTCGGCAGTCACTGGGAACTTCGGGACGAGAGTACGCAGGTTCAAACCCCGCGGCCGGTAAACCGATTCGCATTCGGTGGATTTTAGTGGTATAAGTCATGCGTCATGTACGGTACACACTCCCCAGGAAACAAGCTCTTTAAAGAAGAAACGTTTGTCCCCACCGATCGAACATTAGATACCCCCAGTTCCCAGCATTTCCAACTAATACATTGGAATTACATTTTGTTTCCAAGAAAACCGTTATCTTTTATTCTGTATCTTTCATTCTATTTCATTAACCGATAAAACAAATCTACATTAAAAATAAAAAATTTTAAAGTTTCAAATTTCTAAAGAGTTATATGGCGGCCATGAACATTAACTTGCCTATATGCAAATCCGAACAAAACCAGGGTCTTCTAGCATTGAGTACTTGTACGAATATCATAAATGTCACATAATATAAAAACTCCGGTTCTACAGAGGTGACTTACTACCAATAAGCTGGTGGTAATATACATATATTTTATAGACACGGTCTATTAAAAAAATATAAATTTCTTACAGTGCAAAATCATAAGCATAAGGTCAAGACCACGATGTATCAATAATAAACCTCATATTATTTGTGCATTACTAAACACAATTAAATTTAAACAATTACACGTAGGTGACAAATCAATTAACCACTCGCATATGATTTATTATCACAAAGGTATGTATGTATATGCTGCCTTGAGAAAACTTGCTCAATGAACTAGGAGTATGCTAAAAACGTTAACAATATACGGTATCTTGCATAAGTAGGGGAGACAGGGGAGCATTCGGCCATAAAGAACAATTTCTCGATTATTAACTAATTTGGCTCATAAAAGGATGACAAAGTTATAGTATTTGCAGAATTATACCGTCGATCTTTTGACTGCAATAAAACCTAATTATCCCTTCGACCATAAAATAAATAAGGAAATCCCAAATTTTAAAACCTTTTCAAGCAGAGCCAGACCAGGTATACAAATTCAATTTATATCTATGCCTGATGCATATATAAATACAAAGTGATTTTTAATAATTTTAATCTTTAGTGGTTTTCCGGCGAGTAATTTTTAGTTAGGCCTTGGAATTGTGCTGATAGGGGGGCATCTTCAAGTGGCATTTTTAAAAGAAAGCATTTATCTACCGATGCCAAACTAATAATTAAAAATGTGTATCAATCGTTGTTGAGTAGAAATTTTAATTCGATGGATGCTTTAGCAGAGACGTCTACTTTGACAAAAACTCCTTTACCTTCGGTAAGAGACATAGTACTTAAACCTGTTAATTCCACTTTCATTTCCCTCAATTGTTATCATTATTTTACGTTTATTATAGGTACCTAAAACTAAAAATACTTATCTATTTATTTCAAATTATAAAAATAAATCATGTGGTGTGGTATACATTTTCAAGCCGGCCCTGATCCCATTTATTGAGCTTTGAAGAGGTTGAGGCGTATACAATAGAGTTTAATCAGGTAGTTTATTTATGGCAGTAAGAGTCAACGGTATAATTCTGTCACAACTATACCTTATCAGTAATAGGAGATACTTAGCAATGTATTATATGACAAATAGTTTTTAAATATGGAGTTTCAAAAGAAAAAAATAATTTTAAACGTCAGGTAAAGAATGGTAGATTGGTCCCCATCCCAGGTGAACATTCGGCCATCATAAGGGGAGGAATCAGCCAAACAACGTAACTGGTAAATTTACAAAGCTAAACAAAAATCGTATCTAAAATTATCAAATAGATTGTTTAAAGGGAGGTAAAGAAACTCATAATCTGCTCCACTAGTTCAAGGAAAAATTAAAATTAAAAACCATACATGTCTCGAAGGTTCAAACCTTCATCTTCAGTGGAAAAAATGAGAACAATAGAAGGCACTCATGACCTTGTTTAAACTAAGCAAAGCAGGAAAAAGGAAAGCCTTTTATAAATAAAAAAAAAAAATTTTAAATTAAAAAATTAACGCTTTCTTATAAATGAAAAGCATTATTTAATTTTAAACTTAATGTAAAATTTAATCATTTTATAAAATTGTAGCATCTTGGCACGAGGTTCCAAGGGCTTCCATCTTGGTTATATGACGCGGAAGTTCTAGCAGTTCCAGACTTTGAAGACGAATTAATTTTTTTACTTCAGTTATGTCGTCAATTAGGGGAAATAAAAGGTTGTAGATAGGTCTCTCGTCTTAAGACGTTAATTCTTATGGTATTCTCGTATATTATACTTAAAATTTGCCCAACAAAATTAACTGACTAATTGACTTTAAAATTTACAAAATATTAGGAAAAATCTATGATTTGTGTTTTTTATTTTTTTTTCCTGACTTTGTTCGAAGAGATGTCCAAAAATAAATTTCACTTCGACTTCGTATCTCTTATCGTTCCCGAATTCCCAATGGTGAAGGACGAATTTGTGACACCCTGCATATTTCGATATATTTTTTCTTGCGTTAAGAAACTAATAATATTTTTGTATCAATACTACACTGCTGTGTAGTACCGAGTTACCGTTATGCCAATATTTAGCCTAATACATTACCAAATTACAATGCTGATGTTCATATCCGATGTGATGGACTTACCTAAAAAAAAAAAAACAATGTTAAATTCTTTATTTACATTAAAAGTTAGATTTTATTATACGATAACAATTCCGCGAAACAATCAAACTTAACCAATAAAAAGTTTCTAATCTACTTGTTGATTTTATCTGTAAAGCAATAAAAGCACTTTAGGCTTGGGGAAAAGACGAAACTTTTTATATTACGTATATCGGGAATGGGAAAAGTGGCTTAAAACCTACGTCGAGTGACATGGGAATTTTAAACCGAACTGACAGCCATGGGGAGTTTTAGTTTTATGATTTTTAGTAGTTTGTGAAATTTTCGATTAAACTTTTTGCGGTTTCGTTGGCGTTTACAGGGTGTCCCTTAACGATGTGCTAATATTTCATAATGTGATTCCTTAAGTCATTTTACGTCGTACGCCACTGATTTTCCATGATGTAGATATACTATCTGATTAGCCTGGCCAATTCTACATGAAAACGGTATCTAGCGGTTTTCTCGTCAGATGCAGACATGGTATTCCCAAGCGGTCACCCATCCAAAAACCCCAAACGCTCAACGTCGCTTGGCTTCGGTGATCGATTAAACTCTTCCTCTTTAACCTCCCCGCTTGTTCCGATTGATCCGTTTTTGATTTAAGTTTTGCATTCTTGTAGGAAACCATTTTTACAATACTTTATTTATACTTCAGTCATTGTTACAACAACAAATATTTAAAGTACAATAATAATCGTCAGTAAAATGTACCATAAATTATTTATATTATTACCTACGTTATTTTACCACCTGCTGTTATTTGAAATTTCTGTCTAATTTTTCAATGGAAAAGTCAAAATGACATTTATCTTTTATTAATAATTTTAATTCAAAATAATAAAAAGTGGATGTTAGATGTGGTTGTAAATAAAATAGTATACAAACCTCGGTGAAAGTTTCATTACTGTCTCGAGATTTAGTTAACCTCGCCGCTTTGCGCCTCGGTTAACTACCGACTCCCTCGACAGGAATGAAACACTTTCCACCTCGATACGTAATATACTATTTTATTTAGAACCACATCATCCACTTTTTATTATTTTGAATTAAAATTATTAATAAAAGATAAATGTCATTTTGACTTTTCCATTGAAAAATTAGACACAAATTTCAAATAACCGCAGTTGAATATGGTTCCCATGTCACTAAACAATGTATTATTTTAACAACAGAAAAATGCTATCAGATGAGGAATTTGATTTTGCTGCTCCTCCACCAGAAATTCGAGAAGCAGTAAAAATAGTAGAAGAAGATCTTCTGCCAACTAAAAGCCGCCCGAGATATGACAAGGCATATAACTGTTTCAAAGAATGGTGTACGGGAAACAAAGTTCAAAATCCTGGTTCTGAGTCGGCGCTACTAGCTTATTTCAGTAAAAATGCCAAGACAAAGAACATATCAACGATCTGGTCACAATATTCAATGCTGAGGACCACTCTATCAATTAGGGGAAAAGTAGACTAGACATATCTAAACACGCAAAGCCATTAGCATTTTTAAAAAAGTGTGTTCGTATATTATTTTGAGATATCGATTTCTAGAAAAATTACAAAAAAATAATTTACTTTCCACCCGGGTGGAAAGTAAAAGTAAGAAACGTCAACTTTCCACCGTTCAAAGATAGATGAGATGTCATTATTACATGCATGGTTGTAAATAAAAATATTTACCTACTGCAGTTACAAATAAATTATTTTTACTTACATTCCGTTGTAAAATTTACAATATATTTTAGTTGATTTTACTAAATGTATTAGAAATTCACTATAGGTTTTTGTAAACTATGTTTACAATATTATTTTGGTACGGATTAATAATGAAAATTGTAATTAATACAATATTTTATAGGAAATCGTACAATAAAATCTTTACTATAATAATTTTACTCTAGTGTCTGTTAAAACTTATTTAAAATTTAGTATTTACTTACTTGATTTTACGGAATTTAATAGAAATTCTAACTATAGTTTTTTAGAAATTATGTTTACAAATATAGGAAATTTTACAATAAAACCTTTACTATAATAATTTTACTATAGTCGTTTTTCAGTGGGAAAGTGGCCATTCCAACAATTATTATTATAAATCAAACGTTATCCATTATCAATGTTAAAGACTGACGAGAAAAACGAAATAGACCGTTATGCTGCGTCGAGGGCCTATTGGACAAAAAATTATGTTTCGTGCTTCCTCGAAGCTGGGTAGCTTTTTTTTTATGGATTTCTATTTATTTTCGTCACAGTATAACTGTCTTTATCAGACATATCGTAATAGTATTTATGCACTCGGGCTTGTGCCTAAAAATATAGGCGCTCGCAAAAAACTTGGTCGGTAAAGTTTATGATTTAAAAGCGTTTCTCGAATATTTCATTTCATAATTCGGTTCGCGAACTCTCGTTTCAAATAACCCCGCCGCAGTTCTAATTAGAAACTTTCTTGAATAAAAAGTTTTTTCTGCTCCGAGAATTGCCCGACACTTTAGCACAATATCTCGAGTTCGGAACCGACACAACGAACTTTGACAATATCTCAGTTTAAACTTTAAACGGGCCGTTTGGTTGAATATTAGGAAAACGAAAATAGCTACGTTGTTAGAATGACAGTTTTTGGTCGAACATCGTTTAAAGAGCAAACTTAAAAGAGTTAAAGAGATCATTATTTTGTATATAGCGAAATTTTTAACCAATTGCGTTTTGCGAATGTTCGGTTATGGCTAATTTTTTAACTGGTTGATGTTATTTTGTCTCTCTAAACGGCTACAAATGCCAAATGTTCAACTGTCAAGTCTGAGAATTGACTTCTCAACTTAACCTACGAGTATTCTTATTCTTGCTCGCTGCTTTGTTTTGGAATGGATAGCAAGTTTAACCAAAACTTGCCAAATGCGCAGAATCGAAACCCACAATTCCGTACCGGTACGTGGATTATTCTGACGGTTGCCAATCAGTTGGCAATCGATATATTTTGCTCTACGAATACCGAATATTTGGTCAACGGTCACGGATTTTACTTCTGTGAACACTTTAAACCGACTGCCCTGCGATCGAACCTAATTTATGTTACACATACATATTTAATTATTAAAAACTATTTCTCTCTCTCAGTTTTCGATCAAAATAACTTCAATCGCGTTAAAAATCGACTCCCGACTTTCAATTAACTTAGGGCACGATTTGAGCCACAAGTGACAAAATGAAAATCGAATAAAAATTGGTAACCTAAATTCAAAGCTAATGGGAGGAGTCCACCCATAAACTTAAACGATACCCTAGTTTGAACTTTAACAGACCGTTCATTCCTATTATTTGCCCTGGTAGACCATTAATGGAAACCGGTTAAAGCGCTGGATTCATCCCCCGGGGAGGGAAGAGGTCCGTGCCCCCACACCTCGTTAAACAACGAAGTTTCAAACTATGGGAGCTCCAACTATGTCATTGTGGAAAATGTGTTTACTTAATTAAAATTGCATGTGATTGGTTAACTTAGCCAATAGAAGGTTCTGTACTCTTCTTTAACAAGTAAAGTAGTCCAGGCTAAATTTGTGGTATCCATTTTATGTGGTGGATTATTATCTGACAACGAAAAACTACTAGGGAAATTGTGATCAATCTTTTAGGGAAATATGGCTATGCCCCATAGATAAAATTCTAGCTAAACTTGGCCAATAGAAGGGTCTGTATCCTTCTTCAACAAGTAAAGTAGTCCATGCTAAATCTGCGGTATCCATTTTATGTGGTGGATTATTATCTGACAACGAAAACTACTAGGGAAATTGTGATCAATCTTTTAGGGAAATATGGCTATGCCCCATAGATAAAATTCTAGCTAAACTTGGCCAATAGAAGGGTCTGTATCCTTCTTCAACAAGTAAAGTAGTCCATGCTAAATCTGCGGTATCCATTTTATGTGGTGGATTATTATCTGACAACGAAAAACTACTAGGGAAATTGTGATCAATCTTTTAGGGAAATATGGCTATGCCCCATAGATAAAATTCTAGCTAAACTTGGCCAATAGAAGGGTCTGTATCCTTCTTCAACAAGTAAAGTAGTCCATGCTAAATCTGTGGTATCCACTATTTTATGTGGTGGGAATTTGTGATCAAACTTTTAAAGAAATATTGTCTTGCCCCATAGATAAAATTATATACTATCTGTTACAGTGCCACAGTGGATAATTGTGTGAATATGTAACATTACATTCTATTGAAAGTTAAAACAAATCAATAATTTTTTTATACACATTCTATTTTGCAACCTGGAGGGAGTTTTTAAAAGATGACAATAGAAGAGGGTACTATCTTTTACAGGTCGCAATTAGGATCAGGTATCAAATCTCCCAAAGGTTGATATCAATTCTATTATAAAAAATGTTATCCATCATTCATAATAGAATATCTATCTATCTATCTTTCTAAATGGGTAGGTTGTCTTATATAGACAATGCTTCACCATTTTGATGTCTTGTTGAAAGTTTCTCTGGGTTATCAGGGAGACTTACCTTATAGAACCATTGTATGAATTCGGTACAATTGTTATCTACATAAATTCTAAACGAAACTTTTAGTTGTCATTATTATGAATGAATACCGAAATAAACTGTAAACCCTTAGAATAGAAATGTGTTTATTTTAGGGTTTCAGCCCTTCCAATTGTCCTTTCATAATATAGCTGAAGGTTATATAACTACATGTTTTGTAACGAATAACAGGCTGGAAAACTTCGCACTCCCCAATTTCTAATAAATAAATAATGGAAAAAACATAAAATCCATCGAACATTTTCAAAGTTTTTACTCTCGGATAATATTTGTATTCGGATGGAGGTGATAAAACTAAATTCTGTGAAACTTTTAAAAATTATTCCATTATAAAATGGTATAGAGATGCATTGTTTGTAGACTTTGAAAAATTGAATAAAGTGATAAAGTAAAGTGTTGGGAAAATTGAAAACTTTTTATCGCCAAAATACAGTAAGGAGAAAAAGTTTAAGGTGCAGAAATACAATTGGCTACATACAATAACTTTTTTCTTTGGGTGATAAAAAATCGAATCATGTCAAATTTCAGATTTCTATGTCAAACGGTCAATGAGAAAATGAGCTGTGCCTGAAAAACAAAAATCGCAATGATTATACCGGGTGATTCATCGTTGAGCTTAAGATAGAAAATCCCATGTCATTTTTGAGGTAGCTGAATATTAGCTTTCCTGTATATTTTATAAAAAAAAACTACATTATATAACTTCTTGAAGAGGCCGACATGGTAATCCCATGTGCCGAGTTTGAATACATTTTCGTAAGCCAGTCCTAAGCTATTGAATTAAACGTGATGGGAAAACCACGAAACTCTCATAGTTCATGAGTGATAGAGCATTGTCTCTAACCTTCATAGTTCAGGTAATACAGGGAACACAAGCAAAATAAATAATTTCTAGGACGCTATTGTCAAAAGTTGACGTAAACATCAAAACAAACGTTTTTCCAATATCAAAATTTAATTTAATAGTGTTTGGTTGGTTCACCAAAAAGTATTCAAACTTGGCAACTTAAAGCAGATATAATGCAGATTTTCTATAAAATGTACAGGGGAGCCAATATTCAGGTACAAGAGTATTTTGTTTGTATTTGCGATGAGGAAGTACCGTCACGCCATAGATATTTCTGTCTTATTCGAACAAAAAACACTTCCGAAAAACAGCTTTGATTAATAGTGTTTTCAACGTAACCGTTTGGCTCTTATCGCAAAGTAATGAACAACTAAAATTAGAACTGTCCGCGGGAAAAACTAAACCGGCCAATTAAAATTATTTATTGCATCTCGCAGGTTAAATGTTCCGAATAGTCGCATGCGGACGACACCGCATTTACTGATGCGTATTGCCGCAATGCTTGACCAACTATCAAGAACTTGTAATATAAAATTAATTCTATTAATTTATTGATTAAAATATATTCGTAAAGTAACCAAATTGCAAAATATTTTTAGTTAATGGCAAGATTTTATAGTCAAAAATAGGAAAGTAATTATAGAGGCAATCAATCAGGTTATACAGGGTGTCAATTTGAAAATGCCCCACCATTAATATATAGCTTCCGGCGTGAGAGGGGTAGATATTATCCTTAAAATCTTAAATGGGGAGGGGGGAGGTCAAGTAGCACGTCAAAAACAATAAATTATGGTATTATTGGGGATGAGATTTAAACGACCTTTAAAATGATGTGCCACTCGAACCTTCCTTCCCATTCAAGATTCTAAGGGTAATATCTACCTCTCCCAGAGGGTTAAGCTACGAAGGCTGCAAATATTCTTCCAGATGTATAAAATTGAAAATACAGCTTCCGGCTTAGAAGCGCATGGCTTATAGCATCACAAAGTTAAGAAATACTTTAAAATAACTGAAGGAGGAGCTATTAAATTTGAAACTACTGGCGAAATTTCCCAAACTTTGCCACTTTCAAATGAAGGCGCCATAAAATTCAAGACGTTACCATGAAAATCGAGAACTCAATAATTCTTTATATGGTTTCCGTCATTCAGCTGGATTATCCGTAGCATTTTAAAAATTTTGAAAGGAAGTGAAGGGTAAGAAAATTACCCAGCTACAAATTAAATTTAAGATGTTAGGTTGCAAAAAGTTAAACTTAGGGCCCATATTTGAATGTTGCCTTAAGTTAGACCTTAGCTAAGTAGTTTTTTTAAGGTCTTTAACCATAACGTTACTATACCATTAAGGCTACCTTAGCTAAGGTAAAACTTAAGGAAAAATTCAAATACCGACCCTTAATCACGTAAATAAAAACTATAGCTATGTAAAGAAGTAAAATCTCTTGCCACCCGTTTTCAGTGAGCATTCGATTGTTGAATAGAAATGTTACCATGAAACTGCTCCGATACAGAAACAATTCAGATGCGTCCCTTGTACAGAGTGATTACGGATACATTTTTTTTTTCATACTTACAGAGTTTTTTAAGAAGTATTTTGCAAGGGGATCAAATATCATCTTAGTTCTGTTGACTTTCAGGGGGGATTAAACAATGTTTTTTTTAAATGGGACGTCCTGACGTAACTGATTTTCCAATTCTACCTAAAATTGTGAACGTTAGTTATGTAATATAGCCTATACCCATATTCAACCGTTTTAGATATATTGACAATTCAAAATTGGCAAGATCCGAATATTAAAAATAAATAAAAATGCAGAAATGAAAGAAAATCGAGATTGCCATGGAAAAAACCCGATAACCCGCGACATTTATTTGTTCTCCATAGCAATCTCGATTTTCTTTCATTCCTGGATTTTTAGATACTTTCAATATTGGACCTTGCCAATTTTCAATTGTCAATATATAGAAAACGGTTGAATATGGGTATAGGCTATATTATATAACTAACGTTCACAATTTTATGTAGAATTAGAAAATCAGTTAAGTCAGGATGTCCCATTTAAAAAAAACTTTTTGATCCCTCCTTGTAAATCAACAAGACTTAAAATTATATTTATTTACAACGATGCATGTAATAATGACATTTCATCTATCTCTGAAAGGTGGAAAGTTGACGTTTTTTACTTTTACTTTCCACCCGGGTGGAAAGTAAATTATTTTTTGTAATTTTTAAAAAAATCGATATCTCAAAATAATATACGAACACACTTTTTAAAAATGCTAATAGCTTTGCGTGTTTAGATATGTCTACTTTTTCCCTAATTGATAGAGTGGTCCTCAGCATTGAATATTGTGACCAAATCGTTGATATTTTCTTTGTCTTGGCCAGTACACCATTCTTTGAAGCAGTTATATGCATTGTCATATCTCGGGCGGCTTTTAGTTGGCAGAAGATCTTCTTCAACTATTTTTGCTGCTTCTCGAATTTCTGGTGGAGTAGCAGCAAAATCAAATTCCTCATCTGATAGCATTTTACTGTTGTTAACATAATATATTGATTAGTGACATGGAAATGATATTTGCCATCTTGATGTGTATTATTATTTTAAATTTCTGTCTAATTTTTCAATGGAGAAGTCAAAATGACATTTATCTTATATTAATAATTTTAATTCAAAATAATAAAAAGTGGATGTTAGATGTGGTTGTAAATAAAATAGTTTACAAACCTCGGTGAAAAGTTTCATTACTGTCTCGAGATTTAGTTAACCTCGCCGCGACTCTACAGGAATGAAACACTTTCCACCTCGGTACGTAATATACTATTTTTGATCCCCTTGCAAATACTTCTTTAAAAACCCTGTACAGCAATCTTTTTGATATTTCTCAAGGGGCGGGGGGCATTATACATGATCACCCTGTACAATAAACTTTAACTTACTTTGGTATTAATTGTGCCATCATCCCGAATAATACGTTCCAAGTTAATACTGTAGCAATAAAACCGATGAAAACTTTTAACACTGATTGGCTGGCGCTGGATGATCCGTGATTTACAAAGTTTGTCGAGAGTTTCCATCATGCAGGACTAGTTTGTGCTAAACTGTAAATTATTATGGATTTGTCGGAATATGCGACACGTCCTACGGAATTTGATATGCATTGATGGCATTTTGGGACATTATTTACTTCAGTTAAAATGTAGTTAGTAATTTATAATAGGGAGATTATGTTTTCAACTACATTTCAATCAGGGTGTGTTAATTATTATTCATGGATGCATTAATAGTTATTTATGTATCAAGGGTACTAAGTAGATGATTATGCCCTCAGGGCGACAATGTTACAAAGCCGAGGGCCTCTGCGTTTTTGTTGCTAGGGAGATAAGTATTCAAATGTTTAATGTGTCAAAGTCAAAAATCAAAAATGGAACAAGGTTTTGAAATTCTCGACGAAATTGAAAAAAAGACTGAAAAGGCAACGCAAAACCTGTTATCGAGAAAATGCAGAGCAGAGACTCATACGCCAAAGAATATGACCAATTTTTGAAGTGGATTTTAGAAAATGCTGTAGAAAACATTAACGAAACTGTGCTGTTGGAGTACTTTAATGATCTATCTGAAAAATGACATGATAATGAATCATAAGTCAACCTTTGCTGCAGGAAATTTAGCTATCAGCGGAACCTTCCGGAATTGCCAGTTCTATGTAAATACAACCAAATAATATGTAAACGTAAATTTATATTTTGTTCTTTTGTTAATAAAGAATAAGTTAATCGAAATCTGTTTTGTGCGTCTTAATGCCAGCGCGGGCTATAATGTGGTCTTTATGCCCGCACGGGCATAAAGTAATTCATTATGTAGATGGTATCTAAGGTATAAAGACACAATAATGCACTGTTATGACATAAAAAATATATAGTGATTCAAACACCATCCAAACTAGCAAGAAATTAGCCTTACCTCCGTGAATAACCAGAACTATGCAATCGTGGGGTTTTAATAATATATTGCTTAGCTACCTTTTTATTTAATTTTAAGGGAAAATACTTTAGCTGCATTGTAATTTTGCTGAAATTGCATAAAATATTCGATACCAGTCGTAAGGCCCGATCGATCACAAGAACGTCTAATGAACTACCTGTAGTATAGATTAATTTCTTATATCCAAGAGAGATTGTTCTCCATATCGAGCTCCGGGCTCATATCTTGCCTGTCTGATGCGCAATTGAACCGTAATTGGAAATTAAATTCCCGGATCTCCTCGCGGATGTATCCGCGTGTAACTTGAGACTCGCTATATTAGAATAGTTTATTTTGGCAAGTATTGGGATATGTCAGCGCCAGATAAGCTATGATAGGAACAAAAGAAAATCGGCGGAGCCCACCGGAATTATAAAATAAGATGAAATACGACGTTTTTCTCGTAAATTTATTTAATGAACGGATCAAATTTAGAATTATCTATAATTTTAGTTAGTTTTGGGTGTCGGTCACTTCGAAATGAAATTCAAGTATTTGGTTCACGTTTCGGTTTATTGTACTAAACCATCTTCATAACTATTTGTAAAAAATAATGAAAACAATCATATATGTAAATAAAATAGAAAGAAACAACATTTTAGACGGTGTTAGTGACAAAGTTCTTATTTTATGTTAATATTAATTATGTATAGAATGAAAAGAAAAAATATATAAATGACCATACGTTGTAAAATTCTCACTTACACAAAATTTCGATACATTTTATATTTTTGTTTGATGTAGAATTTTTAACGATTGGACGAGAACTAATTTAGTCATAGTAGTTTTATTATAGTTACAGAAAAGTAAAACAAATACTTAAATTTCATTTCAAGGTGACCGAAACCCAAAACCAACTACCTATAATTTGAAAAAACGGTCAAGAAAACAAAACAGTAATTATCTATAATATCTAAAGATATTGCAAACATTGGCGTACCTAGAATGATTTTGTAGGGGTGGGGGCTGGCCCCTAGTCTAGTAGGATTTTAATGGCAAGTGTCCTCCCCCCCCCCCCCCCCCCTATTTACGCCTATGATTGCAAACTACAGATAGAAAAATGTACATTTCTAGTTTACGCAACGAATACAGGTCTTTCGGCCATTATTGCAGCATATCCAGATTGACATATTTATCCCAAAGGTATCTTGCAAAATCCCAATTAAATTTTTTTTAATTTGACAATTACAACTGGTTTAAGGTTAATCCGCAATTGCTCTTAAAATAAATTTATTTCCCAATAAACTGTGAAAAGGTGATGAGAGATTTTTTAAGAAAATACTATTATACTTAAAAGTATCAAACGAATCTTGAACTAATCCAACTGCACTCTGGCAACATCTATTTCTATTTTACTACGCCTTACACGTACGCTGTAAATGAATTCTGATCTCGTAAACACTACAACGTTGTCGGTATGATCTCACGTTTGTTGTGTATTTTGGTTGATTTGTGTTTCTTTTATTGTGATTATTGGTGAAACATCATCCTTATTATAAACAATGATGGTGCATTCATGTGTAGTTTGTAAAATAGTGGATAATTTAAATAAGGATTTATCTTTTCATCCGTAAGTATGGTTATGTTTTAATAGTTAACCATCTGATATAACCAGACTTCAACATTGTTGCCATTCAGCCAACAAACACGTAGTTCTCCCTTCCACCCATTACTGATTTTCAATAACATTTCACACAATCACAGCTTCACTTTCCAAGAGTTTTATGAGTGGATTATGGGACTTTTGATAATATCTATACTTTTTCTGATGCAATTAAGAATTAATTGGATAGGAATATTAAGTCACCCTACGACAGAGGGATAAACGACGCATTCCCATAAGATTTCCATTTTAACTGGACTAAAAAAAAAAGAGAAATTGTTCGGTATGAAAACAAGAGTCAATATCCATGCGTATGAAACAAAACACGACAAAACAGAAAAGAATAACGTGATGGCATTTCTGCGTATACAAGAGAAAACAATTAACGTCACGTCGAGGAACATTGGTTTGCTATCAATAAATGACACGACAGATTTTTGTTTGTAAGCGAAACTTGGTGGAATCACAAACATAAAGAAACTTAAAACAAATATCAAAAAATTTAGTATTTTATACCTTTATCTTCAAGTTACATATGTGAATGTTATTCTGTACCTTAGGACCAATTTTATAAAGTGGGTTTAAATCGCACTTTACGGTTTAAACCTCAGATTATTGAAAACGGCGATTTTATAAACTAGGATTGACAGCGATGCTCGATTTAAGAGCAACCATCCTGGTAATAAGTTAATCGGTAGAAAGAGTGCCGCTTAAACTCAATAATACGATTTAAGACAAGTATTATAACCCTAATATTTGAGTTTGTTTTTTATTATTTCTGGCTATTAAAGGACGACGAAGATGATTTTGTAAATATTATTGAGCAGCGTAGGCGGGACAAAATATTTCGGATACGCCCCAATTACATGAAATCCTTAACCGATTTTTACAAAGGTTCAGGATTTCAAAAAATTCTGTGGAGCAATTGTTAGGCCTCCTAAATCATGTTTTAGAGCGTCCAACAAACCGATGAGTATATACAATATGTAATATATTTAGTTATAATCCTCCTAGTAATAACCCTCTATTATAAAATTGTCATAATTTACCTGTAAGTTAATCCCCTGATTATTGTTCCGTTTAAGTATTAATTTAAATCCAAGACTTAAGATCACTTTATAAAATTGGGCCTTAAGGTAACTTTGAAATATCGACCCTTACTTAAGGTAACAGGCCCTTAGTCGAAATCATTAAGTATCACCGGAAACTCTTTCGGTCTTCGTGCGAGAAATGGCGCGGCGCTCCACCAGGTGTAATAGTGAAAAACTGCGTCTCCATTATGAAGCGATCTTTTAAATTTTTAAAACAAAAAAAGGCTGCTTTGGTTTCCCGTCTATATAAAAAGAATCCCTAATTCAAAATCGATATCGAGCCGACACTGTAGACTTGGTTTAGCAAAACAGCTGTTTTTTTTCTAGACGATTAAAACAGATGAGTTAAATAAATAATGCCGTCGTATACGGCCCGTTTCGTTTTGGTGTCAAGCCAGATGTTATCGCTGTGCGCCCCATTACTGACATTCCGATTGAAATATTTTCGGTTTGTCATTGGATTACGCACACTGGATAGTTATGCTCCGCTTACAAGACAGTTATATCGCTGCTGTCAAAGTTAGTTACAAGTTTGTCAAATTTTACTATTAAAAAAAAAACGTAAAACGAATTAAAGTTTATAAGGTTTTTAAATTACAAATATTCCGGTCGAAATTAAACACAAGAGTCTGCAGTGCAGGTTTATACCTCAGCAGGATTTAGTTCTTGTTTTTACAGTTATGTTTAAAGGCCGCAATAACTTTCAATAGCGCAACACGGCAAGATTAATTTTATTTGACTTTTGAGACAATGGTGGCACCCAATTTACCCCTTTTTGTACAACTAATTCGTTCTGAAATAAACGCAATTTATATCACTGGTCGCTGCAAAAAACGTACGCAGCATGGAAAAAGCACATATGAAAAAACTTCACGGTTCCCGTAAGTTCTGTTATCTTTCATTTCTGCTAAAAGTCAGAATAACTGTAAAATGGCAGCCACAATAACAATTAAAATTGCACATGGTTTACTGCGCATGTCTCCTTTCAACTTTTATGCCTGACAAGAGTATAATAATTGAGGACTGTTTGTTGATCTTTGTTTTGAACGTGAATGAGATTTCCTCTGTATCATGATCTATCGTGTGTGACGCAATGTTTACTTTATCAGGCACATTTAATAAGTAATAAATATTTACCACATTATGTATATATAATTTAGATTTACAGAAATAAAAGTGCATGCTGACAAATGAACTTTTGTATAGAAATAACGCAACTTATTAGCATTGTCGTTTCACAGACCCACAGAACTAATTACTAGACCTTATATACTCATAAAGAAATTGCTTGTATAATAATTTGTATTTAACTGCTAACTATGGACTAATTATAAGGTCGTTGCACTTTTAAAGCATTTCTATTTCTCACCGAGTTATAAGTTTAAAGAATAACTGTATCTGGTACTAGTTAGTTGGCAAGACCACTTACCAGGCAACCACGATCGTTTGAAGGCTACGTTGGTGAGATCTGTGAATTTCGAACTTTATAAGAAAGGCGATTGGATATGACCAATTCACAATGACTTCGGCGGACGTAGCGCTCGGATATCCGACGCGGTATGTCTGAGATCGACCGAAATCCGTGTAAACCGGGCGTTCGGCTCCAAAGATAAGTTGTCAGGTTTTTACAATGATCCTTTGATATTCAAAGGTGATTGATTGATTGATTGATAAACAGCATGCAAATAAGAAATGGAAGTGCTTAAGGCAGAAATCCCTGCTTAAAGCTTAATCTGGATACGCCACTGTACCAATAAAATCCCCCAACAATAACACAATTTTACTGGCCATAAAAAAATTCTGTAAAATATGTAGTTTCCTTTTATCGAAGTCACGTCGAAATGTAATTGCATTTTGACGCAATTTAAATTCAGTTGAATATGAATATTATTTAAATATAATTTACACGATTTAAAATATGATTGTACCTCGATTTTTACCCATAATGGTAAAAACGGAACGATAGTTATTGCGAAACGTGACCTCTAGAAAATAAGTCGGTTTTTTACTTATCGTACTCGTTTAAATCGAATCGAATTTCGTTTATAAAATAAAAAGACATTTTAAATCTGGAAAAAAAGTTCTCGAGTTTGTAAATTATAAATTTCGATTCTTTTTGTCGAAAACCAAGAAAGACAATTTAATATAGCCCCCAAACCTGTAATGGTGTATATTGATGAAAGTACCCATGTAGATATATTTTATAAAAAATAAATTACTTTAAATTCAATATAATGGAAAATATTATTATACCAGTGCTACATAGTGGTTTATTAATTTGGTAAACACGAAATAGACCGGGCATAATTAAATCAAAGGAACACAACGCTATGGACGATTTTAACCTAGTGAAATTGTATGTTTCGATGCGTAATTCAATTACTTTGATCCCTATAATATCTCCTGATTTAATTAATAATATTTTCTAACCGTGATTTCTATTACTTCCCAGTCCAAATAAATAACGAACCTATATTTTCCTGCTATTTCATAGAGTTTCAAAGGATGGTTGCACACAAAACTGTGATCGAGTCACAACAAAATGTTTTATTCTCATCCAATGAATTCGGTAATAAAATAATATACACGAAAAATCTTCTTCGGGCTTGTTCAGCTACAAATAGTTAGCTAATTGTTGTGGAAACCAGCGAAATTTAGTAAAGAAAATTAACTATATAGACCAAACAGAGTTATTTAATTTGTCTTTGACTAACCTCAACTAGCGGCGTTATTTCCTTTAACAACCGACAGAGATTCGAAACTCAAAGGAAATCAACAAAAACCTCAAATAGCAAACATAGTTTTGAAATGGGTCGAAAATAAATAACGAACTGAAACCTGATGAAACCTTTGAAAGGAGGCTAACCATTATTTTATTGCGAAAAGGCAACCTACTCATAAAAGTTCTTTTGTATCAAAATTTGTATTAGGCCATAGTTCATGCACTCCAAGGCACCGGCGATGGTGTAGTGTAATGCGTATTTTGGAGGAGGAAAACATTGGCCTTCAACAATATTGTTAAATTTTATACCGGGTGATGCACGTTTAATTGAATAATTTAGGATTGGCTCAGCAGAATCTATTCCAACTAGTGCCAGTGCATCATAAAAATATATATAACGACAGGAGCTCTAAACTCTACAGATGGGAGGGGCGATTTAAAACTTGTATAACAATAAAAAATTACCAAAAAAAATTGCACCGAAATAAAAGTTTTGGGTACTCTTCCCCATCGTCCTTCAATCGGTGTTTGTAGACTTGAGTAAGGCATTTGATGTTGTTAGCTTTGAGATATTATTGAAAAAACTGAGTTTAATGGGATTTAGAGGAAGAATGTATGATATAATAAAATCGTATTTAGTTCATAGGCAACAGTATGTTATAGTGAATGGTAACAAAAGCTCAAAATTAGGTAATTCTTGCGGAGTGCCTCAGGGGTCTGTCCTGGGGCCTTTGCTGTATTCGTTGTATGTATTGAGTTTAAGGTGTGCTAATCTAATAGCCCGTTACTTTACGTTTGCGGATGACACTGTATTATTGTATTTTGCTGATAATTGGGACGAGTTACAAACGGTGATAAATAATGATCTGATTGTGTATTTTGGGTGGCTGTTATGTAATAGACTAAAAATTAATATAGATAAGACCAAATTTATGCTTTTCAAACAAAAAAACAAAGTGATACAAATGCCAAAAATACAAATCAGAGATATGGAGTTGCGATCGGTGGATAGTATTAAGTACCTGGGTTTAAATATTGATATAAATCTAAATTGGAGTGAACATATTGAGCGGGTGATTGACAAGATTGCTTCTATGATTGGCGCGCTGTATAAATGTAGAAATTACCTAACAAATAGTACTAAGATTAACATTTATAATGCATATTTTGCATCGCACCTGAGGTATTTACTCCCTGTATGGGGAACATGCGGTACGGTCAACTTTAGAAGGGCACAAACTGTACAGAATAAAATTTTAAAAATCTTATTCAATTTTGATAGACTTATGCACACTAGTGAGTTGTATAAAATAGTTAACGTTCTCGACCTATCTAAGCTGTTACGGTTAGAGCAATGTAAACATATTTATAAAGTTATTAATAAGAAACAAAAAAGTAACACTACAATTATATTTGCAAATAACATACATGGTTATGGTACTAGGCAATGTGATAATATATATCAATGTACTGTAAAGAGCAATAAAGGGCTCAATAATCCTATGTCGAAAGCCTGTGATTCATACAATGATTTACCAGATGTACTAAAGAACTGTAGCAGTATACCAACATTTATAAAGCTACTAAAGCTACACGTGAAGAATAATTAGTTAACATTGGCGTTGTATTTAAATGGAACAGTTCTCGTTACCAGTGTTTTAGGCACTGCTTAGAGATTTAAGTATATTGTAAATTGTATATTGTACTTTCGTAATATATTTTGTTAATTTCAAAAAAAATATATCTTCTTTACGTAAGTGACCCCCGATAAAGCTAAAACCAGCGACAGACCACTTAAGGTTTCAGGAGGACATAAAATAAAATCTTCCTATTGTTCCCAATTCTTTAAAAATTTGATAACAGCCCTCAAGGCCCGAGTATCCACTTACTAAGCAAATTTATATATAAATTTACAAGAGCAAAGAAACAAAAAAAGCTTTCAACATTTGAAAAAATATTTTATACTCGTATTCTTATGAAAAATAACCAACAAAGACCAGCGGTAACAACATCCATTTTATTATATTTGCCGTACACTGTATATTTACGACGTCTTCTGCCCGAAAAATACGATTTCTCCTTTCTGCGGGCATTTTCCTTTAACAATTTCAACATTCTTCATTGAAATATAAACGAAAAGCAATATGTTATGGACGGTTTTGAAATTCTCGGAATATTATTAGTAAAGTTGATGTGCGTGGAATGTATTTTAATACATACACGCAATTTTCGATTTTCTGTAAAGAGAAAAAGGTTTCGGGACTAGTTCCTTTTGCCCCAAAATACGACGCGACACGAAATATTTTAGTAACATGTACTAAAACAGATCATCATCAATCTAAAAAATACCTATAATATGCTATTTAAATAGCATAGGCGCCAAGACTAATAAATGTAAACTACAGTAAATTTTCAAAATGCCTTCCATTCCATGCAGGGGCGGTTCTTCCACAAACAAACGCCCACGAACAAACCTCCCCCCCCCAAATAAAACGAATAAAACATATGAATTTAACCAGAACCTCCCTAATATTTTATCATCCCAAACCAAACTGTATAGATCCGGCAACCGTGCCTCGTTAAATAACGATTATGACGAGACTTGCTCGCCCGTGCGATTAAGTAGTGCAGTTTCTCTGTAGTAACAGGTGACGGGTGGCAGCGGGGGATAGCGGGGCTATGGCGATTTAACATGGAAAAGGCGCACAGTTTTTGTGTGCACCGCGCTTGTTGTCTGTTCGTGCATCTAGTTAGAAATTCGAGCGTGTATGTATTAATATTATATATTTATTAAGTTAAAATGAATAGTTGACGGTGGACTATTTAAGAAATAACTTTAGCCCTTTGTGTTTGGAGCAAGAAATTGAAGTGAATAATGCAGGAACACCTAAACCCGAAATTAATTTAACGCAGACCACAAAGGGACTTTATTAGAAAGTTTAAAAATGAAATATAGGAAAAAAAATTTATAGAGGGTATTCCAAACTTAATGAGGCTGTTATTGATCAATTTCCTACAATTAAGAACCGAAGAATGGACTTTACGTTTAAGCACTATTGTGTAGGGTCGATAACTGTTGTGTATTTCGATAAATGATACTCGATATGATTTTAAACCATTTTATTTAAGGATTTAAACTAAAAAAACACTGAAAATATGAAGAATGCCAACTTGTCTGTCTCGTGGCTCGATTTGTTCTCGTCAAAAACTATTGTTCTCGTCTTGGTTGCGCGTAATGACGTAGCCATAGATGGCGTAGTGGTATTGGACATCATTCTGTTTTCTTGATAGCTCGTAGATGGCTTTAGTAGTATTAGTAGTGGAATGTATAAATATTGTTACGAGGGTTGCATGCGACGACGTTAAGATCCGACAGCTATACACACTAAGAAAACCTTTCTTATTTTCCAAAAGTTATATTTCCTTGTGTAAAATTAAAAAATAAATAAAAATATGTTTTACCTTATGCATTTTCTTATTTACTTTTTTTCTTTCTGCACGCGCCTAGAAAGTAATTGTTTGGTCGTTACACAAAAATAAAATTTTAAAAATAATTTCATCATACTTGTGAACCCCCTTTATCATAGGTCACGAGCCGCCACTGCTTCCATGGCTTCTAGTTTATTTGTCAATGCTTCTTCAATGCTTTGTCAAGGCTTCTTGGGAAAGCGCAGATTTTATTCTTTCAAAGTTTGACATTGACAAGTATACCCGAACAAACCCGGTAGTATGATTCTTGAATAACGTTTAAAATAACTAAAGCGCTGGCTATTGGTATGCGATGCGATAATTTTTTTTAGTGTAAATTGTCTCGTAAACCATCGTTATCGACTAAATTAACTGTTATTTGTAGCTCGCACGTTGTTCGCTATATCACCCCATCAGCCTGTTACGGCCGATAGTGTCCGATTCCCCCATGGGCTCCCTATTATTCGGCTTTATTGCTTTACGCCATCTCTCGAATTAATTTCGATAGAATTTACTCGATATGGCAATCCTGGTAATTAGGTCCTCTCGGACCCGATTATCAGCCAATCCGATCATTATAATTGCAAGGACCAATGCGGGGTACTTGCCGATTTAATACGTAAATAGTAAATAATTCCACTTTGGCGTCGGAATTAAATTAAAGCGGACGCGACGAGGGACGACTGAATGGTCAGAGGGATGTGACGTTTCATCTTTTAGTGAAATATTATTACAACCAAGTGGTGATTGGACCGTCAAGGCAGAAATCTTAATATGAAAGTATCATATTAAGATTTAAACGCCGAGCAATAAAAATTTATGTTCGTACCACCACCTTCAAAAATGAGGAAAAACACGGCTAACTTGGCTAGAATCTTATATCACCCGCGTGTTGAAAAATGCTTTTCAAGCGACTGTATATGTTTGAACAGATTGCAGATGGTGCCAATTTGACAATAAAACTGTCTATTTAGGACATAACCAACTTGCTAGACCCGTGCGGAATTGGGGTGCTGGGTGGGGTAAAGGGCACTAGAAAAATAAGTAACAGAGAATCATTGGGCAACCCATTAAACATAATATCTGCTTGGGTAAAGAAAAAATGGGATAAGTACCGAATTATTTTCGATTTTTACAAATATCAAGGCTATAATATGCATACAGGATACGCAATCCCACTGGCTTCATCTATTAATTTGCTGGTCGTCAATCTGGGAGGAAATATGTCTTGGCATAACCACGTTGTGGCAATCGCCAAGGTAGCTTCTCAGAAACTTGGTGTACTCTTCCGAACCAGAAAGTTGTACACACCTCAACAACTTTTGACAGTAGACAATGCCCAGATTCGACCATCTCATGTCTGGAGCTCTGCCCACAAACATACTCTTCGGCTACCGGATTCCATCGAAAGGAGAGCCATTCGTCTGATTGGAGACCACGAGCTGACAAAGAACCTCGACAGACTAGAACATCGAAGACACGTTGGGGATTTGACTTTCTTTTACATACATTTTCATGGAAAGTGCTCGGCTGACCTTGCCCTCTTAATTCCGCCCAGAGCGGCGAATAGCAGAAATACACGACGAACCAATGCCGCCCATCCATATGTGTTTAAGCTTAGTACTCCTCGAACTTCATTATTTAAGAATGCTTTCATCTTGAGGACTTTTTCCTATTTTTGTTATAATAATAATTTGAATGTTGTTCTAAACAAATCCCATGTGAAACTTTCATAATTAACAAATTAGCGATATTAAGGTTAGGTTAGGTTATGGATTAATTATTCTCTTGGAATGTTGTGTTTATTAAGCTAAGATTACGTTTAATTTTTTTAGGCATAAATCTAATTAAAAAATCAGAAACTATAAGGTTTTGTACACACTGTATAATAATTAGCGTAAGCAAATAGGACAAAACTATTATGTTTATTTACAATCAGTCTAAGTAAGTTAAAATGTTTAAATAATTGGGCATCGTATTTGTGGTCGTATGCAAAATTGTGTACATTAGTTGTGTGAAAATGATCTTCTCAAACTAAGCGGATTTTCGCACTCGGCTGGCACTTCGTGTGAAATATACCACTTTGCTTCAAAGTTTCAAAATTATATCTACGAGAGGAAAGTGTTCGCTTTTCACCCGCGAAAAATTGCATATTTGACCAACATTCTTAAATCAAACCTATGTATTGTGTGTTAAATGTGTAATATTGAATACAGCAAAAGAAAATACAAAAAATTCTGAAGTGTTGTTTAGCTATTTTTTTTTTAAATTGTAAGGGACTGACAGAGCCCTAAGAAAAAGTAAAATACATCAGTCTGGTTCGTATTAAGATTAATGAAGTGCCACTTTTGCGTCAGCATTGCGAGACACATTAATCTTCTAACTTTTAAAAAAATCGTCTTTGTCGCTAAAGTTCTGTTCCTATATTAAGATAATGTAGCAAAAACAGTCTATTTTGAAGATTTAAAAGAAATTATATAAGACGCTAAAAATTGTGCTTATTTGGTATTTGTAAATCATCAAAAGTTTTTCCTAATCGTCGCCGATTTTGCAAGTTTTTCAATTAACCAGAGAAATCAACGACGGCAACATATTTCTAAATTACACGAAACGTAACCGTATAACCGCATCAGGCTTTGTGTTAAACAATAAATTAATTAACGGGTATGGCGTAATCAGAACAGGCTCTAGGCAGGTAGGAGCAGTGCCCCCGCAAATCTCCGAATGCGAAGGGGGGAATTTATATTCCCAGCCATTATTGTGCAACCCGGCAATTTTTACGTTTGCACAGGGCAGGCGCGGAACTACTATGCAGCAAGACCATGCAACGCGGGGGGGGGGGGGGGGGGGCCTGGCCCAAAGTGACCTCCCGTTACGCAATGCGAGGCCCCTCGCCACTTCAAAAGGTGTTTTTTTCTTATGCAACGCTCATTTATTTTGATTTAATACTATCATCAAGAGAAGGAGTTCCTACACATCTGTCGATCGCCTTAGATTTTAAGAATAACTTACTAGTAATATTAGTGTTGTGATCGCTCGAGCGAAAAACCGCTTGATCACTCGATTATTGAAATAACCGACATCGCTCGATTATTAAAAAAAAACGGTCGAGTTCTCTATTTAGGCGAAAATCGTCGCTCGTCACTTATTATCTTTCACTCGATACCCGAGCTTCGCTTGACGCCGGCGGAAATGTACCGCTGTAGTGTGATCGAGTTAAAAAACTGCTCGTATATCCGAACAGTTTTTCGCTCGATAGGAAATACTCTAGTTATAAATTCAGGCGAAAAACCGAAAAATATCGCCTGTCACTTGATACACGACCTTCGGTCTACGCGCCGCGCCATCCGATCGGTGACGTTCGAGTTTGACGCTGAGCAGCTACACGACATACATACGTCTTTCTTAAAGGCACATAAACGAGAAGGTGCATATAAAAAGTATGCCAAATCCCTTATCGGAGTCATCGCGACATGGCTTTTGTAATGTTTTGTTTTAACCGGCTAGCCAGCCGCGCGGCATAGTTTAGGTCTCCGATTGTAAATATGAAATAATTAAAGGATATAATTTTTAAATTTTTATTTACTATAAACTCGAGAAAACTTCTCAAAAATAACATAATAATAGAATTGTAAATAAAAATAACAAAATATATAGAAAAATTCGTTGGTAATCTTATAGTAAACATTTTTAAATCTAAACAGGAACTTTTTATTATTAAACTCAAGAATACTTCTTAAAATAACATACATTATAGAAAATGTTAATGGAAAATAAGAAAACGAGCAAAATAGTTAACAAAACATAGGTATCGACAAATTTTTTGGTAACAAAAGTAAACATTCTTAAATTTAAACAGGAACTTTTAGGTAACTATAAACATGAATTTAAAAAAGAATCCCCTATTTTCTTATTTTGCCAGTCGCGTAACTAAGCCTACATTTTTGAATGGCACACAGTGGGCACCTGATAATTTAAAGGGGAAGAATTTGACAAGCCATTTTAAATATCTACTTATTTTATGCTCGTAGATTGAGAAAGATGTGAAGAAAAATAACTATTGTAATACTTTTAGTTTTAAAAAAGCACAAGAATAAACCCGAACAATTAATACATATTTGGGTGATTTCTTGCAGTTTTTTGTTTGGTATCGCGACACGTGGTAAAAATTCAACAAATAAATGAATTTCTGGAATTTTTTTGGTGGCTACTACAATCTTTTAGCTAAACCTGTGCCCACCCGTAGTTACGTGCCAGCTAAATACCCTACCTGATCACATGTAAACGGCTAGTCTGCCGGTCGAGCAGTCGGTGACGTCATCGCTTGGTGAATTGGATTTTCAAGCGATTCACTCGATTATTAAAATCGCTCGAGTATCAAGTACTCGATTATTAAAATCATCGGTTTTTCCCAACACTAGTAATCAGGCCAATTTATGAAGAACCAGAAAAATATAATATATCTACAAAAAAATAAAATTGTTGCTATTTCCTTTTTCTATTAATCCGGCATCGAAATAAGAAATTTCATGGACGAAATACTATAGGAGTAGACTCTTACCATTTTTCGCTTAATTAGGGTACATTTTACAAAACGGTTTTCAATTTCAAACTTTCCGTTCGAAATCCTCTTGTTGTCGAATTCGAACAAGAAAGTTGAAACAGGTATTAGGTGGGATTGTTGGAAAGTTTGTATATCATATATATTTAAGGTTTAATCAGAAGAAGCTTTATGTTTAGTGACAAAATAACGAATTTGTTTGGAAAGTTTGTTTGTCCTTTTGTCTGCCTATATTAAGTAGAAGTTAAACTTTTAAACCGAAATATATAGAATATTTAATTTCCGAACTGGAAACATAAATTTCCGTTTTATTTCTCCGAATACGTGGTTCAACAAACTTTTCCATTTACCCCTCCTGGCGCTTTTAATATTTTTCGTAATAAATTCGTAAAAAATTTTGATGCTGTTTCATAATCAAACCTGCCACACAACATTTCTGATAATCTGGTACACTCTGTACGTATTCGTACTCAGCATTTTATAGCTGTAGCCGTAGTATATTCTCACGGCGTTTTATTACCGTTCCATATAAATAAATAAACAGAAAACGGAAGCTAATTTTTATACAGATAAACCGTCTATAAAATGCGTATTATTCAGTTCATAGGTATTCCGTATAGTGTTATGGAAATAGTTTATTATATTTGAATGGGGATCCTCGAATGAGCCCTTTTGTTAAGTCTACCCAGAAACTTAGCTAAAAACCCTCAAAATCACCCCGCATGGAGCGACGTCACATACATAGGATGTGTTCACTTAACAACTGTAATGTAGGTCAATCTTGCCAATGCACTACGCGTGCTACGATATTTCGTCGTTCGCTACCAAGATGAGGAGCCATGGAACTTCCCAACGTCTCTTCCCGATCGATATGGATGGAACAGTGGGAGAAGAAACACAGTGCTGTGTTCTGTTGTGAAATAATTGGCTTCCGTGTGCTTTAGAAGTCTAAATTTTATGTTGGTAATACTATCAAATTATTATTTTATCATTTATTTATTTATTTATTTATTTACAAAAATAGGGATACAACAGGCACTGAGCCCAATATAGCAACCACGTTGTGGTATTGGCTAGTGGGAGTTATTAATGCTTAAATTAAGTATACATTAAATTATATTAACCTAAAATTTATGAACATTTATAGCAATTTAACAGATTTTACACATTTTTCAAATCTAATTATAGACATATCGAACATTTCCATCCCTAAAGAAAGCCTATTACATGACCTAGTCGCTCTGCAGAGAGGAGAATTTTTTCCAGAATTTGTATTTCTTAGCGGAATATTAAAAGTATTTTGAAGCCTTAAGTCCCTAACCGGAACATTAAAGCTTAACTTTGACCTCAGCGAATCAACAAGACCGTTCACCAACTTGTAGATCATAACTACATCGGAAACCATTCGTCTCTCAGGAAGTGGCATTACAGAAAATTTTTCCATTATAGGCTCATAGTTGCTAGTGATTATAGCTATGTCTGTTTTTGGTGATAAGAACCGTAAAAATTTGTTTTGAATACTTTCGAGCCTTCGCTGGTAAACCGCGTACTGAGGGTTCCAAACAACCGATGCAAAACTAAGTTTACTAAATATAAACGCATAATACAAGTTTAGAACTGTTTGAGGATTATTAAAATTTAAACTATTTCTTATAATAAATCCTAAAAATTATTATAAAATATCATAGCACGCCTTTGATAAATTATCCGTGTCAGCTATTTTGTCGCTAAAATTTAAAAATTTTCTTCAAAATTAAACAATATGAACCAAGAAAATTTTAGTTTAACTCATCCCAAGTTAAAGTATATTGCAAAGCTTTAAAAATTGATAACTTTGTAAATTATTAAAATAGTCTCTATTCAGCTTTAAAAGGCAAGTAAACTAGACAGGTGTGAGGTTAGTTTAGTAATTGTTCCTGCAACCAAACATACATGACCGCATTACCAACTTTTAAAAAAGAAAAACAATTTCATAAAAGCTTATTACGATAAAACTGAAAACGATATCGAAATAGCTTTCATATGAAACCAAAATAGAAAAAGTGATTTTTCTCGCGCCATTTTTGGTTATTTTTCTGCAATTTCTATTCATCTCAGGATGAATATAATAACCTGTATTCTGCCCTGGTTCGGTTTCTCCGATCTACATAATTCACATTCCTTCTACATTGGAAAAGTGGTTAATATCAAATTTTATCCGGGTGGACGCAGACGACAGATCAAAAAACAACTTGGCTCGATGGTCGACATCTATAGAAATTCAAGAAATATCTTTTTGACGTTATTAAATTTTCTTTTTAGCTAAACGTACGGGTTTTTTAATGTGCGGAGCTCGGGAGCCAAACGAGATATATGCTGTTTCATTCGCAGAAACTGGACGAAACGTATGGAATCATTGAAGTTCGTAATAATAGATATTATTACTATAATATTTACATATCCGTGAATCGACTACGTACGAACGAACAAACCCAGAGGTCGGCAACCTGCGGCTCGCGAGCCACATGCGTCTCTTTGGATGTGAAGCTGCGGCTCTTTAGTTCCATACGCAAATATTATTTATTTTATCAAAAAAAAACATTAAAAATTCGTTCAGAATCGATTAACGAGGATTAGGCACCGATTCTATCTCTCAGCCACTTGTACTCGCTTTTCACCGCACCCCACCCCCGTGACCGTCGAAAGCTCTCGAATGTCGGATGTTTCCATGTAGGTTTTAATTCGTTTTCGACGCAAGACAACAACAACTTCACCAGTGCTTTGGCTGTGACCAGGGGTCAGCATCCTGCGGCTCTTTCGATGTCAAGTTGTGTCTCTTTCGATATCAAATTGCGGCCGTTAGTGGCTCTTTAAAAGCTGAGAAATTGTGTAAATTATAACTTTTGGCTCTTCCGTCTCAAAAGGTTGCCGACCCCTGGCCTAACCGATTTGAACGAGCTGTTCGATTCCAGATCAAAGCTCGTTTTATTGAGATTTAGCGTCGGGATCCACACCAGCACGTGTATTCCTGTCTCTCTCCTTCTCTGCCTTCTAGGAATGATCTTTTCTCCATAGAATCGTTCTCTAAGTTCTAAAATACTCGTGCAGGTGGTGCTAATAAATTAACGTAAATTTCTTCTTAGTGCATACTTCTTTCAACAAATCAAACGTATCAAGGGCCGAAAAGAGGCTTTTACGGACGAGATGCGGAGATTGCCGACCGAGCCGAAGATATGTACCGTATCTTGCTCCGAAGCTTTGATGCAAATAAATAAAGAAATTCTTCAGTTTTCCTGTCTACATGACATGAAAACACTCGCACATGGAGAATGTAAATATTTATTTATTATTTTTGACAAATAGGCTCGGTGGCCTAGTGGTATAATGTACGCCTTGTGATCTGCGAGTCGTAGGGTCAAATCCCGCACTCGGCATATCTGGTTTTATTTATTTTTACAAGTGCCCGAGTCTTTGAGGTCATATAAATAAAGAAATTCTTCAGACATTTTTCTAAAACATCTTTGAAAAATTAACTGCCAATTTAATTTATATATAATCCGCTATTTATTATCGCTTGTAGTATGGCTCGGTGGGTAGAGTGTCCGCCTGGCGATCGGAGGGTCGCGGGTTCAAATCCCGCACCGACAATTCTGGTTTTATTTATTTATGAGCACATGGTGACTCGAAGCGCTTCGATACTTTCCCGTCCGCTCTCTTGGAAAACGCCACTTTCGGCGAAGAGAACATGCATGAAAAGAGGCGCTTTCGGGGCACCTGTAAAAAAACTTATTAAGTTCAATTTTGAATAAAAGCGAGTGAAAAGTTTCCAAGTGTTTAACAGTCATAATCCTATAACAAGAAAAATTCATTTTAATGTCTAAAGCTATTCTAGTACGTTCCGAATAGCTTTAGACATTTAATGAATTTTTCTTGTTATAGGATTATGAGTTTTAACTCGCTTTTATTCAAAATTGCACTTAATGAGTTTTGCCTTTAAACCGACGAAATATTGTTAGTTGCACTCGCTTTTCATCTATGCAATCGTAATAACAAATTGTACCCGACATATTTGTCATCGCGTAATAATACTCGGTTGGCGTGACTTCGTGTCATTAAATTCGTGTAAGGCAGAAGTATCGAGCCATCGCGTTCGACGGGTCGTAAGTCGGAGGGCCATAACGATTGGATCGGCGGAAAGCATGCTAATCGACGATGGCCCGATTTATTGGCTATATACAGGGTGTCCCATAACTTAATGGCCATAGAGCAACTGGAGATACTAAACCTCAAACTAGAGGGTGAAACACGGAGGTGACAAATTTCATCACGGAGGTGACGATTATATTCACGGTAGTCAGCTTTAAATCTGATTATATCTCCCGCAGTGACCATTTTTCTACGTGCCCCGTTTAACTTAATACAGCGAGACGAAAACCGGTCATGAATCGGCACATTAAATTCATTTTACAATAGTATATAAAATTACCAGTAATACATTAACATCATCTATATAATCTCCAATCTAATCCAAATGACTATTAAATCGAAATCGCCCATAAATCTAACTAACTAATAAAACATTAACAGCTTCAAGTAATGCTCACGGGCGCACAGTTATTTAAATATTTTAATGGAACGTATTAGAATACAAGAAAGTATCTTAAAAGATTACCCAGATTCTAGTTGGCACTTAGCGATAAACGTTACAATAAAATATATAACAGTCGTTAAACTAGGATTGGATGTGAATGACTACCGGCATTTTAATAAAGTTTAAAAGGCCAGCTGACCATACAAACCGCTGAACAGGACACCTAATTGTCCTCCATATCGTGAATCATGATTTATTAGCTTTTAAATTAAACAGACCACACAATGGAAGTGACGCGGTCATATTCAGTCAAATCGTATATTGGATATTTGTAAAAACTTGCAGCATGACATTCCATCAGCGTACTGATTAATTTCTCCTAATTCAGGCACATAAAAAAAGAAATACTTAGTTTAAAAGTATAATATTCAAATAGAATATACAGGGTGTTATGGAAATGACGTATTATATTTAAACCGGCAATTCCTGAGACAAATTGAAGAAAAATAGCCATAAATGGCGCTTTCAATTCATTCAATGGTAAAAGTGACCTGACGTCAAACCAGAAAAACACCTGTGTGGCACTGCGATACATGTAAGCAATCAAGGAATTCTGGCCGGTGTTGTCATATGTACACCTTAAACTCTTTAGACAAAATACAATAATTTAAACACTTTTCCATTCTGTAATACCTTTTTGTACGATTAATTGAAGAACATTTACAACGTACTATGTTTTAAACAACCCGAAAAAACATATGGAATAGTAATAGCCACGTACGTCACTAGGTCAAATGCCAATGACCTCTTGACGCCTTACATCGGCTGAGCGAAGTAGTTTCATATAGCGCCGCACGCTTGCGTCTGTTAGTTGAAGACCAACCAGCGGCCGGATACGTTGTGTCTCGTCGATCAGCAATCCGCTCTGTTTTTTCGGTTTACGCGGGTATATTGCCCATCCATAAATAATCTTTGAATATTGTTTTTATTGACGCGTTTCTTCTGGACGTCAAATTTCGTCGCGTGTAATAAAATCTAATAATCTGTGGTATAATCTGTATTATTGTATTTTCAAAAGCTAACTATCGATTCTGTTTCACTATTACTGTGTGTACATAAAGTGTTTCCAGGAGTTTTCCCATGAAAAAGAAAAAAAACTGATTGTGATTGTGCCTTAATTTCCTCGCTCTTGAGGTATAAGGATAAATACAAGTAGGTGGAAAATAATTTATTTTTATAATTTTATATGGAATTTCAGTTTTACATTAAGTTTGGCAACATTGCCATTGGCTCAGGGTGAAATGTTGTACAGTAGCGCGGACTGACCTGTGAGTAAGAGTGTTTGTTACCCCACTTTTAAAACGGTCGATTTAAAAAAAATTAAATATGTAGCGCTTCTCTAGGACACCCTAGGAGTCACCCATTTAAATATAATACGTCATTTCCATAACACCCTGTATATTACGCAAAGAAATATCGTTTTATTTTTTTAAATCTGTAAATAAGCCGGTAATATTTGGATTTCTTGCCTCCTTAGATGACGATACTCTCCACAAATATTTTTGCGCTTTGATAAATCACCAGTCATTAGCTAATTGACATCCTTTTAGCTCGGATGCCGGCCAACTTTTCATTTTCTACATTCACCTGTTCTTCTGATAAGAAATGGCGGCCCGAATAACAGAGCCACTTCGGCCAACTTTTATCTTTCGTAAACCTGTTACTTGATGCTCCCTTGGATGCCTTTAGTTATCGGGCTCTCCATAAAAGAAAACCTGCAGGGGTTGGAATTCTGTAACGTTCTATATACACGGGAAGAATCAGAAACTACGTATATTGTAAAGTCATCCAGAAAATTTATTATCTAACTTTGTATGATAATCCGGTTGTTACTGCGTTTTGTAAACATAATAGCTATTTATGTCACCAATGCATAAGGTATTTGCCACTAATGGGAAATTTGAACGCACGAGCCGAAGGCGAGTACCTCAATCCCGTATATGAAAAAAGTAACTTTATGCATAAAATTATTCTTTTTCGAAATTAAAAATAGGGTGTTTCCTAATAACATGCTAATATTTAAGGAGGTTATTCTTGGGTCATATGGCATATCCATAGAAAAAACCCTGTATAATAATATTGATATGTGTTATCATAGGGGACTTCTGTCAACATTCCTCTTTCCGACATAAAAATATTTTATTTCAAATTATTATAAGTTAAGAAATATTACACATTTCATTGAACCATGTTTTTGCACAAATTTTAGGAATTTTCCAATCTATTTGGCAACGTTGCAAAACTGTGTACAAATAATTACGGTGCTATGTACAGAATTTTACGGTGAATTCAAATATGTTAAAATATACATAGTGCCCCTTTTAAAAAATATGAAATTTTTATCACACCGACCATTTGGAGCACCCTGTATGGTCGAAAATAATTTTAAAAGCTGCACCTCTTAACGCTTAATAACTTTCATGAAAAAAGTTTTCCGCTATCCTTAGCGGTAAAAGAGATATTGAGCTTTGTCGCACTAATTGGCCACCCTGTATATTATAAATTAATATTTAATATTAATAAAAAAAGGAGATTTTCTGAAAATCTTTAACACCTTGTATCGCAAGTTAAGACGTTTAGGATATATGAAGTTTTTTTCTGAAAATGGACCCAAATAACCTCCTTTTTATCCACCAATTTGCATGAAAAATAATAGTTTTATTACGCTAAGAACCTAAAAATCGGAGGATTATTAATTAGGGCTATTTTTTAAAGCATTTTGTTATGACTCCATCGAGGTCGTTACAGAATTTCACCCTCCTTCCTAAGCACTCTTGCCGTATCTTATCTATATCCACGTGGATCTTTTGGAAACTATTCGTTTCCATTTGAACCTGAGCTCTTCGCAATAGATTCAATTTGGGCTTAACGGAGGGCGCTGTCATCGCATTCGTCGTATTTTCTGCGGATTTGCCACCGATAAAAAAGTCGAAGGGGGGAAAAAAAGATAAAAACGAGCACGCGGGACGAGGTGCGACACCCCCTTAAAATATGATTTACCGTTTGTTTTGAAACGATAAGGCCTTGTGGCTTTGCATATTTCACATTTTATATTCAATCAGCGTGCAGTTAAATCCTCACATTTAACCCCCGAGGTAGAAAAATGTTCTTTTCCGACAGGGAGTAAAATTAACTTTACAGCCTCTGCTTGCGGATGAATAATATGACACATTTAAGCTCTAAGCGTAAAATGACAGGTTTAAGCCGTAAAGTGTAAAATCTACTCGCGATACTCCCTACAATGTGGATTAAATGGGAGAATATTTACAATAATTTCAGGAAATTTTAGGCTTTGACAGCAAATTTACGTAAATTTATGTTAGAAGTATACAGAGTGTTCCTTAATGTTTCTTCGTTTAAATGTTTGTGTCTTTTTTAAATTTTTAATATCTCGAAATTAATTTAGATATTATTTTTAATCTTGGTATGTGTTAACAAGATATAAAGCCACATATTTTTATGGGAAACCCCGATTGTTTCAATGTGTACCAATCATGACTAGAGTTAAGCGCAGTCTACACTCTCTTAAGCGGCTCATTTAAGGTAATTTAAGTAAAATAGAACCTTAAACAGCACAGCACATTCTTCCTGCAAAAAAGGTAACATATTGGCAGCAAAGACGATTTTATTGGTGCAAAAATCTCCATAATTGTTAGTACTATAAAAAAAAAAGTAATGCAGGTCTCATGTGCACTTCTTGGGTCAAACTTAAATGGTAAAATCAAAATTTGAAAATTTTCGCTCGCATAAGAGTTACGGGGGAACAATCAAAAAATTGACAATTTCTAAATTATCCTATATTCTTTTAGCTAAAAGAGATACAGAAAAATGTTTTATACAGAAGTTTATTTATAATGATTGTTGAATAATCTGTCGTTTTCAGAATAAGTATACGGGGTCAGGTAAAAAAGTCATCGGACCTAACCTAATTTTTTTAAATGGAACATCCTGTATATTTTAATCTAAAAATATACTATTTTAAATTCTCCTTTCAAATATATAACACACCATGGATGATATTGGTTTCCTAGGCGATTTATTTAAACTTTATTACTTTGAAACGAAATAAAAGGTTCAGATTATGGTAAAAAATAACGGAAATCATCGCAAATGTTCAGGTTATGTCCTTAAACGGTTGCCGTCTTTCCGGATAGCAAACAAAATATAAATTTTGCGACATTTCTTCGTTTTTTCCACTTTCAATATAAACTGATATCATATCAAATATTTCAAAATGTTGATAGGTCATTTTCTAAAATGAATATGTCAAAATGAAATTGACGTTAAATGTTAATAGTCAACAGTGGTTTGTAGAATATTAGCTTTTGCTTCATGGTCTACTGTGGTTTAAAGCAATAAAGTTTAAATAAATCGCATAGGAAACCAATATCATCCATGGTGTTATATATTTGAAAGGAGAATTTAAAATAGTATATTTTTAGATTAAAATATATAGAGTGTCTCCATTTAAAAAATGAGGTTAGGTCCGATAACTTGTTTACCTGATCCCGTATACTTATTTTGAAAACGGTAGATTAATCAACAATTCCGTATCTCTTTTAACTAAGAAAGTATAGGGTAGTTTTGATTCGAAAAAAAAAAGTGTGGGAGATGCCGCGTGGGGTTAGATGCGAAACAAAAATTATGCATAGAGTTATGGTTTCTGAGAAATTGGATAGGTAGTATTAAAAATAAACTTAAAATAGATTTAGAGTAAATTAATTTTAGCCAGAACCTGTCTAAACTTGCTAATTACAGTTATAACGTTTCATTGGTATTGGAAAGAATAATAATCTTAAGATATATAAGAAAAAAAATTGATTTATTTTTTTTTAAAACCGATAAAAAATTGTTTAAAAATCTTAATTTTCATATTGTTTCGAGAACAAAATCAGTTTCTCAATGGGAATTGTATTTATATAATAAGCAGAAGAAATGATAAACAATTACTTTTTACGTCAAAAACAAAAAAATATTGTTGAGGCGATCCTTCGACACACTGTATAGTAAAAGTAAAGCCGGAACTAAAAAAGCCAACGTGGGTAGGTGACTTAATGAAGTTATTAAAAGGTTGAGCGAGCAAAAGATTGTAATTACTTGATATTCGATATAATTAAAAACAAATTTAAAAACTAATCGGTTTACCGGAAAAAGTAACTTAAGTTGATAGGTATTATTGTTTCTGCCTTTTACGGGCATTTAAAATACAAAACAACATTTCTTTGTTCTGATACAGAGAAAGGAAAGTGTTGGACAGTAATCTGCACCTAAATATCGAATAATGATAGAAAAAACATATGACATTTCTTTTTTTTATACAGGATGTTATAGAAATTATTCATTAATATTAATTTGAATGTCTCAATACTTATAATAATCAATGTAGGTCAGTAAGCGAACAGTGATGCCAGATCAAAACGCGTGCTTCGGCCGTGATCCCTCGAAACTGTTGCTCGAACACGACAATGTCCCTCAGCCTATTTTAATCTGCAAAACGGACATGGTGCGCGCGTCGTTCCCTTGAATTCACTCGCTCAGAGTTCGGCGATCACTAGTATCGATACACTTTTTAATTATAGTCTTGGGACAGGCTTCATTGACTGGCGGCCGTCGCCGAACCGAAAGTAATACAAATGATTATTTAATAAAACTTTTTAATTGCCCCAGTATACAATGATCATTAGACCCTTCCATCCAGGCAACGTCTTGCTTCGAAAAGAAAACAAAAGCAATTTCATCTAAAGAAGCCCTTTAACTTCTACTTCATTTCCCCCGTCGCGTTCCGATGTAAATAAGATTTCTCAAAAAGATAACTCCAACAGCACAACTTTTAAAAGTTATTTTTCTTTTTATATCCCTAAGTAGTGTACGGACACTTTTTAAACTGTTCAATAGAATACCGGAAGAATTTTTAATTTACGGTAGCATTATAGCTATGGGATTAAATCCTGATAATGGCGCCAGGTAAAACGAATTAAAATCAACAATGACTTTTTTTATTGTTATCGAGATAACACCCGTTTATGCCTCTTATTTTTTACCAAGAAATCGCTTTATATACCTTGTTTCAGTTATTACTGCTGGTAAAAATTTCGAAGGATTCGGTTAAGATACAAGTAGTAGATAGTAGATACAAGTTTCATAAGGCATTATCTCAGAGCACGTGATTAATCTAGAAAACGACCCGCGAAGCGGGGAGGTTTCTAAAGTACAAGTGCTCTAATTGTCTTATGAACCGTGTATTTTATAATACTTTTTCTTTTTGGGTCTTTAAAGTTTGAAAAACTTTAAAAATATAGTAGATTTTTTCCATTTGAATTAATTTTCTTTTTGGGTTGGCAATACTTTTACAATTTAATAAAATGTTACAAGTATCAAATATGCCATGATAGAAACAATTGCGAGCGTGCTAGCAGAACAAAGTTCAAATAAATAATACTATTGAACAAAATATTGTGCCGACACAGAATCTGACAGAAATAACAATTAATGCCCAGGAAATGTCTACAGTAACTATAAATATGTGTATATAAAGTAATATGTATAATACTATATTGAATTAAAAATAAAAATAGTACTTTATTGAATAAAACTTTAGAAATAGAGCATAAACTGAAAGATAATTCTATTATTTTTAGGTTATGTTGTTTTATAGTTGTGACTATAAATTAGTTGACGGACACCGTCAGCATGTTATATATTTCCAAGTATAGATATTTCAGATAAATATCTAGTAAAAATGATCTTTTTGTCGAATTCTTAAAGCCTAAAAAACTAATTTCAACGAAATCGAAATAAGCCTAAAATTCGAACCCTACTTGCTGCCAACATAAAAAAATAAAATTTCAGTTTCATAGTGGCAGGTTATTAAATTTTTTTGCATTTCATAATGTAGCCATTGTGAAACCCAAATAGAAAAAAAACATTTTTTTGGCATAAAAAACAATTGCCCTTGCTTCTGGTTTTACCGGGTGAAAACTATCTTAAATAGGAACCAAAAAAAATTTTTACACAATTTTGTAAAATTCTACTTAGATAATAATTAGAATTTTCAATTATATAGTTAAACTAAAAATTTTATTTACTTCAAAAACGCAGAATGCTGAAATTAGCAAAAGACGACTTGTGATATATCGATGGGAAGAGAATTTGGGGAGAAATTGGTAGGTTCCTATCTAAAATTTTTAAAAAATTCCGTTATGTCAATAAATGGGTTTCGACACAAATTTCTAATTTTTACCAGCAGTAATAATTGAATTAAGGCATTCGATTGCGTGGTCATCCGGTATAGCCCATTTTTTTTTTACTTTGGAAAAGTTATATTAATAAATAATATTTAATTATTAAAACATTTGAGGGCCGAATAATATCGATTATTAATTCCAGTACTTTGTTCTGCCGACTAAAAGACTATAATGAAAATAGTTTATTGTAGCTATAATTTGCTACCGAAATAATATATTTTCTATTATTATAATATAATAAATTATCTGGGTACCGTTTTCATTGCGAACTTACCCCTATTTTCTTAGTATGTAGTAGATGAATATCAACTTACCTAGAACAAAAAAAATACCAATAAATATCTGTATAACTGAATTTGCATTGTATGTTTCCGACTAAAAGTTTATAGATTCAATTTTTTTTTTACAAAAACATTAGAAAAGCCAAGTGTAAAGTATCATAAGCAAAAATCTAAAACAACTGCTCCCCTGGTGGTAGTATTACACGCCTGGTTAGTAGATTACATACACACAAAAAATAAATACTTAGTTAAAAATATAATACTAAAATAGAATAAATCTTACTATACATATAACTTATGTAAATATATATACAGGGTGGCCCATCGAAAACAAAACAGAGACATTTACTGGCAGCTCAGTTCATTTTTGGAAAAACGCTCAGACCCGTCGATTTTGTTTTCGAGGGGGACACAAAATTGGAAAAAAATCACGTCAACAAGTGCAGCCCCCTGGACGGGGGTGGCACCACCCCTAAAATCTTCAATGGAAAGGGGGGTCGAGTGATACCTTATTTTAAAGGTCTTTCAATTCCCTTTCTAATGATGTAAAATTCACAATACTTCAGTTCAGTAGTTTTGGAGATTTATTGATTTTAAGCTTACAGTACACTTTAATAGGTACATCTGATTAGTTTGTACTACTTTCAGAAGAAATTTGAGTAAAGGCAGTTACTTATTAATTTAATGCTTTTCTTCACTACGCCCATGGGTTGTTTATCATTTTGGTATTCAAAATAGCGATTGGAGCGGTTTTTGTCGCGAAAAAAGTGGTTTATTGAAGAAAGATAAGCAGGGAATGTCTCGTACTTATTTTAAATAGGAATTTGTACATAGTTTGCGATTGATTCGACCAAACTTTGTTGTTAAAATACCTTTTACCGCTTTATTCATAAATTAACCATGGTATATTCCACGGCAGAAAGGATTGAAATTATCGAAATATTTTTCGGAAATAATCAGTGCGCTAATAGAACAGCACACATATTTAATGAGCGACATGAGAACAGTAACGTGCATCGAAAATATGCCCTAAAACTTATAGCTAAATTTCGGGACACTGGATCAGTCGCCAATAAAAACGCAACATTGAAAATCCCATAAGGAACGAAGCAATAGAAGTGGGGGTTTTAGCTTCTTTACAAGTTTATGTAGATCCTACGTTAAGTACCCGCAAATTGGATACTGTGTGTGGTGTTAGTCGATGTAGTATCCAACGGATTCTGAAGGCCCATAGTTTTCATCCGTATAAAATTCACCTTGTACAAGAACTTAATGAAGACGATTTTGATCGGCGATTACAATTTTGTGAAGATATGAGTGAACGAATTATAAACGATGAACATTTTCTATTCAACACTTGCTTTTCCGACGAATGTTCCTTTTTCTTACATGGCCTAGTAAACCGTCATAACTGCCGATATTGGTCAGATTCTAATCCCAGAGTTTATCATGAGGTACACACACAGCAGCCACAAAAATTAAATGTTTGGGCTGGTAGTTTTGGCGATCATTTAGTTGGTCCTTTTTTCTTGCCTGGAAATTTAACCGGTGAAATGTATTTGGAATTATTGCAAGACGCCATAGATCCTGCATTAACAGCCATAATTGAAAATGGGAATGATCGGCGGTATATTGCGAATAGGTTGATGTTCCAACAGAATGGTGCCCCACCACATTACGCATTATGTGTTCGACAATATTTAGATCAGACGTTTCCAGGTCGATGGATTGGTAGAAGAGGTGCCATTGAATGGCCCCCAAGATCGCCAGACTTATCACCGTTGGATTTCTTTCTGTGGGGTCACTTAAAAAGCAAAATCTATGCTACTCAACCAACATCGTTAGAAGATTTGCGACAAAGAATTGAGAATGAGTGCCTTCAAATTACTCCTCAAATATTGCAAAATGTGCGGCAACGTTTTGAGCAAAATCTTTATTACTGCATGGAGAGTCATGGTGGTCATTTCCAACATTTACTTGGCTGACTGGTCAGTTCATTCTTAACTTTGCTACCAAATGTATTGATTTCCACTAATGATGTATTAAAGTTTTATTTAAGTTTAAAATCAATAAATCTCCAAAACTACTGAACTGAAGTATTATGAATTTTAGATCATTATAAAGGGAATTGAAAGACCTTTAAAATAACGTATCACTCGACCCCCCTTTCCATTTAAGATTTTAGGGATGGTGCCACCCCCGCCCAGGGGACTGCACTTGTTGACGTGATTTTGTTCCGATTTTGTGTCCCCCTCGAAAACAAAATCGACGGGTCTGAGCGTTTTTCCAAAAAAGAACTGAGCTGCCAGTAAATGTCTCTGTTTCGTTTTCGATGGGCCACCCTGTATATATATTTTTATTTAAATACATAAATAGATATCTATAATTATTATCTTGAAAAACGATTTCCTTGCTACGAGATTAAGTGCTTAATTCATGCTTGGACATACTTGTTTTGAAAATATAATTCCTTGCGTAAGATTGATTCTATTTGAGTATTATATTTTTAAACTAAGTATTTCCTTTTGTGTGTGCAAGAATTAAATTATTCATCCATTGCAAAGCCAATGCGCTATTGAATTTAGATATAATTTGCATTTAATTCTTTTTTTGTGCTCGACACAAAAATGATACGAACAATTAATTTCCAAATTATTCGATGAATCTACTAAATTCTATGCCCTTTCTCTGAGTAACAGGATAAACGTTCATGAAAGGCTGAAAACACCGAAATCCAAAAAGGTATATTAGAATTGCGGACACGAAACCCTCAATAATTTAACACTGGCCTATTCATCGTTACCCTATTGGTTTGCCCACAAACCAAAGGGCATCGATTATCAATAAAATCAATCGCTGCGAGGCAAACTAAATCAAATACCCCTAATCTCTCGAATAAAAGCTCTATAATACCGAGGACGGGGGAAATATTCCAACCCTTTACCGTCGGTATTTACTTTAATAACAGTGTAAATTCGATTCCACCCCTGAAACCAGTCCCAACCTCAAACTATCCATTAATGTAACGAATCCGAAAACTTTGCACTCGACAGGATAAGAGCAAACTTTGACGAATCTGCTACGCATCTCGAATGACACGCATCGACAGAGACGAACTTGTACTCGAGAATTCATTCTCCTCGAGTTTCCGTTTATCCTTATAGGCCAGACAATTTATATTTATAATTAAATTATGAAAATAATTAAAAAATAATAAATTTTATGCTCCACATACATGGGAGTTATCGAATTGCTTCATTTAATATTTAAACCCACATAAATCCTGAGATGAAAACAGATTGCATGCTACTTCCTTGACTATCTAGTTCCTTGATTACAAAATAATATTTACTGCCTTGGTTACAGGATCCTACCTACTTTCTTGGCTACAACATCCTATCTACTGCCTTGGCAACAGGATCATATCTAGTTCCTTGACTATAGAATCATATCTACTGCGTTGGCTACAGTATCTATCAACTTCCTTGGCTACAACATCATATCTACTGCCTTGGCTACAGTATCCTACCTACTTCCTTGACTACAACATCCTATCTACTGCCTTCACAACAGAATCATATCTCCTGCCTTGGCTATAGGACCCTTACTTCCTTGGCTACAGGATCATATCTAGGTCCTTGACTACAGAATCATATCTACTGCCTTGGCTACAGTATCTATCAACTTCATAGTCTACAACATCATATCTACTGCCTTGGCTACAGTATCCTACCTACTTCCTTGACTACAACATCCTATCTACTGCCTTCACAACAGAATCATATCTCCTGCCTTGGCTATAGGACCCTTACTTCCTTGGCTACAGGATCATATCTAGGTCCTTGACTACAGAATCATATCTACTGCCTTGGCTACAGGATCCTACCTACTTCCTTGGACACAACATCATATCTACTTCCTTGACAACAGAATCATATCTACTGCCTTGGCTATACTATCTACTTACTTGGCTACAAGATCATACTTGATATCTACTGCCTTGGCTACAGGATCCTACTTACTTCCTTGGCTAAAGGATCTCATCAATTACCTTAGCTACAGTATTCTACCTATTTCCTTGGCTATAAGATCATAATAGCTACGGTCTTGATGACATGTTCTATCTGTCGTAGATTTTTCACATTTCCTCAGTCTTCATGCTATTAAGTTTTGGTAACACCACCAAATAATCATCGCAATTAAATCATATTGCCGTCGGGTCATTTTCCATTGTGGATAATAATAAACGGTCAGTTACCAGGAAAAGCCTAATACGACTGGCCTACAGGTCCCCTCTCGGAACTTCCCTCCATCCTTTCCTTCTAGAAATTCCTTTTCGTGCGCTGGAGGGTTCTCGGGAGAAACTTGATATAAATTATCTCTTAGATTGTCGGATTACGTCGTTAGGGGGTGGTTTAATATAGCGGCGGGAGAGCCGAGCGCGAGCTTACAAATATATACGGAACGAGTAAATTGATAATATAAGGTTTACGAAAAACATGTAGTTATTCGAGTATCATTATTACTCCATGTTACAGATAAGCGATTATCTATCTCCTGACGTAGACGAGGTTCAGCACGCTCTTTATGTCAAATATGGATTAGAAGAATATAACTATATGTTAGGTTTTATACGAACTTTCCAAACATTTGAAAACTTTTTACACCTTTTTTCTTATTCCACAGAAACTGAGAAGTTAAGAAGACCAAGTTTTAAGGGTATTTCTTTTCCAATACTTCCAAATGAGTTTCATTATATTGTTGCTTCTTTAACATAAATTACCCAGAAATTGACTATTTTGCAGTTATTCGTCAAGGCATGTTTTTTCTTGGTCAAGAGAACCTAAATATTTTTTGTTGTGAAATTGTAATTAATTTATTTTATTCTCTCAACTTGTTAAAAGAAAAAAAATAATACGCTCACCGAAAAAATGTGCCAATAAACCGAACAAAGCCCAGCAGGCTATTTCTTGTAGAGAAAACGAATCAAGCTATTTGAGCACACTATTGAAAAGACTCGATAGAAAATGGTTTTTGCATGACCCAGATACTAAATCCCTATTTTTCTTGAAAGGGAAACTAAAATATAGTTCTTTTTACTTAAGGTTGTGAAAAAAACGCAACGCATTCATGAAGCTGTTTTATAATGGCATTAAACATTATGTTAACGTCCAAAAAAGGTATTGTGGAAGTTATAGATAAATATAATCGTAATAACTTTTCGGAATAGAAACAATAATCTGGTAAAGGAGAACTCTCAATGAATATGACTAACATAAAGGAAATAAATCAATAAATCTTCTCATCAGCGATATACGTATATATATATAAATGAGGACACTTTTTATTGGCCCGCCGTCTATGTACAGTGAAACCTCTCATAACGGACACCTCTAATAAGCGAACATCTCTATTAAGCGGACATTTCTTCATAGTCCAGAACTAGGTATATGAAATTCCATGAAAATCAACCTCTCTTGGGCGGACTCTCCTTTGGGCGGACGCGGACAGGCTGTTTTCATACAAAGAGTGCGAAAACCCTCCTTTAAACGGACAAGGAATTTTTAAAGTATTTGGGAGACGAATAAGTAGGGTGCAAAAACTCTCTGAAGACAGACCGGCAATCAATCGTGTATGCGTGGCAGAGCGAAAGGACTTCGCCGAATGAAAGTATGTGTGATTCAACAACAACAAACCCGACAGCAGTCCGCGGTTTATTTGCAAGTTGTGAGATTAAAATCGTAAACAATGGCAGAAAAACGCCGCGTTTTGAGTCTGAAAGAGAAAATTGATGTTGTGGAAGTTTGTAATTTGATAACAATAATTTGGGCGAGTTCATTAAGATTGATAGAAGATGATAGTGACCCCATTCCTCCCGATTATGTAGTCCAAACTGAAACCACATCACTATCTGACGACTCTGATGAAGAAGTTGAATGCAGTAATCAAACAAATGTCACCAATTATCAACAAGGTATGGGAAAGGAATTATAAGAGTATGCAAAGAATAGAGGTGACTCTGCAGCAATGGAATTGTTATCAGACTTGGAATTACATTTTCTAGATGGGAAGTATAAAACGCAAACACGTCAAACTACGTTATTAGATTTTTTAGTACTACATCCTAACTAAAACTAGTGTATTTTTGTTATGTTATGTTTATTTGTACATACATATACATAGAATAATTTTGCGTTTACATATTACCTAATAACAAATTTCCCATGGGAGGACACCTCTATTAGGCGGACACATTTAGACGGTCCCGTAGGTGTCCGCCTAAGGGAGATTTCACTGTACTTGTAAATGACTATAGGAATTTATACCCAAAGAGGAGACCGACACAAATGGTTCATTATCATCGGTTTTAATGAAATTTGGTGTTATATAAGCAGAACTATCTTGCCGGAAACAACTTATTTTATATTAGAATCTTGTTTTAACGTTAATGCAAGGTCAATTTCTACTCTTAAAAGCGAACATGTTCACCAAAACAACTGATTCTTTGTGTAACAATTTAATATTATCATATATAGAAATCCAGAAATTATATTTAAAGGTTATAAAACATTTTCCACGTATTTTTTTAAATTGTTATTTATTGATTTATTTTGCGAGAAAGCCATAAAATAATTGGCGCAATATACCAATAATATTTTTTTAACACACCTTTGTTCCTTTTTATTAAGCATATTCATTTCAATTTATTATGATTTTTTCGATATTTACATATAAATATTTGGATTGGCTTGTTTACAAAATCGACCGAATTGAGAATTTCTAGCTAAAAACTCCCCAAAAACCGGCCGATTATTTTAGAATTACGGCCAAAAATAGGTTTTATAATCCCCCAAAACAAATTAAATGTTACTTCAGCCATACAGAAACAGCTCCCCCCCCCCAAAAAAGCTCATCAACTCTTAAGATTAACCGAGAATGAAGACAAATTACAAGTCAAACGCTTCTCGGTTGACAGTTCAAAGGGGTTGATTTATATAGCTCTAACGAAACACCTAGGTCGCTCTCTATGCTCTATTTATAGAGAATTAAACCGAGCGACGCTTCGCTACGTTCCTATAGACCCTCATTACTCTGATACGACGTAGACTCTAGATCATGTTTAAGTCTATCGTACGATAATACGACAGATACAAGATATAGAGGATACATATTATATGTATATACGTGTCAAAAGATTTAGTTTCGTTATAGCCGAGAACGCTGAGCCAGAGAACAAAGAAAGTGCAGCATTTGACGTTTTCTAGATTCTCAAGTATCGACTATGACTTGGAATTCGGAACGAAGTGTATTTATCTTTTATATGGGAACTTTCACGGGCATAAAACTCGTAGTTGGAAAAATTGTTGACGGATGACTCTCCAGTAGGGATGGTTGGAACAGGGTATTTTAAATAACAGGTGCAACCTGTTCACATCGACAACACCGCGCAATTCATTTCCTATCTTCTTTCGCTGCTATCTGCTGTTTTGCTCCGTTGCAACAGACAGTGTCCGAGCATTCGAAACTGTTTCATCGAAACAGGTGGTTTAGCGAACCACACGGCTCCTGCGAAGAGCGAAACAGACTGTTCCAGCGGAACAGGAAAACATATCGACCAATACCTGTTCGAAAAGACCAGAGTCTATTAAAAGCGGCATCCCTACTCTCCACTAGGTCGACTGTCAAACCCAATATTGCATAGATAGACCATATGCAGAATTTTTAAAACGCCAACAGAAAAGGACCTAAAATCAGTAATATAAGTATTTTTTAATTTATTCTCGCCCCTCGCAAACGCCTCCTTGATTGACATAAATGATTTAAACTCATTCAGACAGGTTTCATTCGCATTCTGCTGATTATAATCGTTCATTCGCATAACAAAACCGCAGCGGGATTGAAATGGAAACCACCGCCGTTGGTTTTCATATTCTGTTCTCTCTTCGCCCCCCCCGCCCGCTCCTTTTTGTAGAATAGTACAAAAACAGGTCGTCATTGGGTCAATCTTGGTGAATGGTAAAGCTGCGTGTTTTCTGCGGAAATTTAAATTTAACTGAAATATCGGTTCATGTTAATTCTCATTGCTATGGTTTTTTGTCGTTTCCAATTGTCAAGTGACGTCTATTCATAAATAGAGAATACTCATGCGAGTTTCCTATTAGGTATTGGGACAGGTCTTACAACGCCTCAACCTATAAGCGATTATTTCCTTCGTTCTTGTTCAGTTTGTTTTCTCTAACTTAAACAATTGTTTTGCACATCAGCCTGAAACAGTGAAAAGAATGCGGGCAAAAAATAAAAATCTGCAAGCTGTCAGGTTGTCTTATAAAATTTATTTAAAAGAAAGTCATTAGTATTTATTAGTAAAATGCCGAATTTAAATTACCTTATAAATGAAGGCTAGGATCACAATGTATATTTTATATTAATATTTAATTCTTTCATTATAAAATTATTATACAGGGTCCGCAAACGAAGCGTGGACGGAAGATTAAATCGTTATCGAAGAACTTATCAACAATACTAAAACAGCTTGAGATATTGGATTAAAAGCGGCATGGTTTAAAAATATTTTACATTATACAGGGTGGCCCAAAAAAGTGTGACAGCATAAAGTTATATTTTTTTAAATGGGACACCCAGTATTTTATTGCATATTTAGGTTCGCATTACTATCGTTTATAAGTGCCTCAAATTTTATATAATTTGGATATTTAGTTTCGGAGAAATAAATTAAAAACTAAAAAAAAAAGTTTTGCAGTCCTGAATAAAAAAATCAAAAAAAACAATCCAGAACTATTTTTTTAACCTCGGCATTGAGCGAAATTTATGACAAGAGGTCTAGAGATACTATGAATGTAATTGCGTTTATTTATTTTATACAGGGTGTTCATAATAAGCTTTCAAAAACCCCACATTTTAAAATAATATTTCTCAAGTTTTTCAAATGCAACACCCTGTATATTATTTGGCTATTTGACGGAGAATTCATAGACATTTTTTTTTGTAATACAAGCATATAAGTTATATCCAGCCGTTTTCGAAATAATTGTAAATATCATAAATTATGTTGTTTAAATAGAGTTTTTATTGGGAAATTTTGTTATAGGCGACTAGACTAATAATTGTAAACTAAAGTAAATGTTCAAAATAGCTTCCTTTTACTTAATTTAATGATTTTCCTCTACTGCCAACAGAACTCTTAATTCATTTTCTTCATTAATAACGGGTTTATTGATTATCATCCTTTTTGTGTACGCAGTGCTTCCTGTTGCTACAAATCTTTGAAATAACTTCTCGAAGGTTTTTGGTCTCGGCTTTCTCTCAATATCTGGATACCTTTCAGCATACACTCGGCTCGCGAGGAGGCAATTTCTTGCACATTATAAAAATCATATTTACCATTTCTAAAATTTGACATTTTGTGTAAGTTAGTACTTAACAAATGTAAATAATTGTATTTAACTGTCATAGTGACAATCTAAACAAAAAGAAATCATGACAACTCGATTAAGAATAAAAAATAAAATTAAATAATAAAAGTAGCAAAAAAGTATGCTTTTAAAATTTATATCGAAATAACTTAAATACGGTAAACTTTAAGAGTAAAAGGAAGCTATTTTCAACTTTTACTTTAGTTTACAATTATTAGTCTAGTCGCCTATAACAAAATTTCCCAATGAAAACTCTATTTAAACAACATAATTTATGATATTTATAATTATTTCGAAAACGGCTGGATATAACTTATATGCTTGTATTACAAAAAAAAATTGTCTATGAATTCTACGTCAAATAGCCAAATAATATACAGGGTGTTCCATTTGAAAAACTTGAGAAAAATTATTTTAAAATGTGGGGTTTTTGAAAGTTTATTATGAACACCCTGTATAAAATAAATAAACGCAATTACATTCATAGTATCTCTAAACCTCTTGTCATAAATTTCACTCAATGCCGAGGTTAAAAAAATAGTTCTAGATTGTTTTTTTTGATTTTTTTATTCAGGACTGCAAAACTTTTTTTTTTAGTTTTTAATTTATTTCTCCGAAACTACAAAACCAAATTAAATAAAACTTGAGGCACTTATAAACGATAGTAATACGAACCTAAATATGCAATAAAATACTGGGTGTCCCATTTAAAAAAATATAACTTTATGCTGTCACACTTTTTTGGGCCACCCTGTATAATGTAAAATATTTTTAAAACATGCCGCTTTTAATCCAATATCTCAAACTGTTTCAGTATTGTTGATAAGTTCTTCGATAACGATTAAATCTTCCGTCCACGCTTCGTTTGCGGACCCTGTAGATAATGAACATTTGGTATCCACAATTAAATTCGTGATAAATATATTTGAAACATTTTCTTAAATTGTAAATCTGACACTCCAGCGACAGTTCGCCGTCGAAAGTGACGACATCGGTGCCTGGTTGGTCAACGCCAGAGGAAAAAGATATCCAGTGCACACTGTAATTAGGCGTGTGCCGGCACCGGACGCAACTTGTATCAATCACCAGTGGCGGAGCTAAAACCTTTATAATACTGTGTTTTGCTGTTACTATTTGATGGGGAACGGTGATTCGAAATGAATTTTAGCACGACTATGCTTGGAAGAAAATTTGATTTTTTTACGTTGCTTTCCCTTCCGTCCCTGTTTCGTACAGTACAACCTTAACCCATGAGCGTCAATCGAATGTTGTTATTATACAATCAGTGGCGGTTCTTTCACAGGAGAACATGCGCACGTGCACCCCCAAAACGAATTAAAAAATATTAATTTATATTCAATGAATATTATTTATCGTATAAAGTCGGACCCTCCCTAATATTTTATCGTACCGTCAAACCAAACTGTATATTATAAGATGTCGATTCATCCGGCAACTCAGCAACGATAATGACGCGAATGATGCGATATACTCGCTTATGCGAATAAGTGAGCGCGGCGTAATAGAGTTTCTCTGTAGTAACAGGTTGCGGGGACAGCGGGGGATAGTGGGGCTATGGCGATTTAACATGGAAAAGGCGCACAATGTTGTCTGTTCGTGCATATATTTAGAAATTCAAGCGTGTGTGTTTTAATATTATATATTTATTAAGTTAAAATGAATAGTTTCACGGTGGACTATTTAAATAATAACTGTAGCTCTTTGAGTTTGGAGAAAATAATTGAAGTGAAGAATGCGGGAACACCTAAACCCGAATTTAATTTAACGCAGACCACAAAGGGTAAATCTAGGGACTTTATTAGAAAGTTTAAAAATTAAATATACGAAAAAAATAACTGGATTTGTACATGCAGCACAACCAACCGTTTTTTTTTCCTGTTTGTTGTTTGGTAGCGGCGTTACGGAACCTGCCTGGACAAAAAATGGAATAGCCGACTTGGGGCACTTAACACAAAAAATTTAAAAAATGAAAACACACAAGCTCATATCAATGCTCAGTTGGAGATACAGCTGTTGTTTAAAATACTTGTCACGAGCCGCCACTGTATACAATACGACATCACGTCCGGCAATGGTGGTACCATCGGTTTTGTTCAACAAAATAATCAGCCTTGATATAAGATCCTGTTTTGAGAATTACCCGTATGCCGATTTGCTCAAAAACAAGTCGTCACTCCGACATAGCGCGTTCTGGCAGCGGCTTGAAAAGCGCTGCGAGGGGCAGTAATGGGGAGAAATCCGAGAATGTTTAGAATTTAAAAAATAATCATATTTCATTGAAAGAATAACGAAAGAGATATTAAAAAATTTACAAGCGGAAAAATTAATAAAACGGAATTGTTCCTAATTACACGATTAAAAAAGGATTTTATTTATTTCTTTTATTGTATTATAAAGGGTAAGTCAGGAGGCACGGACATACAAGTGAAAATAATCTATACAGGTAACGAATAACTTTTTAATTTACTATAAATACAGTAGAACTTTTATAAGAAATGCCATTAAATTATAGTAAAATTTACTAAATTATCTTGTAAAATTTCTCAAAATATTTTGTCAAAATTAATAAAACCGTTTGTAAAATTTTCGACACATGGTATTGCTGGTATGCTTCCTCTTACCTCTCCCCACCTGCTCTCCTTACGAGTAACGAGTTCTGTTCATTCTGGTAAAAACGCATTTTTACCACCCTTATTTAAACTGGGCAATTCTTACAATAAATAATCTAAGTTTAATAATAGTCGTCAGTAAAATGTATGAAATATTTTAAAATATTTAAGTACTGGAGTTATAAATAAATTATTTTCACTTAAATTCGTTGTAAAATTTACAATATATTTTACTAAATTTATTGGAAATCCTAAATATAGTTTTTTGTAAATTATGTTAATTATTACAATATTTTATAGGAAATTTTTACAATAAAATCTTAAGTCTTTTTCCGTGTAGTGGTGTGCGGTCTGGAACATTCTCGAGTAGTCCTTGTAATTCATTTTGTAAAACATGTGCTCTCCCATCAGGCGATTCCCAAAATGAGAGGGCCAATTAAATAACTAATGAACTTATATGACACCACGGACGTGGTGGGGCTCGTTCTCCTTTTTGTTTTACAGTAAAATGAGGATAACGACACGGAGATTACGTAATAACGCAGTCCGTTGTCTCCGAATGCCCCCACCTGTAAGCTTCCAAGATTATGACTCGTTTCAAAGATTGTTCAACTAGTGACGTAATAGACAAGCAATCGTTTATTCTGGGGAGCCCACGTCGTAATCCCAAGAAATTCCCAACAGTAATATTTGATTAAAATAGATATTTCCCATCTTGAAGGGACGAAATTCCTTTGGAAAAAGCAATTTCCCTAATTCCCGTCGTCCAGGCTGTCGCTCGGCCGTATTAATAACGGTTTAACGGCTTATTGGCCATAAGAATCTCGTAAAGCCCTTTTTGCCTAACAGTGACGGACATTTTATGGGCGAGACATTTTATTCCGCGACGCGAGCGGATAAACATCTAAAACTTCGGTTTATTTCTTTTTCGGATATCGTAAAATTGTAAACACTTTTCCGAGATTTATTTTGCGAAGGGTTTTCGTTCTTTTAAAGCGCTCATCTTGAGTACAATCGCAAGACATATTGCAACATTATTTCGTGTAATAAAACCGAACGACACTTTATATGTTCCGCGCCCACACAAAGGAAAACGCTTTTAGAAATAAAGAGTAATCGACACTATCGTGGCGATTAGCACGTCAAACAAACCCAAACTTAACGTGGACATAGTTGTCCGACTGGAAGCGTTACTTCTGGAGGAGATAGTACGATATAATTCTTTCGACTATCGGCCGATACCGATATTTACGTACCGATATATCGTATCGGCAAAGACATACATAATTCAAAGGTTGGAAAAGGTGATGACTTTTATCAAAAAAAATCAAGACTTAAACTACTCAATTAATGCCAACCCTGCACGGAAGAAAACACTATATTATAGTAAAGATTTCATTGTACGTAAGATACAGGATGTCCAGTAACTTATGGGCCATAGAAAATCCTTTATAAAATTTTTTTTTATGATCAAACACAAGCACTATAGGAAAAATCCTTTAGGGCACTCTGGGAGTGGTGCGTGTGCGCAAAAAGCGATTCACGTTGGTTTTGAATCGTTGGAGGTTATATTCGTTGGGAAAAACGACCTCGGGAAGGGCGTTCCATAAGGATGACGTCCTCCAGATGAAAGAATTCTTAAATAATGAACCACATATGGATGGGCGGCAGTAGTTCGTCATGTATTTCTGCTATTCGCAGCTCTGCAATTAAGAGGGCAAGGTCCGCCGAGCACTTTCCATGAAAATATCTATAAAAGAGAGTCAAATCCTCAACCTGTCTTCGATGTTCTAGGCTGTCGAGGTTCTTCGTCAGCTCGTGGTCTCCAATCAGACGAATGGCCCTCCTTTCGATGGAACCCAGCAGTCGAAGAGTATGTTTGGGTGCAGAGCTCCAGACATGAGAGCAGTACTTTAGTGATGGTCGAATCTGGGCTTTGTATAGTGTCAAGAGTTGTTGAGGTGTGTACAACTTTCTGGTTCGGAAGAGTACACCAAGTTTCTGAGAAGCTATCTTGGCGATTGCCACAACGTGGTTATACAAAGACATATTTCCTCCCAGATTGACGGCCAGCAAATTAATAGATGAAGGCAGTGGGATTGCGTGTCCGTCCATGACTATATCCGGTTGTGTAATGTTAACCTTCTTAGAGAAAGCTGCTGCCTGGGTTTTTTTAGCGTTAAATTCGACTTGGTTACTGTCACCCCAAGCCAAAATGTATTCCAGGTCTTTGTTGAGGCGTGATACTTCATGCGAAGATGTGCGTCGGCAGCCGATGTTTGTGCCTAAGTGTGCTATCGTCAGCAAAACTAAATATTGGACTTTTCGATTTCACCAGAAGGTCGTTAATGTAGAGTAAGAAGAGAGTGGGAGACAATATGGACCCTTGAGGAACACCGGCATTGATGGTGAAGGTGTCTGAGAGAAATCCGTCAATCGCCACTTGCAGAGAGCGGTCCTTAAGAAAGCTAGACAACCATGCACAGAATTGACTGGGCATACCATATGATCGAAGTTATTCCAGTTACATATAGAGTCAGGTTAGTTTTATGATTTTTATAGCGAATTTAACTATGCTTTTCTTTCCGTGTAGATCTTAAAATAACCCAAAAGTTCGGGTTTGTTCGGCACTTAAAATTTGGTCATGAATATCACAAACCACTATTTCGTAAATTTCTTTTAACAGTATCTTTATCAAATCGGTCTCATGGAGGATGGAGGACAAAAAAACGTATATCGGAACAAGAAAGGCCCCGCATCATTCTTTGAAATGTCATCAAGTTGTTAAGCAAGTTTGCAGAAAAACTTTTTTTTTGTTTCTTATCGCATTAACAAAGACAGAGAACGACAAGACGGCAATAAGTAAATTATCGTGAAGAAAGACGAAGGACAACAGAGGGCGGTTCCTAGTAAATGGTGTCGGGTGTGGGGTTTACACACAAAATTTTCCTTTCAAATAATGACGATAATTAAGTTTTAAAAGTTCCACCAGTTACTTAATAACAGGGCGCGTAAATAAAACAAAATAAATAATTTATCACTTGGTGAAAATGTTTACTTTGTCAAGATGTTGGATCTTTGAAAACTTTTGTCGTTGTTAATAATTTCTCGAGTTTTATTTCAGCCCGGCCCCATCATTTCATTTATTATTCTTTGGACAACGATATTTTTATTATACTCGGTGTTTATACAAAAAAAAATTATCTTTTTATTCCATTATTTATCAAAAAAAAAAACAATTGATATCAGTTTCAAGAAACATGTTCTGAATTTGTTGCACTACAGTAAACCGGGACAATTATGGTCAGGTGTAAACAAAGTGGAGCAAACAAAATGTATCGCTTACCAACTGATTTGCCACTGTCAGACTAATCCGCATACGGGAATTGTGGATTTGGATTCTGCGCATTTACTCGATCGGCTGTTTGTTTATTTTGAATTGTTGTATTTATCGATTCGTTTTGCTTTTTTCAGTTTTGGCAACTTAGTTTCCATTATTAAATATACATTCGAAAACGAACCAGAGATGAGCAAGAACACAAATACTTGTAGGTTAAGTTAAGAAGTCAATTCTCATCTAATAACTTCAAATAAATATATTCTTATCAAATAAGTTTGAATAAAAAGTCATTTTGTTACGAACAATGTGGATGATAATTAATCAATTTTATATACATTTCTTTGTTCATTAAAAACTATAAAAGAAATACATTATTACCATTTAACTGATAAGGCTTCAAGTGCTCGAAGCCCTCATAAAACCGATGAAATGTTTGTTTGTAAATATGGCCATTCCATTAGCAATCGATAATATAAGCGGCTGACCAATGCGATGATGGGGTGAATTATCATCATAAAAAGTAGTATTTTGTTCTTGCGTTTATTTATAGAAATGAGCAGGTAAATGTATTATTTTAGATATATTTTAGTGACAATACTGATCGGTTGATTTGGCGGGTTAAGGTCAATATAACAAACTTAGAAGATCATTATTTATATTAATGCCATCGTTTCGGAAAAAATAAGTAAGCTTATTCTAATGTAAAGGAGTCGAAAAATCACACCGTTTCGACGCAAACTGGAATAAAGTTTTTGTTAGCACTAAAAACACTTTTTCAAATGGAAGAATAAGAAACAATTATTGAAGAAACCGTTTTTTAAGTCTAACACGGCAAATTAGGCAAACTATCGTCCTTTTTCAAACAAACAGACCCACATCCAACGATTCCATTCGTTTGGTTTTGAATTTTGACATCGACAACAAAAATTTAAAACAAAACAAAACAAAAAAAAAAAAAAGAAAGAACTCGCACAATTCACACATCACAAATTCTATATCATATAAACCATCAGCCATATATACGAACTCACATATAAACTCGTCTACTTTCAGTTCATTAAAAAGCAGGTTTTAAAAACCCAACGCGGGACTTTTAAAACTTTAATTAGCTGCTTAAATGTTACTACATTCCCGTTGGTTTTAACCATAAAATAAAAATATTCTCTTTTAAAACCTGCTATAAAACAGGGTTGTAGATGTGCATAAAAGTGTTATAGTTTTAGTCACTATTAAACTTTGTATTATATATATTAATAAGGGTAATCCAGAGATTTCCGAATATAAAGTGATTTTTTTAAAATTTATCATTATTGCTAAGAGTATATTGACTGAAGCCAGTATCTTAGAATCTCTTTTTTTCCATGCACCAAATATTAACTTTCTTAATAAAATGAATAAATAAAATTATAGTTTTGTTTTCTTGACCGTTTTTTTAACAAAAAAAACAAACAAACAAAAAAAAAATAACTTGTTTTTAAAATTTTTTGAGGAGAGAACTTGTCTAAGTCAATATATAATAGTATATTGTATGTAATTACTTACGGCATTAGTGCGATAAAGTGTTACTTACTGTACTCAAATCAGTGCGGTAAGTAGTTACTTACCGCACGCGAATAGATAAAAGTATTTTACGACATCAAATTGATTCTAATCTTGTCAACGAACGAACCTACGCCTTTTTTTTAAAAACACGCCAACGGTAATAGTGGATTCTGTGAGTCGCGCGAGAGGCCGAAACACACACGGATTTTCTACAGTAACCAGACTACTTCCCCCCCCCCAGCGATGAACCTACCCTCCACGGGGGTGCATCGACTGCTAACGGCTTTAAACCGCCCGTCAGCTGAAGATGATCGCGGTCTCGAAAACGGTCTCGGGGGTGGTTTTTGGCCCATTTGAGGGGGTGGGCCAATCGAAAAACAATTTTTATCACCGCGCACCATCGTGTTCAGCATCCTCGAAAACGGGGGGTGGAAGTTCGCCCGACTCACAGAATCCACTAAATTAAAAATACAAAATACACATTTATCAACATTTGTTCGGATTTGTAAACATCTATTTTCAACCCAATTACAACATTTATTTTATGTAATTTCTGCGTGGCCGCTTAAGGATCAACTTCCAAAACTTTATCATCATAATTTTGTCACATTCTACCTTATCTCTGTACGCAACTAAAATTTGAGGAAACCTTTTGTTCGCCGTCCTAACGCCGAATCCCATCTTTTTAATTAGACTTTACAAATTAAAACATTTTCTGGCAAATAGGAAAGCTTGTTTAACGGGCGTTCAAGTATTTCAGTCAATACTTTTAATAAAGAAGAAATTAGACGTAATAAAGTCGTTAAAGAATGGAATTTTTGTGCTTTTTTATTCTTTAAACTGTGGTAACTGTTTTCGGAGCGCTCATAAACAACGGTTAATTAAATTAGATACAATACGACGTTGGTCCATCTTGAAATCTTATAGATTTTGTAAATGGTTAAACAAATTTTCATTGAATTTAAAATATAAATATTGAAACGAAAGAGCCATACAGCAAATCATTTTTTTTTTGCCTACACACGCAGTTTATTGCGTAAATAGGAATTTCATCACCCCTCTCACTCAAAATAGAGCGAGAGGTAAATATAAAAATGTGCCCTCCATATCTCTATTGTCTATTTATGAAAATATAATCGTTTTTGAGATACAGCACTGTAACACTTTAAAAAATTCACATTGTATACAGTTGTATAAAAATAATAATTGCTATAAAATACAATTGTAGAAAACCTGTTTATACCCCTCTTTTGCCGACGAGTTGAGCAAAATATTGAGAAACTGCGTTGAAATTTAATACACGTGCAGAAAACATGTAAAAATGAAACCTTTCCCTCGCATTTTCCCAATCACAAACACTTTTAGGGTGAAACGTTTCTGTATTTTTCAAGCTTTGAAATAAAAATGTACATTTACTAAGAACTCGACTAGTAACGAGTACAAGTATCGACAATTTTAGTGGTCATTTGGCAACATAACCTGAAAAAGAGAGATTGTAGCCGTGACTGGATTTGGAAATAGCATAATTTCAATACTATAGACGAAATTGAAGTACGCGTTTTTTGCGGGAGAAATTTATTCCAGGCAGTTTCTGAGAGAATGTCAATTATTCGATAACGAGTATTCTGAATCGATAATTTGCCATCAATACACCGGCATATTTCCATTTTGTTCAATTGTGTTGACCCATCAATAAAAGGAAAGAAAGTTTTCTCATGTTTGTCGAACAAATATTTGCCTGTGCGACGAAGTAAACTTTTTTTATTTTTGTCGCATAAACAAAGCAGATTTGCGGAACGATTTGGTGACAACTTATTTAATATTTAAACAAAGCAGTATTATGACGGAAGACGGCGAATGTGCATTTATGATGATATGTGTATGACCTATACTCTAAAAATATACGGGGTGATGTATCGTTAAGTTGAACGTCGGAAATTCCATGTCATTTTTCACGTGGCTGAATATTGGCTCCCCTGTACGTTTTATAGAAAACCTGCATTATAACTTCTTAAAGATGCCGACCTGGTGAAACCATGTGCCGAGTTTGAATACATTCTGATAAGCCAATCCTAAGCTATTCAATTAAACGTGATGGAAAAACCACGAAACTCTCATAGTTCCGGTAATACAGCAAATGCCAGCAAATTAAATTTTGACAATGACAAAACGAAATTTAGTGCCGGTGACAATATTTTCCTTGTTCACTATGGTCAGCTTTAAGTCAATTTTTGGCAATAGCAACATAGAACACTATGAGAGTTTCGTGGTTCTGCCGTCACGTTTACTTGAATAGCTAAGGATTGGCTCATCAAAATGTATTCAAACTCGGCACACGGGTTTACCATGTCGGGCTCTTCAAGAAGCTATGATGCAGTTTTTCTCTAAAATGTACAGGGGAGCTAATATGCAGTCACCTCAAAGCTTACATGGGATTTTCTATATTCAACCCAACGATGCATCACCTGGTGATGTTATTTGTTGTTGATATATCTAGTGTTATTGAAACAACAATGTTTAATATGTGAAGTTGTTGAAATAGTAGGGAATAGAGTAGGGAAAAGTAGGTACGTGTGTAAAATTCCCCAGGACAGGTGTCGCTGGAGACCCGGACCGGGATGAGATCTTGTACAGACAGGCAGATCCGCAATCTTACATTTTCGGTTATTTTCACGAAACCTACATGATTACTCTAAATAGATTCATCGTGTTGTGTTGTTTTCGAGCTTTTCCTCCTGCGCTAATAAGCATTTTCTTTAATTCCATTATGTCGCATATTCTTTCTATTCCCATTTGTTATAATGAACAAATCAAAAACTAGGCGTGGTCCTCAGTCGCTTCGAAAAATGAATAAGCATCGACCTTAAAATGATATGTCGTACGTGGCCGAAGGGCACGCGGCCCTCCAAACGAACCCATTTCCCGCTTTCGAGCACCCGGAGCGTGTAATTTAAAATCAAAGCAGGCAAATTATCGACGACGCCCGTTTTTCAGCTCGAAATACCTAAAAACATGCAATTATGGGAATAATATAGCCGTGTCGGAACAGTGTACAGGTCCGAATTAGGCAGCAACCTAATCCCCCAGGATTTTTCCAATTAAATACCTTGAGGACAATACTGATATCAGGGGAGTAGTTGCTATGGCTATTGGTTTTAACTCGCCGTACTAAAAGGCCGATTTTGATGGTTAAATTCTATATAGCAAAGTATTTTCATTTATAAACTTGGAAGGATTTGTGTGGCGCACGAAACACGCTATATTTATTTTGCCTTCAGTTCTTTCTAATACGCTGGAATCGTAATTTGTTGCAAAGGAAAAGTTTTCAGTATGATATTCATTCTCACTGAATCTCTGTTTGTTACCAGTATTTTTGATGGTCTATTTAAACCAAACACAGGCGCGAGGAACAAGAAAAGTGAATTTAGAATTTACGAGAATATAAATGCAGTTTTTTGACGATATTTATATTCTTTAACGGTAACTGTTTAGCTATTCAAAAGTAGAACAAAGTTATAATTATTTTTATTATTAATATTATTTAAATCTATCTATTTACCTTAGTTCGAAAGAAGCAAAAATAGAAGACCGAAAGTTGTATGTATTTTGTAAATTGACAAAAATAAAATATAGACAGAAACTGTGAAATTTTGGTGGTAGAAGGTAATCTACTCAGCAGCTGTGACCGCCGACCAAAAATCCGGTGTTCGTAGAGCAAAATATATCGATTGCCGACTGATTTGCAACCGCTGCAAATTTCTAAATAATCCTCGTACTGGTGCGATATTGTGGGTTTGGATTCCGAACATTTTAATTAAAACTGTTTCATTACAATTTTCTAGTCCGGATCTGTTTTAATATAAAACGAGGAACTGAACTGGGTTGATGAATGTCGTGCTTTTACTGGCCGTTAATCCTAGAAAATTTGACGCGCCAATGAAAAGCCTTTAATTAGTTTTCTGTATATAAGCGCGAACGAGTAGTTTCAGAGTAAGTGCCAATAAAAACAACCAAATATGTTTTCGTTTTATATTTTTATTCGCGGCGCGTGCGCGGTTATGATCCAATCAATTCCGTTCGCTCTGTTTTCTTATGATTATTACGAGGGCGTCTAGAAGTAATTTATTCGAAATTCTATCCGAAAATATACTTCTAAACTGCGCGACAAAATGATCGACAAATTGCTTTTTTCATGTATAGTGAAACCTATCTTAGGCGTACACCTACGGAACCGCATACCTGTGTCCGCCTAATAGAGGTGTCCTCCCATGGGAAATTCGTTATTAGGTAATATGTAAATGCAAAATTATTACTATGTATGTACAAATAAACATAACATAACAAAAATACACTAGTTTTAGTTAGGATGTAGTACTAAAAAAATCTAATAACGTAGTTTGACGTGTTTGCGTTTTATACTTGCAATCTAGAAAATGTAATTCCTAGTCTGATAACAATTCCATTACTCCCTTATAATTCCTTTACCATACTAATGGCTTGTTGATAATTGGCGACATTTGTTTGATTACTGCATTCAACTTCTTCATCACATACGCGATTGGTTGCCTGTCTGTCTTCAGAGAGTTTTTGCCCCGTACTTATTCGTCTCCCAAATACTTTAAAATTTTTTTTTTTCGTTTAAAGGAGGGTTTTCTCATTCTTTGTATGAAAACAGCCCGTCCGCGTCCGCCCAAAAGGAGAGTCCGCCCAAGAGAGGTTGATTCTCATGGAATTTCATATACCTAGTTCCGAACTATGAAAAAATGTCCGCTTAATAGAGATGTCCGCTTATTAAGAGGTGTCCGTGATGAGATGATTCACTGTATTCTATCCACCCTAAACGTTTGTAACATTAACACCCTGGATAACTGTCTTTTTGTTTAAGTGCTTTTATTTGCTCTCTCTTAATATTATTTAAAAAATATATAACACAAAATACTTATTTTAGAATTCCCATCGCCTAACACACACAAAACACCGAACAAAACGACGGACGTACCCATTATCCTGACGTGCTTATCAACGACAGGCGCCGTTCCAACCGCGGCTTGTGAAGTGTCATTTGTGTTTTGTGCTCGCAACGTTACAGAAACCGTTACCGCAATTGTTACATTAAATTGATAAACTGTCACGGTTATATATATAACGACAAGTGCGAAAGACAGTGCCTTACACGGCATTATTGTATAATATTATCTCGCTGCTCTATCGGGCTTTGCATAGTTTAGTCTGAATGGTCCCAGATTGCGATAGGAAATTACTAGACCGCATTGGCGCAGCCAGCTTTTAGGGGCGAAGGGGTCAGAATACAGTGGGGGTCAGAATAAAGCATTGCGTATGGTATTTTTTGCAGAAAAGTAAACATACGATGTTTGTGTAAGTTATATAAACAAAATTTAAATACAGAAGAAAATTCAATATAAAGGGTTTTCCAATAAGAGGTGTTATTTTGAATAGCCCGCTATTTCGGTAGATGTCACTTTTGGAGCTGTAATTTTTTTGTCATTTGACAAGTAGAAACTACGCCATTAATAAAAATGGAACGATACACGCTTCAACAACGCATTGAAATTATTAAAATTCACTATAAAAATGGTGAAAATTTGGCAGAGACGGTTCGTAAAACTCGAACATTTTTGGGTCGTCGTGAAGCACCTTGTCGGACCGCAATACAGAAATTGGTGGGAAAATTCGAGCTGTTGGGACAAGTTAGTGATGTGAAGAATAAAACCCGTGCACGTCGCTCAAGAACAGCCAAGAATATTGCTGCTGTAGCCGAAAATGTTGAAGAAAACCCAGGTTTGTCCATTCCTCGTCGTTCTTTGGAATTAAACATTTCACAAACATCATTACACCGTATTTTGCATAAAGATTTGGGTCTTAAGGCTTATAAAGTTCAGTTAACACAAGAACTCAAGCCGGCCGATCATCAACAACGGCGTGTCTTTGCCGATTGGGTCCTTGAAATGCATGAAAATGATCCGGAATTCCATCGAAAAATCATCTGGACTGATGAGGCCCATTTCCACCTCGGTGGCTTCGTCAACAAACACAATTGTCGCATCTGGGGCTCGGAAAACCCAAGAGTTATTGTTGAAAAGCCTCTCTATCCTCAACGTGTGACTGTTTGGTGCGGTTTATGGTCCGGCGGGGTCATTGGACCTTACTTTTTCGAAAATTAGGCTGGAGCACCAGTTACGGTGTATGGATTGCGCTATCGAGAGATGATTAATGATTTTTTATGGCCGGAATTGGATGGTATTGATCTGGACAACGTTTACTTTCAACAAGACGGCGCTACGTGCCACACAAGCAACGAAACCATTGATCTTTTACGGGAAAAGTTTCCGGACCGTGTTATCTCTCGAAGAGGTGATCACAATTGGCCACCGAGATCTTGTGCCTTAACACCTTGCGACTTCTTCCTTTGGGGCCACGTGAAAGAGAAGGTCTACGCCAACAGCCCAGCGTCGATTCAAGACCTCAAAGATGGAATTCGTGAGGCTATGGAGGACATACGGCAGCCACTTTGCGACTTGGTTATGGAAAATTTCATGAAAAGGATATGGTCCTGTAGGCGTGGTCGTGGTGGTCATTTGGCAGATGTTATTTTCCATTATTAACGGCATACCTTCCTCTGTATAATGAAATAAACATCCGATCATTTATCTCAAAAAATGGCATTTTCCTTTCAATATCAAAATAACACCTCTTATTGGAGAACCCTGTATAATAAAATAGCATATAAATACATTCTCTAATATTCCGCATTATCAATTATTGTACAAGTAAAGATGAAAAAACAATTTTCAAAATACATACATTTCGCAACGCAACGTTTTATAGTACTTACGATTTGTTGGCGTCGCCAAAACGTTGTACGCAAAACGATGTGTGTAGATGGAGACGGAGTTGAAAGACTGAGCTTTTGGGCATAGACTTGGGAGGTTTGCACAGACAAGTCGTAACGTGTGAACACTTCTTTCTGCTCGATTTATCAGCGGTCGTTAATTGTAAAGGGTAGTTGAAGTCTACTGGTTCTTTTGAAGGTGCGAATATTTATTTATTAAAAATACAATACTTTTTAAACAATGTCAGACCTGCGGCAGTGTTCCTCTCTTTCTTGCTTGTGGCGAGTAAAGTCAAAAGAATACAGTGATCGTGATAAAAACTATCAGGCTTACAAAAACGCTAAATTTGCCATTTTTGTATTAAACAAAGAGCGAAAATTTACCATAACACTATTGCCTCCAGGATGAGAATCACAACGACTAGAATATACGAAAACTCACAAGAAATCGTTGCCATGTAGACATGCTTTGTTTGCAACATTTTCGTACAAAATACATATACATATGGTACACTCCTACTATAAAACGTTGCGTGTCAACCGGGCTTTATAATCCCACACAATAACGAGTTTTGTGCCGCACAAGTGTACCTAATAAATGGCAAGAAAAATAATTCAGTCCTCCTTAGAGCTCTCTGGGGAACATTGATATAGACCCTTTCAAGGATGGCAGGATAAAGTTATTGAAAAGTTTATATAAAAATAGTATATCGGTGGATTTTCTTCAGTCAGGGACAATAAACGAAAATGTCTTCGGGCCGAAGTGATATCGTTATTAGGTATGTTAAAATTTTGCTTCACCGAAAGATACATTTTATTATCTATCAACATAGCTTTCCTGTTTGGCACTACGCACAAGGCTGGCAACGTTGAGATTACTTAAAACAAAGGAATTGAATATAGGCAAATTATTGGTTTAATATTATAAAAAGGTTTACATTTACGTATGATATAACCCAACATTCTAGAAGCAGCACTGACGATAGATCCGACATGCTCGAACCGAAAGGGCGGAAACACGCGTATCAGGCACCTGAATACCAAATTTGTGAAACATAACAAGTGATTTTATTTCCCCAAAATTTAAATTAAGATTACAGAAATATGTAACTTTTTGCGAAATTAAGCAATGGATGTATTAAATCGAAAAAAAATTGTGTGTGTGTGAACGGAAATGTTGTGAATATTGAAAAAAATATTTCGAACGCGTTTTAAAGGATTCAAAATAAAGGTCTATAATATAGATATTAATATTTTATAATTTTATGCTGTAGAAACATACTAGAAAAATAATTTCATCTGCCGCAGCCAAAGAGTGCAGTTTTAGTATTTACAGTCACAATCATTAAAGAAAAGAAGCATGCGTACTAATGACAGAGCAGCTAAATTACTCTACGTGCCCCACAACAAAAACTTGTTAAAAAAAAAATAGAAAGTGTCCATAGATCATCTTTTATTTGTATTTTTGCGCTCTATTTTTTTATTTAATGGTTTTTTTGAGTTTTAGTTTTTAATTTGTTTCCGGCAATATTTCCAAAAAATATATTTCCGGAAAACACGAAAATAAGCCACTAAACATTTAATGTTCATCATCTATTTAAGTGATGGCGTTAAGAGGCGATATTTTTTTTATGTCAAGATAAAGTAAACTTGTACTAAAACGAGCTGACCTTAATTAAAGCCTTTCATGTCGCCCCATCGCCAACTTTATAACACGTTTATTATGTGTGCATACGAACAGCTAATTTTCTTACGCGTCCAATAAACACGCCTTTCGACCCACGCGTGCCGTAAAACGGCCGTTCCGATGATAAATCGACCTTAAATTAAAAGACGCCGGGTGAATTAAAAGCGCCGCGACGCAGGTATAAGATGATTTAGCACGCGCTTCGTGTGACATACGACGCGGCGGCCACCTGAACACACCTTGCGGCCGGACAGAGTGTGATGGAGTGCCGTGTCCGAGATGCAGCGTTAATCTTCGTGGAAGTCGCATAATAAATTGCGCTTCGTGCTTAGAAAAAGTTAATAAACCTAAATAAAAACTTGCCTAATTACCCCCATATAGAAATGTTTAAAACCATGCCATATGATAAATTTCAACTTTAAACTCTTTAAATTATAGATTCACTAATAAATTATGCTCGTTTCGAAAATACACGAGAAACTATCACAATTCGACCCTCATTTTGGAATATATATAAAGTCCGAGCTAGTAAAATTTAGATTTTTTAACACGCACAAAAGAAATAATACTTTACCCTTAACAGAACATAAAGCCTTATTCGGTAAAGAGCACCTCACATATTTATATGCCGAACCAAAATAATTTGCATATTTTAAACATACGGCTGAATTTTTTTTACAAATATTTCACGTGAATATTTTTGGAATTTTTCGGATGAATATTTGTATTTTTCTTTCGGTATTTACAAATATATAAAAAAATTTTATACAGAATCTCAATTTGAAATCTTCCCAAGATGATTTTAAAGAATTTTGCGGCCTTCGTGGTTTAACTCCCTGGGAGGGGTAGATGTTACCCTTAAAATCTTAAATAGGAAGAGGCGGGGGTCAAGTAGCACATCGTTTGAAAGGTTGTTTAAATCGCTTTCCTATAATATATACATATACAGGGTGTTATGGAAATGACGTATTATATTTAAAACGGCAAATCCCGAGATGAAAATAAATTAAAGAAAAATAACCATAAATGGCGCTTTGAATTATTAAGCGAAATATACACTTTATATGAAATCTCAAAATTTACGTGGCCGCTCCTGAGGCCCATAGGCGTAACTAGAGCAGTCTGGGGTGGGCTATGCCCACCCCAGACTGCTCTGGTGCCCACCCCAGAATTTCCGAAGTTCGAAGCCATACATACGTCATAGTGACACTTGCCATTAAAATCCTACGCGACTAAGGGCCAGGCCCCCCCTACAAATACATTCTAGTTACGCCAATGCTGAGGCCCTTCGCAATCAATATTTTATTTAGGTCTCCAGGTTCAAAAGAGGTTAGCGCATTATAGGCGAACTTGTCATATTGCAGCACATAATTCTAAACGCACGTGTTCAGTTTTTGACAACAATACGTCTTTGACGCGCGCTATCACTTCTTTTTCAAACTATTTATAAACAAAAACAATACAATTTTAAGGTACATACTCTCTTACCTTCGATCTTATTTTAAAATAATCCGTTTTATAATTAAATTCCATAAAAAAATAAAACACAAAAAGTGTTTTTCAACAGAACCAACAGTAGATAATATCACACAAATTTGAAATAACATCACAACATTTATTATTATGAATTATTTCACAACAAAAAAAAATCGGGCAATACAACTAACAAAACGTTTAAAATTCGTATACGTCAAGCATGTGGAACCCTCGACGTCGTGGAACCAACGTCGTTCCACTCCCGAATCTCGAAACATACTGAAATATGCAGCGGCGCGCGGCCGGTATTCAAGCTACGGCGAGACACGCGGTGTGATCTGACAACACTGTTAGTATACTCTAGTGACCCACATTGTTGCTAAGTGAATCCAGACGGAACGGGGCGACAGTATGTGGGTAAAAAGGGTTTTTACCTTAGTATTTAGATATTCAATTTAAAAAAAAAAGTATGTAGACTTTCTCTAGGACACCCTAGGAGTCACCCATTTAAATATAATAAGTCATTTCCTAAACACAGAGACGTCTTGAGTTATGGTGCCTTATCGTTTCTTATCCTTTCTCTTCGTGAGATTCGCATCCATCAATCTTCTAATGGCGTCCATTTCCACTGCTTCCACTTTCTTCTTTTGCTTATCTGTAATTCTCCAAGGTTCTGCTCCATATAGGAGGTTCCTCTTTATCATTGTCTCGTATATTGAATTTCATCTTTTGTTATTTCCTTGCTCCATAAGATTCCATTCAAGCCCCCGATCATTCTTTTGGCTTTCACTATTCGTTTTCTAATTCTCTTACATCTGTCCCGGTATTGTCGAATGTAATTCCCAGGTATTCATACTCCTGACATTGTAGAACTTCCTGACCATTTATCCACTTCCAAATTCCCGTCCTGGGTCCCTATACAATAGATATCTTGTTCTGTTATATTGACTGTTAAACCCCATTCTCGGTATTCTTCCATCAGTTTTCTAACCATATATTGTTTTCGGCTTTCCTATAATACCATAATTTATTATATTTGAGTAGTAGTTCCAAGGAATTTCATTCAAAAATAAACGTAATTATTTACCTGCACTAAGTTTTATGGTTTTTAGGTTATAATTTAAAAAACATTATTGTGTTGACTCTTGTCTTAGTATAATGATTAGAGGTTCGTGGGTAGTCACTCCTCTGGGTGACACCCTTTCCTTGTCAGAGGCAAAGTCACCGCGTACAAACGTACATAAATAAGTTCATTTTTGGAACGCGATTTCATGGAAACTACTGCTCAAAAATAATAAATTATGGTATTATTGGATGGAATGGAAACGATCATTAAAGCGTACCACTTGACCCCAATTTCCATTTAAGATTTCAAGCGAAACATCTACCCCTCTTAAGGGATTAAACCACAAAGGCTGCAAACATTCTTTAAAAACGTCCTGCTTCACAATAAGACTGAGAAGTTTTCAAATTGACACCCCTGTATATTCAACTTATTTATTTTATGTTTTGTATATAAGAACATCAAAGTTAAAGAAGTTAAAATTGTAGCACACGTAAACAATTATCTTTAGCCAAAGCAGGCTCTAATGGAAACAGAAATATTTAACTGCCTGTAAAAGCAGCATTTACTCTATTTTCTGAAAACTTTTACAGCCAATTTAAGAATAAGTCAGCCAGATTTAATTAGTGCCAGTGCAGTGGTGTTGTTGTTAACTAAAATTTGACAGAAAATCAATTGTTCATTAGATTAAATATCTATGCAGGGATATGCAGAAAATTATCTGTATGATCCAAAAATATTACAAACTACAGATATAAATATGTACATTTCTAGCCTACGCAACGAATACAAATAGTCTTTCCCACCTCTTTCGGTCATTATTGCAGCATAGTCAGATTGACATATTTAAGATTACCTAATCCGCACTGGCCCTTAAAATAAATTTATTTCCCAATAATTTTACTATAAACTGTGAAAAGGCGATGAGAGATTTTTTAAAGAAATATTATTATACTTAAAAGTATCAAGCGAATCTTGAACTAATCCAACTGCACTCTGGCAACATATATTTCTATTTTACTACTGCGCTACGATCCAGGAGCTAAAATATGAATGAATACTAATTGCATTAGAACGTTGGCGCTGTGATCTAACGGATTGTTTATATATTTTGGTTGATTTTTTGTGATTATTGGTGAAAAATCGTCTTTAATATAAACCATCATGGTGCATTCATGAGTAGTTTGTAAAAGAGTGGATAATTTAAAGAAGGATTTATCTTTTCATCGGTAAGTATGGTTATGTTTTAATATTTAACCATCTGATATAACCAGACTTCAACATTGTTGCCATTCAGCCAACAAACATGTAGTTCTCTCTTCCACCCATTACTGATTTTCAATAACATTTCACGCAATCACAGCTTTACTTTCCAAAAGTTTAATGATCAGATAATGCACGATCAATAATAAAATGTGTATGAACGTCCTCTATATACACCTGATGCCTGTCACTCTAAGATCACTACTCACTCGTCCACTGACTGAGTGCCGAGGGCGGCAGGCAGGGCGGCCCGCGGGGCCGGTGATTCAACCCACGGGGGCAGCATCGGGGAAAATATCGACTGCACCAGGGTGACAACAACAACGGTCTGAGAGAAGTCGACCGACACGTAAAATGTGGAATCCGCCTGGCGCCGGCGAAATTATTTTTATATCGTATATAGTCTATGCATATAAAACAAAGACAAATACATAAATATATGTATCGAGTTTGACAGCTGGAAAGGTAAAAATAAGTAATCGTTTTGGTAAAATTAAGCTTTACCAGCAAAGTTTGGTTCGGGTTTGTTAAACATTGAAACAAAGAATACAAGGAAAAAAGAATAAAAGAACATATATCGACCTTTTGCAACGGAAACCCCGATTTTAAACAATGAATTTTTGGAAAACGAGCATAGGTTTACTGACAACTTCCAAATCTTGCACATTGAGAAAATGGTTTTTTTTTTTTTAATTTAACGACAAATTTATTAGTAAATATGTTACCGTAACCCGATTTTTCTAGGGAAAATTACCCTCTCTAGTCAATTCTAGATTTAACTAGATCAAACAATAATCATTCTCAGTTAAGTCTACTTTTGTCTAAACATATTTTAGTCAAAATTAGTTTTTACTAGCCTGAAAAAACAAGCGCCAATCCATCTCGTCTTCTCGAGCAAGTGAACCCTTGATCCGCTTTTAACTTTTAACTCATTTACCTTAGCAGAAACTAGTTTTAACTAGTAAAAGCCGTTGTCAAATAAACGAGTATGAAATTTCTCGTTTTAACTAAGATTATAAGACAATTCTAGTTTTAACTAGTTAAATCTAGGATTTACTAGGGAAGATAGTTAAAATTAGCTTTTCCTAGGAAGATCGGGTTTTAACTGAAATAAGGTTTTAACGGTAACTAATACACTAAATTACATAAATTAAGAAGATCTGTTTCATATTTTCAGACGAAGATACAGTATAGCTAAACATGTCGTGAATTTCATGTAATAAATTGGAAATTTTCTAGTAAAAAAGTGTTAAATGAATAATTTTACTCAATTAAAGCTTGAATACATTCCAAAATAATTGAGCCTATTTTCGAAAAAACATGGGCACAGTAAGCTGATTCAACGAATAGTGGATTTCGAGAAGACATCCAGAAAACATAAACAAGATTGCCAACTTAATAAATCAAAGCTTGCCACCACTGTCGCCCTTCTAGCGCCGCTCACTTGACCAGAAGGGCGTTAGAGAGAGGGGGCGCGCGGCGGGAAGAACGGCACAATATGGCCCTGACAGGTAACATAACAGTAAACTTGGGGTTGCTGAATAATTTATCAATCCCCAACCCACCGGAGGGGAGACAATAAATAGGGCAACACCTTTTGATTATGGATTCGCCGAAGTAGCTTCATTACAGTTTTTCATATAAATTGATGGGTGGATGTTCCCGGCAAAGATGAAGAAAATTTAATTAAAATGTATATTGTTATGGAAAAGGAAATACAAAAAATAATGTACTTAAAAATAATGACGTCCCATAAAACCTCTTGATTGCTATACGTAGTTTTAATAATCGGTTTTGTCCTTGTTTCGTAATGGTTAAAATCACCATCGATTGCGACTGCATTTATGCGCTTCGAACCTTCGAGACGCTTTATTTCATTTATGTAAAATCAAAAACATGTAATTAATAAAGAGACAGAATTGTTTTTATTCTGTCAGAATCATACAAAGTTTTAAACAGTAATCAAGTCTGTATAGCCCTGGTTTTTATTATATTTCGTTACGAAATATTTCGGTGGATTGGAACGGAAAAGTTCGTCGTTGGTCATTTGGTCACATGTGTGGTTTTTACTGTAGTACAAGTGTGTGGTTAAAAATGGACGATATTAGTACATTCATTTGTACAGGGTGATCACGTATTATGTCCCCCCATCTTAACCTTTTTATTTTACGTGCTTGAGAGAAAAATTAAAACTATTAGTATACAAAGTGTTTAAAGTAGTATTTGCAATGGGAACAAATATCATTTAGGTCTGTTGATTTGCAAGTAGGGTTGAACATACCTGTTTTATTTGATCCAAATTCTACCGCTTTTTTTTTCCAAATATTCTCCTTCATTTGTATGTCTTTTAAAGGTTTGTAGTTTTCTTGCATATATGGGTGGATTTTATTTTACCCTCTATCTATCTACTTTTACTTTCTATCAACAATTCATCTTCTAAGGCACTAAACTCTAGTTTTTGGTATTTTACCCTCAAATAAAAGTTCACAAAAATAATAATCTGTCGTCTGTCGTCTTATACATATATCCTGTGCATAACTCTGTAGGTTATTTCGTAAATTACTTGGTTGCATATTATAAAATAGGTGTCTAACAAAGGGCCTCAACATCATGTTGAGTAAAACCAACCCTACTTGCAAATCAACAGATCTAAATGATATTTGTTCCCATTGCAAATACTACTCTAAAACCCTACCTACCCTACTAATATCGTCCATTTTTAACCACGTACAAGTGCGTAGTAAAAACCACACATGTGACCAAATGACCAACGACGAACTTTTCCGTTCCAATCCACCGAAATATTTCGTAACGAAATGTAATAAAAACCAGGGCTTACTGTGGGTCCTAAATCTACCGCCTGCGTTTGAAACCGAAAAGTATAATATTAATTATATTGAATGTATTTCTTATGGGTACCTATTAAGTAAAAATATCAGACTGCGACAACGCTGTATGGTTCTTTTTACTTGCTGGCGTAAAAATGACCCTGAAGTTTACTATTCTCATTAATTTCTCATCGGCGATGTTGTTAGCGGGTATTCGCTGCTGTTTTTGGATTAATTTTTAGTGTATTTTCGAACTAAAACTATTTATTAGCTATCTACAATGGTTCGTCAGTGCGTGGTGTGTAAGAAATTCGACTATTCTAACCCCGGATTAATATTTCGTCGGTAAGTGAGAATAACGTTTTTTTTAGGTAAAGCAGTGGTGTAACTAATTCTATGTTTTAAGTAAATATTGCAAGAATATGGATTTTTTCTTTACATTATCTGAATTTCTGTAAAAAAAAACACCTACAACGATTAGCTATTTATGACTAATTTTTAGATCGAAATTATCCAAACGCGTACCTTATTACAGCGTTGCCATTGTTTAAAGCCATCTTCTTCTAACTTATTTGAAACAGTAGAACTGTGTGCGATTGTAAATAAATGGTGTTTTATGAATGAAATGTTTTGTCTCCCCTTTTATATTATATGTTTATGCGTTAAACAGGACAAAAAGTAATTTGCAACTAAGTAACAAAAAACTTTTGAATTAAAAAAACTCTTTTATTTTTCAAGGAAAATAAAGTTGGCTGCTACATGCTTTTTTAGATTTTAGCTAGTGGGTTGTAACTATAATAGATAGACAAGAAGAATAACTATAATATAGAAAGAAACAATTAGGTTAAATAAATGATAATTTAGTTTTAAATAATTGATATGATGTTACGTAAATTCATATTATTATGGAAAGTTATTTTTCTGAATGAATAATGAATTTTACATCAATAAGGCAGCTACAAATTATTGAATAATAATTTAAAGAAATGCATTTATTTAGGTCACGACAAGAACTATTTACTGATATAAAAAAATATATATTGATCTTATTACAAGTATGTACATTGTATATATTCAAGGCCTGTAAAGTGTACACAACAATGTGAGAGGGTTAACATAATAAAGTATACATTATTAGAACAATTATCGAAATGTAAACGAGGCGCGGGTAGCAGCTAGTGCGACAAAGATGAAACTTCTTGGGATAGATCCTTTCGGGATGAGCTTGTTTCCACACATAACTATACAAATAGATTATGTCGATGTCGAAGCCACCACCAGCCGTAGCTTTCGAGTGATATTGTTGACAGACAGACAGATTTTGCCTATATAGGATTTCCGTCGTAGAAAATATAATTTGAAAACTTTCTATATTGTGTAAGATTGTCTAGGCTGCGGAAACTTTTTCCTTAATTTTTAAATATTTCGTTAAGAAAATAAAAAAAGGAGTTTTTGTTTTCGAATATAATAACCGTGACAATAATAATTCGGAACATGTGTTTCCCATCGCGAGTGTTTTGTTTGTGCCATACCGCCATGTAATTGCCATTTGCGACCGCCGTGTTTATTTTTCAATTAATTAGTCGTCGCTGTTTACACGGTTTCTGTCACCTCGTTTAGCCGGGACAGCGCCCAAATAATTATGTGGGAAAAATATTTCATGTGGCGATACCATAAACATGCATATAATGTAAAAGGGGAGACAAAACATTTCATTCATAAAACACCATGTATTTACAATCATGCATAGTTGTTCTACGGTTTCAAATAAGTTAGAAGAAGATGGCTTTAAAAAATGGCATCATAGGTACGCGTTTAGATAATTTCGATCTAATATTAGTCATAAATCATAAAGTAATCATTGTAGGTATTTTTACAGATAATATAAAGAAATAAATTTCTTACACAACACGCACTGACGAACCATTGTAGATAGCTCTAAATATTTTTAGTTCGAAAGAACACTAAAAATTATTCAAAAAACACAATAGATCACAAACGATCATAAAAGCGCCAGCGAATAACACCTAACACCACCGCCGACGAAAAATGAATGAAAGTAGTAAACTTCAGGGTTTGTTACACTAGCAGACCATACAGCGTCGCCACAATGATATCCTTAAAACATTGCAATTTGACGTTTTGGATAATTATTATAATACTTTTCAGTTTCAAACGCAGGCGGTAGATTTATGACCTGGGTACAGACTTGGGATCATTGATTACTGTTTAAAACTTTGTATGGTTCTGGCAATAAAACAATTCTGTCTCTTTGTTAATTAAATGTTTTTGGGCGATACCATAACGGAGCAAGAAGTCGAATTTTTGGAAAACAATTTCTCGGAAAGTACAACAAAAATATTTTTTTTTATGATCAAACACTAGCACTATAGGAAAATTCCTTTAGGGCACTCTGGGAGTGGTGCGTGTGCGTAAAAAGCGATTCACGTTGGTTATGAATCGTTGGAGGTTATATTCGTTGGGAAAAACCACCTCGGGAAGGTTGTTCCATAGAGATGAAAGAATTCTTAAATGATGAAGTTCGAGGAGTACTAAGCTTAACCACATATGGTAGTATCGGATAGAGAACGCATGTGCCCTTCTCAATTAAGATTTTAAAGGGTAACATCACCCCCTCCAAGGGAGTTAAACCACGAATCGACACCGTATAAAAACGGTTTTTGGAAGGTAAAAAGTAAGTAAGAAAAATTAACATATTATGTATTTATAAAAAGAATGTACGTATAAAAAGTTTACACGTCCAAGCGTTCCACGTCAAATAACGCTTTTGAGGGAAATTTACGGGAAAATTTCAAGTCACAGGATGCGACATCTGTGAAGATAAATTTCCTTTTATCCCGATGCTCGCAGTGGCAGAGTCTTGATGCCTCCAAGTCGCTTTACTTTATTATATAATAAGAAAATACATTTTCCAGAGACTTTTTTTAAAAATGTGTTTTAGGCTTTATCCATTGTTATATTTGCCGGAGAAAATTGATGTGAAACAATATTTGTAAGAGTTTTATGGAGAAATAAATCACACTTTGCTAAAACGGCGAGCGATGTAATTTAAAATCCAATAAATATACACGAAACAGTTTACGTGCTTCATGGAAAAAATACGGTTTTAAAACTGTCAACTCGTAATAATTATAGTAATTTTAAAAATGATTTAGTTCTAAAAAAATATTATTTTAGAGATTATTAGGGTGGATATACAGGGTGTCATAGAAATGACTTATTATATTTATGTCTGGAAATTCTGAGATGAAAACAAATTTCAAAACAATAACGATTCTAAAATTTTTTCCTCAACAATTATTTCCACAACTTACAAAAATGTACAATACACTAATTTTCAATGAAATTTGCACACACACATAGAAACAAATAATTTCACAGCACAAAACATTCAAGCGCAAATACTCAAGCCCATCAGGAATACCCGACGACATAGCGGCTTGACCAACGTCTACTTACTGTTGTCGTTTCGATCGATTGAATGTCGGTTAGGCGCATCGCGGCCCTTGGTAGACGGCAATCCATGATGCCAAAACCAATTCTTAGTAAAAAAACGAACGATATACCACCACCACCACCATTGCAGATTAATATAATCTTCCGATATCAATAGCATATGCCAATGGCGGTCCAATCATTTAGAAAAATAAACATGTAAAGCTGCAAAGTGTTGTTACTACCTTTAATATGGCTTACCCCATTTCTTATACGCATTAGCTGATGCTGGGACTTACCTGAAACAAAAATGAAAATACGTTAGAAAAATTATCGTAAGATAAGAACTTGAAACTCGTAAATAGCCAATAGGAATGAATATATGAATTACTATGGACAATACAATTTTGTAAAGTAGTCGGTCTAGTTTGCTCTATGGCGCTTAAGTTATGGGACACCCTGTATAGACGTTCAGCTTGGAATTAAAGGTTATTGCCAACTTTTGTTGTGAAATCATTTCCCTATTTTAGGATACTGCAAAATGAATGTCAACGAAATAGCATTCCTCCAATCTAAATAACAGCCATAAGCTATCCGTTTCCCTTTCACCACAGTTGGAAATATTTTTTATTATTTTGTAACTGACACATCTTGTGTCACGCAATATTTCTGAGTGCTTCCTCGCACGAACAGTACACTCCAAAATTTATGATACCTAGAAAGCGGAAAGAATATTTATCTTTCTTGATATCAGTCACTGGAAATAGATTATAGGTAGTTGAAACGCTAAATTAAACGTTATTTTTCACAATATCCATAAAATATTATGTAAATAATTAATATATAAAATCTGTATGTTATATCATTACCCGTGCTTTACAAACCCATGGATCAAGAGCCATCGTGACTAAAAAATCCACATCTTTATTTAATACAACCTTAAAAGTGAAAAAAAAAACATAATAGAGTGTCTGCGGAGTTCCGCAATACGTTTTGAATTCAATTACGTATTAGACAAAGATATAGAAGTTAGAATCGTAGATCGTAGTCGAATATTGATTTGTCATTAAAAATTTGCCAGCTGTTAACTCACAGTTGCTATTTCGATGTGTCTATCAAGTGTCAATATTTATGGGCTTTTTTAACTTTTTGTTTTTAAAGGCGTGTTTTCGGTAAGTATTTATGGACATTTCTTACTAATATAACCTTGTTTTTCTAAAGTCCTGTCCCGTCCAGCAAAAATATTTGAACACAGTCACATATCAAAATTAGCATTAGTGCATAAGGTATCTTCAGGTGGTTAGGGAATAACTTTTCAATATTTGTGATATTACCACGTGACAAGCCAACTAGACTTCTTGTTCGTACGATACTTTTAAGAGTTTTTTTTTAGATTTCTTTTCTGCATACAAATTACTTGGATGTGGTGATAAAAATTAGTGTTGGAAAAAACCGATGATTTTAATAATCGAGTACTTGATACTCGAGCGATTTTAATAATCGAGTGAATCGCTTGAAATTCCAATTCACCAAGCGATGACGTCACCAACTGCTCGATCGGCAGCCTAGCCGTTTACATGTGATCAGGTAGGGTATTTAGCAGGCACGTAACTACGGGTGGGCACAGGTTTAGCTAAAAAATTGTAGTAGCCACCAAAAAATTTCCAGAAATTTATTTATTTATGAATAATGAATTTTTACCACGTGTCTCGATACCAAACAAATAAACTGCAAAAATCACCCAAATATGTTTTTATTGTTCGGGTTTATTCTTGTGCTTTTTTAAAACAAAAAGTATTACCAAGAATTATTTTTCTTCACATCTTTCTCAATCTACGAGCATAAAATAAGTAGATATTTAAAATGGCTTGTCAAATTCCTCGACTTTAAATTATCAGGTGCCCCTGTGTGCCCTGTAGAATGTGGAATTAGTTACGCGACTGGCAAAATATGAAAATAGGTGATTATTTTTTTAAATTCATGTTTATAGTTACCTAAAAGTTCCTGTTTAAATTTAAGAATGTTTACTTTTGGTTATCAAAAAATTTCTCGATACCTATGTTTTGTTAACTGTTTTGCTCGTTTTCTTATTTTCCATTAACATTTTCTATAATGTATGTTATTTTTGAGAAGTCTTCTTGAGTTTAATAATAAAAAGTTCCAACGAATTTTTGTATATATTTTGTTAACCATTTTGTTATTTTTCATTAACCATTTCTATTATTATGATATTTTTGAGAAGTTTTCTCGAGTTTATAGTAAATAAAAATTTAAAAATTATATCCTTCAATTTTTTAATATTTACAATCGGAGACCTAAACTACGCCGCTGGCTAGCCAGTTAAAACAAAACTTTCCATGTCGCGATCACTTTTTTATATGCACCTTCTCGTTTAGGTGCCTTTAAGAAAGATGTATGTCGTGTTACCTGTTCAGTGTCAATCTCGAACGTCGCCAATCGGATGGCGTGGCGCGTAGACGTCTATCAAGTGACAGGCGATATTTTTCGGTTTTTCACCTGAATTTATAACTAGAGTATTTCCTATCGAGCGAAAAACTGTTCGAAAATACGAGCAGTTTTTAACCCGAGCGAAGCTCGGGTATCGAGTGAAAAATAATAAGTCACGAGCGACGGTTTTCGCCTGAATAGATAACTCGAGTGTTTTTTTTTAATAATCGGTTACTTATTTCAATAATCGAGTGATCAAGCGGCTTTTCGCTCGAGCGATCACAACACTAATAAAAATTGCATTGTTTTGTTTACTTGTTTGCTAATTTGAGGCAAAAGACTGGGGTTCCTTTTAAGACGAAATTCGTCTTTTTACCAAATTTCTTCGCTGAACCATAATTTAATAGAGTCGTTCTAGGAGCTCGTGAATATGCATTATTAAAACAAGTCCCTGCAGGAGTGTAAAACGACGGATACACAATTGATTTCGTCTTCGTGTCGCGACAGTTTTCCACGAGTTCCCGTCGGAAAATTTATCACGCCAGGCTTTGTCTTTATGTGTTTTAACGTATCTCTGAGAAACTGAGGAAATTAAATGAGCTAATTACCATCAAAATGGGACTGTTCACTCATGGAAATTAAAAAGTTCAACTGGCAAATAGATCAATTGTATAAAAACACTTGCTTTTTGCTTTAAAAAAAAAACATTAACTTGAGGTTCTTCAAATTACGTATTGTAGCATGTCGTCAACAATCTGATGGGTAAAACGACGTCATGAAACCTACGAATTCAACTTCAATATTTGGGGCTTTTCACAAGCCTTAGAAAAAAAACGATAATAGCACATAGACCTCGAATAGCTGTATAATATTTAACGTTCCCAGTGTATTGTAGAAAATAATAAAATATTTCCTGCCAGCTCTTAAAGTCATATAAACCGAGAATAACCGCGCTCAAAAGGGCCATATTTTAACCTTAATATACCTCGCTTATGTCTATTCTCCGAAGAATAGGAAAGTTGGCCTTCGCGAACTTTCCTCGCTGGCGCTATTCGCTCTATAAAGGTTTCGGGCCTTTAGTCTCGCTTCTTATCCTTTTGCTTCCGTTTTACCACCCAACTGACATTTTAAAGACATTTCTGTTTGGCATTTTAAATCCCAGCAGGAATAATTTGTTTTCAAAGGCAACGGATGACAAAATGTATGCATTTTTATTTATATTACTTACTTTATAAAATATTACCAAACAAAATCTGTTACGACTACGCGAACAATGAGTTTATTATTTCTTATTCGCAGAGCGAGCTTTCCAAAAAGTTGCAAATTGCCTTCTGCACATGCTCGGTTGTGGACAAGTTTCTAACTGGTTGCTGCTTTGACTTGTTAACGTAAACTACTTGTTCATTTCTGCTTTGTTTAGAGCTAGCCTATCGTTTTCGAATAGATTATTAAAGAATAATGGAATGTAAGCAGTGGCGGTTCTTCCACAGGAGCACATGCGCACGTGCACCCCCAAAACGAATAAAAAAATTTATATTCATTGAATATTATTTATCGTATAAAGTCCGACCCTCCCTAATATTTTATCGTACCGTGGTAACCGTGCCTCGGTCAGGTTAATGACGATTATGACGAGACTTGCTCGCATGTGCGATTAAGTATGCGAGGCATAATGCAGTTTCTCTGCAGTAACAGGTGGCGGGAGACAGCGGGGGATAGCGGGGCTATGGCGAGTTAACATGGAAAAGGCGCACAATTTTAGAGTGCGCCGCGCCGTTGTCTGTTCGTGCATCTGGTTAGAAATTCGAGCGTGTATGTTTTAATATTTTAATATTATATATTTATTAAGTTAAAATGAATAGTTTGACGGTGGACTATTTAAAAAATAACTTTAGCTCTTTTAGTTTGGAGCAAAAATTGAAGTGAAGAATGCGGGAACACCTAAACCCGAAATTAATTTAAGGCAGACCACAAAGGGTAAATCTAGGGACTTTATTAGAAAGTTTAAAAATTAAATATATGAAAAAACATTTATAGAGGGTATTCCATACTTTAAAGAGGCTGTTATTGATCAATTTTCTACAATTAAGAACCGAAGAACGGACTTTACGTTTATATACACACTGAGAAAACCTTTCTAACTTTCCAAAAGTTGTATTTCCTTGTGTAAAATTAAAAAATAAATAAAAATATGTTTAACCTAACGCATTTCCTTATTAATTCTTTTCTTTCTACATTTAAAACGCCTAGAAAGTAATTGTTTGGTCGTTACACAAAAATAAAATTTTAAAAATAATTTCACCATACTGTGAACCCCTCCTATCATAGGTGACGAGCCGCCACTGAATGTATGTTTAACCAAAACATGCCAAAACTAAACAAAATAAAACGAATCGATAAAAACAAGTCAAACGTAAACAACCAGCCGATCGAGCAAATGCGCAACATCCAAACCCACAATTCCGTACCAGTATGCGGATTATGCTGACGGTTGCAAGTCAGTTGACAATCGATACATTTTCCTGTACGAACATCGAATTTTTGGTCAGCCATCGCAGATATTTTTGACTGCTCTGCGAACAACCTGTTAACTACAGTACAGCTCGAGGTCTCTCCAATTTCCTGCTGATGATGATACGGTCTGTGTAACTACCATGAATGTAATTCCTCAAATGCCAGTTTCTTAAAAATTGCTTAATGTAGACGTATCACAACAAACTCGGACGTGATATTGAGGATGATGAGCGACGATTAAAAAATATAAACACGCAAAGAAAATACCTATAACCGTTTTATTGAAAGTTGCATCGAGGCGTTTCACCGGGTCCTAATTTGGGAATAAATAACACTTTTTGTAACATGCTGAAAATAATAAACGAACCGAAAAGTATAAAATCGGTTTGTGTGAATTAAAACCGAAGTTCTGTTCGTCTCGATCGTCGAGCTCCCGGCTCACATTTACTCGTCGGTTTTGTTTAAATTTACCTTGAAAGAAAGTTGCAATGTTCGACAATCTAACTTTTAATAATTAATTAATGCGGCCATTGTGAAAATATGGAAAACCCCAACTTGAGAAAAGAGAAAAGGTGTTGAATATCCCATTCTTTATCCCGTCTTTGTTCAATATTTTTATGTAAATAATGCTTTTGTATATTTAGGCCTCCGAAGAATGGGGAAAACCTTTTGAGGTGTCATACAATGCGTTCAGAATGAAGAGGGTTTTGAGCATTTTTTTCTATGTTGTTGTTTGGAGAATATAAGAGGATAATAAATATTTAAACGGCCAAAATGTGTGGGGTATAGTCGCATACGCTTAATAAATATTTAAACTTAGTTGGCGTGCAAATGCCTTATTTTCAGAAATATGTCTACATAAGCCATATTATACACGGTGTTCATGACAAAGAGCCCAAAATAATTTTCCTATTTAAGAAACCTTGGAAAACGGTTAGTGGGGAAAAAAGTAGAAAATTTAGCGAATATGAACAATGCTAACAATAAATTTACTCACGCTAATTATTGGGCCCATTACTTTGCCTCAATTTAACCAGACTTCGTATCTCTTACCGTTTCCGAAATCCCAATGGTGAAGGCCACATTTGTAACACCCTGTATAAAAATCGCACCAAGGGATCTCAATTGTTTACAAACAAATAATGCTTATGTATCATCATTCACTTTCCATTCATACCCATCTCGAATTTAACAAGCTCTTAATTTTAGCAATACGAGTTCTCAACCAAGTCCTTACCGTATTATCATGGCGCTTAACCCCCGACGGCAAAGAACAAATGAACCGAACATTATAATGACAAAATGTGAACGAACCACTTCCCAAGTAAAGTCGCAAAATATACGTTGGTCATATAATGGCAAACTTTAGAAATACACTTCTCGTCAAAATTACCGAATAATGTAAAATGTAATGGTCAGTTATGGTGTGGGGTGGCATTTCTTTACATGATCGAACGGAGTTAGTGGTTTTAAATCATGGTAGATTAACAGCTGAGAGGTACATTACTGATGTCCTGGATCCTCAAGTTGTGCCATATGCGTTATTTATAGGGCAACAGTTCATGCTTATGTATGATAATGCCCGGCCTCATGTAGCTAGGGTAGTGCAAAACCATCTTCAAGAGGTTCGGCATTGACACAATGGATTGGCCGCCACGGAGCCCGGACCTTAACCCCATTGAACATCTATGGGATATGATGGGTAGGAGGGTAAGAGCTCTACAACGTCAGCCTAGTGACTTACATCAGATGGCAGAAAGGCTTGATGAAATTTGGAGAGAGTTTGACCAAGAAGAAATCCGAAGGGTAATTATGAGCATGCCACGACGTTGCCAGGCTGTGATCTCCGCAAGAGGCGGAAATACTCATTATTAAGCACTGTTTGTACTTGTTTTCTGTCTTTCTTGGTTTTGTAAACCTCTTTAATAAAAGTAAATTTCAAACCTTGCGTAGCTTTTTTGGTCGTTCAAAAACATGTACGGGCAAAAAGCCGTATATCTCCACTAAAAATGGCAATAAAAAGGCGAATCAAAAAAGAAAATATTGATAAAGGATGCTACTAGGATGGTACCTCTTCCGGGATTTGCAGCGATCACCAGTTCACTCTACAGGGTGTTCTGAATATCTGGGAAAAAATCATTGTTACAAAAAACACCCTGTATAGCTGCACAAATGTTTTATAAAAGAACATTAGAATGTTTGTAAGATTTCCGAAATATTAGTCTACAATTTTTAAAAAAGATCTTCAAAATCGATTGAGTACTTCCAAAAATATTGAACAACGAACTTTTGTTACATTTTACATTATTCGCTAATTTTGACGAGAAGTGTATATACATAATACTTTATAGAAGAACGAAGCAATGTAATAATCTGACAATTTATATTTGGCGATGAACGTCTGATCTATCTCAGACGTGCGCTATAAAATGAAACGACCATGTCGATTCTGGAGTTTCAACAGATCATATCTATCCGTCTTTCTTATGATTCGGATTTAGGCTTTAAATTTTAAATATGATACAATTAGGGAAAATAAAAAGGAGTACACTAGAAAAAGTTCCATCTATATACTCTCGAATTATTTCCTTTTCTATGGTAGACATATTATAACAGACACGTGAAAAATGTCACAAGTATCGAAGCTGTTGAAAGGTATGCGAAAAATACGAAATGACGTTGTATAGATCGCTCCCGCAATATCTTGCCAGGCACACAATCGAAGAGACGGCATTACTCGTTCTTATGGTCGCCGAGTCTTACCGTTGATTCTGCAACTTGGGTGTTCTAGAGAAAGTCTACATACTTGTTTTAAAATTACCTATGAACAACCCCATAAAATCAGCCCACATGCGGCGATGCCATAGACATATGTGTTCCCTTAACACAATGCGATGTTGCCAAACTACTGCGCGTGCGCCGACAGTCAGTCGTTCGCCACCACGCGATGGAACTTACGTCCTTCGAATCTGTTCGAATATGGATCGAGAGAACAGTGCACATATTTATTAAAAAAATCGCTCTTAACTAACATGGATTTGTTCACAAATTTTCAGTAGTGTACGCGGCTTTTTATGACAATGACATAAGGTGATTTAACTCGCACCATTTATGGTTAATTTTCTGCAATTTGTTTTCATCGCAGGATAAGTATAATAAGGCAACACCCTGTATATAGGAGTTGCCGACGCTACTGAATAAAATGTAAACAAATCACTTCCTATATCGTGACGTCATAATGCCCACGGCATCGTCGAAAATAGCACCATTAATATGGGGCTTCGAAGCTGACAGCAGAGATATAACAACCAGGCCCGAAACTATTATTTGGTTGAAAGAGATTTATTTTTCACTCTAGTTTTCCACGCAAAACTTACTTCTAAGATTGTATAATGTAATAGTTTGACGATGTTAAAGAAAATGGATGTCGTCCCTTTGTGTGGCCTTAAATAATGAATTACATTATAACGATGTATTCGCCTGATAAGGATTCGGTCAGAACCTTTTTTAAACGTACTGCATATTGTTTGTCCTATTTTATTTGAACGTTTCCGTATGAAGAGCGAGGGGAGAAAAATGTATAAACAACCATGCTAGAAAGCGTCTTAAACCATAGGCGTGCTTAAACAATATTTATTAACTGGAAAATAAATCAATACACTGTATTGATTCCGCAGTTGGATTCTTCCAGAACATTCAAAACTATAGTTTAGTTTTCTCAAAATGTCCCTCTGTCGGTTATTATTATTTGATTATTAGTTCCCTCTTCTTTACATACGTTAAAAATATTTGCCACGATTTGCATGACTCTTCACATGTTTATTTCTAATTTCTGATCGATTACATAATTGATAGGAAAAAAATATTAACAAAACCCCAACGCCGGTATAATAAATAAACAACAACGCAAAATTTGCTCCCCGCGTTTTAACGGCCGTAGAAAGAGCGGAACTACATAAGAAATAAAATTAAAGCAATTAAGTTTTTGTTTTAGTGTAGGATGTTTAATTTGATAAAAAAATTTGATGATTATCTTGAATTCATTTACATTTGAATCAATTTTGCCTTATTTATTTCTCGTAATTTTAACGAAAGGCTGTGGAAAAATATTGCATGGGTTCGCCCTTTAGCAAAAAAAAACAGCTACAGCGTTGCCCTATTTCTAAAGACAATGAATAGAAATTTATTTTAATCTTATAAATCTTGTGGAAAATGATCATTTTTACACGCGTTTATCTAGGTTAATTTTATATCCTAATAATTTATTATATTACTGGTAAGTTTAGTTGTTCTAATTGAAACATAGCCTGATTTTTTGCTCGAATGCCTTCCGATGTTCAGAAATGGCTCGGCATACAATAACGATACCGATATATTTATCGGGTATTGGCAAATCATGCCGATAATCGAAATCGGTCAAAGTATATTTTACATTTAGACTAATAGCCGAAATACACGACGAACCACTGCCGCCCATCCATATGTGGTTAAGCTCAGTACTCCTCGAACTTCATTATTTAAGACTTCTTTCATCTGGAGGACTTCATCTTTATGGAACGACCTTACCGAGGTCGTTTTTCCCAACGAATAGAACCTCCAACGATTCAAAACCCCTCCCACGCCCTAAAGGATTTTTCCTATAGTGCTTGTGTTTGATCATAAAAAAAACTATATTAGAATTTCGAATATATTACCCAGTACTTTGTGATTTGGTAATTCTGATTGACTAAATAATAATTTTATGATCATCCATTCATTAATTATTGCAATAACGTTCTGGAATATATTAAATATGCATATATTTTATATTGTAATGGGAAAAAGACAATTAAATAAATAAGTAAACAATTCTCATCAATTAATTATCAAATATTAATTATTCTTTCTACTTAGTAAAACCAATATTATACTAAAATTGTATATGGCATTTTAATTGTTCCTCGTTCTCACACATCAGAATGTATGCACAGGAGGCGGATAGAACTTTTTTTGGCGGCACTTGTAACATATTCTAGCTCAAAAAAGATATTTCCTGAAAACTGTTAAGATCTATTAATTTGGGCCACGTTTGGTGTCAGGTGTTGGCCGTATAAGCCTAATGGACTGCTGCTTCGGGGAAGTTTTCTTCTCACAGATGGATAGCCGCTATTTATTAAACCGTTTTAGGAAAACAACATCCAAATTATACATGGTGTCCCACTTATAATGAAAACAAGCTGATATTTTATAGAAGACGACCCGAGAAGCGAACAAACGCGTGCTCTAAGATAATGTCTTATGAAACTTGTATCTTAAAATACTATAATAAGTATCCTAAATCACATAATGACTTATTTTTTTTCCAATATCGATTTAAATGATCAATTTCGAGAAGGTTTGGTGTCAGGTGTGGGGTTAGTACTATAAATTAAATTTAGTGTCAAAAAACATGATATTCTACATTCCGGTATAATGAGCCTGTAAGATATTTACCGTTCTCATGGTAACTCACCCTATTTATTTAGAATGTGTATAGCCAGTTCTACCAAATTATCTCTATTATTGCTACATGTAAGTATACGTATATCACTCGCGGGCTTATGTATAAGTTTGTATTTTGTCTTTGTAGCAATTCCTCTCCGTCTTGGCGCAAATATTTATTATCAAAATTACCTATGCTGAATACGCCTAATCCCGTTAAAACAAGCCAGGTATGCCATCAAATTACAGTGACGCAAATATATTACAGTAGCAGCTCGCGAGTAACAATATAGGGGAAGACCAAAATATCAAAAAAAACATTTTTTTTTTAAATTTCAATTAAAAAATTATATTAAAGGTAATTTAAGTTATTGAATAAAAATAAATTGATTGTTTTTTACTATATTTTTCTATCTTTCTTGAGCCGTCAACAATATATTATAATGCAGAGATACGTTTACTGTAGTGCGATAACAGCGAATGAATCCTACGGAATCGAACTTAATTACAGCTTGATTGGCGGAAGGTTGGAGGGTACGTGGCAGATAACCCCTCAGAAGCAACCGCTGATTATCCCCTACCAAGGCCATATATACATTTATGCGGGTTTGACAGAATAATTATATAAGCTCAAACCTATATAACTCCACATCCTTCTAGGAAGAACAATATTTAAATTTAAATTGACAAATATGTCGTTTTTCGGATTTTGTATTGTAACCCTTTAAAATCCTCATCCTGTATATTTATAGGAATATACGGACGAGATGCGGAGAGACCGCACGAGTCCGGAAAAGCCTCCGACGGCCCGAGATATGTACCGTATTTTTTTTTACAAGTGCTCCGAAGCTTTGATGCCAAAGAAATAAAGAAATTCTTCAGACAGTTTTCCTGTCTACATGACATGAAAACACTCGCGCATGGAGAATGTAAATATCTATTGGCCTAGTGGTATAGCGTTCGCCTTGTGATCTGGGAGTCGCGGGTTCAAATCCCGCACTCGGCATCTCTGGTTTTATTTATTTTTTTACAAGTGCCAGAGTCTTTGAGGCCATATAAATAAAGAAATTCTTCAGACAATTTAAATTATATATAATCCGCTATTTATTATCGCTTGTAGTATGGCTCGGTGGGTAGAGTGTCCGCCTGGCGATCTGAGGGTCCCGGGTTCAAATCCCGCACCGACAATTCTGGTTTTATTTATTTATGAGCACATGGTGACTCGAAGCGGGTGGGAAAAAACTTTCTCGCCTGCTCTCTTGAAAAACGCCACTTTTGGCGAAGTGAACATGCATGAAAAGAGGCACTTTCGGGACACTTGTAAAAAAAAATAATATGAATGACATAATGATAATATATTGATTGTCGATAATTCTTTGCTATAATATGCACTATTTTTTTTTTAAATAGCACAAAAAATATGTTCTAGCCTTGATGACATACCAAAAAGCACAAGAACAACATTATTAGTTTATTTGGGAATCAAAAAATCTTTTGCCGCCAGCTACCCAAAGATAAAATTACTTTTTCTGACCCACCAGAGAGCAAAATATTTTCCAAGAACATAAAGCGGTTACTTGGCAAAAAATAAATTAGACAGCAAGACTTTGAGAAAAACGGTTTGCTTTTATGGCTCCGTCCTAGTGATGCCAACGAGTTATCGAAATCTCTATTATTTCGATACTGTCACATCAATACAATCCTAGACCTAAACATCGTATATTAACATTTTAAAACTATAGTACCTAGTATATGCTTTTCATTTAGGTAAAACTATTTTATACCAGAGTAAAAATTACGGTTTTGGTAAATGTTGTGTTGATTATCGATTCTCCTTTAAAAAGAATAAATGTAATCTCGTATAAATAATTTTAGCTCTTGTGCACGGCTTAACCATATTATTCGATACGGTTTATCGATACACATACAGCAAAAATCCCCATGTCTACTTTCATGCCGAATACCCAATGTCGGTGCTTGTCGAGTGGGTTTAATTTATTACAGAAATTGGAGCAGATTTATAGGCTTTTAAAAGAAATTAAATTATCAGAAAGGAAACGGTCTCAAAATTTGCAACTACTACATGTATATCTGAGAATTAGCCTTTTGTAGTCATAAAGTTTTAGCCATAAAGTTTAACGTCTTCGCGAGATTAGATCTGGGTTTATTTATGTACGAGGGACACTTTCTATTGCATTACATAAAGAGATGTACCTTAAACCTTAAAAAAATGCTTTAATTTTCCTTCGCATGCTCGTTTCTGGCAGCTGACAACAACATTTCGTGCTCAAACGTCTTCCACAGAGGTCTATTTACAAGTTGGGAAACAAAAAAAAGCCGATGGGAGCCAGACCACGGTTGTAAAAACTATATTTTTTTAATTAATGAGTGCATAAAATTAGTCATTTTTTAGATGAGTAAAAAAAAATAATTTAGTGGTGAAAAAAGTGCCGTAACATGTAATTTTTCAACTCTCTCTCTGAATGCTTTTAATATCAAGTTGCCATGAAAATAGCATCCGCGCCGTTCGTTGCCTGGACGCCGCATTGCTATTGTTACTTTACAAATGTCAATAATATTTGAAAACATCAAAAATTGAAATAAATAATCCCGATTCCGAGGAAGAAAACTCATTTCAATGCGCCCCAGACGAAATAATTAATAAAGCTAATGAAGCAACACAAAATGTATTGCCGGAAAAATCGAAAGAAGCTTACAAATAGAATATAATACGTTTATTAAATGGTACTGAACCAATAGCAAGTTGAAGAGTTTTAGCTATCATAGAAAAAATATTGTATGAAACATATGCATAAAGTTATCCTTTTCCACATACGGGATTGTGCTCAATTTTCCCATTCGTAAGACGTGATACTTTATGCATTTCTTACATAAATAACAATGGAAACCTTCTTTCCCAATTACTACATAAATTACAGTTCCGTCCTCCCTTTAACCTCCAAAATGATAGTTATAAAACTTGTTTCCATAAAAGGTTTTGTATCAATTTCCAATTTTCTTTATAGCTTTCCTTCGGCTCGCGATTACGATTTTGATCATTCGAAGTTATCGGCTGTTAACAAGTTAATTTATTGCCAATTTATTGGCGATTTAAAATTCTTATTAGTTCATCGCAAATCGCTGAGCTTATCCTGATATTTGTAAGCTGTCACAAAATATCGAGTTCTATTCAATTATAGTTAAGGCAAAGCAAAAAAAACACAAAATCGGCGTCTCATCAAATTGTTTTTCAAATTGTTATACATATGTTTCGCCCTTAAATGGGCATCATCAGACCTAAAAGTTACACTTTACCTTTTCAAAAAAAAAACCCTATAACACTTTTTTTAACTAATATACAAAGAATAACAATTAAAAATTAAAAAGTTAAAAATAAGTAAGGATACATTTTTAATTGTGGTTATTTGTATGTTAGGTAAAAAAAGTGTTAGGGGGTTGAAATTGTAAAGTATAACTTTTAGGTCTGATGATGCCCTTTAAGGGCGAAACAAATGTAACCAAGTTGAAAAACCACTCCACGTAGGACTTTATCCTTATGGAACGACCTTCCCGAGGTCGTTTTTCCCAGCGAATATAACCTCCAACGATTCAAAATCAACGTGAATTTTTCTATAGTGCATGTGTTTGATCATAAAAAAAAGAATTCTTATTCTGGGTCATTTCTGCTTTGTTTAGAGCTAGCCTTTCGTTTTGGAACGGATGTTAATTAAAGAAATAAGTTAGTTTAACCAAAACAAGCCAAAACAAAAAAAAAATAAAACGAATCCAAACCCATAATTCCGAACCAGTAAGCAGATTATTTTCACGGTTGCAAATCAGTTGACAATCGATACTCTACGATCACCGAATTCTTGGTCAGCGATCACGGTGGTTTGTGTGACCACTTTAAACCAACTGCGTATGCCTCGGGCAGTTTGTACCTATTTCTGACTGCTCTGCGAACGATATTTCTATTATAATAACAGATTCACACTTGTCAAGTGAACACATGTTCTCCGTGTAGCGATCCGCATGTACTTTGAGTTTAGGGTTATTTACGCAACGGTCAATTAAAACAAAGTATGCAGTATTTCTCTAGGACGGTCAAGGAATTACCCATTGCCATTTAACTATATAATAAACCCTTTCCGTAACATATCCAATAACAATTTTATTTATGAAAAGCTATTCCGGACTTGATTATTATTTTGGTCGTACGATCCAGACGTCGCCATCGGTCGTCATCAGTTAATACCAGCCCTTATTACCGTCGAACTTATCGACCGGACCGGAATTTATATGCCATTGACGGGTTAAAAGTTTGATTATTTCGTCCAGAGCTAAAATTAATCCCAATTACGGGAACGTGGCGCCCTGGTGACAATTAGGACGGCAATGATTGCCAATTAAGGCGCCTAACGTTGGACAATAGAGACCGATTACAAATCTGGTTTTAGCAGTTTTAAGTTTACAGGAAAAATACTGAAAGGTGTATACAATATTGAGTAATAGTGGAATAGATTGGTGTATACCGAGTGATGCATCGTTGAGTTGAACATAGGAAATCTCATGTAATTATTTGAGGTGCTGAATATTGGCTCCCCTGTACATTTTATAGAAAACCTGCATTATAACTTCTTGCAGAGGTCGACATGGTAAACCCATTTGCCGAGTTTGAATACATTTTGATGAGCCAAAAACCAGTTATACAATAAAACGTGATGGCAAAACCATGAAACTATTGCCAAAAATTGACATAAGGCTGAACATAACAGAAAATAATGGAAATATTCTGTAACTGACATTAATTTAAACATCACGTTTACTTGAATAGCTTAGAATTGGCTCACCAAAATGTATTCAAACTCGGCACATGGGTTTACCATGTACAAAGAAGCAAATATTCAGCCACCTCAAAAACTACATGGGATTTCCCATGTTCAACTTAAGGATACATCACCCGGTATCTATGCATATATGACTGTTAGTTTGAGGAGTGTTTATAATGTGTCAATACACTCCTGGAGTTTAGTTCGTTCCTCCCAACTCACCCAGTACAACTCAAATAGGAGTTACTTGCACGAAAACAGACAATTATATTATGCATGACAATACGAGAATTTCCAGAAATAACACGAAACAAAGTCTGAATCGATCGATATTCCCGCCAGCCCGACCGACGGTAAACATCATCGCCATTTTACTTATCGAGGGTCGAGGGGGCGGATAATTCAACGCCAAGTGCTCCCCCTTTTTACCCCTCAATTAAACCTCTATACAAATATTTGAGTAAGTTTGTTTATCTTAGACTGGGCAAACCGCAGTGGTGGATGAATGATAATAATTTTCCATCTAAAGAGTGTTATTTTTAACGAGGCGACGACGGGTTTTTATTTGCCTTTATATAAACTTTAAGGGGGGAAACCGCTGTATATATTACTATACAGGGTGACAAAGTACAATAGCTTCGTTGTTACCCATGATACGATAAACACAAGGTATGATGAACGTATGTCTTATGAACTTTCATGCTTTAAAAAAATTACTCTTATCTGTTTAGAAACGGCTCAGTATTGATAATTTGAAGACACATTTTTATGAAATAAATATAGATAAATACCATGATATTATTCTTTCATTTCGCCTACTATCAAATGCATAAAACCTTTCATACCTTTAAAAGAGAATTAAAAACGCAAACAACAACATAAAACTCCATAATTAAAAATAACTCACACTATGACTGCAACTGAGGGTATAGAACGAATTTCGAACGGCTAGATATGTAACCTTATATTTATTGTATCACTGTTGTTATTCACAATATACAGAATTTTACTAAATTTCAATTTTATCAATATTGATTAATGTCTGTACTGAAAAAGTATAAACCAAAATAAGTTCAATATAAATTTAAATTGTAGCTAAAAGACGAAATAAATCGAAAAATTTTATACTCTCTCTACCTCTGAGGTCCTGCGTTGAAAGCGAGCATGGAAAGTGGTGAACGTGAACTATTCTGTATAAGACCTTCATCGTATATTTGATACTTTTAGACAAAATCAGATTACACGTTACTTCACGCTTCAAACCACGTACTTTTCTCTGGATGTAACAAGAGATATATTATTCTTTATGTGTCGGTGCAACTGCATATGCAATGCATTCTGTTTTATGGTATTAAATCATAGCCGGTCATGGACTTTGAATGGTCAGTTTCGTAACTTGGTATCAAATGCTGAGGTTTCTTTTTATATTAACTTGATTAAAAATATATAGAAAAGGCAATAAAACATAACTTTCTTATTTTTTAAATAATAAATGAACCTTTAAATACACAAATAATGTGAAATAAAGTCAATATCAAAGTTGTACTTTGTTTCCATGGACATCATGATAAGCAGGTACCTAACATTAATTTTTTTGAATAAAATGGTTATTTGTAAATAACTCGAGAAGGAAGAAAGATATAGAATTACGGTTTGCGCCAAAATGTAGCTATTTTTAAGTATTATACAATTTAATGATGTGCTAATATTTCTATAGTGATTTCTTCCTTAGGTTATTTTACGAAGAAAATTGCATATATGAATATACAGGGTGTTATGGAAATAACGTATTATATTTAAATGGGTTTGTTCGTTATAGTTAAATTGGGTGTCCTATAGAACCGCTACATATTTTATTTTTTTTAAATCGACAATTTTAAAAGTGTACTGTACAACATTTCACCCAGACCCAATGGCAATGTTGCCAAATTTAATGTAAAACTGAAATTCCATATAACATTATAAAAATAAATTATTTTCTACCTACTTGTATTTATCTTTATACCTAAACAGCGAGGAAATCCAGGCCACAAACACCTTTTTCATGGGAACACTCCTGGAAACACTTTATGTACACACAGTAATAGTGAAACAGAACCGATGGTTAGCTTTTCAAAATACAATAATACAGATTATACTACAGAATATGATATTTTATTACATACGACGAAATTTGACGTCCAGAAGAAACGCGTCAATACAAACGATATTCAAAGATTATTTATGGACGGGCAAGATACACGCGTAAACCGAAAAAACAGAGCGGATTGCTGAGTGTGTTGGTGATCGACGAGACACAACGTATCCGGCCGCTGGTTGGTCTTCAACTAACAGACGCAAGCGTTCGGCGCTATATGAAACTACTTCGCTCCGCCGATGTAAGGCGTCAAAAGGTCATTGGCATTTGACCTAGTGACGCACGTGGCTATTACTATTCTATATGTTTTTTCGGGTTGTTTAAAACATAGTCCGTCGTAAATGTTCTTCAATTAATTGTACAAAAAGGTATTACAGAATGGAAAAGTGTTTAAATTATTTTATTTTGTCTAAAGAGTTTAAGGTGTGCATATGACAACACCGGCCAGAATGCCTTGATTGCTTACATGTATCGCATTGCCACACAGGTGTTTTTCTGGTTTGACGTCAGGTCACTTTTACCGCAGAATGAATTGAAAGCGCCATTTATGGCTATTTTTCTTCAATTTGTCTTTATCTCAGGAATTGCCGGTTTAAATATAATACGTCATTTCCATAACACCCTGTATATACATATTATTTCCGCAACGCAACGGCTTATTTTTTTGCTACAGGGTTTTGAATTTTTTAAATCGTTATTTCTTAACGTCTACTGTGCTACGCCACTGACATTCGATGTGGATATTCCTTCTCATTAGCCTAGTCAATTCTACATAAAAACGGTCTCTTGAATTTTTTTCGTCAAAAAAACAATTGGATTCAATTAAAAAGATAAATTTCTTATGGCCATTTCCAACAGTTTGTATGAAACAAAAAATCTATATAAAAATACAAGTATACGCCACTGACCTAAAAGCCTTGTACATTATATACGCATGAAATTTATCAAACTAGATTAAAAACCCATATAAAAACATGTATTGTACTGTAATATTTATTTACGTTCATAAACCACAAGTCCTTATCAAACCTTGTATTTTAATGAAAGCTGAGGTTTAATACTTTAAAAACGTAAAACCAAACTTTTCCTGTGTATGCTATAATATTCCTTTGTTAGTTATCGCGGTTATTTATTTTTACAAAATTTTAGTTTTCTTTCTTAGTTAAACCACACATACATACATATATTATGCATAAGAGTTTATAAATTACATTTTCTACTTTGGTTTCATATCAAAACTATTCCCATATCATTTTCCGTATAGTAATAAGCCGTTTTTTTCTTTTTTAAAGGTTGGTTATGTATGTTTGGTTGCAGAAACAATTACTAAACTAACAAGTATGTGGTACGTTTTGCAATGTTGCCGAATTTTCGATTTTATAATAAAAAAAAGTTAACGTTTTGTAGAAATTGAACGTTGGCCCCGCTAGGCTCGACCCGCATATCTCATTAAAAACATCCCCCACATAAGGATTCGCCCCTCGTATTATACAACACAAATAAAACTGCTCTTGGCAACTCTGCAATGTAATGTCAAACTTGTCTTTCCCTTAAAATTAACAAAGTTGCCACTTTTTGTCATTTATTTTCTACATAGGAGAGTAAAAATGTTGAATTTTGTTTTCTCGCGTCAGTATTAGTAGACAAAGGAATGGAGAAAAAAATGTCCGATACACCTTTTTATTACAATTAAAACATCGAAAATACAGGGTGGCCCATCGAAAACAGTCCATCAAGGTTTACGGCTGTGTACGTGAAAATTAGAAAAAAACCTCGGACCCGTAAACTTGTGTTTTCAGGGGGACACGTTTCACTATTAATTTCATCCCTGTAACCTCAACCCCCCTAGCGGGGGCGGCTACTGCCCTTGTTTTTTCAAATGGGAATGGGTATGTTGTGATACATCTTTTTAAAGGGCATTAAATTCTCTTTAAAATGGCGCTTTGTTTTGTAAATTTGAGCTACGCGCCGCCGAGAAATTGCGTTTTAAAAAATGTAATAAATTGTTTACACCTGTGTACTTGATAAATGCATTGAAATGTTTCAATTTCCGTTGCTCGGCGGCGCGTAGCTCAAATTTACAAAACGAAGCGTTATTTTAAAGAGAATTTAATGCCCTTTAAAAAGATGTATCACAACATACCCATTTGAAAAAGCAAGGGCAGCAGCAGGGGGGGGGGGGGGGGGGGGGGGGTTGTTGAGGTTACAGGGATGAAATTAATAGTGAAACGCGCCCCCCTGAAAACACAAGTTTACGGGTCCGAGGTTTTTTCTAATTTTCACGTACACAGCCGTAAACCTTGCTGGACTGTTTTCGATGGGCCACCCTGTATATCAATATAAAAACAACGTAAATGTATTGTTGCAGCAAACGTTTCTATATGGCAACACTGTTAAGTGCAGTGCATTTCATGGCGTAAATTTTACCAACCAATACATTTTTCGGGTATTTTTACATTTAAACACAATTTTTATGAATTAATACGCATCTAATTGCAATTGAAAAACTTTCATATTACAACATTAAACAAAAAGAAAGGTAACAATGCAAGTGATTCGTGTGCATGGATAGTGTAATGAAACCGATGCCTATATTGACCTAAAACCATTTTTTTCTGATGAAACAAACATGGAACACATAGGTGACCTAATAAATTTAGGTATATTCGATCTTGATTAATCCTATAAATAGCAATTAACTCCAACCAACCTAGTCGAACGCAATATTGGGTCGTGTAATGTTTAACAAACAAGAACTAATTTGATTTATAAAGGTGTCCGATAAGGTTTCAATTATACCGTCTGATAAACACAAAAGCAACTTAAGATATACTTGATAGGGGTTTATTTCTACAGACCATAAAATTTACAAGAAGTGGTGTCAGCTAGGTTCACACAGCAACCATAAAAAAAAATAATTTGAGGACACTGTGTATACTGCGTATAACGTACACGGAAATAAATACAGCAGTAGTAATGTTATCAGGCAGTCAACTTTTGGAACTATGATATCATTAAAACAAAGATTGCTGTCATTCTATAACGTAGACATTATTAGCAAACAGAGACATCACAAACCTATCCCATCAGCAGGTGTCGTAAATATATATATATGTGTAAAATGTCTTATACACCTCCAAATTATATACTAGAACAACGTATGCGCCTCAAAAATCGGAGGCGCATACGTAAATTCGGAGGCAAGTGCGTTTGGCCATGTATATCGTCTCCTCCCATAAGATGAAGTCATTCCCACAATTCTTGCTCGGAGGCCAATTCCACGCATACACACATACAGTTACACCATTGAGTTCCCGATAATTCCGCGACGAGGTGCCACCGCCTAATACATATATACAGTATATGATAAAGGTAATGTGGTTTATGGCCTCCTAATTATATTATATGTGCAATGCACTAATATTACTCCTAGATTTGGCAACATGGCCGGAGGCGCATTCTGCATTTGCATTTATAATTACAATAATATGATATTAAATACTTGTTTAACTCGACATTTAAAGGTTTTCGTATTGTGTATCAGTTTAGTACGTAATATTAGGCGTATTAGCCTCCAGATAATGACATGAGGGACTCGGCTCCTTTATTAATAGGATTTTACTTACTCGTGATGTTTAAAAAATTATTATCTTCCTGGTCAGAGGTAAATACAGTTCGGTTAAATTAATTTCCATTGAATAGTTCTTAAAAATGTTTTGTAAAATATTTGATTATTGCATTTCAATCAGAATATATTCGCCGATTAAAATAGTTAGTTAGTCGGATTTCCATTGTTTATTTTGATATTAAGAAACAACGTTTTGATTAGTAAATATCTTAATACTTCAAGTGTAATGTGTACAGGGTGTCCATTTTTGGGTAGTTTTACGGGGTATCTCCGTTATTAGTAAAGATAGAAGGATGCGGTTTTTGCAGCACTTCGCTACTTTTTTATCAAACAGAAGATGCCGTAATCAGATTGTTTCTAGGCTGTCTTGTTTTGATATACGGGATGTTTTTGAGAATTGTGCATTTTAAAATGTTCTTTTTGTAGTTTTTTTACGTAGAATGCAGTGACGTAATCAGATGTTTTCTACATTTAATAGTTTTCAAGGAAAATAAACAAATTTGCTTTTTTTAAATGGGTCACCCTATATATTTTTTAATAATATAATTTGGTTTGTAACAAGCTTCTCAAAAATATATAACACTTTATTTTTAGTCTTAGTATTAGGCCGAAATATACGTTTTTCAAAAATATACCATTTTTTTTTAGTAGGCCATGACGGATATTAAAAAAAAATACTGGTGTGATTAAATATTAGACACAAAAATTGAAAATTTATTGAACTCCCTCATAAATATTGCTCAAATTGTTCTCCATTATGGCTTAGACATGTTCCACACATGGTTCTTATTCGCCTTAATGAATTAAAAGAACGGCCGCGTTTGTAACTCCCTAGAAGCTCTGTCAATGGCAATTCTTAAATCTGCCATTGTTTGGTACTGAATGGAATAAATTTTATTTTGATGGTATCCCCATAAGAAGAAATCCAAAACCGACAAGTGACCTTGGTGGCCATCTTACAGGTTCATTAGTTCCAATCCAGCGACCTGGGAAGTTATTATCTAGGATGGCCCTTACAATTTGGGCATTGAAAGCGGGCGCTACATCCTGTTGAAGATGCAAGTTATTGAGACCAGCTAAGGGCATATCTTCTATTATTTCTGGCACAACGTTTTCCAGAATTTCCAAATATTTATTTGCATTAAGGCTTCCGTCAAATTTATTATAAACTATTTGGCTATTCAGTATAAAGCATGAAACGCTATACATGGTATGTATGTATGTACGTATTACATTACAAGCTGATTTTCCTGAGACCAAAACCTCGTATTCTGTCGATTAAACATGCCAGCACTGGTAAAATGAGCGTCATCAGACTATATAACGGTTTTTTCAAAATTGCTTTCCCTGTTCAGATTTTGTAAATACCAATTGCAAAACTCTATACGGCGCTGTGCATCACCAGGATGTAAGTTTTGTACATGGGGAAATTTATATGGCTTAAAATTGTGTTTTTTTAGAATTGTGTGCACTCTTGATTTAATCATTCCGACCGAACCTTCTGCAACTTTGCTGCAAGAACTACTTGAATTTGTTTCAATTAAAGCTAACACATTTATTTCATCACTCTCGCGATCATCCTTGTGGTAGATTTTAGGGCGAGGTTTAGAAAATAAACCGTGTTGATTTTATTCTTGAAAAAATTCGTTTATCCGGTTGTCGTCTTTCGGGATATCTACAAGTAATTTAAGAAAATTTCTAAATTTCATAGAATTACTACATAAGGGCTTATAATTACCTATTCAAATACACTTCTAATGCTTCATCTGCATTTTCGTTACACTGGATATAACAAACGAGCATGTCGTACTTCTCAAAGTTTACATGCTCTGCCATAATTAGGAAAAACTGATTTTTCAATATTAATTAGAAATTTTAAAACAACTTAGAGAACCTGAATGCTCTGACAGAATTAGAAAATTTTATTATTATGACACATATGACTGTATTCTTGTTTGTTTCTAATATCCGTCATGGCCTATTAAAAAAAATGGTATATTTTTGAAAAACGTAGATTTCGGGCCTAATACTATGACTAAAAATAAAGTGTTATATATTTTTGATAACCTTGTTACAAACTAAATTATATTATTAAAAAATATATAGGGTGGCCGATTTAAAAAAGCAAATTTGTTTATTTTCCTTGAAAACTATTGAATGTAGAAAAAATCTGAGTACGTCACTGGATTCTACGTAAAAACTACAAAAAGAACTTTTTATTTCTTTTTGATACGTTACGGGGTAACCGAGATATGGGGGTGTCCCAAAATGCACAATTCTCAAAAACATCCCATATATCAAAAACAAGGCGGCCTAGAAAAATTCTGATTACGGCATCTTCTGTTTGACAAAAAAATAGCACAGTGCTGCGAAAACCACATCCTTCTATCTTTACTAATAACGGAGATACCCCGTAAAACTACCCAAAAGGTTGGCTCTTTCTACAAATAATTTAGAAACTAACAAATAGTAATTATAAATTAATAACCGTAGTCAAATAATTTATACTATTTTTTTAAACGAATATAAAACAACAGAGTTAAAAATAAAAATGTTATAAATTCTATTTCAAATATACATTATTTCCAATTATCGATTTAAAGAAAATTTATATGAGATGAATGGTAAACAGAACAATGGCATATTTCTTGCTTAAAAATAACTTATTGCAAGTCAATGCAATAAGCGCCCTTAACCTGATGTGCAGGAATAATATTGATCTCAACAACTATTAATCATATCTCAGTGATTCTGAGTAGAAGGTTTTGTGAGTATTGAGGCGCCTAGATTTTTAATTACACATTTGGCCATTTAAGTATTTAGAAGGACCTTCTTGTTTTAAATCGGACATTTGCAGGCTTTGTGATTTGATTGTTTTAGTAGTATCTTCGTTTTGTTATGTATTTAAGTAGTAAAGGAAGGCGGAAAAAGGGCGGGGATGGTCGATTGCCACCTGCGACTACGCCACTGCATTTAACCGAATTGCTATATTTTAAAGTAAGAAATCTGATCCTTTCCTGTATACCATTACTTCTAGAAAGACCTGATTAAAAACAAAAAACACACAGAAAATTAACAAAAACTTTATTATACGATATTTATATGATATAAAAAGGTTAAATAATACAGAGATATGAAAAAATTTGAAGTTGTAAAAACACAACATTTATGTGGATCTGTAGATGTTATACACAATTTCGGACGTACTGATCGCTGACGAACATCATCAACTTCTCCTTTATCACTGTCGGAATTATCAGATTCAGCATATTCTTCTTCAGGGCTAATTTCGATATCATTTGAAGATATTCCTTTATATTGGTTGCCTAAACCTTTATCCATAAGAATCAGCAATTTGGAGACTTTCGCTGTTTGGTATACAACTTCAGGTAATCTGTAAATTACCTTTAGCATTAAAACGGTTTTTAAGTAAGCTTAAAAAAATAGTCATTATTTTATTAAGTAATTAAGATATTACATTAAATATTGTACAAAAATTATATCAAATGTTAATTTTTTGTTATAGTTCGCGACCAAAACTGATGGCAGTGTAGTAGTAGCAGTCAAAACCGTGGAACTAATGCACACCACCAATGACACAGCATTTTGGCAGTTTCCATGATTTCGACTGTTATGTCACTGCCATCAGTTTTGGTCGCGAACTATAGTTACTATCCTAAATTTGATCCAAGATGTTGAATTATAAGGAATTCACTTTTGATAAGCTCAATACTTATCTAGATATTCAGCAATAGAGTAAAAATGGATGTCTAGATTGTGTTTTACAAAACATGTGCCATCGTTCCTGTGGTAATTTTTTATTAAAAAATAAGACCAATAGCGACATGTGTCCGCAGAAGCATTGTTTGAAAGATACAGGGTGTTAATATTGTAAGAATTTTTCAGTGTGTTAAGATATTTCCGAAAGGCATTAGGAATCCTTTAAGGCGCATTTACACGGATCCAGTCGCTGGCGCCAGTCTCACTGGCTCGCCAATTCTTGGCTGGCAAAGCGCTGGACCCAAGTCGTTTACACGTATCTAGTAACTGGCGCCAGTTTTACTGGCTTGCCAATTCTTGACTGGCACCAGATCTCGTCGATTTCTCGATTTTATCGACTTCTAAATAGTATGTACTTCTAATACTTTTAATCTTGTTTTTTATTTCCTGAATCGTCAGGCCTTCCATACCCATCTCTTTCTGTATTTTTTGTAGAGCCGATGTACGCATTTCTTTATTTTTATATGCGTCGCATCGGATATTCCATAAACATTCCTGCTCTCTGTACATTTCAACAAGCTTAAACGTTTCATTTTCACTAAATTTAGGAGCCATTTTATGTCAAAAACTAAAATTAAACAATGCAATAATCATGTAGGTATGACAGCGACTGACGCCAACGTGTTTAGACGTTGCCTGTAACACTGGCGCGGGTGTTACGGGGTAGGGGGTGGCAGCTACTGGCAAGGAAAATAGACGCGCTGTCTATTCGCTCCAGCGCTGGCGGCCAGCGCTGGACTGGCACGAAAAAGTGTTTATACAATGCCACTAGTATGCCAGTGTTGGCGCGACAGTGAGACTGGCGCCAGCGACTGGATCCGTGTAAATGCGCCTTAAGGCCACTCTGGGAGTGGCGCGTGTGCGCAGAAAGCGATTCACGTTGGTTTTCAATCGTTGGAGGTTATATCCGTTGGAAAAAACGACCTCGGGAAGGTCGTTTCACAAGAATGAAGTCCTCCAGATGAAAGAATTCTTAAAGTACCTAAAATAGCACATATTTTACCAATAAAAATGTGTGATTTTACCAGAGCTGTGCAAGCGACCAGCTGTTCTAACAAAAAAATGGTCTGGATCTAATAAAATTTCATTTATCTTATAAACGATGCTGACTTCAAATAAATAGTAAGATATATTTCTTAGTCATTTGAATTTCAAACAAATTCTGATATTAAAATCTGAAAGTCAGCGTTATAATATCTATTTTTGTTTAAAAAAAAATATTAGAACGCCTGATCGAACGCACACCCCCGGTAAAACCACACATTGCTCGGTGGTTCCCCTATATCGTAACTGGAATTTCACCGCAGTCGCGAAGACTAAGAATTGAAGATTTATTTATATTACGCTAGATTTGGCAACATTTACGGAGTCGTGTACGGCATTTCCATATGCAGCATTTTATACATGTGAGGTCAGAACGTCGATTCAATTTAGTGAAGGCCAGTTGTCACTTACAATATATATTAAAATGAAACAATGTAATACTTACCCCTCTCAGTATGCTGCTGTTCCCGACGCACTATTTCACTGTTTACGCACAAATACACTCTTATGCCGAAGTATTTAAGGGCGGAGGCTTGGTCGCCTTCTACACAGGTGGAGCCGAATAAGATAGCTGTGCAAATATATATATATATACAGTAATCTTCGACCAGCCTTGACCTTTATGGTATCCACACTAACTATACACAATACAGGTTCTTAAGGTTAAGAACTTCGCGTTGGGGACTGTTAAAAAATGAATAGTTTAAAATGTAGAATTTAGCAGCGGCGGACCGACTGAGAACCAATCGAAGGGGTTTTCTCTAAAGAACAGCATCATGTCCAAATTAAAATTGTAAACAATTTTTAGTCAACACGTTTTTATGGAAATCGGAAAATAGAAAAGGTCCGTTCGCAGAATGAAATTTCAAACCAGTTGCAAATTTCGTCGTGTGCATATTCGGTTGTGGACGACTTTCTAACTGGTTGCTGGTTTTTGTCTCTGTTAACGGGTGCAAATGCCAAATCTGAGAATTGTCTTCTTAACCTTGAAAAAATTGTAGTTGCCATATTTGTTGATCTTAAGAAGGCGTTCGATGGTGTGAGTTTGGATGATCTATTAAGAAAGCTACGCAATATGGGTTTCAGAGGAATTATTTATAGTCTGATAAAGACTTATTTAATTGATAGACGGCAGTATGTCAAATTGAACTGTGTAAATAGTGATAAGAGAATGAACGAATGCGGAGTGCCGCAGGGTTCAGTCCTTGGGCCCTTGCTGTACTCCTTGTATGTTCTTAGTTTAAGTTGTGCTAAGCTTAGGTCGCGTTATATTATACACCTTCGCCGATGACACAGTACTGGTGTATAGTGTGGATGATGAGCAGAACTTTGAGCAGAGTATAAATTCTGATCTTGAGAGGTACGCTAATTGGTTACTAGTTAACAAGCTTAAAATAAATGTATCGAAAACAAAATATATATTGTTCAAACAAAAAAGTAAAGTAGTGGAAGCACTCATAATTCAATTAAATAGTGTGAGTATAGAAAGAGTCGCGCAAATCAAATATCTTGGTTTAATCATAGATGAAAACCTTAACAGGAAGGATCACATTTCTTATATGCAAAGCAAAATAACTCCAATGGTTGGAGCAATGTTTAGATGTAAGAATTACCTCATTCCTATATAGGGCACCTGTGGTGTGGTCGGGTTCGAAAGAGTGCAAGTATTGCAAAATAAAGTTCTAAAGGTTTTGTTTGATTATGACAGACTCAAGCATACGGACGACTTTTACAGAGGTCTGACTGTCATGAAATTAAAAAAAAATACAGGAACTAGAGCAGAGTAAATATATATTGAGAGTTATTAACAAAACCCAAAAATGTAACACTGACATTGTTTTTTCTGATTATGTACACAATCACTATACTAGGACACATGACAACATATATCAGAATAATATTAGAACAAATAAATGTTTATTTAACCCATTTTATCAAGCTTGCAATACTTATAATAGACTACCAGTAGGTATTAGAAATGTAAGGACTTTTGCAAAATTCAAGATAAGGTTAAAAAAATACTTAGGTCTGACATGAGGTGTAGGTTTTGGTTTGATTTTGTTTTTGTTTATTTTTATTTCTATTTATTTAAATTTATTTTTGAAATATATTATGATTTAGATGGATAGAGTTGTGCTTGAGCACTGTTGTTAATATTTTTAAGAGTTGTTCTTGTTAACAGTGTTTAAAACACTGTTTAAAGAATTTAAATTTTTTTTAATGATATTTATATTCTGTATTCATTATTATTAATAAAGAATTCTAAAAAAAAAACCAAACCTAAAATTATTCTAATTCTTGCTCATTTCTGCTTTGTTTAGAGCTAGCGTTTCGTTTTGAAATGGATATTCAAAGAATAATGGTTTAACCAAAACATGCCAAAACCAAATAAACCGAATCGGTAAAACCAACAAGTCAACCCCGACCAAACAGCCGATCGCGCAAATGCGTAGATTCCAAACCCACAATTCAGTACCAGTAGGCGGAGTATTCTGACCGTTGCAAATCAGTTGGTATTCGATACATTTTGCTCTACGAACACACAGTTTGTAACTATTTGTGACTGAACTACGAATAAACCTAATATTTGTTAACAAATATATGGAGAAATTAGTACATACAAAAGTTTTTAAATTATCTTACAGCGTGTCCCAAAAAGGCAAATCGGCAAAAGATACTTTGTTTAACACACAAACTGTTCCGTTAGCAGCAATTTGTATTTAAATTATAAGTGTGCCAAATTTCGGCAGTCTATGCGGAAAATGCTGCGATTGATGGAGCGACAAATAGAGAGTCGATTGGTTAAAGGATCCGCTTTTCGATCATATATCAATAATATTTTTGCCCCTGCCCTGAAACGCCACTGTGACAATGTAATATAATTCGATTCGTAGTTATATACTTAAATAAACTAGTAGAAGCTGTCAAAATAAACGGACACCATGTATTTAAGGTAATAATCGTCACGATTTAAATTTCGATAAATTCCATCTGTTTGGAAATAAACGAAAAAATTTTAATATTTAGTCTTTTATGTCGTCAGGCGGTCAAGGATAACCGTCTTTCGAAACCAGAAATAAATAATGAATATTCTGACCATTAGTTTCCTGTTATCACCAATATTAAAGGGTACTAAAATCCATTATTTCTTGTTAAAACGCGAAACGTAGATAGAAATCAATTTGGGTAATGAACAAAAAACAGTTTTTACATTAAAAATACAGAGGGTGTCAATTTGAAAACTTTCCACCCTTAATATCTAGCTTCCAGTAAATAAGATTAAAAATCGGAAAAAGACGTCAATTTTATTGTAAATTAGCGCCCCGAGAGGGTTAGTGTTAGCCTTAAAATCATTGACTTGAAACAAACTTCGACCCGGTGTTTCTATCTGCTTGGTACACGTCAATGTGACATCTATTGTTACGAAAATAAACGAAACAAGAAAGAGACGGAAATTCTGAGGAATCTGCCCTGTAATTAATAGTTCACGATTTGTATTACTTATTTTATTAGTCATATTATGATCGACAAAAAAGAGATGGGGATCCTATCTGTAGAATCTCCTTTTATCTTCTGTCTGTTTCTGTCTTCATTCTAACAGCTTATCGGCTTGATATGTCTTGGTTAGGAAAAACCAACAATCGACGGACGTGACTTAAAAGTTTATATTTTAATCCAGTTTATGGCACACTTGGCACATTCTTTCCATATTGAGTTAAGATTTATTATTTTTTCCACAAACAATACTTAAATTTAACACACAAACGCTGAAAAACAACAATTTTTATTTAACAATAACGACAAATATGACAGTTGTTAATTCGATACTGTCAAACGTGAAAGCAGGTATGAAAGACGGCCGTTCCATTAAGGGCTTTATAAAAAGTGCGTTCCGAACGCTCGAAGGCGACCTAATGTCTTTGTCTAATTAACAGAAAACGACAAAGAAAAATGTATACTAATTTTCAGAGCTCCCCGATTGTTTTTTCTGGAAAGTTGTTTACAACCTACAAAGACTGTGAACTAAAGGTGTATCCTCCCTGATTTAAAATCCTGGCTTAAAATCTTAAAGAGGAGTGTGTGGGAGGGGGGTGTTTGCTCAGGGGGACAAGCAGTACAACATTTTAAAGGTCGTTTAAAATCTTTAATACCTCAAATTTTGTTACTCTTTGAGTAGCAGTTTCCAAAAAATCGCTTCCCAAACCAAAAATGGATGTAATTACAACCTTATCGCATTAATATTTATGGTTTTAAAGTTATTTTTTAAAAAAATATTATTGCGTGTCTCCTCTTTTAGTAAAATGATTAGGGTGTCAATAGGAAGTCACTCACACACACCCGTTCCAATTCTTTGCCAGGGTCAAAGTCACCGATTAAAAATTTACATGAATTTCATTTCAACGCGATTTCTTGGAAACCACTACTTGAACACCCCCCCCCCCCCCCCCCCCCCAATTTAAAAGTAACCCCCTGGAAGGGGGTAAACAATACACCACAAAGGCTGTAAATAATAATAATAAAAGCGTCCCCGTCCATAATAAAATTGACGATTTTTAACATTATTTACAGGAAGTGAGATTTTGGAAGGGGAAGTTTCTTCTGCGGTAACATCGTTAATCACAAGAAATCAAAAAATATAAAAAAAAACTTACTAGTTGCATTTTGAGATCCTTGGGACAGATGGGGCTCAGCCAGCTGTGTACGTTTATGTACCTCTTGGGCAGCATCTTCAAGCAGTGCGTCGCCTGCCTATAATCCAGGGGATCGAAAAGCGAAGCCGCGGGGGCCTGGAGGGGCGATCCCCCGTCTTCCTGCAGCACTACCATGTCAGTAGCCGTACTTTACGGTATTTTTTATTTTAGTGAGATCGCGAAATATTGTACACAAATTTGTTTTTCACCACAACTCCTTACTTTGTATTGTTTGAACCAGTTCACGACACACTTTGTTGAAATATATTCTAATTACCGATAGCGTATTCTTAGATATGCTTAAGTATTTCGATACTATAGTTACCACGGCAGTATAAACTATGCGATTAATTTAAATATATGTAGATAATAAATATAAATAGATCTATGTGGCCTCTATTTGCTTCAGTAGTTAATTAATATAATTTTTGGTCCTTATGCTTGTACTCAACAGTAATAAACTTTTCAAATAGTCAAAGTTCGTTAAGCTCTCGGAAAATTTTTATCATAGAAGGCACTTCAGTGAATACCGATCATGAATACTCAAACTGAAAAAATCAACACTCTCTCTCTTTCGCGCTCGTATGTTTCTTTTCTATATCACAGCCACTGTTGGGGGATTATCCGAAATTCTAAAATAGAAGAAAAAATGGTTTTGTATGGGGAGGAACAGATATGTGATCTAGGACCGACGAATGTGCAGTTTCCGACATTAATTTGTCTCATTGGTAAGAATATACGACAATATGTAGTAAGAACTATAATTTTTTCTACTACTACTATTCATTATTCATTCATTCAACCTTATCATACAAGTTGTTTAAGAGCATTTAGGAAACATCGACAAGCAAGTTATACCGCAAAAAGCTTACAATAATGTAATTGATGTTCTTAGAGCTCTTTAAAAAGGAACTATTATATTATAAGAAGGTTTTATAATTATGTAAGTAGTACCTAAAGATTTTATTTATTGTACGATTTCCTATAAAACATACTATTAATTATATTTTTCATTAATCATCTTGTAGATACACATAATTTATAAAAAAAGTCTGGTTAGTATTTCTAATACATTTAAATACTAAAATATATTTTAAATTTTACAACGAATGTGAATGTGAAGTGAAAATAATTTACCTATTACGCACTGCCTTCTGTTACATAATGACTGTTACGTAATATACATATATTAAGTAACAGTTCCACAAATCACATTGTCCGTGATATGCCAAAACCGTCAATGTTTCCAATAGATTTGAGGCAAAGTTGGAATTCCGGTCGCCTTGACTACGTAAATGTCAAGTCATTTTAAACGTCAACATTTTTAATTCGGATATTTTTGGGTATATTCAGATTGAAGGACGCCACGGAAAATTATATTACAAGCTGCTTCCGCAGCAAATAATCCAGGGAGCGGTATGAAAAATGGTATCAAGACTGTAGTGACCAGTGTACTGATAACCATGAGGGTATAAAACCCATTTGTCGATCTTTTTGTTGCCCCCTTCTAAACAAAAATATATCACAGGAGACCTTTATACAACAAATTTGCCAATCGAGTGCTTGTATAACACTGTTATAAATCATATCCCTCTTAAACTCTTAACCAAATATTGTAAAGGAAATGTTGTAGTTGAGAGAGAGATTGTTTGCATGGAAAACCCGAAGACAGAGGAGTCGGCAAACTTCCCGCCAACCCTTATTGCTTCATTTCCTTGAAAATAAAGTGTTGTAAAGTCACGACGATCCAAAATAATAATGATTGATCCGCCCCGCATAATCCACCCTCAAATAACTCGAAACGGGATGCTAATCAAGAAATTGAATTTTGTTAAAGCGGGTCAGACGGAGGAATTCATCATCCAAATGGCGCTTAATAAAACCTGATTAAGTCTAACGTCCTTTAGCAGGACCGGTATCAAATTAGATTCGATGAAGGTTTTTAGATTAGAGGTTTTTAGAGCGTATTAAGAATTAAAAGTATAAACTTTTTAAAAGTGATTTTAATGATATAAAAATCAAGCAGTAATTTCATTGTCATGTAATATTATTACTATACTATACTTATACCTATTTCATTTTGAATTTATTAAAAACTGAAAAATATATTTAAAACCAATGCAGATATAATTTAATTTATCAATTTGAGTTTCATAATGGCTATATTATGAAATGCAAAAAAATTGAATAACCTTATGAAACTGAAATTTTATTTTTTTTATGTTAGCAGCAAGTAGGGTTCGAATTTTAGGCTTACTTCGATTTCGTTGAAATTAGTTTTCTAGGCATTATGGATTCGACAAAAAAATTTTATAAAAAACTTTAAAATACTAATCTTTAACCTTGCAAATAGATCATTTTTACTAGATATTTATCTGAAATACCTATACTCGGAAATATATAACATGCTGACGGTGTCCGTCAACTAATTTCTAGTCATAACTATAAAAAAACATAACCTAAAAATAATAGAAATATCTTCCAGTTTATGCTCTATTTCTAAAGTTTTATTCAATAAAGTACTATTTTTATTTCAATATAATAGTATACATATTATAGTTACTGTAGACCTTTCCTGGGCATTAATTGTTATTCCTGTCAGATTCTGTGTCGACACAATATTTTGTTCAATAGTATTATTTATTATTTTGTTCAATATTTTGAACTTTGTTCTGCTCGCACCATAATTCAAAGTTTTGCATATTCTTTTTAAAAGGTTTTCTGCAATTTCTCGTATTTCTGACGGAGTACAACTTTCTTCCTAGCTAATTTTTATTAACTTTAATAATATATTTATTTCTAATTATGACGGATGGGAAGAAGCTTTATTGTGTTTAATTGTTTCTAATTGCATATTTGATACTTGTAACATTTTATTAAATTGTAAAAGTGTTGCCAACCCAAAAAGAAAATATTAATTCAAATGGAAAAAATCTACTATATTTTTTAAAGTTTTTCAGACTTTAAAGACCCAAATAGAAAAAGTATTATATACACGGCTCATAAGACAATTAGAGCATTTGTCCTTTAGATAACTCCCCGCTTCGCGGGTCGTTAAACGCGTACTCTAAGATAATGTCTTATGAAACTTGTATCTTAATATATTATTATGGCACCCTCTGTACACCATCTCAAAATGCATAAAACTAATAATTAATCATCATTTCAATGTGTAAAACAAGTTTAACAACGTAATAAACATAAGTTTCTAAAAAAAACCTTTATAAATATTAAATATGGTTTACGATTTCCGGCCCAGTCAAATTCGTGGTTTCTTCAGGAAATCACTCGCGATTTAAATATTTGATAAGCTGAATAGTTTGGTTGACTATTTAAATTTATTTCTAAAAATGTTACACAAATTAACAAACATTATCTGGAATTAGTGTGGTAATGTTTTCAATTTAAATTTTTCGAAAAATTTCAAATAAATTAAATTAAACAACATCTCCTTGGCAAGTGCAGCAGTGGAGGCAAGTAGTCGCTTATATGATTCGACAGGAACAAGGCAAGACTGATGTTTTGAAACAGTGACAAGGTTCCTTATTAAGATTCCAACTATGCAAAACAAGATAATAAGACAAGACATTTAAACATCGCACTTGAAACAAAAATTTCAGATTTCTTATTAGAAAGCATGTAGAGTTGACGCCCATCATGTAAAATACAGTGACGTAGGTGCCGGCGAAGAGATTATGTTAGTGTGTGTCCTCAACCGCGCACTGCCCCTCGCACCCCTGGCACTATAGCACCGCACAACCTCGCTCGAGCTTCGCACAGTAGTCCCTCGATATCGAGATATAAACATGGATTGTGCATATATGAGAATCTATATAGATATTTTTGATTATATAATTACTTGGATTTTATGTAGGACAACACTATTTAAAATAACAATTAAAATGTTAAAAATTATTCCAGTGTACCTTATTTTTTCCTAATTAAATAATTGCGACCCTGTTTAAACATTTCCAATTTCACGTCAAATTCTATATACCACTTTGTTATATTAGCGTCTAAAATAATATCTTCTTCATAGGAACAAGATGACAACGCACAGTCCATGTTTATATCTCGATGTCGAGAGCCAAACTGATCGACAGGCAAGGCAATGAGCTAGGCTCGGTGCGCCGTTGTGGACACTACTGTGCGGTGCTATGGTACCAGGCTATGGTCGAAGCCGATGTGCGGTGCTCCGTTATGGCCATACACTAAGCGCTCTCTATCGAAATGCACATGTTTTGAGAGAGAGCGCGCGTACATTTTTTCCTGCCGGCACCTACGTCATTGTATTTTACATGACTGGCGCCGACTCTACATTTTCTATGTTTAATTTAATTCACATCTTATAACTCAGGACTGATAATAAAGAAGTGGATACCTTTTCTTTGCTAAAAAAAATTCAGTCTCATTTTAATCCTCCTTTTTAGGGTTATTTTAACTCACAACTACCGTCAGCTTAATTTAAGACCGCTAATAAATTTTTTAAATTGGCAAATATTCTAGGATAACGCAAAAATAATGTCAACAAGATTTTTAGAAAAACAAGCCTCCCTACGCGTCATGCGCCTAAAATATGTTGTATTAATTATATCCCATCTAATAAAATAACAGATAAAAAGGTTGACAAATGAAAAAGTTTTGAATTTGTGTCACATTTAGTACCGGGATAGAATTTTAAAATAAGCTCAGCCTTCAGCTTAATAAAATAAACTATTAAATTATTTTTACGTGCCAGCAACATACAATATGTTTGTTAATTAATATTAAAAAAAAATTGGAATAAAAACTATAAGAAAATCTCGTAATTCAGAACAAACGACGACAATTGTGGATAATAGAATAAAATTTGTACAATTTTCATTTAATGAGTTATCTCATAGTTAGAGAGACAATAGGGGGTCCGTGAAGTGGAATATCAGTAGTTTGGTTTTTCGTGGATTTTAGGTCCCCCTCTACAACTTTTATATCTAATGAAATGCTTTAGATAGGAAATTCTCAATAAATTCAAAACTATATCGAGCCATGTCTGAAATAGTACATTACGTACCGAGGGCAGTAAGAAGGCCTTTACGGACGAGAGCTCGAGTCCGTAACTTCACTGCCCGAGGTTCGTACCGTACTTTTTGTCAAAAGTGCGCCGAGTCCTTCTGCCACTAAAAAGAGTGTTGGTGTGTGCTTCCAGCGTGAACGCGAGAGGGCTGTAATGAAAACATTACAGCCCTGTTTCTAGGTATATTACAGCCCTGTCTCCGAGAGGCTTGAAAAGAGCTACTTACGGTCACGACAAGAGGTCGCGTAAGAGGCGCTTACGGCGCACGTAATAATAATAATAATAATAATAATAATAATAATACGTTTATTATTTTTTAAAAAATAGTCCAACAATCTAACATAAAATACTCTTTCAAAAATCTTTGAGAAAACTGATAGGATGGAAACTGGTCGATAATTAGAAATATCACCATGGTCCCCCTTCTTAAATACTGGTACAACTTTAGCAAACTTTAACTTGTTAGGAAAAACGCCAGACTCAAAACATTCATTTATGATATCTGCTATCGGTCCACAAATAGTATCAGAAACAGCCTTAACAACACTGATAGGCACCTCATCCACACCAACGGAGTACTTTACTGGCAACAGGCCAATAATCTGATTAACCTCAGCGGCAGTTGTAGGCACAAGAAAAAAAGAATACGGCACAGGCTGTATGACTATATCACATCTATGATCATCCAACCCACTATAGACATTACTAACATCAAAATGATTCAAAAAAAGACCCGCCAATACACTAGAATTCTTAATTTGAGCTCGTTCATGCAAGAGCTCCATATGATCAGTCTTTTTATTACCATTCTTAATGCTATCAATTAAACGCCATGTCGATCTGGTAACATTTCCAGAAATGGATATTATGCTGCTGTTGAAACTCTGCTTATAATGCCTAATATATTTTCTAAACATTTTCCGTTCATTTTTGTACCGGTTCAAAATTAGTTCGTTGTTCGATCTGTTATACAGCGCATACATGTCACGAAGATTCGAGGACCATTCTCTCACCTCATTCGTCACCCACTTTTTATCAGTACTGGACTTAACACCAATTTTATTTAAAGGCAAGAAAGTGTCAAAAAAATACCTAAAAATGTTGTAGAACGCGTCATATCTTTCATCACAATCGTGCGCCATCGCTAATTCAGTCCAATCTTCATTTTTTAGAGCATTTGCAAATCTTTCAATATTTTTCTGGTTAAAATGTCTACGCCAACATGTAGCTCTTTTTGTTTTAATCCTTAAATTTGCAACATTCAACAGTAAGGCATAATGATCAGAGATATCAGTTTTTATAATATTACCTGTAAATTCATTATCATTCAAAGTAGAGAATATGTTATCCAGTTGGCTGCTACTTGTATTTGTTACCCTGGTCAGACCCGAGACATTAGATTTCAAATTATAGGTCAAAAACAGCTCACAAATATCCATGGCATCATTATCAGGCAAGTCAAACCTTACATTAAAATCACCACACACATACAAAGTTTTACTCTTACCAAAAATTTCGTCCAACAGACATCCCATTACCTCCAAGAAAACTGACATATTACCGATTGGAGAGCGATACACCGACACCACAGTACATATGTCATCCATCAATGTGACCTGGGCACAGCAAAATTCACAATCAGTATTTACAGGCTTAACACCTATAATAAGGGGTGTCATAGTAAAGTTAGATTCAATATAAATAGAAGTACCCCCACCCCTATTCAAAGATCTACAATAACTGTTTACTAAAGTATAATTATTTAATTTACACATTTCAATTTCATCATTATTGAGCCAGTGTTCATTCAGACATACAATTTTTGGCCTAATATCCTCCAATAAGATTTCCAGCTCATTAGTCTTATTTCTAATACTTCTAATATTCAAAACTAATATAGCAGCTACTGCTAGCCTATCGCCAGAGGAGACTGAACTAGTTCTAAAAAATTATGAACAGCATTATTGCTATTAGGTACATGTGACAAGAACCGATCAGTTACCTCCTCAAGGGACACGCCATCTGTATCAACATTAGCCTGTAAATCATCACAATCAAGTGGAACAGAATTAATAGCATCCGGAACACCCCGGTCATCATTTACGAAACCTTCATTAGCACCCTCGTCCACCGAACATACCTTCGTCAAACTTTTTAAAACAATCTTACATCCAGTGTGACACAGCACATAGTCAGTTAAAAGATTACAAATGGAAAAATTACTATGTCTAAAATTCACACCCTGCATATAATTTTCAACAATTCTGATAGATGTGTTATTCATTTTATTAAATTCACAAACATACTCATACACCTTTGAACACAAAGAATTAAAAAAATTATGTTTTATAGCGATAACACAATTTGTAAATTTAGCAACTCCAAGAAGTGACTTTAAATCCGAAAAATTTTTTAAATTCACCGATCCAAGATCTAGTGAGACTATAACACAATCAGATCCCGTATAATATTTAGCGCAATCAAAAATTGAACCTGTTAATGATTTTAAGTTAATGTAGGGTTGAGTAATACCTAAAATTTCATAGTCATTCATTTTTGGATTATTTTTAAAACAAATGGCCCAATCTCTGCAACTTTGATCTCCAAAAACCAAAAGATTCTTCAGTTTAGTCCCGCTGAAACATTCCCTTGATACATTTTTCACAGAATGTTGTTGATGATCTGCAATATTTTTTTTTACCATTCCCATTTTATTTACAATATTGCCGTCCTTAAACTCTGACACTTTTAATTCCAATTCTTTAATTTCATTAATGCAGGCTTCATTGTCCATGGATAATGTCTCAATGGAAACCCTCATACTACTAATTAAATCCATTAATTCCTTTCTTTCGTTTTCAAAGTCTTGATTGTTTTGGTGAATTTTTTGTTCCAAATCATCACCCATATCCCTATATATAGATAGATTCCTCTTAAGTTCTTTGATAACACCTGAACATTTGTTGACCTTACAGTGGTCGTCCGACTGCACCTCTACACTAACTCTTTTAATCTCGAATGTTTGAGTTGCAACGTTAGAAAATTCTATACTTTCCCAGCCATCTATAATTTTATCTTTATCGGTAATTTTTGTTTTCAATGTATTTATTTGAACTCTTTGAGCCTCAATCTCATCCAGATATTTGGATTCGGCTTCAGCGGCCTCATCTTCGAATACAGAGGAATTTCTCTTGAGTTTCAAAATATGAGCATCCTTAAGATCTAGCTCTTTTCTTAAGTCGAGGATAATAGATCTTAAACTATCTATCACCTCAATATCTTCTTTTTCCGCCACAGCGGCGCAGTTCTTCGAACACCAGATTAGATTTTGGTCTATGACTGTAAAGTGTCTTGACTTTCCCCAGCAACTCGGATGAAAAACATTGTGGCAAATCACACAAATCCAGTTACCATTACCTTTATTCTTACAACACTTAAAAACAGCCGGCATTCTATATTATAGAAGGAAGACAGTACTAACCAAAAATCCTATAATAACGAACAACAATGTTTATTTTTACAATCGGTTCAAAACATAATATAGCGTAGGTCGTGCTAAAAACTACACAGAAACATCTCATGCTAATACTATAAAATGTACAGAGAGTTCCGTGACAAAAAAGATGTTTATTTTATTAGAATAGTTTATGATATGATATGAATCAAATTATCTTGTTTATTATTTTTTTTTTTTTTATTTAGGAATATTTGGTTTGATACACAACAATCACCACCGATTGCATATAAATAGGCACTAAGCACTAGTTTTTTTTAAAAACTTATTCACATATCACAAAATTAGTTATCACATCAGTATGTACGCAAAAGAATGAAATTTTTACTTAACTTTACACCACTCAAATAACAGTAAACAGACGGACACACTTTTAACGTGTAAACAGTATCGCCATTCGACGTATGACGAAAATGAATTTACAGCATCTGCGTGACCCCCAAAGTCACGGCAAACACATTTTCTGACAAGTCAACCCTTGCATATACTTTTTCGAGCGTGTCAAAATAAACGAAAATTAAAAAAAAAGAACAAAAAGCGAATTTGAAGTTGAAACTTTCTAGAATGGAACATTATATGTCAAAAAAATTTTGTCGTTCCAGGTCTCGCCATTTCTCCTTCCTCGGAGGAAATTCGGAAAACGATCGTGACATGTCAGAAAATTGTCACCTACATTCCTTGACACCGAAATATTGTGGGAAAAAAAAATTTCAGAAGAATCGCACCTAGCTAGGCGAAATTCTGACAATATTACGCAAAATTTTCTCTAAAACTATTTTTTGAGAGAGCGGTGCAGTCAGCAATTGTCCAAAGAGATCTCGCTGCACCTTCTTACCAACTTTCATAGTTTTCTTTTCACGATATCCTTGCTGAACCCATGTCACTTGAGGCTTTATAATTTTTCAATTAATTTTTTTTTGACACGCTCGGAAAAGTATATGCAAGGGTCGACTCGTCAGAAAATGTGTTTCCCGTGACTTTGGGGTCACACGCAGATGCTGTAAATTCATTTTCATCAGACATGGCTCGATATAATTTTGAATTTATTGAGAATTTCCTATCTAAAGCGGTACAGCGCCTCTCAGCAACGCTCTACGGCATTTCATCAGATATAAAAGTTGTAGGGGGGGACCTAAACTCCACGACAAAACCAAACTACTGATATTCCACTTCACGGACCCCCTATTGTCACCGTCTCTCCAACTATCATGTTTTTGTGCAATATAAAAAACGGCAGAGTATTCTGATCGTTTGCACATGAACAATTTTTTTTAAACAATGCAACTAACTTATGCAATCCCGGAAAGAGGACAACAAAACGGTAACCAATTAATATTCGAAGCGTGATCCATTTCTACAACGGCACAATCGCGATTCGAAGTACGAAAAGAACGATTATTCCACCCAAAGGATAGTATGCTAAATTTGGCGCTGTCGGTATAATCTCCATAGCAAATCGCCGTTTGTTCTCGTAATAATTAATAAAGAAAAGTGGAAGAAGGCAGCTCGTTACACAATGTGTTATCTATACATTTTATCGTTATTGCGAATTAACGCGTATAATAACGAGCTTTCTATAAAAAATTAAGAGTACTTAAACTCATCAGCCGCGTTGGAAAGTAGTAAAAATCTAATGACGGGTTTACGATTGGAAAATAGTTAATTAAACTTGAACAGAGCATTGCAACGTATGCAATAAGGGTACGGCATAAAGACAGAGATACTGTAGATTCCAATCAATTCTTGAAAGTAAAACAATAAATTATATTGTAAATAAATAGTTTTTTAGGTTGTAGAGAGGATCGATTGTAAAGATATCGTTAGATTGGTATCTTAACAGAGGACCAAATGCGTTGCGCTGGAGTATGAGAAGCCATTCTAAGTTCAGAATACAGCTCGCTTTTTAAATATCTTATCGACAGTAAAATGTTCCAAATTTACAACCCTTTAGGTGCTTTAATTCCAAATAAAAATAAATCAATATGTAGATAAAGAGCTATGTTTTCAAGCCGATCCTGCACCCATTTATTGCGGATTGAGGATTTCGGGACCTACATATATATATAACCCTTATATTGCTAATACCATCGGCAATTATGTCCCCGCTATGGGCGGGTAATAGTGAGTTTGCGCAGTTCGTACATTTCCTTGTGAAAGTAAACATTCGATAGGACCGGATTTCAACTTTTTTAAAGTACATTTTCACTGGTTAGGTAGGAAAAATATTGCAATCAAAATTTCGATTAGTTCGATTTAAGACGGCGTTCCATGCATATGATTTCTGACGATATGATGATCCGACGGTGCCCTGATTGGTGTAAACTTTTGGTGCCAAATTCCGTCCGAATATTTGTAACAATCGACACGATGAGCTTTATTTTAACTTTCATCCGACGTCGTATGTTTCTTAACCTCACTTTTTTCTAAACCAACAATTAAGAATTAATGACTATATTAACATTTTGGGAATTATTGCACCAAATTAAAAATACATTAATTTTAAGGTTAGGTAGTGACCACATATATATTATATTGTATACGAGTGACACTCTTCTTCTTTTACAAGCTTTTTAGTGAAATTCGGTTCCGGTGTCTTTCATCTTAAACAAAACAACTAACCTACCAAACGAAGCGAATCGAATCACCACAAATTAAACCACTTTTAATTCCGTAATTTGAAAAAGCATCCAGAACCAAAGATGGCGACGAATAACAACAAACAAACAAATAATGTCGAGCCGGCTCTGACGCGATTGATAAAATTTCCACCCTACTGCGCAAACTCAATAGTACCACGCCATCTCCCATAGCGGGAACACTTTTTGTATTTTGGAACGTTCGTATTGGCAATATAATGGTTATATATATGTGGGACCTAGTAAAGGTCAACGGTATAAGGTAAACTTTACTATACCTGCGCAGTTCAGTAGTTAAATGCTCGAGACAGTATCGACCACGGATCGAATATTTCCATCATACACCAAATAATTCGCGTGTCTGGCCCATTTTCGCCTGTTCAACCGACATATAAATAAAATCTAATTTAAATTCAATTAGGCAAAGTAACCCGTTTGAGCCCTTTGACGCATCCCCGGCATCTTTTGTGCGATGCCCCAGCGAAACTCGAGTGTGCCTCGCTTTCTCGGAACTTTGCACACGGCGAGGTGAATAGACCGGAACTTTCCGAGTAGAAGACGAAACGGAGCGATGCGAGCGACCCCTTCGTATTTCTACACGAATAAGTTTGACGAACTTTACGTCTCGGTTGGGTCGCCACAAGGATGGTTATTGTGTTTTGCCGGGAACCGTTTTCGATTGATACTAATAAAGCAAAACGGTGATAATACGGTTTTTGTAAATAGGTTTATCGATTTTTCGAAAGCGATAATCTCCGAATCCTCCTCCCACCCTTCAGCGAACTGAAAATCTTGTTTTGGAACCTGGAGAATTCAGTTTGAAAGACTCGGTGCGCATATTGTTTGCCCAGCTTTATTTGAACGTTTCCGTATGAAGAGCGAGGGCATTTAGGTGCCTAATAATATGCCGCAACTTTAATTTAACTGACTTCGTATCTCTTACGGTTTCCGAGATCCCCGTACCGGCCCTCCTTATCTTGTACACGTTGTATATCTGAAGACAATGAATAGAGGATTATTTTATTAATTTAAATATTGTGGAAAATGATCATTTTTACACATCTTCACGTTGGTCTAGGTTGATTTGATAACACTATGCATAACATTACATTAAAATGTATTATATTACTGGCAAGTTTCGTTGTTCTAACTGGAAATGACATGATTCTTTTCTGTTAATGATTCTTACAACACAACGGCAGCATCGCCTAATTTCTCGCTCGCATTCCCTCCGCCGTTTAGAAACGACTGGCCATACAATATGAATAATATAAATACGGCTGAAAAAAGTTTTGACCATGTTAGAATTAAAATACTGTGGTTCAATTTTGAATAACTGTAAACATTTTCTAAATCATCAGTAGGTACATTAGCAAAACGGTTCCATCGCGACACTGATTGTGGGGACAAAAAGTCCCTCGTTGAATATTAATTTTTGCTCTCCAGCATTGTTTCAGTAAAAACAATGGGGACATTATAATTAAAAAAGTTTTTTCCGAAGTTGCGCCGTTACGAGTGTTTCTCGCAAGAAGTATTAAATTATGCGGCGTTTCGGTGATTCGAACTTGTCCCACATTCTGTTTACGAAACTTTTACTTTTTATGCAAAATTTTCGGTTCGTTTTTAGCATTTTTAAAGAAAAATGTCCCCTCATAACATAAAAAGTTTAAACTTTGCCGAAAGTTTGAAACTTTGAGACTGAAACTAACGTCGGGAAATATACAAAAGATTTTTGAGGTCAAAGCGGGATACGGACAACTTCGCGTACTTAAAAGCACAAACTTTACGTTTAAAATCTAAGTGCCAAATGCATTTTTGTTGAATTTTGTTATTATACTCTATAATTTACAAGAAAAATATAATTTTCCGCCGATCATTTCAAACTGTTGACATTTCTCGAACAAAATTTCTTCTAGAATAAACGATATTCCGATATTGCGAACGAGTTTCTAACTGGTTGCTGTTTTTTGTCACTGTAAACACATACAAATGCCAAACCCTCAGCTGTCAAATATAAGAACTGACTTCTTAACTCAACCTACAGGCTTTCTTATTCTTGTTCATTTCTGCTTTGTTTGGAGTTAGCTTTTCGTTTTGGAAAGGATATTTAAAGAACAATGGTTTAACCAAAACATGCCAAAACTAAAAACGAGTCGGTGAAAACAACAAGTCAAAACTAAACAAACAGCCGATCGAGCAAATGCGCAGATTCTAAACCCACAATTCCGTACCAGTACGTGAATTATGCTAACGGTTGCCAATCAGTTGAAAATCGATACATTTTGTTGTGTTGTCTTAGCATAACCACGTTGTGGCAATCGCCAAGATAGCCTCTCAGAAGCTTGGTGTACTCTTCCGAACCAGAAAGTTGTACACACCTCAACAACTTTTGACACTATACAAAGCCCAGATTCGACCATCACTAGAGTACTGCTCTCATGTTTGGAGCTCTGCACCCAAACATACTCTTCGGCTGCTGGATTCTATCGAAAGGAGGGCTATTCGTCTGATCGGAGACCACGAGCTGACGAAGAACCTCGACAGCCTAGAACATCGAAGACAGGTTGGGGATTTGACTCTCTTTTACAAATATTTTCATGGAAGGTGCTCGGCTGACCTTGCCCTCTTAATTCCGCCCAGAGCGACGATTAGCAGAAATACACGACGAACCACTGCCGCCCATCCATATGTGGTTAAGCTTAGTACTCCTCGAACTTCATTATTTAAGAATTCTTTCATCTGGAGGACTGCATCTTTGTGGAACGACCTTCCCGAGGTCGCTCTTCCCAACGAGTGAAATCTTCAACAGTTCAAAACCAACGTGAATCGCTTATTGCGCACACGCACCACTCCCAGAGTGCCCTAAATGATTTTTCCTATAGTGCTTGTGTTTGATCATAAAAAAAAAAAAAAACACCCACCAAAATTTTATTGAGATGTAGAAATTCAAAGATTTTTAATTTAAGTATGAATAAATAAAAGAAAAACCTGAAACAACGACTATATTTGACCCCACTGAAACAAAAACGAGCACACCAACATCCTTTTTAAGGCATTTTGGACTTTTTTATTATTTGTGTAATGAAATTGTTAACATGCGAGCGAGAATCGCAACGTTGTACACGTACCCTGGCTAATAAAAGCGCTCAACGGGCAAATTAGAAAGAAACAAAAACCGTATAAAAGAAAAACGAAGAGGATTAATGAAAAACAAGTCGGTTATTCACTTAAATGAAACAACATAATCACTTAGACGCGCTCTCGCAGAAAACGGAAGCATCTTTGCATAATCGGCAAAGTGAAGCTTGCGAAAGCTAAACTACAAAGAAAATAATTATTGCGTCGCATAGGAGTGAGCTAATTGAAGTATCTGCTTAAAATAGTCGACGACGACCAGATTTCCATATCTTCAGAGTCAAAAACTAGTCCTCATTTGCAACACCACAAGTAATTTTTTCAAAATAATTGATTAAAATATGATATGAAGTACCGATACTACTGATGGAGTCCCATTTTTGACACTGTAACTAAAATATGGTTTCATATCTTATTAATACATGCCAACATTGAAATACTATCTAAAGTACTTTCGAAGATATGAAAACATAACGATTTGAAAAAAAACCTGAAAGTATAATCCGATATGGACATATTCATGTGAACTTCCTTGCATTAAATGACATAATGAATCGCTACTAGCACGTCATTAACGAACACCTTGTATATTGGAACCCTATCTCCTCCCTTGGTAACTAAAAAATGTACTTAAAAGAAAAATATGATCTGCTGAAACCACAGAGCATGTGAGTGGGAAAACTTTCGTTGTAAGAGGCCAAAAAAGGCTTACTTTAATTTACCAATTCCCAATAAATAATGTCAAACACTATAAAACAACACTGTCGTCGACAAACTTTGAATTATGAATCTGTATACAAGGATTAGCTATATAATGAATTTATAAAAGTTGCAAAATGACAGCATCGACGAAATAGAATATAAAACAGCAGAAAATATAAAAGAAGTATTTTTACCCATAATATCGCGCCTTCTTGTACATAATATTATTATAATATATTATAGAAGTTCCCCTTTTGCATAAAACATAAAAAAAAAACAGATTCTCCACCCCTGTCGCACGTACTTCGGCAGCAACATTTTCTACGTGCCGTTATCCCGCTTTCTACCTTTCGGCTTTATGAGAACATCGGGTTTCCGGGATATATAGGTGGTATTCAACGTAATGAACACTCGCAAAAAAAAACAGTGAAGCTCGAAAAACACTAAAGCTCTAACAAGAGGTGTTAGAGGAAAATGGGATAATGTATGGGGGAGTTTTGCCGGTTTACAAATAAAAGTCTACTTTAACTAGGGCATGTAATCTGATGCTGAAAAAGTGAAAATATGGCAACCCTTAAATACTTAACAAATTGCAATGCGCCGAATTATATTTTGGAGTAGAAAATAAACTAATTTATGTTCTATGTTTAGATACCTAATATTACATATATACAGGGTGCCCCTGGATGGGGTCACCTATACCACAAATAGATCTGATTTTTTAATTTCTCGACAAATAGTAATTCTTTATAAAAAAATTTTGCTTGTAAAAAGATTTGTCATTACAGAACTTAGGTTTTGTATACAGGGAGGTCAACATTCGACATTTTTCGTTTTAAAAAAAAATTCCATTAGAAAACGGCAACTACGCGCTTTGAAATATACAGGGTGGCCGTTTAGTGTGGCAAAGTACCATATCTCCGGTACTATTTCAAATACATCGAACATACAAAAGTTGAAGGGTGGTGGCGCAAAAAAGCGGAATAAGATTTTTTTTTAAATAGAACCCCCTTTCCTGAAATTCCACGTATCCTGGTAAACATAGTTTTTTAATTATTATTAACTAAAAAATTATTTAAAACTTAAAATTTGAAACATAATTGAATTAACTGAAGACATTCCAAACATTATCGACGTTATGAAAGACAAAGACTAAAAAGACTTTAGACCCTCAGAACATTCCATATTTTGTATAGGGTGATCTATTTAGCCGCTTTTTTTGAGCCACTCTATAGAGCTAACAATAATTTTGCTTTATAACTCACCTTCTTGATGTATTCGAAATAGTAAAGGAGCTATTGTACAGGGTGGCCAACTAAGCGAGGTAAGCGGCCATATCTCGGAAACCGTTCACCGTACAGCTTTCGGGAAAAAATATTTATAGGAAAAGTTGCCAAGAGAAATTGTTGGAAATTATTTGCAAGTTTGTAGGCCGGCCGCTAGGGGGCGTAACACGAATAGTAATTTGTTGCCAGTCGATTTCTCTACAATTGGCATAGGTAAGGTATATTGATAATACTTATAAATAATTCTCACTTGTATCGTGAACAACTTTGCTTAAACACTTTTTTCTCTAGCCCTGCAAATAAAGTGGTGGGGGTAACGCAAACATCGATTTGTAAAAAATGCAATATCTCAGGAACGCATCATCTGAAAACATTCAAATTGGTGTTATTTGAAAGAGCTCTTCTTGCTTTATTAGCTATACTTCAAGCAATGTCTATGTCATTTTTACTGTAGTCACTAGATGGCGCTTTCAACAGATTTAACGTATTTATCGTTTTTCTCGAAAAACTTAAATGCAATGGTAAATATGTTATTACACCAGTGCAGAGAGGAATAAAGGCCAGAGCAAACGGTGAAAACCGCAAGTTCCTATCTTTTTTCTAACCGGAGATATCAATGAAAAATTAATTTATATCCTACTAAATCTCCCGCCGGTACTTACATATGTTGCAAAAAAATAAGAAGGCTTTGGAAACAAAATACATATTATATATAATAGGAGTATTGGGAAGAAACGTTCATTTTATAAACCAAACGAAACATGTTCTAGTGCTTCCTTAAATGCTCAAACTATCTGCCATCCTGGCCCACATATTGTCTGAGCTTTCCTATAGTAGAAAGAACAGCAGCTTCCACTTCCGTTCTTAGCAGGCGAAGAATTGCATTTTGAGGCTACTTTTAATAGCGACGGAAGGGTAAATTTGCATAAAACGCATTATTTTGCTACAGAAAACCCTCACTGGATGCGAGAAGTTCAGCACCAAGGAGATTGAAGTGTCAACGTATGGTGTGGCATAATAGGGGGTACAATTATTTTACCCTATTTCTTTGACACCAATCACTAAATGGGAACCTGTTTTTGGAGTTCCTCCTGAATTGTGTGTTTTATTAGAAGATGTGCCTCTTGAAACCAGGCAAAATATGTTCCTGCAGCTCGATGGCTGTCCAGCACATTTTTTAATTAATGTGCGAGAATACCTGCATGAGACATATCCAGACCGATGGATAGGAAGAGGAAGCCTTTTTCGTGGCCAGCCAGGTCACCTGACTTGACCTGTTTGGAGTTTTATTTGTGGGGACGATTACAAGATATTTTATTCCAAGCTAGGCCTACGACCAGGGAAGATATGAAGAACAAAATCCAAAATGAAATTCTTCGCCTGCCAAGAGCGGAAGCTGCAGTTCTTTCTACTATAGGAAAGCTCAGACAATGTGTGAACAAGGATGGCAGACTTCTTTTGATTTATATAATGAACGTTTCTTCCCCATACTCCTATTATATATAATATGTATTTTGTTTCCAAAGCCTTCTTATTTTTTGAAACATATGTAAGTACCGGGCGGGAGATTTAGTAGGATATAAATTAATTTTTCATTGATATCTCCGGTTAGAAAAAAGATAGGAACTTGCGGTTTTCACCGTTTGCTCTGGCCTTTATTCCTCTCTGCACTGGTGTAATAACATATTTACCATTGCATTTAAGTTTTTCGAGAAAAACGATAAATACGTTAAATCTGTTGAAAGCGCCATCTAGCGACTACAGTAAAAATGACATAGACATTGCTTGAAGTGTAGCTAATAAAGCAAGAAGAGCTCTTTCAAATAACACCAATTTGAATATTTTCAGATGAGGCGTTCCTGAGATATTGCAATTTTTGCAAATCGATGTTTGCGTTACCCCCACCACTTTATTTGCAGGGTTAGAGAAAAAAGTGTTTAAGCAAAGTTGTTCACGATACAAGTGAGATTAATTTATAAGTATTATCAATATGTCTTACCTATGCCAATTGTAGAGAAATCGACTGGCAACAAATTACTATTCGTGTTACGCCCCCTAGCGGCCGGCCTACAAACTTGCAAATAATTTCCAGCAATTTCTCTTGGCAACTTTTCCTATAAATATTTTTTTCCGAAAGCTGTACGGTGAACGGTTTCCGAGATATAGCCGCTTACCTCGCTTAGTTGGCCACCCTGTACTTTGCCATACTAAACGGTCATCCTGTATATTTCAAAGCGCGTAGCCGCCAGGCGTTCCGCTACCTGACCGAGTGGGCGCTGACTCATGTACACCCATATTACTATATCGTGTTAAAATATGATCCATGATAAAACTCCGTTTTTTGTAACCAGCTCTGGGACTATTATAGTTTTTACAAAAAAAAGTGGTTTACCGTCGACATTTTTCCATATGAATTTATGTTTAGTGTTTTCCAATTAGCCTGACCAATTCTACATGAAAACGGTTTCTTGTATTTTTCCCGTCAGACGTCACACCGTTTTCTCACAATTAAATTAAAGGAATTGTTGAAAAAATTAAGAAATGTGTGTTTTGGAGCAATGGAAGTATAATATGGAAAGAGAGCATTAATTAAATGTAATTTGGCGAGAAATTAATGTGGTAAGACGCCTATTATACACGGATTTGAAACTTACGTACTTCGAAAGAGTGTGTTCCACTTTTTCCACGACTTCATATTAATTTTTATGTTAAATTATCGAAATATCCTAATAAAACATTTTGAGTCGGTACTCACATGGTTATCAGCACACCAAATACATTTTTGATGCACTTTCTCATGCCACTACCTAGATTTTTCTAGTAATAAATTATGTGCTGCGGAAGCAGCTTGTAATGTAATTTAATTTCTCGTGGCGTTCCCTCACTCTGAATATCGTAGTCACTCATACTTTACCCAAAAATTAACAAATTAAAAATGTTTACGTTTAAAATTTCTCGACATTTACGTTGTCAAGGCGACCCGATGGAATTCATAGTCGACTTTGCATAAAATCTATTGGAAATATTGACGGTTTTGGCATATCATGTTACGTAATATATATATAACGTAACAGTCATTAAGTAACAGCAGACAGTGCGTAACCTAGAGCTATATACAGTCACCGTACAGCTTCCGTTAGGATCTTCCGATCACAAACTCATTTCAACTCTAAGCGAACTACCAATTAATTCTGAACAACCTCTTAAACCTCGCAAGATATGGCATTACACATCGGCCAAGTGTGTGTGTTCTTACTAATATAGGAGTAGAAAAACTTATTACCACATTATTGTCGTATCTTACCATATGAATAAATGCACATCAGTCAATCGCTACTAAGCTGAAAAAAGGAATCCACTAACCAAACTGACACATTACACGTAAAGACAAATAGCTGACGTCACTTGATATAACGAACGTTACACTTAAACCAACCCTTTAAACATAATAGTCAAATAAGGGCAAATAAAAACCTTACCCAACTAAAAGATAGACCCTTTTTAGGCGGTCCGCATAAATTTTAGCAAGTTGTTTGACTGCGGTAGAAAAAAGTTTTCTGGGTTTGATGGTGTTGACCGAAATGAGTTGACCTCAATTACATGAATATTTACGGGACCAAGTTTTCTTATAATACTCGTATCTATGAGCAATGAACATCGTTTGAAATATTTGATATAAACTGCCCAAAAATGAATAAGCAGTTGAACATTTTTTGCATCATTTTAGGATAAATAATTCTTAGCAGAAATCAGTGAGGGGATCGCTCTTCCAGGGTTAGAAACAGAATTTTGTCGATTTTAATATTACCCTAATTTGTCATTAAGAAAGGCTATGTTTCTGTGTTATATAGGGTGTTTTAGAAAGCATTAGAAATTTCTAAAATTTTTATGTGCTACAAAATGGGGTAATATGATCTCTGACTCACCGTAGGGCAATTTTTGGAAAGCTGATTAGACATTTTTATTATTTAAAATTTTTTACTACCTTAAATAGAGAGGGTGGAATGAAAATGTCAACGTAGACATAGGTTTTTAAAATTTTGAAACTTAATTTTTTCTTTCTGGACATATTTTCCTAATATTTTTTCGTATATCCTGAAGAAATAGTATATTACGTACCGAGGTGGAAAGTGTTTCATTCCTGTCGAGAGAGTCGGTAGTTAACTAACTAAATCTCGAGACAGTAATGAAACTTTTTACCGAGGTTTGTTATTGTTATTTTATTTACAACCACATCTAACATCCACTTCTTATTATTTTGAATTAAAATTATTAATAAAAGATAAATGTCATTTTGACTTTTCCATTGAAAAATTAGACAGAAATTTCAAATAACCGCAGGTGGTAAAATAACGTGGGTAATAATACACATCAAGATGGTAAATATCATTTTTTGAATATGGTTTCCATGTTGCTAAACAATATATTATTTTAACAACAGAAAAATGCTACCAGATGAAGAATTTGATTTTGCTGCTACTCCACCAGAAATAGCAGCAAAAATAGTAGAAGAAGATCTTCTGCCAACTAAAAGCCGCCCGAGATATGATATGGCATATAACTGTTTCAAAGAATGGCGTACGGGAAACAAAGTTCAAAATAATTTAAAAAATAATTTACTTACCACCCGGGTGGAAAGTAAATGTAAAAAAGTCAACTTTCCACCTTTCAAAGATAGATGAAATGTCATTATTACATGCATGATTGTAAATGAAAGCACTTTACTAGTGGGGAAAAATCTGCTGTAACAAACCCGAACAAACCAGACTCGACAAGGCGTCATATTTTAGTCTTGAAGATAAACAGATTTTTGGCGATTTATTGTAACCTCATCCCTCTGTTTGTGTCAAAAAGGGCCGAGGCAAAAAAACACTTTCAGTGCATCGAAAAAATACTATGTCGCTGGTTGATAATAAACACGAACCAACATTGCTTGTTAAAAAAATTTCTCTTTCAACGGTGGGCGGGCGAGTAAGTTATTCAAGTTACCAAAATGTGTTACAGATATCACATTTTAAACAGCTCCGATGTGGTCTGGTGTAGTAATTAAAGCAATAATAAAAACATCATTGACCAGCAGTCGTGTTTTCATTCAACTGTCAGGGTCATTGAATATTTTGGGCGGCTACTTTTAGTACGCTCTTGAATATGAATAATTGGAGCAGTTAGAAATAAACAAAACAATCTTTTTTTTTAAGAAAAATAAATTTTGATCTTAATATTATATGCAGGGTGTACCATTTTCGACGATTTCTGGAGTTATTAGAGTTATTATCCAACATAGAATGTTGCGGTTCTCGCTTTGGTGTCCCACTTTATCAAAACGAAAGATACAGGTGCCTAATTTGTCATGGCTCTCTTGGTTTTTAATACAAGACTATTTTAAACAATTTGCTTTTTAAACACCCCTCGTATTTCCGTTACGCTACGCGTTAACTTATCAATAAGGTAAGAACTGATTTGGTAGAGAATTTTACGTAAAGTTTAGTGGAGTAGCCAGTTTTTCTCTAAAAATTTTAGCTGTTGAGATATTAACAAAAGTAAAAAAATTTAAATGGTACACCCTATATATTATTTTTTAATTAATTGAGCATACTTTGGGCTGTACAAAATGTATAGTTATTTGTGTTTATATTCAAAAAGAACCTAAAAATGTGATATTTTTTTAAATTTACGTTGCCATAGTAGGCCATGGTCAATTTATTAGAAACAATTTCAAAATTTTGACTAAACAATACATTGGAATATATAAAACATGCCAATATATCATACTTTAGATAATTATTATCATAAGCGGCAATCGTTAAGAATAATTAAATAAAAAGCTCATTATAATACGCAATAGGTATTTTATAAACTATAAAAATATGAGAGATATGTCAAGTTGTGACCATTTCCATTTGTTGCTAATAAAACGTGTAAAGTGAACACTCTAGTTTGATAACTGTAGCGTAAAATTGTTGTTTTTCAATGGAACACCCTATATATACCCTATATATACCTGATAACAAAAGTTCTATTGATTCTAGTTTAATCTCTATAACGCCTTGGAAAATATCCGTAATCCGAGATTTACTTGTGAAAAGAATATTTATGGGACACAAAAATAACCTAAAAAGTTTTAATTCCCCTTTACGCAAAGGAAATAATATGTTTTCGATAAATTTACGCCAATTTACCGAAAAAAGAAACTTACTAAACTTTCTGGGTAATTTCAAACTTCAAATTTATTTCGGAATACGAAAAAGTTTTCCAACTTTAAAATCGATATCTCAATATAGAACCTTAATTCCTTAAATTTAGTTCTTCCGATTGGTTAGGGTTTGGAGAATACATTTTTACGATTGTTCAAATTTATTTTAATAAATGTATTTAAGTTAATGGTAGTGTAGGTCTTGGAAATGCAATGTTGGGAACCAACCAGTAAACACAGAAATACCTTTCTTACAATCGAAGTAGCTCGCTAAGCTAATTATCGACTTACTAACCGGACTGTGACATAAATCGCATTGACAGAAATTACTTTCTCACATTCAAAGTAGCTGGATAAGTTACTTATCGATTTACTAACCGGAATAACTTTGAATGTGTCAGAATACAAGTTGTCTGGGTTAGTAATGTTTTAAATCTTTCGTCAATCTGACACACACTAGTAAGTACATTTTATTTAAAACTGGAACGTTTTTAAATAAAAATTACTTTTATTATCCTTTTCTTGCATGCACAAAGGAGTTCTCTCGAAAGTTAGATGTCGATTTCAAGGCAAAGACCAAAGATAGCGCTAAAAATATTGCTTTGTTTGGACGCGACGGAAACTTCTTTTTCTTTTAATCTTTTTTTCCTTATTTTTGTTCGAGAGGGATACGCTTCGACTTTATACGGTTCAAGGAAGATTAATCTCAACGTTGAACTTTTTGATTCATCAAGATTTTAATATTATGAGCTTCTTTGAAAATAATATAAGACCTACTTATTAAAAATGCGACCCTTTTAAATTATGCACAGTCTCAAAAAACGAAATCGCAGTAGCTACTGAGATTGTTGATGAGAAACACCGTATTCAGTTAAATTCCAACCGAGTCTGAAGCGTAGCGCGTAGGGCGCGACGCGTCCTACGTTTCATCTGAAACATGACTAATATTTTTTAAAAAGCCGTAATTTTGACGTAACCGATATCACACTTTTTTGACATTATTATTTATACGAATACAATAAAAAAGAATACGCACTCACATACCGTAATCGATAAGTGTTATCGATTAGTTAATGCCATAAATTTAAAAAAAAACTTAAAAGCTTCCAAATCGTACATTCAACAGTCAACTTTTCTAAGTCTATTATTAGATAAGCGTAAAATTCTTTAATTTATCATCCTTTTAAATTTTTTATTGCCCACTTTATTAGTTTATTTGTTTTAAATTTACAAATAGGTTCTGATGAAACGTTTAAGAATATTTATTTGGTTAACATAGAAATTAAGATACTATTTATCGGCCATAGCCAAGTGGTTAGTTCAAAATGTGTGAAAACTATAAAAATGTTAATTTACTACAGTTGACGGGACGATAATTTGTTAAAAATTAACAGTATTGAAGAAATATAAAAATTATAAATTTTTATTCATGTATTGTACCGATTTCCGAAGCCCATAATAAATAACGTTTAAGTTTGGACCTTTCGATCGATCCGCACGAATAGCTATCTACGTATCTAATGCAAAAAGTTCTTGTTTTGTTGTTAAGTTTAGTTATCGCAGTGAATTGTACATTTACCTGCCTAATTTTCAATATCTGTTAATTCAAACACAATAAAAACATAAAAATAGTCATTTATGTCAATGTCACAATCAAAGTTGTCTGGTTGTTTAATTCTTGATTAAAATCTCCTTCCAGCCAGACATTATTTTAACAAATCCTCCTGTGGTGATTTTAACGCAACTTGGCAACACGCAACTTTGTTACGGCCACGACCAAGTCGCTAGTTATAAAAGCGCCACATATCCACCCTCCCTACTCGGATTGAATAAAGCCCGTGGCAAGTTTTTCGACGAAATTAATTCCAGAAACTTTCGACCGACTTGTTTCGGGAGCAGTTGGGAAACACTTTTTAAATTCTGCGGTTAACCGGATACGCTCTTCTACGAATTTCTGTCTCCGAAAAGTTCTTTTATGTACGACGTGAAAAAACTACTCAAAAACTTTGTTCTCCTGTCCATAGTTATGAAACGACTTTAAGAAAGGTATATAAATAAAACCTTTCTAAATATTCAAAACATCGGGAACAAACCCGAACAAACCCCCTAAGCTTTCTACCTACTAGAAGAGCAGAGTTTTTGAATAATAATATGGTGAAACGCATTTAGGATTTTGGATTATAAATTTTTTTAAAAATTGTTGAGTCTATTAGCGAACTCATTCTGGTTCCATTAAGTTTGACTTACTGAACATCCGTTATCCAAAATAGAAAAAGTTATAATTTAAAAACCTGCTGCGCTGCAAAACAATAATTTGTTCAATAAAAATGCCGGGAAATATCCCAAATTGGGGGCATTTTCAAAATAAATTCCCCTATTATATTTATGCCCGAAGTGCTCCTTAATCGGATAACTTAATCTCGCCCAAGAGTTTGCTTCCAACGATGTGAAAATTTATGCCACAAAAAGCAATAGAATAAACTCGCAAATATTTATATTTTGAGAAGCTTAACCAAAAATATTTACGTCTCATTCTTTCCTTTATTTAACATAAAATACTCTGGAATTAAACAGAGGATTATTTTGGTTGTCTTGCACCACGAAAGCTTATAATTCTTGAATGTTTGTTAAGTTACTGAAGAAAAAATCTACTACATCGCTTGGGTGAATACTTGGGGCATCTTGCACATTTGGAAATTAAATGCTCTTGTCTGCGAGTACAAGACAACAGTAGATATACAGTGTGTCCGCGGAACGAAACACCAACAGAGAACAAAATCTTTATTATTGAACACATAAACACTGAAAAATAACAAAGAATTTTATTCCTGCCGACAAACATCTTCGCATACAGCATGAAGTATCACGCCTCAAAGACCTGGAAGAAATTTTGGCATGGGGTGACAGTAACCTACACGAATTTAACGCTAAAAAACCAAGGCAGCAGTTTTTTCTAAAAAGGTTAACATTACAAAACCGGATATAGTCATGGACGGACACGCAATCCCATCGCCTTCTTCTATTAATTTGCTGGGCGTCAATCTAGGAGGAAATATGTCTTGGCATAACTACGTTGTGGCAATCGCCAAGATAGCTTCTCAGAAACTTGGTGTACTCTTCCGAACCAGAAAGTTGTACACACCTCAACAACTTTTGACACTAGAGTACTGCTCTCATGTCTGGAGCTCTCCACCCAAACATGCTCTTCGGCTACTGAATTCCATCGAAAGTAGGGCCATTCGTCTGATTGGAGACCACGAGCTGACGAAGAGCCTCGACAGCCTAGAACATCGAAGACAGGTTGGGGATTTGACTCTCTTTTACAGATATTATCATGGAAGGTGCTCGGCTGACCTTGCCCTCTTAATTCCGCCAAGAGCGGCGAATATCAGAAATACACGACGAACCACTGCCGCCCATCCATATGTGGTTAAGCTTAGTACTCCATTATTTAAGAATTCATTCATCTGGAGGACTTCATCCTTGTGGAACGACCTTCCCGAGATCGTTTTTCCCAACGAATATAACCTCCAACGATTCAAAACCAATGTGAATCGCTTTTTGCGCACACGCACCACTCCCAGAGTGCCCTAAAGGATTTTTCCTATAGTGCTTGTGTTTGATCATTAAAAAAAAATCAACAATAACGACAAATATGACAGTTGTTAATCCGGTATTGTCAAACGTGAAAGATGGCCGATCCACGATTGTTTTTCTGGAAAGTTGCTTACAATCTTGCTTACAATCGACCTAAGAATATGACCTGTTTATTCTTTGAAGACTGTGAATCAAAGTCGTATGTATCCTAATTGATGTAAGATCTTTGAATAAATCATTCTTTTTTCAAACCCAAACAAAAACAATCTATTATTAATGTAAAGTTACTCGGTAAACAAAGGAAATTTATTGAAAGCCTACAAAAAAAATTTTAATAAACATGCATTCGTGAATCGTTTAATAGCCCTATAAATGGTACCGATACCCGTCGCAGCCGATGACAATAGATGTCTATCATCTTGTCTCCGCAGTCACTTCTGGTCATCCATCTCCATTACTCAAAATGGAAAACAAATCGCTCCCCGTAACCGAATGGCGTGTCCGCGGCCATAGTTCACAATCTATCGGCCAAAAATTACAATATTTACTTTGGTCGATGCCCATCTGAAATTTAAATGAACCGTTTTCTCGTTAACTTTGTCATTCCACGGTATGACCTGAATATTAAGCGCTAGATGGAAAAAAATGCTTTGTCGTAGATTGTAAAGAAAAGGGTTGCTAACTATGCAGATAGTGTATGATGTGTTTGGTTATTTTGTTTATTAAATTCGTTTTTCAACATTTTTTTACTGTTAAAGTCTATGTGAAGTAACTGATCAGTAGAAGAAGCATTTTCAGTGGAAAGAGAAATAAATGTCGCAAACAATATTTTTTCTACGATTGTATGAGTTTTCTATTTCGAAATTAAAAAATATACAGGGTGGCCCATCGAAAACAGTCCAGCAAGGTTTACGGCTGTGTACGTGAAAATTAAAAAAAACCTCGGACCCGTAAACTTGTGTTTTCAGGGGGACACGTTTCACTATTAATTTCATCCCTGTAACCTCAACCCCCTAGCGGGGGCGGCTACTGTCCTTATTTTTCCAAATGGGAATGGGTATGTTGTGATATATCTTTTTAAAGGGCACTAAATTCTCTTTCAAATGGCGCTTTGTTTTGTAATTTGAGCTATGCGCCGCCGAGAAATTGCGTTTTAAAAAATGTCATTTTATTGAGTAATACTTACATGTTATCTTATTAAATGTTGAAAATGTCTAATGAATGTCAACGAATTACACCAGATGTTCTTCACAATGTCCGAGAACACTTTGAACAGTTGTTGTACTATTGCATGGAGGTGAATGGCGGACATTTTCAACATTTAATAAGATAACATGTAAGTATTACTCAATAAAATTACATTTTTTAAAACGCAATTTCTCGGCGGCGCGTAGCTCAAATATACAAAACAAAGCGCCATTTTAAAGATAATTTAGTGCCCTTTAAAAAGATATATCACAACATACCCATTCCCATTTGAAAAAACAAAGGTAGTAGCCGCCCCCGCTAGGGGAGTTGAGGTTACAGGGATGAAATTAATAGTGAAACGTGTCCCCCTGAAAACAAGTTTACGGGTCCGAGTTCTTTTGATTTTCACGTACACAGCCGTAAACCTTGCTGGATTGTTTTCGATGGGCCACCCTGTATATTGGTTTATAACCAACTCACTGTCACTTAAGAATGCAATCAGTTGGGGATATTTGCTTATATCGACTTAATTAATCAGAATTAATGTTGATTTTAGATTGAAATAATAAAGTCGAAGATTTAAAAATGTTTTACCTTTCTTGAAAATACATTAACAATACCCGTTCGCTGAAACTTTTCACTTGCCATTTAATAAACGTATTATATTCCTTTTTGTAAGCTTCTTTTGATGTTTCAGGCAATAAATTTTTAGTTGCTTCATTGGCTTTAGTAATTATTTCGTCTGGAGTGCATTGTTCGCAATGGTATGTTCGGGTTCGTTTTTTTTTTTTGGAGGCAAAGATATTTTTTAACAGAAAAGGAACTAGAGGTGTACAAACTTATATAATAGGCAGTAAAAAAAGATACATTCGCGAGTATTCCCCAAAATTTGCAGTATTTTACGTTCAGGAAAAGAAAAGCAATTTGAGAAAAAAAATTTTTAACAAATGAAAACCAAGAAAATGGTGCTTTACTTAAGAAAAACTCTTACATTAAATATCGTAGAGTTATGAAAATATTTGAAACACCTTCGAAAAAGCATCCTGTTGACATAATATTTCTGAAAACAGTTTTATTCTCTATAACTTAAGCTGAGCTGGTTAAACTAACACTAGCCAAAACATTCCGAGCTGACATTTAAGAAATTTATAGGTGCCTCGATAATATTGACCTTTAAAGTTACCGCAGATATAAGTCTTTCGAAAAATAAAACGCGGAAAATAAAGTTGTTTCTCTGCTCTTCGGAAAACTTCCTCGCTAATTCAATTTGGACAATTGGCGGTTTTCATGTTTTTTTATTTCGTTTTTAAGTAACCAAGGAAGGAAAACAAAAAAAGTATGTGTAACAATTGCTTGAAAAGTAACTGTAAAATAAATATAAGACATGCTTAAACAAGACGGACAATTTGGGTTTGTTGGGTTAGTAAATCGATTTCTGCATTTTATGCTATATGTGTAGCTTTGTGTATTGGTCCTAGAAGAGAGCTTTAGAACTGGCAATAACCAAATGGTGCAAGTGCATCGAAGTTATAAAATTAAAAATAATATTTATAATATAAATTATATTTTTATAAATATAAATAACATTTATAATAAGTTTCATTTTCTAGGGCTGTATTATCTTGGCGGTTTCACGGGTTTGTTTCGAGGGAACCAATCAGAGGAAAAGTGATCAATATTCATTGCTTGCAACTTACAGAGAATATGAGGTGGTTTCTCACCAATTTAGACAAATAAGCCGAAAAACTAAAAGTGTACAGAACGAAGCAATCTATTTCTCAATATTCCAGGAAAAACTTTCAAGTGAATTAAATTTTAGTAGTTGCACTGTTGTAGGTTTCACGCTTTTATTGGCCTCAATTTGAAGGAAGACAAAAAATAATTCAATTTCCGTTACAAAGGAGGAAAGTGAATCATTTCTTCTCTAAGATAGTTTTATAACCGAAGCGAAGAAGAGGGCGGCAAAATTTAAGGAATGACACTGTTTTTAAATGCAAACCCAAATAAAGTTAATAATTGTAAACCCCAACCAATGTCACAAGTCATTTAAAACTATTAAGAAATAAACTCAACTTCTCAATGGTTATCAAACAGGTCTCTTGGAGAAAATGGACTATTTCTTTGATTTTCATTTAAAACTGTTAAAAATTAATGAATTTAATAATTTCCTTCAATTTTGATAAAATATGTACATAAATTAAAAATAAACAATAAAAATATGTGTTTAAGTTTGTTTGAGTATTTAAAATTGTCGTTAAGTTCAAGAAGAATGAGAGAAAACTATCTATATACGGAATAGAACAAGCTGTTTGCAATGCAAACCCTTATTAAGTTACACTAGCAAATTGGAATGAAAAAACACTAATAGAGAAAAAGGCAATTTGGTTTTGACAGAATCGAACGACGCGACCCTGCGTTATTAACTTTGTCACTGCGCTCCAAAATCAATAAAATTGATAAATAGTTCAGTTTGTTATTGTTTTTCACTTGCGACATAGACCAAGGAAAAACTAATTAAAAATAAAGTAAATACGAACAGCTGGCAATGTTCATGATTTTATTTTCGTTTAATTTTGAAAGAGCAAGGAAGCATAAAGCGCATTTAAAGCTATTCGAAATTATAAATTAGGAAATAAATTGAAAATACGAAGATTTATAGAAATTTCTAATTTGAAAAAGAAAAAAATTAAACTCTGAATCTTTGCTGCATACCAATATGCAATCAATCGATAAAAACTAGTATACGTTTCCTAGCTTGTCCGGGTTTTATGCAAAATAAGTTAATAAGTGAAATGGAGTTCCTTTTGCCAAAAAAAAAGGTTAAATATGTTTTTTTCTAAATTCGATCAGTTTTAACTCGATTAGAAGTTCAATCAAAGAATAATATTACAATTTTCTGCAACGTTAAAAGCATTACAAGTATTATGCTCGTTCGCAGAACGCAACCGGTTGTAAATTCGTTTCGATTGTGGACCAGTTTCTAACTGGTTGCTGCTTTTTGTCCCTGTGAACCGGTGCAAATGCCAAACCTTCAACTGTCACAGACAATCGACTTCTGAACTTCACTTCCAAGTATTCTTATTCCTGGTCATTTCTGCTTTGCTTAGAGCCAGGCTTTCGTTTTGGAATGGATATTGGAAAGTAAATTTAAGCAAAACATGTTAAAACTAAAGAAATTAAAACGAATCGGAACGTGCAAGTCAAAAGTAAAGTAAAGACAGTAACGTTTACGATCCAATCACTCTAGAAATGGAAACTCGTATTTTTTTAGAATAAAGTAAATTTTTATCAAATTTGAGATTATTGCAGGAATGGTTTTCGTTAGTTTTATATTCTTCGTTATACGGATGATCTTGAGATTCTTTTGCTGATTTGCATTCTTAAAAATTTATACGCAAGAATTTCGCTAAGAATATACAATATTTGTTTTGTAATGTTATTAATCGTCGATGCCAATAAAAAAAAATCAAAACCAAAAAAAAATTATTGACTGCAAAATAAACATAAACCCGAACAAAATTTATTCATTACTGGTTAGAACGAACTTCGGCTATAACGAACCATATTTAGTTCATTCTTGACGTTCGTTATACCCGGACATTACTGTATTAGCATAAATCCATATTCCATAATAATGTTAATTACTTAAACTAACAAATAAGATCTAGTACAGAGAGAAAAGAGAAATTTGCAACACACACTGGGACAAGAAGCGCTTTAATGCTTGCGCTTGCATTAACAAATTGAGAATAGGACTAATTGGTCTAAATTCAAAAACAATGTTGCACGAGGACTTCTCCAGCGTCTTACCAATTGTTTTCTCTGGAACTAAACGAAAGCAAAACATGATTACTCTACGGAATATTGTAGTCTGTTCACGCCGCCGTTTATTTGTTCGGAAAAGTAACTAATTAAAAGGGAAAACAAATTTTTTGCTACCCAAAGCGAATTCTAAATAGCAGTACGATTAAGTAATCGGACTAAAAAAAACCTTCAGAATTCAGAATAACTGCCCAGAATTTTTTAATTAAATACAAATACGTTTGAAGAGGATTTTTAATTGTTTCAACCTATACGAGGTACGGTTTGAACCGGCAAATTAATTTTTAATTCAAAAGTTAACCCTGGATGAGGTAATTTTCATATAAAATTTATGGGCATTATCCATTCAGTTACGCATAATTACTCAGACCAGCCCGCGGAGTAATCTCAAAATAATACCTTAGACTGTACCTCCGTGGAAGAACGGGGCCGGGAAAGGATACGCACGCACTTTAGCGATAAAGCAGCTTTTGGAGAGGATGTTTAATTCATTATTCAGTAACAAGTTACTTGACTGGATGCATTAAGTTTTGCACCATTAATGATTATTAAAAGACAAATTAATGGTAATTTTAAAATGAAAAATAAACCCTTCGAGTAGCAATATTCACTGACGTCTCTTGAGACTTGAGAGGTTATTTACATTAAGCATTTTTTTCTATACGCCCACCGACAACAAATTCCGGACAAAGATAATGTTAGTCTTTTTTATAGTCCTTTTTTAATTGTTTTCCGATCTTGGTGGTTAATGAGCCATGGCTCTTTCTACGAGTTCTACACACAAGACTCTACAAAAAGTGCGAAGAAGCTAGTGGTAGTAGTCAGTTTGGATTTAAAAATGGTTTTGGAACTAGAGAGGCCATATTCAGTCTACAGACACTAATACAAAACTGTCAAGACCAAAGAAAAGATGGCTTCATATGTTTTATAGACTACTAGAAAGCTTTTGACAACGTTAAGCATAGTCTGCTAATATCATAACTTAAAGACATAGGACTGGATGATAAAGACATAAGGCTCATAGCTAACCTGTACTGGAACCAAAAAGCAGAAATTCAATTGCAAAACACAACAATAACATCAGAACAGTTTGAAATAAAAAAAGAAAATTAATTAATTGAAAATTAATACTAGCAAAACCAAATTCATGGTCTTCAGCAGGACCAACGTTCAGAACTCAAGGATTCGTGTAAATGGTGAAGACATTGAGCGGGTTGCGAAATTTAAATATTTGGGGTGTACACTAGACGAAAACTGGGACCCAGAGCAAGAAATAAAATGCAGAATAGAACAAGCAAGAACAACCTTCCTAAAGCTTCGGAAGTTTCTCATAGATATTAAGTTGAGTTTCAATATCCGATACAGAATGGTTAAGTGCCATGTCTGGTCGGTTCTCTTGTACGGAGTAGAGGCATGGACCTTAAAAACTATTTCAATAAACAAAATTGAAGCATTCGAAATGTGGACTTTGCGTAGAATGCTTAGAATATCATGGATTGATCAAGTAAGAAATGAAGAAGTACTCCAAAGGACAGAATTGACAGATCGTGAACTTTTTGAAGCCATAAAAAGAAGAAAAATAGCGTACCTAGGACATAGTTTACGTGGAGAACGTTACGAGTTTCAACGTCTTATCCTGCAGGGCAAAATTGAAGGAGGAAAAAGGGGGTTAGGGAGAAAGAAACTATCCTGGTTGAGAAACATTCGACAATGGATATGGATACGGGAATTCCAAACACTCCAAAGCGCTGCAACAAACAGATGATGAAAGGATGGACACCTACGCAGGAACCTGCATGGAAGATCTTGGTGAAATTTTTTGCAAAGTGTAGACTTGTGTTTTGGGATGATATCCTGAATTTTAGTTTTCAAAAAATAATCATGTATTCATCGTTATACAGGTAGAAATAAAAGTTACTTTTTTACCTTAATTTCTTAACGTCCTGTGGAAAAATTGAGCTGTAGAATTTAGCTTCATTATGTTTTGTCTTGAAGTGTGACCTTTTTTTAACAGAATGTATTTTCGTTAACGTCATTAACTGCTTTGTAAAAGAAGATACAAATTTTCAAAGAACAGTCTTCTCAATTTTATTCACAACATTGCATGATTTTATCGAATAGCATGAACAAATATCCAAAAATTAATAGAGTGTATTGTAACCTCGCGTTCTTACCACTTCTACCATGCGACGTGGCATTTCAATCAAGTTTTGAATTGCTTCTTGCGGAATATTTTCCCATTCTTGAGGAATGGCGCTGTATTAAATAATATAAAGCAAGTCTAGCAATTAAAACACCTCCTTTCTAGTTTACGGGTTGTAAATTGGTATTTATACGATGTGAACATTCAGATTTTAATGAAATTTAACATGTTTGGAATATGCTATGTAGACGTGGCCGCCCAGAAATATGGAAAGATCTGTGAACAGTCCTACCTGAAGAATGAAAAAATATTCCTCAATTCCCACGTCGCCTGGTAGAAGTGAGGGTTGCAATATACGCTATCAATGTTTAGATATTTGTTCATGCTACTCGATAGAATCGTGTAATGTTGTGAATAAAATTGAAAAACTGCAAGACTTTCTTTCAAAATTTGTATCTTCTTTTAAAAAGCAGATAATGACGTGAACAAAAAAACATTATTTTAAGAAATGGTCACACCCTCAAAAACAAATTGCAATATAGCTAAATTCTACAGCTCAATTTTTCCACAAGGCGTTAAGAAATTATGGGTAACAAGTAACTCTTGTTTCTCAAAACTAAAATTCATTCCAAGGGATCAGATGCATCAGTAAGATATAGTAAAACTTTCTTTCGCGGTCAACAAACCTTCATAATGTATATGTAATATTAAAAAGAAATTATTTTTCAACGAGGAACAGCCATCACTGGCTGTGTACCTATCATTATTTAGGCTAGATTTTCATTCTTTATAAAATTTTCATAACGGATTTTTAATAGTCTACATTATAAATTTACTACAGTAATGAAGGAGCTAAAATTTCACTTTTATATATTTATATGGATCGCTTTTTCATGTCTAAACCGCCATAGATAAAAATATACTGTCCATCTGTACTAATCTGTAACTAAATACAGTGGACTCCGGCTATAAAGCACCCTTTAGGTACAAAAAAAAAAATGGGTACTCTACAACCAGAGATACGCTATAAAAAACACAAAATTAAGTAGTATTATTTATAAAAAGCGTCACAGGGTTGCGACGATTTTTAATTCACAATTTAAATCAACTGATTTAAATGACGATTTAATTCAAGTTTATTTGCTACATACATTCATTCATTCAAGTTTAAATTGCTATAAAACCAAGTCGCCAAAGCAAATCAATCATCAGAAAATAAAAATAGAAGGAACTGTTTATTTGAAAGCCAAGTTAAGTGCATATAAAAGTAAATGAATGCACCCGGAATGAATTCACAAACATCTTCAATGTAACAACAAATAATGTAAAGAAATTAAACTTAAGAAAACTTGTCGTAGAGAAATTATTCCAATTAGAAGTCTAGACAAGACGTCTTATTGGTATTATTGACATTATAAAAAATCAGGATAAATAAAAAAAGAAAATCGCGATTTAATTGGAAAAAAATCGTGATTATTTTACAGCTCTGATAGGTCAGGGTATCTCCGTAATTGTTAGTGCCATCAAAAAAGTAATGTAGGTGTCATGTGCTCTTTTTGGGTCAAACTTAAAATGGTAAAAATCAAAATTTGAAAATTTTCGCTCGATTAATCAAAAAATTGACAATTTCAAAATTACCCTATATTTTCTTAGTTAAAAGAGATACAGAAAAATGTTCTATACGGAAGTTTCTTTATATTGATTGTTGAATGATCTGCCATTCTCAGAATAAGTATACGGGGTCAGGTAAAAAAGTTATCGGACCTAACCTCATTTTTAAATGGAACACCCTGTATATTTTAATCTAAAAAGATACTATTTTAAATTCTCCTTTCAAATATATAACACACCATGAATAATATTGGTCTCCTAGGCGATTTATTTAAACTTTTCTTCATTTTCCTTGTGTTCTTTATAAGTTTTTCATCTCGGCATAGTAAAAGAGCCGTATATTTTTAATTTATGTTCCAGTCATCGGAATATATTCTTAAATGGTTGCCGTTTTTCCGGATAGCGAACAAAATACGAATCTTGTGTCATATCTTATTTTCACAAATGAAAATGTAAAAATGAAATTGACGTTAAATGTTAAATACAACTAGAATGTTAACATAGTTGCCTCTAGGATATTAGCGTATGTTTCATGGACTACTGTGGTTTAAAGTAATAAAGTTAAAATAAATCGCCTAGAAAACCAATATCATCCATGGTAAAAATGAGGTTAGGTCCGATAACTATTTTACCTGACTCCGTATACTTATTCTGAAAACGGCAGATTATTCAACAATCATTATAAAGACACTTCTTTATCAAACATTTTTCTATATCTCTTTTAACTAAGAAAATATAGGGTAATTTAGGAATTGTCAAGTTTTTGATTTTCCCCCGTATCTTAAATCAAATTGTGATTTGACCATTTTAAGCTTGACCCAAAAAGAGCACATGACACGTACATTACTTTTTTTATAGCACTAACAATTACGGAGATACCACACCACACTATAAAAGTGTCGAAAAGGGGACACCCTGTACGTTATAGCCGGCGTCCACAGTATTACGAATATTACGATTAAACCAAAATGGACAGGTATTCATAACTTTCATTGTATTTATTGATAGCGTGGAGAATGTACGCCTAATGGAACAACCTTTTTTAATATCTGTATAGGTTCGATTAATTCTTTATTCCACAAAAAATATATTGTTGATTAAAATTGTAAGAGAGGTCAACCCATCCTTATTCAATGAGGTCGATAACCCAGCGCCGATTTCTTCGAACGTGCATGCAACGGTTCTTTAACACATTTTTTCTCTTTATTAGTCGGACGTCTTGTTACTTCCTTCTACGATATGTGTCAGTTTGTTTAAGGCCAATTTACATTATAATATACAGGTTGAGACAAATATAAACGAACAGTGTTTGTAGATATCGAGGTACGTATTTATTAATTATATAACATGATAATACGTTATTATGATTTTATAAATATTTTCATAAACCAGTAAATTTGGTATTTGCCAAATATACTTGAACGGGTGACACTAATATCTGCAAATATAAAAATGAAGCTTTTTGGGGTTTGTTCGTCAATATAACAAAATAAATACAGTTTGTATAGCTGAGAGTTTTTCAGGATAAATAAATTAAGAATTTCACCTAGTAATGCCATAAACCATGGTCGATTTCCAGATAATGCACCAACGAAAAAAGGAAATTGATACAGAATATGACCTTTTCCATTTATGAAACTAAACATTGAATTATGTACCTCTTTGCCGATACAATATATAATAACTGAATATCGGCACGTAGATATCGGTATCGGACGATATACAGGGTGATTCACGACGAGCTTGCATTAGAACTTTATGGAGAACTACTGAATATATGTTTCTGAAACTTTGTGGATTTAGGTTTATCGATATGCTCATTTTAATTAAAATATTCACATGTTTCTGTCATTTCCGGTTATACCGGAAGCAGCTGCCAACGTTCGTTTTTTAAATACAACATGGTAATTTTTATTATATTTTTCGATTAAGCATTAAATACTAAGCAAATTTTATAGAACAAGTTTTTGTCAGACTCTGTTAGTTTTTGAGATATCTCGACTTTTCTAATTATTTGGCAAATGCACGACGATGAAATAATCAATATTTTTTTACCTTAGCTCTTGGACTAAATTTTTTCATCTCACAGCTAGAAGATCATCAAGTCTCAAAAATATTTCAAACTTGGCAGAAAATGTACAGTATGGTCACCATTCAAGGTTCCTTGAAGAATTCAACCATTAAAAACTTTCTTATTTTAAATGGAACACCCTGTATATTTTTATTTAATTTGATGGCAAATTAGTTGTTCTTTACAAATAGTATTTACTGTCCTATGCCTATATCAAAGCGTTTTCTCAAAAAATCCAATTTTATTCCGAAAATACTATTTGTTCAAGTGTGCTATGATTGTACTTAGGAGCTATACTGTATACTGACGTCTATACGGATTTTCAAGTGAAAATTTTTTAAATTTATTTACGGTTTACATTGAATGTGGCAAAATTAAGTTAAGAGCATGTCGAATATATCGGGATAAATATCCGAATAGGCCGATTCCCACACCTGATATTATTAGAAGACTAAATAATCATTCTTTAATATTTGGATCATTTGAAGCCAAAGTACGAAGAATTAAACCAATACTGGACAATGAGGTATTTGAAGTTACCATTTTATCCTAATAATTTAAAGTTTATAAACTTGTTTTCTTGCTATTTAAAAAAAAAAGATTTAAACCATTAAATTTAAAACAATTTAAAACAATCAACTTCATTTTATTTATAAATTCAATTAAGAAACGGTTTAGAACGTTGTATTTTAAAGCAATCAATCACTTTTCCTCCGTATAGACATCAGTATACAGCCCCTAAGTACAATTGTTTTCATAGCACACTTGAACAAATAGTATTTTCGGAATAAAATTGGATTTTTTGAGAAAACGCTTTGGTATAGGACAGTATATAAAAGACAGTATTATAAAGAAATTTAATAAAAATATATAGGGTGTTTCATTTAAAATAAGAAAGTTTTTAATGGTTGAATTCTTTCACAATAAACCTTGAATTGTGACCACCCTATACATTTTCTGCTGAATTGGAAATATTTTTGAGACTTGATGATCTTCTAGCTATTCGGTGAAAAAAAATTTTTAGTCCAAGAGCTAAGGTAAAAAAATTATATGGATTATTTCATCGTCATGCATTTGCCAAATAATCTAAGTATGACAAAAACTTGTTCTATAAAATGTGCTTAGTATTTAACGCTTAATCGAAAAATATAATTAAAATTACCATGTTGTTTTTAAAAAATGAAAGTTGGCAGCTACTTGCGGTATAACCGGAAATTACAGAAACATGTGAATATTTTAATTAAAGGGAGCATATCAATAAACCTAAATCCCCAAAGTTTCAGAAACATATATTCAGTAGTTCTCCATAAAGTTCTAATGCAAGCTCGTCGTGAATCACCCTGTATAGTATCGGCAAAAAAGTCATATCGCGGGATCTCTACAGTTATGTAATTTACTTATCGCAAATAATAAAATTTAAAATTCAAATTAAGGAACTTTTTGCTTAAATTGTTACCAATTAACACTTACTATGGCCAAAAACTCTTTCTTAGGAAAGCGAGAATTTGCTAATCAACACACCGAAAGGCATGTTAATTAGTTATGTTAACGTTTATGCCAATTGCATCAGACAAATTTAACTATTTTTGTCCAAAATACTTTTTTAATTTAGATTTACTATGTTCTTGCAATTTGGACTTTTACTATGCCATTCTCGGGCTCATATCTACGAAAAGAGTAATATTATTCTAAACCCTAGTTAGTTCAGTGCCCCTATAGAACCCAGGTCGCAATTCATTTTTGCGAGAAAACCCCACCGCATTTGTTTTAATAAATCTTTGTCCAACCTCTTTTTCCTGACATGCGAAAATTTCCAATTAGAAGATTCATTTTCATATAAAACATCCCCATTTATCACGCGATACTTGAAATTTATGGTTTTTTTTTTATTATAAGCACACTTTCTTACTTCCACTGCCTTAATTAAAAGACCTCCAATTTTCTCAATAAACGTCATACTATAACATCTTTTCCGAGCAATTTTTGTATTGAAAGTTGAGCCCTGTTCGGGTTTGTATATTTTTGCATTGTTGGCCAATACATAGCTCCTTTTAAGAGGTAAGATGGCAAATCTTATGCCAACGAGAAATCTATCAGTGATAAAAACCAAGAATCTGATGGAGCAAGAAAAGTACCGTCTCTACCCCAATTTGGTTCGATATTTTCCCAAATTCCACATTGTTTAAATTATTTGAAAAAAATTTCGAAAATTTTGGGCCAAGGCCAAGACCAGTAAATAAATGTCTATAAACTATCCGAGCCACAATTTGTTACTGTAGCTTAGAATAAGTACAAGATAAACCGCCGAACGTCTTAACGTTTTGAACCAAAATTTAGATAAATTACGACCGTTGAAAACAAGAAGCGATAAATTTGTCTGGCTTAATTAACAAACGAACGTAACGTTTTAAGTTTTTGGCAATTTACCTGTGCTAGTTCTCTATCTATATGTTATTAAGTAAATCGTTAGGGCCCAAATTAAATTACCGGTCAGATAGAATGTGGCGAGAGTCTAATGGTGCTTCTAAACGGGCAATATATTTGGCTATATTGTCGGGCCATTCGAAATATATTGAAATATATTTCTACATATGGCTGGCAATGTTCCGGCTATTGAAGCCACACATTGCCGTAAAAATGTTGTCCGTTTGGAAGCAACTTTATCAAATTTTGATGAGTCTCGTTAAATTCAAAGAATGCTCCAAGTACTCTCGCCAAGAATGCAAAAACACAGATTTCCTGTTGAGAAATCCTGACTAACCAGAAACCGTAATGCGTAAAACTAGACTGGACCTAGTTTTAAAAATTAATGACAAACAGGCAAAGCAGGAAGTCAGAATATTGAAATGTTATTAACCAAGACAAGATTCAGGTTGTCAATAAATCACTAACACAGGGTCATTCAAGGTGAGCGGTATATTAGAAGATGTCGGGAACTAAAAAAGATATTTGTTTAAAATAGTGGCGCCCGCTAGAAAATTTTTAATATATTTATTGGTGTACCTATCACTTCCGATTATACCGGAAGTTAGGCTTAAAATGGAATATCCTATATATGTTAGCATTTTTCGGTTCCATATAAAAATCTCAAGTACCTTTTGTTAGCCATTTCCTATACCAACCTCCAACAGTTACTGAGATAACATTATTTAAAGAAATTTTTTATAAAAATCATGTCAAAGGTAATTTTATCTCGGAAACTGGGTATAGGAAATTGTTAACAAAAGGATTTTTATATAGAAACGAAAAATGCCAAAGTATACAGGGTCCTATTTCGAAATAGCAATGTTAAGTCTGATCTCCGGGATAATGACCCTGTATAGAATCTTTGGTATTTTTTTTAAACAAGATGATAAATTGTCATAGAGATTTCTAGTCTTATGACGACCACCCCTATTTACGAGTTTATGAGACGAGATACTTATTATGGTTTTGATTTAACGCTTTAAACGTTTTTTACGATAATTCTTCTGTAAAATAACGTATTCGGTCTGACAATCTTCCTCCGTTCATGGATAAGATCCTTTTAATAAAAAAAAAATTGAAACAATAATTGTTTTCCAGAAATTACGCTTTATTCTTGCCACATATTCATTGATATGTTCTCAACCTGTACATCCTTATGCGATTAAAAAAAATCATAATTTAACGTACCTTTCAAAGGGATTATCCAGTAAACTTCATCTACGATCTATATAAAATACTCGGTATACCTTTCCCCGATGTGAGTAATATCCTAACAATCGTATAAAATATCTTGGACAACTTAACAAAAACGGAATGCAAAATTCACCAAATAACAATAAAATCACTCAACAAAATTGATTGAGAAAATTTAACGGAAACGAGGAAAATTATTTCAGAGATAATCACTGAAAACTTTACTTTTCACTTCACTTCGATCAAGTCTAGTAAGACGAATTGACAGATCATCCTTAAAAAACTCAATTTTCTTAGGAACCACTCCAAATTGGCCATGAGTGTTTGCACTCAATCGCTCAAGGAACTTGTAACTTGCCAAACGAAATAAGATTAGGTACTTTAATTGTGCAGGAAAAAGTGTCACCAGCTCCTGCTACTGTTATTCACAAGAACCCAAACTCGAGTCAGTATTGTTATTCACGCTAACTTCACTACTATGGAAAGTAAAAGGCAAAACGTCACACTACTGCTGCTACGTTCGTAACTTTATATATGCATATTTTTTTTTTTTTGGAATAGATTAGTAAATTTTCCTGAAATTTTCGAAAAACTGCGTAATTTTCATAGGCAGGAAGGTTTCCACGACAACGTGCGAACGTACTATATCGCCGGTCTGCGCGCAACTGAAAGCACAAGAATGTCCCGTCCCGTCAATCGGTTCGCAGGAGCAGGGGAGCTTACCGTTCGAATCCTGCTAAAGCTCTCCGCTGCTATTGGTCGATTCGGGCCTCAGTTCGGCCGATCGGCCGGAAAAAATAACTGAAACGGCGACGACTTTTCAGGTGGTTGTCTGTTTATACGAGTACTACTGATAAATAAGCGAATTATACGAGCTTTTTTTTTGTTTTTTTTTTCTGATTCAAGATAGTACCGTTACCGGAACGACGTTCTGTCTGCAAAAGATGAATGATTTGTGTAGATGTTGTTGTTGTAATAAAGTTTAAAACAGCTTATATGGCAGTTTATGCTTATCTCAGTACACTGGGGTGACAAGAGCGAGATTTTACCAGAACAGTGAGTGATGAGGTTTGTTTAGCATTTGCTTTAATTTTCAATTTTCGAGGGACATTTCATGCCATTATCAACAAACCTAGTTCCTCTATGTAATCCAATACAGATTTGTACTACCTAAAATTGTTACCTTAAATCACTTTGTATTAAATTAGTTAAGCGAGAAGACTAGGAAAAGGAGGAAAGTTAAATTAATCTTTGCTCCGGTCATTTATTTAACAGAATCTTCATTTATAATTAATCATGAAAAAAATCGGGTCGTCATAAAAGTAAAAGCTAATTAAATAGCATATTTTAATTAATTAACTTAAAGAAGACGGATCAAAGTTGTTTGTTGCTTTTGAAATAATTTTTTTTATGGGAGCGTCGTCACCCCTCCTGATATTATTTAATTTTTGGTAATATCTATTTTATCATAGTAATAATTGATTGTTAAGCTAAAGGTATTTTTTTGTGGAATTCATTATAATAATCCTTTAATATTTTTATATAAATACAGAGTGCGAATACTTCATTAGATTATCGTATGAAGAAAAATGTCCGCATTGCCTATTTTTTTTTTAAACTTATTTTTAAATATTTCCGACAGTACTTTAGATATTATTTGCAATTTTGGTATACAGGGGTCCCTGGGTGGGGTTACCTATACCACAAATGGAGCTAATTTTTAATTTCTTAACAACAAATCCATTCTTTATAAAAATTATGCTTGAAAAAGAATTAAGATTTGTGATTAGACAATATTTTGATAACTATTAAGATGAGGATCCTCCCAAACAATCCCAAATTAGCCATCAGCGCCATCTATGTTGCATCAATTTAATTAAAAAATATGCCCCACTTTGGCAGGTTAGAAAGAGACGAGAGTCATCAGCTGATCAATATTTGTTTTCGTGAAGTTTTAGCCGTTAATAATAAAGTTTTTTAGTTAATTTATTGATATTTAGATTGTCTGACATGTCGATTGGGGTATCAACAAGTTTCAGGAAGATCTGTGACAAAAATTTGAAAATTGTTCATATTTGAAATTGTTCTTATGACATTATATTTTTTAACGCAATTTTTTCACAGTGTTTTCCAATCCTTTAACTTTACGAATTCAGTTTTAAATTAGAAAAAAAACTAAGTATATTTGGCTAAACGTTCGCATAAAATAGTGCCTGCTTGGAAACCAGTGATTAAACGCAGCTCTTAATACAGGGTATTCAAATAATAAGATTAAAAATTAAATTGAAAAAAAAATGTAGAAACAATTACATTTTCAATGGAAGCCCAGAAATTTATAATTATTTTCAATTTAGCATAATTGTAAGCCAATATTGCTGCGAATTTGCTGCTGGTAAGCGATAGCTTCATACATTTCTTTAGCATTATTGACTGTTTTTCAACGAAGCCATACCCAGCTCTGAGTAACTGAACTTAAAATCAGCAATATAAGAATATTAAATTGGCAATATTTCGAAAACTATACATTTTCGGAATAGACAATCGTATACAAACGTGCCCTTATTTTTAATGCTAAATAGAAAATAATTATAAAAGGAGGAGATTTTTAACAGTTTTTTCAATTAATATTATTGTTTGAACACCCTGTATTAATAGTTAACAAAATATTATACAGAATCCATTATTGCAGGGCCATTTTCAACAAGGAATCTAACCCAAATTAAACAATAGAGGAAAAATTAATAATTATTTTAAGGTCAGCATATGTAATTTTAGATATAAAATAAATCCTGCTGTGAAAATAAAATTGCAAAAAGTGCGCCCTCCCCCTTTACTTCAATACGACGAGCTGCCAATAAAGGTCCCACCTTCGAAAGGGATTTTTCTGCACGACAATGCAGGTGGGGCAAATCATCGGTGCATGAGTTGTGTTTGAAGTGTTCTGGAGTGTTCTCTGTGTGCCGTGCAAAGCAATTTTCACGTTCCAATGGAGCAAATTTACACTCGTTAAATTCTATACATGCACTCCCGACAATAAATCCCGGATAAAGATAATGTTGGTCTTTTTTACAGTCCTGTAACTTTTTTAACTCTCCGATCTTGATGAAATTTTTAGCAAAGGCAGACAAAAGTCAAAAGTGGTTTTCAAAAAATACTTATATGTTGATCATTATACAGGTAGAAACAAAAGTTACATGTTTACCCTTAATTTCTTAACGCCCTGTGTGGTGAGCGGTAGCATTTAGCTGAATTATATTCTGTTTTGAAGCGTGACCGTCATTATCTATTTTTAAAAAGAAAATATTGCAGTTTTTCTATTTTATTCACATATCACATTGTTTTATCGGGTAGGATAAACAAATATACAAAAACTAATAGCCCGTATTGAATTGAAGCATGCATCGTCACATGGTGGCACAGAAGTGATAAGAACATGAGGTGGCAATACGCGCTATTAATTTTTGGATATTTGTTTAGGCTACTCCATAAAATCATGTAATGTTCTGGATTGTGAATAAAATTGAAAAACTGCAATAGTTCCTATAAAAATTTGTATATTCTTTTACAAAGCAGTTAATGACGTGAACCAAAAAACATTTGATTAAAAAAAGACCACACTTCAAAACAAAACATAATTCAGCTAAATTCTACCGCTCAATTTATTCACCAGGCGTTAAGAAATTTGTTTCTGCCTTTATAATGATCAAAGCATCCGTATTTTTTTGAAAAATAAAACTCAGGATATCATCCCAAACCACAAGTCTACACTTGTTGTCCACTCTCAGTTATTGTATGGCGCTCCAGCCTGGCATACTGTAACAGAAAACAAGAAATGATACAAAGACTTACAAGAATACAGAGAATGATGTCCATCAGGGTTTGTAGTGCATATAGGACAGTATCAGCTGAGGGAGTTGGGGTTATCGCTGGGATTCCTCCCATAGAACTTCAAATCAAGGAGAGGTTGGAAGTGTACAGTGGAACTGACAGAAGAACCACCAAAGTGAATCTTATAACCCGATGGCAAGACAAATGGAATAACGGAACATACGGAAGATGGACATGGACCCTAATACCGGATATAGAAAGATGGTTGAACCGAACTTACGGCGAAGTAGACTACTTCCTTACCCAGGCGCTTTCGGGTCATGGATGCTTTAATAAGTACCTATATGAGCATAAAAAAGTGGACACAAGTAGATGTAACTACTGCGAAAACATAGATGATGCGGAACACACGCTGTTTGTCTGTCCTAGATGGCTAGAACCAAGAGCAGAATACAGACGGCTGACTGGAAAGCACTTCAACCCGGTACACATGATGGGAAGCCTAGTGGAAGCACAGGAAAGTTGGAATCATGCCTACACAGTTATACGACTCATCATAGAAACCAAAGAGCTGGAAAGTCGAAATTAAGAAAATTAATTTAATCAAAATAAATTAGACAGCCTCATCGAAGTAATGCGAGAGCGGATACCGGTGTAAAGTGCGAGAGAGGGGGAAGGGTTTTAGTCCAAGGAGGCAGACACTACCTGGTCAAAAAACGGTCGATATTGACTAGGTGTCTAGAGAGAGAGATTTCCTAATCCCCTATAATAAAAAAAAAAAAAAAGTCTACACTTGCTAAAAATTCACCTAGATCGAACAATAATTGAAAATTTCTTTTTTTTTTCAGGTTTTTAACTTCAAACAACAACAAATCAAAACACAATAAAATTAGTTGCATAACAGCAATTCTATAGTTTTCCCTAATTTTTTTTTTGAACTTAAACGAATAACTATTATTTTCAATTGAGAGGCTTACAACAAAAAGAAACCGTTCTCATATTCACGAATAGTGCTATTAATTTAAACCGATTTCACCACCGCTAGTCTAAATTCACCACGAAAATCAAAACTATTATTTGGGGGGCTTGTGATTTTTCACTATTATTTCTAGTTATAGAGCTACAAAGCGAATTTTGCATTATTATTTTGTTTGCTATCATTTTATTAATTATTACCAAATAAAAAGAAAACACTTTCAAGACCAGTCCGATAATCACTAAAGGTTTCGCAGACCCCAAAGTGAGTCTGTGTAAAGCTACGGGCGTTCTCACGCCACTTTCCAGAGCCGCCGGAACGGTCAAGGAACTTGACGTCGCGACGCCTCGTGTCCTTACCAATAGCTGCTGGTAAATCTTGGAACAAATAGGAAATTATATTTCGGTCCATAGGGTATCTAAAACTCGAGTGTCAACGGCCCAAAAATTATACAGAGTGAGACGAGAGGAACGGGCCAAACTCGAGGAGTGTATCGTCTACGTGAATATAATGTAAACATGTCGTCCTCATCCGATTTTCTGTTGTTTTCCAGTTATAGCGTAATTAAAAAAACAAAAACAGTAAACGTGTGGTGTGGTTTGTCCATAGTTATTTAATTGGCCCTTCCATTTTGAAGAATCGCCTCACGGGGAAGCAATACTGGAATGCTTTAAAAAATGGTTGCTGGAGTTCCTGCACATTTCGCTCACCAGGGCAAGCCACATTTGGACGAAATATTTCCAGGGCTTAGGATAGGTCGCGGTAGTCCTATTAGTTGGCCTTCCAGATCTACAGACTTCACATCACCAGACTTTTGTTTATGGGGCTGGTTCAAAAATGAAATTTACAAAGTACACGTCGACTCGCGGCATGTACTAATTCCGCCTATATTAAAGAAAGACATGAAACAATCAGGAGAGCAACCGGCGATGAACATTTATTAAAATGCTATGATTAAAAAAATGTTAATGTCTGAAACTTTGTTTATGTGTAATTAAGCTATAACTTGAAAACAAATGAAAATCGAAAAAGGACATAAGAGCTATTTAACATTATTTTCTTGTATACAGGGTGTTGCTTAATAACATGCTAATATTTAATATTATTATTATTATTATTTTTTAATATTATATTCTTGGGTTCATTTTCAGAAAAAAAAAATCATATGAATATATGTCCTAAACGTCATAACTTTTAAGATACAGGGTGTTAAAGATTTCCAAAAAATCTACTTTTTTATTAATATCTGTGCTATTGCTCTGTGAAATTTGGTAGACACTTTCTAGTCATCAAAAGATATTTTATGATGTAAAACATGTTTTTTTTATTCCGACCAGTGGCGTTCGTGTGGGAATTGCCCTCGGTATTTTTGAAGAAAAGAATGGTACGACACTCTTTTTTTAAATAAAAATTATTTTTGAAATTCTCATTCCTTGCTGAGCAAATGTCGTCTCTTGATTTTTGTCGTTTGACGTAGTTTTCGTATAAAAAAATGGTATTCATTCATTTACACTCTGTTATGAAATTACGTACTAACAAAGATTAAAAATAATCTAGTAGGTAAGAAGCAGATTTTGTTTTATAAACATAAACAGATTTGACAGTTGTCTACCTAGTCTAGTTGTCACGTATTTAAGTCATTAACCTTAACAAATTATTTAAAAAACATGAAAATCTTTAACACCCTGTATCTCAAAGGTTAAGACGTTTAGGACATATGTTCATATGAAGTTTTTTGCTGAAAATACATCCAAGTATTAACCTTCTTAAATATTAGCATGTTATTAAGAAACACCCTGTATAATACCCTCCTGGAGTTTGGTACGTTCCCCCGACTCAACCTGTATAAGAATAAGTACAGAGACGACCAAATTATACGAGTTTATTTTATCCTAAAGTCTTCAAATACGATCTTTGTCGTCATAAGAACGTCTGAATAAAACTTCTTACGAAGAAGTTAAAGAATCTCACTTTGTTCGGGTGCATCTGTAATATTTTATATTATAAGCAACATATATTTTAATAAAACGCCCCTTATTTTACTTTAAAAATAAATTTTATCCACCAGCATAAAAATTTTATTTCATTTTCAAAGCATAGCGGCTTCTAAAAATTTGCCTTTGAAAAGAAATATTTATTTTTCTTTATTGCGATTTAATTAGCAAACTCTCGAGAGATCAGTCATCGTGATTTCGTAGAAATGTTCATAGAAGCAAAAAAAAAATTAACGAGTTCGCCAGCAAAACGAGATGTGTACGTTATACAGGATGTCCCATAACTTTTAGGCCATAGAGCAGCTGGAGATACTAAACATCAAACTAGGCCGATTAAGTCATACAAGTTTTTTCGACATCTTTGTGTGTAGAAATACAGGGTTGAAAGTAAAAGTTTATTTTCGAAAATAAGCGATAATTTAAAAACGGTTCAATGTGTATGAATGAATTTTGTCGGTTGTTTTCATGAGTAAGAAATTAGAGTTGGTTCTAGTTTCACGCACACTTCGCGTACAATAATAATTATTCCTCTAATAAAATAATGTGGATATTTTTTATTGATCGGAAATTGAAATATCATGTTCGGGCGTGGCCTCAACCGCATTCAAGCTATTGCAATTTGTACATAATAATTATTGTCCTCTCTGAGGTAATCGCTAGATAATCAAAGCATCGCTCCGGAACGGCAACGAGTGGTTTTTATTATTGCATTTCAGTCCAAGATATTAGTTGCTAGAAAAAAGGGAGATCGGCTAATGGGAAGATTCCCTGGGCCAGATAGACCATGACAATTTTTAAATTTATCTTCGCCAGCGTTCAAGGAAATGTTCACCTTAAGACGGTGATAAAAATTTAGCAGAAGTAAGCTGCAATTGCTGCTATAAGGCAAGGAAATATTAAACAAGAGGAATGAATGATAATCATCGTGGTGCAAAATTATTGTTTTTCTACAATCGTTATAAAAACTATATTTTTTTAAGCAAATGAATACATAAAATTGGTTACTTTTTAACAAGATAAAAAAAGTAACTTGCATCATATAATATCAAATTGCCATGAAAACAGCATCCGCGTCGTTCGTTACCTGCGCGCCGCAGTGTTTTTGTTACAAATGTCAATACACATTTAAAAACATCAAAAATTCCCGTATGTGAACAATTAATACTTTATGTATTTGTTACATAAATAACTATTTAGTAAGCAATTAAGGGAGACAAAAAAGCAACGGTTTTAAAAAATAACTATTTAAGTTAAACGTAGTATTTTACATAATGAAGAGGGCGAGCCATTTATTGTGTTAGAAACCAAATGGCAAACTGTCACCCATTCGAACACCTTACAATTTGCTCAATTCTTACGTAAACAGGAAAATAGTGTTTTCCAGGTTGAGGTAGATCTGGAAAACACTTTTCGGTCAAGTACCAACTATATAATATTCTTGTTTCGACATAATTAAACTTGCGAAAACTTTCATTTTTAAGAGAAAAAGGAATACATTCCTCATGAACTGTCTTATCATTTTCCGCCCTAGGCTGGTAAATTGCGTTTCTGGTCTGTAAATCCACAGGGAGTACCGATTTTCAGGCATATTGAAAAAAAATATATAAAAACATATTTTAATACGGCAATAAATGCGACGGATCAAAAATGATTTATAGAAGTCAGCGATATACTCTCGTGTATTTTCGAACAATTACATCAGAGCGCCTAGAATAATTTATAATTAATAATATTTTTCAAATCCACTCGAGTGTGCTTCGGCAAATAGAATTGACGAGTCAACATAAATCCATAATGGATATCAATCAGTAATTAAGCGCCGATTAGTTATCATTATCTGTCATCGAAAAAATATTGTTTTAAATTTAATCCAAATGTATATAGAGTGGCGAAAAAAAGTGAGGAGCTCCGTCATTCCATTCTTAATGTTTTAAAATGAAGGGTCAACATTGAGCGAATAAAATAACAGCCAATTATGTACCGACGACAGCTAAATTATCCACATAAACTGGCCAGATATTAACCAAAAAAAAAAACCAATAAAACCGGCGGGTAGGGGGTTTCTGAAAACCCGTTTTTATTTGTCAACCCTGGCTTATAGCCAGGAGAACAGCAGTATAAGACATATATTAGGCAGATGATTATATAATTTATATAATATTAAAATAATATAATATAAATTATTAAAAATTAAGAATAATATATTTGTCCTTCGGTACATGTCGTAAATTAACCTCTAGGTACTATCAAATTGTAGTTTGTTTCAAAATCGAAACTTTGTGTTATAATTTACAGTAAAAACAGATTAGTATGTTATTGTTACATTTAATCTTTTTTCTACTCCTATATTAGTAAGAACCTACTTACGCAATGTCTACTGTTACGTAATGACTGCTACGTAATATATACAGGGTGTCCCGAAGTTAAGGGGCAATACTTTACCACCATATTCTCCGGCTAAAAATAATAGAATTTTGTCATATGGACATAACTGCAGAAATGCATGCTAAGGGGGCTACGGCCCTGAGAATGGGGAACCCTGAAGACGTTTTTTTCTAAATATTCTCGAAACCGTTCATAATAAAATTTTGAAATTAGGTATGGTGTATAAACTTTTGACGCTTCCTGGGCGAAAAGTATTTGTATTCATAGAAACTTGGTGGAGAACGGTTCGTTTCAACATCTTCGTGGGCAAGGACGACCTATGGGGGATTATAATTTGGAAAATGCACTTCTGCAAATTCATTTTGGTTGACCAGTTAGTAACTGATTAGATGAGAATTATCCTGAAAGGTTGATAGGCAGAGGTGGACCAGTACCCTGGCCAGCGAGATCGCCGGACTTAAATTCACTCGACTATTATTTTTGGGGCTATATGTGTAACATAGTTTATGCAACGGTGGTGGATACCCGTGAGGATCTGCTTCAGCGAATTTTTCAAGCTGGAAATGAAATAATAAGAAATCGTTTTCAAATTCTTCGGGCATCTCACATTTGCCGTAGAGCTAGACTCTGTATCAGAGAAAATGGAGGTCTATTTGAGCACGTTCTCAATGAGTAGTTGTTGTTTTATATTTCTCTTCTTTGGTGAGACTTGGTAATTATTTAATAAAAATAAAATTAGTAACTTTTTTTAATTTTATTAATGAACTCCTTTATGAACGTAATTTTTTTTTCAAAACGATTTTACTCAAAAACTGTAAGTCCTATCAATATGAACCAAGATAGCCATTCTTACGTAAAATACTTTGATATTTCATAATTTTTAAGAAAATTAAAAAAATAATGACTAATTAAAAAAGTGGAATTATTTTAACCCTTAATCACCCCAGTATGTGACGCCTATGATTAAAATTATGAATTTCTGAATGCATGAACTAATCTAGCGTCAAAAGTTTATAAACCATACCTAATTTCAAAATTTTATTATGAACGGTTACGATAATATTTAGAAAAAATCCTCTTCAGGGTTTCCCATTCTAAGGGCTGTAGCCCCCTTAGCATGCATTTCTGCACTTATGCCCATATTACAAAATTCTATTATTTTTAGCCGTAGAATATCATGGTAAAGTATTGCCCCTTAATTTCGGGACACCCTATATATATAAAGTAACAGTTACACAAATCACATTACCCGTGATATGCCAAAACCGTCAATGTTTCCAATAGATTTTATGCAAAGTCGGCTGTAAATTCCACCGGGTTAGCCTTAACAACGTAAATGTCAAGAAATTTTAAACGTCAACATTTTAATTTGGATATTTTTGGGTAAAGTATAAGGGAACGCCATGGGAAATTACATTACAAGCTGCTTCCGCAGCAAATAATGTATTACTAGAAAAATTCAGGGAGTGACATATGAAAAATTGTATTGACTTGGTGTACTGATAACCATGCGAGTACCGACTCAAAATGTTGTATTAGCAAATTTCGATAATTTAACATAAAAGTAAATATGAAGTCGGGCGTTTTATACAATTTTCCTACTTTTACACATTGTCCATCTGGCAATCCTACCCATAGAGAAGGCCAGGACGCTACGTAGGTAGCGAAAAACTCATTTTAGAAAAAATGTAACTTAGAACACCTCGGATCTAAAACGACGAGTGTCTTGATAGATATTTTAGAACATAATTGAAAGTTGAACAAATCGTACCAATAAATTATACGCCGATTGGGAGCAAACAAATATTGTGAATGCGATTTTATAAAACCGCTGTAAAATCTTTAGTTAGTGATCTAAACAGCAGTTTTTACGAAATCGGTATACTTTTAGACATTTAATACAATTTTAGTACTTTCTCCGATTAAAAAAAATATATTTAATATAAAAGATATTGTCAAATTTCCCTAAAAAAAGCTAAATCAAATTAATTCCAAATCAACCGTTACTCGAAAATAATAGATTGCGTTCCAAGTTAATGCTTTTTAGCATATTTTTCAAAAACCGCGTTTTCCATTAAAAAACATGATTTATTGCAATAAAGCGCTTGACTGATGATTAAATTTTATGTTGTAAAATATACAAAAATCATTGTAGTAGAAAGTAACGGATTTTTGTCACAACTTAGGTAACATTGTAAATATCAGTTCGGTTACATAAATATTTAACGTTGACTAATTTTTTATATATTGTTCCCAAAAATGGCTAAAATTTAGGAGCAGAAAAATAATTATAAAAAAAAACGAAATTAAAAATGTTGATTAAAATGAAATTTACCTACGCTAATGACGTAAAGCTGTAACAGCAATAAGTACTGTACAATACCCATAAAACATTTTTATTATTAGAGCGTTCCCTTTAACAATAAAAGGTTCGAAATAATTTAAAATTAAACAAATGCGGGAAAAATATTAATACTGCACTAACTGATTATTTTAAAATGAAATTAATTTTAAAATAACTTTATTATGTGGCAGAATTTAAATATAATATGTGCATATACAGGGTGTCATGGAAAATGGGTGACTCATTGGGTGTCTCAAACTTATAAACCAGTTTCATAACACTCAAAATTGTTTGTGCCGTTACGTTATCAAATAATATTTAGTTTCTGATTGCAAGAAAAAGACAAAGTTTGTAAGAAATTAATTACCAAAGATTTTACCTTAAGACAAAAAATATGACGACTGTATATTGGCACTCTCTTGATTTTCCATGAGTTGTTTTTATTGATGGTACTCAACAGTATGTGAAAGTAATGTTTTAGTACTTACCTATCTGGAGTATTATGCTGCCCTTACGAAAGAAAATTCTTACCTAAAACAAAAAAGAATTTTTGAGATGAAATATAAATCTACATATCACTAAAATATTAATTAAAAAAATGAAATAAGGGATTAAAAATTTTGAAATTCTTTATTTATGATATTTCTAACAATTTTGAGAAGATTGTATAGTTCGTACTTTTTTGGGGGGATTTACGCACCTTTCCATAATTGTACAGTTTTAAAAATACAGGTGTTGATGGAAGTGAGTGTTGTGAAAATCAAAATAATATGCAAAAAGCGTCAATTAATTTATTTACTAAAAATCTCTGACCGATAAACGAAGTTTAAACTAATTTTATCCTATCGGATAAATTTATGGATAATTTTGTTTCATCACTTGGATTTATGAATTGATGGACCTGCTTTCCGTGTGATTTAAATAGCGGAGTTTATATTTGAAAATTTACGGTCCAGTTATCTAATATTGGGAACGGGCATACGAAATATGTAAATACATATATACAGTCAGTCCAAAAAGTCTCCATACACTAATTACAAGCTTTTTATGCATATTTGTTATTGATTTTAAAACCCGCCAATTGGAACTATGAATTACAAAATTTATATTTTATTTCAATCCTAACCAATATGAAAATTTATAAAAATTAACAGAAATGTTTTATTGAAATATGGACTCTTGCGTAATATATATATATTACGTAACAGTAGCACAAATCACATTAGCCGCGATATGCCAAAATCGTGAATGTTTCCAATAGACTTTGCTCAAAGTTGTTGGCTGCGTAGCATCGCGTCGCCTCGATATAGCCAGATTGACATATTTATCGCAAAGGTATCTTGCAAAATCCCAATTAAAAATTTGTTAATTTGGCAATTACAACTGGTTTAAGATTAATTCGCAATTGCTCTTAAAATAAATTTATTTCTCACTATAAACTGTGAAAAGGCGATGAGAGATTCTTTAAAAAAATATCACCGAATCTTGAACTAATCCAACTGCACTCTGTCAACATCTATTTTTATTTTACAACTGCGCTACGTTTGGGACCAAAAATATAAGCAAAAGTTGAATGAATTACTAATCTCGTACACATTACAACATTGGCACTGTGATCTCACGGATTGGTTATATATTTTGGTTGGTTTGTGTATTTTTATGATTAATGGTGAAAAATCGTCTTTATTATAAACAATCATGGTGCATGAATGTGTAGTTTGTAAAAGATCATTTACATAAGGATTTATCTTTCAATCGGTAAGTATGGTTATGTTTTAATATTTAACCTTCTGATATAACCAGACTTCAGCATTGTTGCCATTCAGCCAACAAAGATGTAGTTCTCTTTTCCACCCATTACTGATTTTCAATAACATTTCACACAATCACAGCTTCACTTTCCAAGAGTTTTATGAATGGATTATGGCATCTGTAGTTTACAATTACAATATTGAATGACTACGATATTGAAATTGACGGAACACAACCGGAAATTACAACAATTAATTTATTGTTACAAAATCCAGGGAGAGGTATAATAAAAAGTATAAAGAATTTCTTGACTGGTGTACTGATGATAACCATGTGAGTACCTACTCAGAAAATGTTTTATTGGCATTTCGATAATTTAACATAAAAGTAAATATAAATTACAACCCTTGATTTGTAATATAATATTTCAAAACTGACATTTGTGGTTAAGCTTAGTACTCCTCGAACTTCATTATCTAAGAATTCTTGGAGGACCTCATCCTTATGGAACGACCTTCCCGACGTCGTTTTTCCCAACGAATATAACTCCAACGATTCAAAACCAACGTGAATCGCTTTATTCGTACATGCACCACTCCCAGAGTCCCTAAATAAATTTTCCTATAGTGCCTGTGTTTGATCAAAAAAAAAGTTTCAAACGTTTTGCAAACAACATTATTGGAAAAACGCTTTAATACCGGGCAGGAAATTCATCGGCTGCTCAGTAAACCTGACTAGGTACGCGGCTAAGACGATAAATTCACTCCTGTAAAAACTGTCTATTTAAATATACAATTTTTGTCACTTTGACATCGATACAAAAAAGTACATCCCTTTTACAGCGACAAAAATGTCTTCAGCTCAAAATTAAGTGGCCTGCCTTGTGCGTTGCCCAGCAACGTAACATATTGTTCCAATCAATTTTGATGCTGTTAAATTATTTAAAATGAACTTGCATTAGAAAGTAAACATATTATTATTTCTTAGTATATTCATGCAAAAAATCATGAATTTGTCTTGCTAAAAATCACTCGATCGGCTAAACTCTTATTTTATAAACTCAAACTGGACTGCCTTTTAGCAATTTAAACTTCGCTGACGCGTTTGTTCTCGTTACTTTTCTAAGCACTCGGGTTTCGATAAAAAAAAAAAACTCTTTTGCTTTTACGTACGAAATGAATATTAAACAATTAAGTACGGGATGGCATTATAAACATTTTAAAAAAACATCGCATACAGTCCCATTACCAGCTGCCCCAATTTAGTTTAATTTGAAATAATCACGCATTGTCCGAATTTATCTTCTGGGAGCGCCACCGCGCGCCAGCCACCGACCAAACAAAAACATAATTAAAATGCTTCCCCGGAATAATTATTTCAGCGTTGCGTCCCTCGTTAATTAGTTTCAGTTAATTAGCGAAATTAGGATATACGAGAATGCCACTACTACGTATAACTAATTAAAATAACGCATGTATATATATTACGAAGAAAATACCTCTACATCTATGTCAACCAAAAATACATTTTTACAAAAAAAAAACAAGAAACAGGATAAATGGTACCAATAGCATCCTCTCAACCAGTGGCGGCTCGTGACCTATGATAGAGGGGGTTCACAAGTATGGTGAAATTATTTTTAAAATTTTATGTTTGTGTGTAACGACCAAACAATTACTTTCTAGGCGTTTTAAATGTAGAAAGAAAAGAATTACTAAGAAAATGCGTTAGGTAAAACATATTTTTATTTATTTTTTAATTTTACACAAGAAAATACAACTTTTGAAAATAATAAAGGTTTTCTTAGTGTGTATAGCTGTCGGATCTTAACGTCGTCGCATGCAACCCTCGTAACAATATTTATACAGTTCACTACTAAAGCCATCTACGAGCTATCAAGAAAACCGAATGATGTTCAATACTACTACCGCCATCTACGGCTACGTCATTAGGCGCAACCACGACGAGAACAATAGTTAACTGTTTTATATCGAGAACGAATGGAGCCACGAGACTGACAGGTTGGCATTCTTCATATTTTCAGTGTTTTTTAGTTTAAATCCTTAAATAAAATGGTTTAAAATCATATCCAGTATCATTTATCGAAATACACAACATTTATCGACCCTACACAATAGTGCTTAAAAGTAAAATCCATTCATCGGTTATTAATTGTAGAAAATTGATCAATAACAGCCTCATTAAGTTGGGAATACACTCTATAATTTTTTTTTTCATATATTTCATTTTTAAACTTTCTAATAAAGTCCCTAGATTTACCCTTTGTGGTCTGCATTAAATTAATTTCGGGTTCCGCATTCTTCACTTCAATTTTTTTGCTCCAAACTCAAAGAGCTAAAGTTATTTCTTAAATAGTCCACCGTCAAACTATTCATTTTAGATGCACGAACAGACACAAAAACTGTGCGTCTTTTCCATTTTAAATCGCCATAGCCCCGCTACCTGTTACTACAGAGAAACTGCACTACTTAATCGCAGGTGTGAGCAAGTCTCGCCATAATCGTCATTTACCTCGACCGAGGCACGGTTGCCGGATCTATACAGTTTGGTTTGACGGGATGATAAAATATTAGGGAGGGTCGGACTTTATACGATAAATAATATTCAATGAATGTAAATTAATATTTTTTTATTCGTTTTGTTTTGGGAGTGCACGTGCGCATGTGCTCCTGTGGAAGAGCCGCCACTGCTCTCAATATTCTTCTGGCTAATATAATGTTTAACATGGGCTGTAAAATGATTCCAAACCATTCTCTGGACGTCATCACGTCTGGGGTCCTTAAACAACCTTTGATGGCATGTAACAGTAGCCCATGCTTTAGGCTTGGTGATCGTTCTAGGTTTTTGACAGCGTCAATTTTTTGTTTGGGAAAAAATCTTCTACTAGCTTTGTTATCATATTTTTCGTATACATACTTTAAATACCATCCGCATTTATTTATTATACTTTGCGACACAATAAACGACCACCCTGTATGACCGACAGACGATTGAGCGAGAATTTCTGGATCCAGACGTTATCCAATATCAAGTAGATCGTGTTACTAAAAAACCGCGACGAGTTGACGATCTGCAATCTGCAACCGCATTTATTTTAAAATACTTATCAGCGAATCAAATAAACAATTTTCATTGCATCATCAATTTTAAGTTATATCCATTTACGGGTTTATTTCTTGTAGTTATGATCGGAAATAGTTTTTTCAAAAACGCTCTTCGTGCATCTTTAAACGGAAATATCCGAAAATAAAAACGCAATTTTGTCACACAAAAAACATGTGCTGTTGCACTGGATATTTCTAAAGCCTTTGATCGCGTTTGGCATGAGGGGCTTCTAAATAAACTGCGATCCTATGGTATGCCCCGTCGATTCTGTGCATCGTTGTCTAGCTTTCTTAAGAACAGCTCTCTGCAGGTGGCGATTGACGGATTTCTCTCAGACACCTTCACCTTCAATGCCGGTGTTCCTCAAGGGACCATATTGTCTCCCACCCTCTTCTTAATCTACATTAACGACCATCTAGTGAAAACTAAAAATCCGATATTTAGCTTTGCTTGCTTGGCTAAAACACTTATCTCTTATTTCTCTTTGAATACACAAATATCGGCTGCCGACACACATCTTCGCAGACGGCATGAAGTATCACGACTCAACAAAGACCTGGAAGAAATTTTGGCTTGGGGTGACAGTAACCAAGTCGAATTTAACGCTAAGAAAATCCAGGCAGGATTTCGCTAAAAAGGTTAACATTACAGAACCGGATATAGTCATGGAAAGACACGCAATCCCACTGGCTTCATCTATTAATTTGCTGGGCGTCAATCTGGGAGGAAATATGTCTTGGCTTAACCACGTTGTGGCAATCGCCATGTAGCTTCACGGAAGCTTGCTGTACTCTTCTGGACCAAAAAGTTGTACACACGTCAACAACTTTTGATACTATACAAAGCCAAGATTCGACCATCACTATACTGCTCTCATGTCTGAAGCTCTGCACCCAAACATACTCTTGGGCTACTAGATTCCATCGAAAGGAGGATCATTAGTCTGATCGGAGATTAGTTGCACCCTGAATTACAACAATTGACTGAATATTTGTCAGATTTAGATATAAGAGAATTATGTTTGAAAACCTGAAAAACCCGCTTCCCCGGGGATTTATCTAAATCGTTATCGCTTCAAACCGTTAAAAGGTTTCCCCGTTTTATGAAAAAACCTCCGCGTGTAATCTCGATTCAATTTCGGCCTGTCAATTACCGGAGTCGTCGGAAACGGTATCGTGTAGCTTCAACCAGACACTAGAAACTCCTTCAGTGGTATTAAGGGAAACTTTCGGAACAGTGACACTTGCACGCGGGCGAAATCAGTCCCGTTTCGCTTTAAAAACTTGGCAACTTTTGTACGCTTTTTGATGGGTTCATTAAAACAGATGACGCGCGACTTTAAACGGGCTTTAAACTTAGAACAAAGTTATATTATAAAAGTATACGGGAAACTTTCAGTAGTGACACATTATGAATATTATGGATAACACTAAACGTTTTAATACTTTGCGATGGTATAAAACCAAAACGGCAAAGTCTTTCGAGTGTCCACTGTTGTTGGATATGCCGCGGTTCTAGAGCTACAACGTCTGGGGAGACAAGGGGATCAATACATTATCATATACTTTTAAGAGGAATGAAACTACAGTAAAGTCCGCTTATAACGAACCCGTTTAAAACGAACCATTTTCCCTTATATGAAAATTCATCCATAAACACCCATATCTTTTTTTTCGGTTATAACTACGTTTATAGCGAACTTCCGGAATAGCGAACATAGTTTTAGTAATTTAGAATATTTATTTCTCGTTTAAAACAAACTTGTTCTCGATTTGCAGTCCAAAGCATAAACGACTGATGAATATTAGACTCGCACATGGCTTTAAGTGATAATGAGAAAGATAATAACCTTGGTGACATCGATTATGTTAAAGACAGTAATGTTTACGATCCAGCGATTCTAAAAATGGAATAGAAAATCTGTCGGAAACACTCGTAAGCTTTTAGAACGAACTGCATTTTTATCTAATTTGAGATTCTTACAAAAATGATACATTAGGACCCTGCGGATTTCCTATAGAACTAACTTAGGTCAATATCCTTATATAAGGCCAGTTCTGCATTAAAGGAACGATAAACAACATTTTCTATCAAAAATGTACAAATAAAAATGACAGATTTTATGAAATAGATTTCAGCTTCGTTTTCGTTAGGTTTATTTGAGTATACAGGGTGGCCCATCGAAAACAGTCCAGCAAGGTTTACGGCTGTGTACGTGAAAATTAAAAAAACTACCTCGGACCCGTAAACTTGTGTTTTCAGGTGGACACGTTTCACTATTAATTTCATCCCTGTAACCTCAACCCCCCTAGCGGGGGCGGCTACTGCCCTTGTTTTTTCAAATGAGAATGGGTATGTTGTGATACATCTTTTTAAAGGGCATTAAATTCTCTTTAAAATGGCGCTTCGTCTTGTAAATTTGAGCTACGCGCCGCCGAGCAACGGAATTTGAAACATTTCACTGTACCTCTTATCAAGTACACATGTTTGTGCGTAAACAAATTTTTTTAAGCAATAAGTATCAGTTAATTCAACTTTATCTTTAGTAAAGTGGTTGATCCAGATCTACATACGTTATTTCTGCGCTATTATTTTCTTTTGATTTGATCGTGACATAAAAAATGGTTTATTCTATTGAGGAGAGAGTGGAAATTGTTGAATTGTATTTTATAAACAATCAATGTGCAAGAGTAACGGCAACTTTGTTTAATGATAGACATCCAGATAGACACGTACATCATGGTTATATCCTAGAATTAGTGGCAAAATTTCGGCAAACTGGTTCAGTGGCAAATAAAAAAAGGATCATTGAAAATCCGGTAAGAAATGAAGCAGTAGAAGTAGCTGTTCTGGGTCAAGTTAGTATGAATCCAACATTAAGTACCAGAAAAATGTCTGATGTAACGGGAATTTCGCGGACCACTGAACAGAGAATTCTGAAACGCACCCATACAAAATTCAACTTCTCCAAGAATTGAATGAAGATGATAATGACCGCCGTTTACACTTTTGTGAAGTAATGTCAGAACAAGTATTAAATTATCCGAACTACCTTTTTAACGTTTGCTTCTCAGACGAATGTTCTTTTTTTCTTAATGGCACTCAATCGACATAACTGTCGTTACTGGTCCGACACAAATCCAAGGATTTACCACGAGGTTCATACTCAAAATCCTCAGAAATTAAACGTTTGGGCTGGTATTTTCGGTGATCACATAATTGGACCATTTTTCTTACCGGGAAATTTAAATGGAGATACTTATTTAGACTTGTTGGAGAATGCTGTCAACTCAGCGCTGATGGAAATTATGGAAAACGACCAACGTTACCAGGAAGAAAATCCAATATTTCAACAAGACGGGGCTCCCTCTATTATGCATTACCCGTACGCCAGTTTCTGGATGAAACGTTTCCTGGTAGATGGATTGGGAGGAGGGGTGCTATTGAATGGCCCGCGAGATCGCCCGATTTATCTCCCCTTGATTTCATTTTGTGGGGACATCTAAAATCCAAAATTTATGCCACCCAACCCGAATCCTTAGAAGATTTACGGAACCGCATTACTAATGAATGTCAACAAATTACACCAGATGTTCTTCACAATGTCCGAGAACACTTGGAACAGTTGTTGTACTATTGTATGGAGGTAAATGGCGGACATTTTCAACATTTAATAATATAACATGCAAGTATTACTCAATAAAATTACATTTTTTAAAACGCAATTTTTCGACGGCGCGTAGCTCAAATTTACAAAACATTTCAAAGAGAATTTAATGCCCTTTAAAAAGATGTATCACAACATACCCATTCCCATTTGAAAAAACAAGGCAGTAGCCGCCCCCGCTAGGGGGTTGAGGTTACAGGGATGAAATTAATAGTGAAACGTGTCCCCTTGAAAACACAAGTTTACGGGTCCGATGTTTTTTTTTTCATTTTCACGTACACGACCGTAAACCTTGCTGGACTGTTTTCGATGGGCCACCTTGTATATATATAGTACAAACATACTAAGTTATATGGATCTTGATACTTTTTACTTTTACTCGGTAAGAATATACAATATGTGTATTGTAATGTTTTTAGTTTCATTAATCTTCGATACTAATAAAAATAAAGGAAAAATAAAACCTCAAAATTTATCAATTTAAGCACAAACCCGAACAAAATTTATTCATTACTGATTAGAACGAACTTCGGCTATAAGCAACCCTATTTAGTTGATTCTTGACGTTCGTTATATCCGGACATTACTGTATTTCCTTTTATTACAAAGTTAAATTTAAGAAAACTGCTTATTTCCTTCAGTGCTTTACGCCCCCATCCCCTTAATCCGTCCTGCTTGCGACTCTTCAGCATTGAAGCTTAAAAGAAGATGTTTCTGGTTTTTTCTAGAATGAGTAAAAATATTATTTAATTTAACAGCACTTTTTCCGGAAATATTTTTTTATATTCCTTTGTGCGTCGCTTTCGTCGATGTAATATCACTTACTGCAGTGCCAGACGGCATAATTTAGACCTCCACAGACAATTTCGTATGGAATTTTTAAAGAAAATTATTAATCTGTAGTTCAAAGAACAGGAAAACCGGGAGTGCTTTTTTACTAGTATTTTCCGGTATATTTCGGGACTTTAAAGCATTTTAATCCTTTTCAATGACTGTGGTATAATGAAAAAAACTGCAGTTAAATGGTGCATGTCCTTACCAGGAAAGTTTTCGAGTAGTTTTGATGTCCTCCATTCTACATGTTTCTTTGGGTACTGAATCCGAATCCGAGGTTTGCTAATAAAATCTCGTGACGCAACATTAAGAAATCTATTTTTTTGCTTATAACTTTTCGTAAATATCGTAGTATACCTATCTAGTCGGAATGAAAGGGCGGCATGCTGAAAATAGCAAAAACCCGGCCATTTTGAAAACATAAGACATTTTGAGATTCAGCGTTGAAAAGGGAATCTAGGAGCTATCCAACATTGACAAAAATTAGTATTGAAAATTAAAAAAATGCGCTCTCACTTCCGGCAAAACCGGAAGCGATAGGCAATTGTTTTTTATGCCAAAAAATGCGTTTTTATCTATCAATCCTTCGACCCAAATTTCAAATTTTTACCAACAGTCAGATCTGAAATAAGGTATATGAAGATTTCGTGGTCACCCATTATAAATCATTAGTCTTCTTCTACAGAATGTATTAGCCTCAAACAATAACGTACAAGACTATCTTCTGTTTAGTTGAAATGTTATTTATTTCTGCTTTTTGGCTTTGTTGAGGAAAAAATTATTCTTTGCCACTAAAGAAAGGCTTGTATAGCTTTCCTAAAATACACTTTTCATTTCCAAATTCCAGACGACGCTCCCATCACTCGTATCTGCCGCCGTCGCGATGCCGCAGAGGCGCGCCGCGTCGCGCCCTGTGCCACGCGAGATCGCGTGCAGCCATAACGGGGGGGTGAAAGATCCACCTTCTCTCGCCGCCCCGCGGTTCTTTTAGACTAATTAAAACGAAACGTGTCACTTGGGTGTTGTACACACAATACAATACAAAACTTTGCTCGTCGGAGTAAGAATAAAACTTTTCAATTAAAATATTCATAAATTCGCGAGGTAAGATGATAATTTTTCTTTCTTACTTACAATGTCGAAATTAATAAAGTTAAAAAAAAAAGTTAAATATAGTTTTTATGTAAAACTAATTCAGGCTAATTGATTCCATCTATTAAGGTCAACAGAAATCAATATTTCTGATGAGCAAAAGTCATAAGAGTTAAGTTAATTATAAAAAAAAATATAAGGCGCTCATTTTGTTTATTTCAAAATACAGTAGTTATCCAGCGCTTAACTAAGATCTGTAAATCCAACTCTCCAACATAGAAACTAGCCAATCCTAAGCTATTCAATTAAACGTGATGGCAAAACCACGAAACTCTCATAGTTCAGGCAATACAGCAGCAAACACCAGCAAACGAAATTTTGACATTGACAAAACCAAAATTAGTGTCAGTGACAATATTTTCATTATACGTTATGTTCAGCTTTACGTCGATTTTTGACAATAGCGCCATAGAAATTATTTGCTGGTGTTTGCTGTATTATCTGAACTATGAGAGTTTCGTGGTTTTGCCATCACGTTTAATTGAGTAGCTTCGGATTTTCTCACCAAAATATATTCAACTCGGTGCATGGGTTTACCATGTCGGCCTCTTCAAGAAGCTATAATGCAGTTTTTCTATAAAATATTCCTTAATATTTCTTAATTTGCCCCCTACCTTGGAAGCACAGTTCGCATAATATGCCCTATATTTAAAATAGAGATGATAAGATTGTTCTAATTTTCCAACTGTCTTGCTTGTCGAGCTCGCATTTAATCTATTTTTCCATCATTTTCCCTTGTCAGATTGGCAAAGGAAAGCGACTTCACTCTGTCCTAGGTTTATTCCATTTCTATGGAAAATAAATGTTCTGAACTTGCATTTCGGTTTGGTCGGGCAAGTGACGTATAGCCGATTTGATTTACGAGTGGAGCCGCCGTATATGAGCAATTATATAAAGAATGGGAATTTAAAGAGGAAATCTTGAAGATTATTGAATTTGGGCGAATGTATGGAATTCATGCACTGGAATCGAGAAATTTATTGACAAAGTTCAGTAATAAATAGAAATAGTACCAAATAAACTCAAAGCCATACACATATGTCTTCGCTTAACAACTGTACAGGTCGACAAGTTTATCTGTAGCTACGAAAGGAATGAGGGCAAAAAAAATTTCTAGGGTTAACAATGTTGTCACATATATTAAATTTTCATTTAATAATCTCTTACCGAGAGGAACCTAAAATTACATTTACGCATTTAAAATAAATTGTAAAAGGTAAACAGGGTGTTATGGAAATTACTTATTATATTTAAATGGGTGACTCCTTGGATGTCCTAGAGAAAGTCTACATACTTTTTTTTTAAATCGAATATCTAAATACTAAGGTAAAAACCCTTTTTACCCACAGTGTTGTCAGATCACACCGCGTGTCTCGCCGTAGCTTGAATACCGGCCGCGCGCCGCTTCATACTTCAGAATGTTTCGAGATTCGGGAGTGGAACGACGTTGGTTCCACGACGTCGAGGGTTCCACGTGCTGGACGTATACGAATTTTAAACATTTTGTTAGTTGTATTGCAAGATTCTTTTTTGTTGTGAAATAATTCATAATAATAAATGTTGTGATGTGATATCAAATTTGTGTGATATTATCTACTGTTGGTTCTGTTGAAAAACAGACTTTTTGTGTTTTTTTTTTTTAATTATAAAACGAATTATTTTAAAATAAGAACGAAAGTAAGAGAGTATGTACCTTAAAATTGTAGTTTTCTTTTGTCTAAAAAGTTTGAAAAAAATGATAGCGATCGTCAAAGACGTTTTGTTGTCCAAAACGTGCGAAACGTGTGAACACGTGCGTTTAGAATTATGTGTTGCAATATGACAACATCGCCTATAATGCGCTGACCTCTTTTGAAACTTGAGACTGCCTCAATAAAATATTGATTGCGAAGGAACTCAGGAGCGGCCACGTAAATTTTGAGATTTCATATAAAGTGTATATTTCGCTTAATAATTCAAAGCGCCAATAATGGTTATTTTTCTTCAATTTATTTTCATATCGGGATTTGCCGGTTTAAATATAATACGTCATTTCCATAACACCCTGTATAAGAAACTAATATTTTATTATACTAGTTTCAATATTATTCAAACTTTCTTCTCATACTGTTTATTTTGATATTTAAATGCAAACTAATATATTTGTTTGATTAAAGTACTTTAGTCTAAAAATATAACACCGTGCGTTGTCAAAGGTTACAGGTAGCTAGAGCTAATTTGATAGATTATATCCCAGACAGTTGATAGCGTATGCGTCTCGTGAGACACCCGATGCGCCATCGGGCTTGTTCGGCGATGTCCGATATTTGATGGATGTACCCACCCAGTTCCGTAGTGATAGAAAGGGCAATAGTTATTGTATTGTATTTTATAAATAAGTTTGTCGTGTTTTAGGATGTGATTTAAAATTTCGAATTTTGTGATAATGAATACCTTACTAGAAGTGAGCGGTAATGTTTTAATAATAATACATGTCAAAATGCCAGTGTCGATAGTGTCAGCTAGCTCGGCTTACGAGAAAAATAGCCGTTGCTGAACTTCTGTGCCACACTGTATTTAGTTAGATATAAATGAATCGTCTAGCAAAATAACACCTAATTTTATAGTAGGAATACAGGTTAAAAGTCCTCTTTTCCTGTAATAGACTAGTGTATTTTGAAAGCAGAACAGAAATAATTTTATTATAAGGGAATGGTGGTAAAATTCTTATTCTCGAAAAAAGTACCCGCGTATGCATTTATCCATACTTCTAGCTAGAATCCACGTTATCCGAAACCTCCATAATTTTATCCAAGTAAATAAATCTGTTACAATCATGCATAGTAGACACATTTTATTAATAACATAAGGGCTCGGTGAAAAATGATGTTCGTGTAGATCATCATTAATCTTTTAGTTTTAAGTAAATCAACAAGAACGATTTTGGCATTGGCATTAAGTTAGAAAAGCGCGTTTAATATATTCATGAAATTTTGGTGAGGTATTGGGGGTCATATCACAACTGTATTAAAAAAATATATATATTTTGCTAGTTTTTTTCGTAATTTAAGCCTAAGAAACTGCTTAAAACTGATATATATTGGCGCAGTCGCATTGAAAATTAATTAATAGACATGTGTAGTAACATAAAAACCGACGATAAAACTGAGGCGATATAAACTGTCATAAAACCTGACGAAATTGATACCCTTAAAAAAAAAAGTCCAATTCCTGATTAGATTATTTTTCTTTCAGTGAAGAAAAACTAATTACCAACAAAAAAGCCATGGAAGCAAGACGAAATAAATATTCCCGTTTTTCGAAAAGGAAATAGGAAACCCTCGTCATGGCCAGGCAATGGATCTCTTCCAATTCGAACCAGTTATTTGATTTTTACTTGATTAAAAAAACAGACATCAGCAAAAGTGCCGGCTTCGACGTAATGGGAAAAGTTTAATGTTACTAACTTCTTGTTCGCGGTAACTAATTTAACTTTATTCCCAAAACAAAGGAATTACCTTATTGTTTTAAAAGAGGTCTTTAGTGGGACGCATAAATATTTTTCTATACAAAATAAAACGAGAATATCAATTAGCTGAAAAATTGAAGTAAAATAAATGTTGTTTTCTTCTAAATGTATTAATAATTGTAAAGTTGGAGCAACGTGGACTCTGATTATAAAGTACCCTCTAGGGACACAAAAATATAAAGGATTTTTCCTATAGTGCTTGTGTTTAATCATAAAAAAAAATACAGGGTGCAAGAATTCACTCTACATACAGGGATGATCAAATTAAACAAAAGCGGCGCATTAGTAAGTTCTGCTACGTCATGTTTTCAAGATTTTAAAAATTCCGAATGTCCGAAGATCACTTTTTCTGCTCTATAGGACATTTTAAATTTTCAATCCGACGTTTTTTCACGGGGTCATCATCAACTTTATTTTTTTAAATAGTAGTAGCATTTTATTTTATGCTTTATAAACACTTTATAGTTTAAATCTAACTACATATCACAACCTTTTATTTATGAGGCGTTTCGAACTAAAAAAAACTCATCTTCAATGCAAAAACCACCTTATTGAAAATATTTTTTTGTTTTTATTGTTGTATTTATGCTCTAGTTGGCATTAAAAGCAATTTATTTGACATTATTTACAATAATAATAATAATGTAACATAAATTATTTTTCAATTTCAAAAAGCATCATTTCCTTCCTGAACACAAAAATAACAATAAAGTGTGATATCTCGTTGGATTCAGAATGTAAAGTGGATTTTTTAAAGCATAAAATGAAATGCCACTACTATTTAAAAAAAAAAAAAGAGCTGAGGATGGTTGCGAAAAAACAAAACGTCGGATTTTTTAAAAAATTTGATAACGTGACGTTGCAGCCCTATCTAATGAGAAACATTTGTAGTATGTCCTGTGGTTGACGAGATACCTGCAGAGTGCATCCTTATCTGGGACACCCTGTAAACCCTATAACCGGTGTTACGCTATAAAAAACACAATACGTTATATACCATGTACGTTATACGAGTTTAATGTATACACTATACCGGGTGATGCATCGTTGAGTTGAACATAAGAAATTCCATGTAATTTTTGAGGTGGCTGAAAATTGGCTCCCCTGTACATTTTATAGAAAAACTGCATTATAACTTCTTGATATGGGGAACCTATATGCTAAGTTTGAATACATTCTGATGAGCCAATCCTAAGCTATTCAAGTAAATGCAAAACCACGAAACTCTCATAGTTTAGGTAATACAGCAACCACCAGCAAATAAATTCTATGACGTTATTGCCAAAAATTGGCGTAAATCTGAACGTAACGAATAAAGAAAATATTGTCGCTGACGCTAATTTTCCTTTTGTCAAAAAATTTAATTTGCTGGTGTTTCCTGTATTACCGGAACTATGAGAGTTTCGTGGTTTTGCCATCACGTTTAATTGAATAGCTTAGGATTGGTTGACCAAAATCTATTCAAACTCGGCACATGGGTTTACCACGTCGGCCTCTTCAAGAAGTTATAATGCAGTTTTTCTATAAAACGTACAGGGGAGCCAATATTCAGCCACGTCAAAAATGACATGACAATGACAAATTACGCGAACAAAACCGTAAAAATTTAAAAATAATATTTTAGTGCCGCCAAGTACAAAACTGTAAAACTGTTGCCTCGTAAAATCGTCCAGTCCGATAATTTTTCGTATAAAAATAAAAGGCCTTTAATAAAAATGGAAGTAATTTTGCAGAAGTTCCTTTTTATTTGGAAATCGCGGCTGTAAATTGCGCACGAAATTCAAGTGCCTATTAACACGATGAGCGAAGAAGTAACGTCGAAAAGGGTCTAGGAATTTTGGGCAGGGACAATAAATTTTGGAAATGGATAAAATAAGATCTTGAATAGTGACTGTCTGTCGCTTGGCTTCCGAGTTGGAATTATTTTAATTATTATTGCAAAATACCCTCTTCATTTCTCGCTGATTCTCTTCTCCCCCTTATAAGATTCGGTAAAGACGGTGAAAGATTTATTTTATTAATTCAAATAATGCGGAAAATGATCATTTTTACTCATTTGTTCTAATTGGAAATTAGACTGTTAACGATTTTTACAACACAACTATCGGCAGCATACCCTAATTTCTTGCCCGCATTCCTTTCCATGTTCAGAAACGGCTGGGCAAACAATATCCCATTCAAACATTTTTTGCGATATAATTCGCACATTGAATACATTGACCTTTCTTAATTGTTCGCTTTTTAGCAATTCTTTCTTAGACATACTTTGCTCGATTTAATTATTTAAGTCACGGTTAAGGTTCCTTTTCTCATGTAGCTTTGTTGTATTCAGCGTTTCTTCTGTGTGCTGGTGTAAATAAGACAAACAACATGTGAACCATAAGTTTCCCAGTGGTATTCTGGTTTTTATTAGAAACAAGTACATCTAATTTACTTTGTTTTTTTTTTTAATTTATTATGAGAATACAATGTACACTTTTATTGTTTTTTTTTTTGGACACTAAGTGCAGATTTAAAGGACAAAGGACAGAAAAAATCATAATCTTCATCCACCACTATATAAAATAATTTAGGACATTAAATGTGAGATAACAAAAACAAATAATATACGAGTATAAATTATATGCTTTGTCTACGACTTTTATAATTTTAGCTAAAATTACAATGTTTTTATTTTTATATACCGAGGAAAAATAACTTGTGACACCTCAATTTCCTAAATTGTAACCACCATTTATATTTTATTTTCGGATCTTTCGGAAAATTCTGATCGCGTTTCATGTATCATATTTAAAAAAAAGAATCTCAAAAATGCATAACGTTTTGCAAGAATCAGGACGTTCCCGGTAGCAAAATCCAGCATTTATTAAATAAATATTTCACAATTTTGTCACTGAAACATTAAAAAACTTACTTACAACATTGTGGTACATGAAATGTGATAAAAATTTTCTGTAGAATCCGATAAAATAATGGGGGTTTCATTTAAAAAATTAAAGTGCCACATAAGATCCCATTTTTTAGTCACCCTGTATAAATGAAAATAAGTTTAAAAAGGCAAATCTAAAAATTTAAATTGACGGGTCCGAGTGTTCTTTTTCCGAAAAATTAAAGGTCGACTTTTAAATGAATCTAGTCGACCCTATTTGTCTTCAGTGTATGAGGAATGAGTAACCATGACAGAAAACGATGAGGATTTGAATAGATTCGATAAACAAGATGTCAGTCTAATGGTTTCTCCGTTGGAATTAAAATAATGTATCGAAATTAGGCAACAATAGGGTTTCTCGTCATCATTCCATGAAGAACTTTTATATTACTTTATATTTTATTCCTCCAAAGTTTTAATCAAAATGCTAGCTGTATATTTTGCAAGTTTATATTTCTTTTTTTGTTTGGTTTTACGACTTATAACTTTCCCGAGTACAAACTTTTATTTCTTTCATACATTCTATAAAATTACCAGTTGAAATTTATATACGCTAAAACAGCCAATCGGTCCCGGCATCATCTTTCTGTTAGCCAAGTCTCCAAAATTTATATTTTTCAGTTTCAATAATCCAAGCAACAACAAACCTTTCTAAAAACTAATATGAAATGAAAAATGCTATAATTTATAACGTCCAAAATAGCAATATATTTAATTCAGCTGAACTATCTGGAACCGGGAATGTTTTCGATAAACTATATCACATACAAAATTAATTATTTATTTCTTGGCGAATGGCCAAGCTCAATAAAGCTACAGTTGCGGTGGATGGGTTGAATTTTGACTGCTGCGTTTATACAGGGTGTTCCATAACTTATTGAGTAACTGCAGACACTAAACATCAAACTAGACCCATTAAGTCATATATATCTTTCAAAATGTTATACTCGTTCTGGAAATTCAAATTATGGCTTATTCTTTCAAATTTGCGATTTTTTGCGAAAATAAGCTTTTATTCACTTTCTAGAACGAGAAACATTTCGAAAAAACCTATATAACTTGATCAGTCTAGTTTGATGTTTGGTATCTCCAGTTGCTCTATGACCCACGGGAACCCTGTATTGACAAAAAAAGCAATTTGTTACAATGGGACAATTTTCTAGTGACCTTTCATACAATTACAAACGTTAGATCTAACTAAAAACCAATAATCGTCAGAAACATCGGTCCATTAACGAACACAAAGCCGCCCCTAATTTTGCGATGGCGAGCACACCCTGAAAATGGCGCAATAAATACAAAACGGCGAACATTTTCCGTCGTCAGGAAAACCATTTATCAAACGAAGGTGCGGCAACATAAACGCGGACAGGGCGATGTCCGACAAAAATATATTTTAAATTCACCCCATCGAAGCCAGGGCCGTACTCAATAGTCCACAAACGAGGGATCGAAAAGGCCCATGGAAACGAATAATCGTCGACGTCGAAAAGATCTCTAGCGAGGGATCACTCGAACAACAACGAATAAGCATTAATGCAAGATCTTGTTACCAATTTTTCACAATTAAGCAACAAAAAAAGAAGACCATGCGTCACAAAATATTTCACAACATGGAGTTTAATTTTGCAAATTTCGAACAGGGGCAATTGTGAGTTGATCCGGCCCTGATTAAAGGAAATATTGGACAATCTCGGTTTTAGGAATTTAAAAACCTAAAATCGAAATTGTCAGGCTTATTAAATTTATTAACGAATTTCCATTCGTATTTATTAGTAAAATACCGAATTTAAATTACCTTATAAATGAAATATAGGTAATGTAAAATTATTATAGATAATGAATATTTGGTAGATTTAATTCTCAAGATATACAGGGTGTTATGAAAATAATTTATTATATTTAAATGGGTGTGACTCCTTGGGTAGCCTACATAGTTTTTTTAAATTTAATTTCACTTTTTCCGTTTTATCTTTTTATGTATTTATGTATTTAATTATAAAATGGACTATTTTAAAATAAGATCGAAGGTAAGAGAAGTATGTACCTTAAAATTGTCGTTTCTTTTTTCTAAAAAGTTTGAAAAATAAGTGATAACGCCGGTCAAAGACTTTTTGTTGTCAAAAACTGAACACATGCGCCAATGTTGCAATATGATTACACCGCCTAAAATGCCCTCACCTCTTTTGAGACTTGACCTGCCTCAATAAATTATTGATTGTGTACGTCGAAAGTTGCGGCCACGTGAATTTTCAGATTTCCCATAAAGTGTATAGTTCGCCTATTAATTCCAAGCGCCGTTTATGGTTATTTTTCTTCAATTTGTTTTCAACTCAGGATTTGGCGGCTTGAATATATAATAAGTCATTTCCATAACACCCTGTATGTTTGAGACATTTTCTTAAATTCTAAATCAAACACCACAGCCACAGCTCGCCGACGAAAGTGTCGACAGACACCGCTGTCTAATTGGTCAACGCCAGGGAAAAAAGATATCAAGTGCATACTAAACTAGTACCTAGGCGTGCGCCGGCACCGGCCACAACTTGAGTAAACCACCAGTGGCGGAGCGAATACATTTTATTGTTTTAATACTATCGTTTGCTGTTAGTATTCGATGGGGAACGGTGATTCGAAATGAATTATATTTTGATTTTCCCTTCCGTCCCTGTTTCAGACTCCTGTCTCGTAATGCAGATAATGGGATTTTGATCAGATTTTAAGGGTTCTTCTTGCCAATTAAAACATATATCGTTTTCCTTGTTGTTGAATAATATGCATGCATGCTCGTTAAACTTTCTTTACAATACCGGAATTTAATCCAAAGAACAAATTAAAGGAAAAAGTAGACGAGCCAAATCCCTTTGAGCTCGAGGTAAAAAGGAGCCTACCTCCAACGGCTCATGGTAGGCTCGTAGCCCGGTATAACTATGACGAAACAGGCTCATTGCTGGCGCGGCTCACGCGTCTCGCCATATTTATACGCACCTTAAGTACCCCGCAAACTGAAAAAGTTTGGGAACCCCTGACTTAACCTATAAGTATTCTCATTCTTGCACATTTTTTGCATTTTTGTTTCTGTGCGCAATTTAAACCAACTGCGCATGCAACGAACCTATTATCTTCTACAATTAAAAGATAATCTGCATTTATTATGGGTACTACAAATTATTCCATTCGTTTTGTTTCGATTTTCCATTTTAACTCATCGTTGTAAACTTACCAACGGGTCGATACTTCCTTCTCCCTTTTAAATATCGTTACATAAATGACAACGACAATAAACGAGCCTTTTGTCTCATTAGAAACATACTTAAATGCTTATTGTTTTAATACTAATAGCCATCGTTAACCTTGAAAGAGTTCACGATGGAAGACAATGTGCTTGGAGATACCGTTTCGATGTGGTTATAGAGTCAACCAGGAGGAACGCGTTCACATAAGCACAGTTCGTTAAACTTTTAAGTTGAAACAGATACCGTGATTTCCTCGGTCTGTCGTTACGGGTCAGACATTTTTTTTTTAAGTCGCTAAATACCGAAAATTTCTGGTTATATAATAAATGGTTTGGTGCTTTTCAAACAAGATATTCGCCCACAAGTTTGTTTATAGTTGATATCATTATAATAATAAGTGATGCCACCGGAACCGAATCTATATCCGGTATCCTGGCTTCTTTTTTAATATCCGGTTTGATCGGATTTTGTAACCGATCATGTCAGAACTGAACGTAAAAAAATGTGTTCTAGAAATTATGAACAGAACCACAACGATACAGTAGAGCTGTTTTATTTAACGAAACTCTCTCTCTGCAACAAATGACATAATTAATAAATAATATGTAACAAATTAATATTTGTAATTAACACTTGATGCGCCTTTTTTGATAAAAATCGATTTTGATCTCTTTTTAGAATATTTGTTGTAAATACATGAACCAGTTTCGGTTCGGAATCCTGCCAAAAATGTTGGCAAGTTGGTTCCGGTATCCAGCATTTTCAAAAAGCAGAATCATTAATTACAACACAGGGTTTTAAGAAAATAATGACCTGTATAATGAATATTTTTAATATAAATTTATTTAACACCACTTTTTCATTCAGTTCTTAATTTCATCTGGTCACAATATGAAGGAATATAATTCTTTTTAAAGTAAATTCTGGCCAAATTGTGCCAAATGTTGCCATTGTTAGTTTACCCTTTCTAAATGAATTCTTACTTTCCTGGCAAAAAAACTTATTGTCACCAGGGTTGTTAAAGTAGTTAATGTAACATTTACTATGTAATTTACTACCGTAGTAAATGTAATTTGCTACATCCTTTTAGTACGTATTTTGTTACAGTTAACTACATTTGCTACTTTCACGTTTAATTTTTACAATATTTATATTTAAATCAAAACGTAAAGCAAAAAGCGACAGAAGAACAAAAAACTATTTTCTACTTTTGTATTCGAATATCCAACCTTTAACATCAAATTTATAATAATAAAGTTGAGGTTATGTTGTGTTTTTGACGCTCTCAGCCAATCAAAACAATAATTACATTTATTAAACTTACTACGTTTGCGACGTATCAAATGTAGCAACAGCCCTTATTGCCACGCAAAAAATATTGTCCCGAGATCTTATCAGATTCCGGAGTTTTAAAATCTCTAGATGATGAAAACGCACCTTTCCATCTTTGATGCGAACCGATCAAACTGAATATACACAAAATTTTCTGGATTGAAAGACATCATAACCTCAAAGCAAAATGATTTATGCCTGTCAGCAAGGACGTTGCGTTTACGGTTGTGAGAAAAGGTGTGCTTTAAGGGCCGATATTTGAATGTTACCTTAAGTTAGACCTTAACTAAGGTAACCTTAACGTTATGGTAAAGCTATGCTTTAAATTAAATTTAGGGTCAATTGACGCGTTAAGTGGAAGATTACCACTTACTTAAAGATATATTCCTTTAGATAATTAATAAGCTTTAATTAGGACGTGATATTTTGGTAATTCGATAATTGAGTGGCCCTAAAAACAAAAATGTATCAACAACAAATCGAGAGCTTCTATAAAATTGTTATAAATAATAAAAGTCGGTTAATTAAATAAATAAGGTTATCCGAAGGAAACTATATTTAAAATCTTAACGATATACCTTGTAAAGTTAAGGGGGGTTAGAGTAGAGACCATTAAGGAAGACGCGGTCTAAATAATAACCCTATTTTGGCACGAGGCCAAACTTTTACCGGAATGGAGACTAGATATCCGCTCGTGTGTTCAGCTAAAATCGGGCGTGTCTATTATCCCGCAAATAGGAAAGTTTCGATCTAATTAACGTTCTCCACGATAATGTAAACGACCACGCCAAGGGCAGATGGGTGTGTACGGTCGGCACGGGCATATAGGGGACGTTTTTCCTGTGTAAGGGATACTAATGGACCGATTTTATAATGAAATTTGCATCGTTATAAATTTACCTCACTGCCTGAGCGAATATGACAATTAGCCGACATAGATGGCACGTTTTCATACAAGGATTTTAAATCGAGAAGGATGCGGCTTTGGTTCACAGTCTAACAGAGTAAACAATTCACATTAAACAACTTTTAATTTATAATTTTTCTTTGTTCCTTTTTATTAATAAGACAAAGACATTACGTCGCTTTCGAGCCTGCGGAACGTACTTTTTATAAAACCCTTATTGGAACGGCCGTCTGTCCTACCTAATTCCACGTTTGACACTACCGGATAAACAACTGTCATATTTGTCGTTATTGTTAAATTCTTTGTTGGTTTTCCGTGTTTGGGTGTTAAATTTACGTATTATTTGCGGAAAAAATAGTAATTTGTAACTCAATATGGTAAAACTGTGCCGTAAATGCCGGATAATAATATAGACTTTTGAGTCGCGTCCGTTAATTGTTTGTTTCTCCTACGCAACACATATCAAACCGATCAGCTGTGAATGTGAAAATAATGTAAAAAAAACTCCTTACATTAACAATTTTTTTACTTATTACGTTCTTTTAATAAATATATAAAGGGTGTCCCAGAATATGTGGGCAATCTCCCGGGTTCAGATAGAACACTTAAAAATAACAAGAGAAGTTCATATAAATGTTTCTTCCTACGCCCCCCCCCCCCCCCCCCCCCTTACGGAGATAAGGGCCCATAACGGACGTCTCTGGAAATCGTTGATTTTTAAATAATTTTTCAAGTACTAGGTGTAATTTAATAATTTTTTAGTATAATGGTTACTAGATGAGTCTCCTTAAAATTCGCCCTTTTAAGCACATTTGGCTTATTTAGTTTGACAAGGACGGACTAGACGTAACACAAAAATGATTTTTTACACCCTGTATGATGAAGGAACGACAGTATTATTTTTTTCGGATACTCTCAAACTTCGAAAAAAAATATTTTTGTTCATATATTAAATGCATGTCGCCATATTCAGTATACGTAAATTCCATTACTAAGTTAGTAACTAATAAGACAAAGGGGAAAAACCGTAAATTTCAAGACACTGCCATAAACTGACACTGGTATAAATATTCTTATTTAAATCGGTACACATGTGACCATAGCAACAATGAGGGAATTTTATGAACATAAAACAACAACTAATGCAAAAAACCATATTGAACAAAAAATTTTTTTTTCGAAAACTGTTCATTTTATCGACATTGATCAAGAGTACCTTTTTTTCAGCTTAAGGTTTAGTATTTAGTATTCAAAAAAAATATTATTGTCGTTCCTTCATCATACAGGGTGTAAAAAAACAACATTTTTGTCTTACGTCTAGTCCGTCCCTGTCAAACTAAATAAGCCAAATGTGTTTAAAAGGGCGAATTTTAAGGAGACTCATCTAGTAAACATTATACTAAAAAATTATTAAATTACGCCTAGTACTTAAAAAAATTACTTAAAAATCAACGATTTCCAGAGACGTCCGTTATGGGCTCGTATCTCCGTAGGGGGGCCGTAGGAAGAAAAATGTATATGAACTTCTCCTGTTATTTTTAAGTGTTCTATCTGAACCCGGGAGATTGCCCACATATTCTGGGACACCCTGTATATTTGAAGGGGAGGTAAAAACGTAACCCAGTCACGGCAAGAGTATACAAGAAAAACAAACGAGTGGTTATTATAACAGAAAGGACCTGACGGTTCAGCGTGCGGGTCACGCGACCATTTCGGGTCGACGTCAGCTCATGTCACATCATCCATCGGCGAGCCGGCCCAACTCTGATTGGCCGGAAGTGACTTGTAAGAACTCTGGATAAATATTGGACTTTGGACTATTTATTTTACAAAAGTTTATTCATCGAAAAAATTGTTGGGAAAAGAAAATAGGACGATAGCACAAAAAGCTCAATTATAGTTTAGTTTTAACAAGGAACAACTTTATTAGACATTGAACTTATTTTTTCTTTATCGAGGGCCATAATACAACCATTGTTTCATTTCTTGTTAAAATATTTTACATAAAATAATTTTATATGATCATATATTTATTTATAAACAGACTCTGTTCCGTTTTCTTAAAAACAACAAGAACATTGATGTGTTGCTTCAACGACTCTGGTCACAAAAGTAACTTGCTGTAAAACAGTTGAGTTATTTGATGAGAAATACAGGGTGATGCATCGTTAAGTTGAACATAGGAAATTCCATGTAAATTTTGAGGTGGCTGAATATTGGCTCTCCTGTACATTTTATAGAAGAACTGTATTAAAACTTCTTGAAGAGGTCGATATGGTAAACCCATCTGCCGAATACATTTTGGTCAGCCAATCCTAAACTATAATTAATACAGAAAACACTAGCAAATTAAATTTTGACATTGACAAAATGGAAATTAGTGTCAGTGACAATATTTTCTTCATTCGTTATGTTTTTACGTCAATTATTAGCAATAGCATCATAGAAATTATTTGCTGGTGGTTGCTGTATTAGCTGAACTATGAGAGTTTCGTGGTTTTGCATTTACTTGAATAGCTTAGGATTGACTCACCAGAATGTATTCAAACTTCGCATCTAGTTTTCCCATGTCGGTCTCTACAAGAAGTTTTAATGCAGTTTTTCTATAAAACGTACAGGGGAGCCAATATTCAGCCACCTCAAAAATTACAGTGAAGTGAAGATTTGGAAACCGCAAAATCAAAAATCGTTTTGTGCCGACCTGTTCATCTCCACTAAATTCGAGTTTATCAGCATCGGCCATGATAATTATTTTTATTTCAAGTCAAGAGTGAAAATTGAACAAAAAAAGGAACCAAATAATTCCATTGACATGAAAAGGATCGAATAAAAATAACATTTCCAAGCCTATACATTATTTTATATGAATAAGATAATAAGGGGTATCGGCAAGGGACACATCTACCTTTTTTATTCCCAAGAAAAACAAAAAGCACGCTCCCAGGGGACCCACTCACAAATTGGAGTCAACCGATGCCAAGGAGGATAGGGCATGACTTAGGAACGGGCCATATTATATGGAAAAGGGTAATTCCCAGCTAACAAAGAAACATTTATATAAATAAATTTTAAATTGTAAGAATAGAACATTGTCGAAGTGTTCGTTGTTCTTGAAGCGACCGCACCGTCATTTACGCAGTTTTCATGGCGTAGAGGCACATACGTTCTATTTACTTGGTGTTTAATGCCGTTTAAGTCGATCAGAGGTCACTTTTTGATTTCAGTAATCAATACGAACATTGACTTCGTCTATTAATTTGCTGGGCGTCAATCTGGGAGGAAATATGTCTTGGCATAACCACGTTGTGGCAATCGCCAAGATAGCCTCTCAGAAGCTTGGTGTACTCTTCCGAACCAGAAAGTAGTACACACCTCAACAACTTTTGACACTATACAAAGCCCAGATTCGACCATCACTAGAGTACTGCTCTCATGCCTGGAGCTCTGCACCCAAACATACTCTTCCGCTACTGGATTCCATCGAAAGGAGGGCCATTCGTCTGATTGGAGATCACGAGCTGACGAAGAACCTCGACAGCCTAGAACATCGAAGACAGGTTGGAGATTTGACTTTTACTTTCTATTCATTCATCTGGAGAACCCACTCCCTGAGTGCCTTTTCTCATATTTATCTAGAATAACCCAAAAGCATTGTTCAATGTCCGAAGACGTCCAGGGGGAATCAATTTGCAAGTGAATAGCCCTGCTGATTTCCTTGTTCTCTATCGACGTTTTGTGTTTTTCGAAACAGTTTAAGTCGGGTAAGTCTCGCTGGAATAAATAATGTCGCATTTACATAAGGATGAAATACAATAAAGGACGTTACGTGGGAATAGATACGAGGTGGAAAGAAAATACCTTATTAATTATAAAAAAGACAACGCTTGATCGTAAAAGTCGATATAGTGCAATATTGATTATTGAATAAAAAACAGATTACTGATTTTGACGGTTCGAACAATGAAATAACAGGTTTCCAGTCACGTGATTCATCACTTCGCCTAAATTTCCTTGGGACGAATCATCGACTACAGCCGAGCCATAAAACATGAAACACATGAATATTTGTCATCGATTCTCAACAAGTGGCCGCCACGTTTCCCGAACAGCTCGCCAGATGTTGCCCCGATCCGGGACGAGCCGGTTCCTGATTTCCCACGGGTCTCGGGACTCCCTGATTGGTCGTAAGCGGTCGCCCGTATTACTTATACAAAATTTAGGTGCAACATGGCGTGTTTGTGGAAAAAATACATATGTAGGTAGCATATTGTTTTTCCTAATAAAGAGGTGTATTTGGTGAAAAGGGAAAATTACTACCGTACAGAGAAACAATGCAAAAAAAAATCAAATATAGAAAAAAAAATGAATCCTTATAAAATTACTTCTGCCGATACCGTTATACAGGGTGTCAGGGAAAATGTGGGAAATCTCCTGGTTTATAATAATATACACTTTTTCGTATAGGCCTCCTCTTCGGAGATATGGGCTCCCGAAGAGCTCCAATGGAATCAAGTTTTTTACACATAATTATTGAACCACCTGGTATATTTCAATTATTTTTTAATATGATGTATACCAGGTAAGACCCGTCAAATTACTACCCAAGAAACTGTTGTGAATTACTCACAGCTGCAGGTACGGACTAGCTGTAACACTCATGGGCCCATTTTTTTTACGCCCTGTATGATGAGAACTTTGGACAATGTTTTTTTACATACCTTTAACTATTGGCTAAAAATTAAGTACTCTTCATTCATGTCGCTAATCCTAACCGTTTTCGAAAAAACGACATTTTAATTACATCATGTTTTTGGCGTATCTGAGTAAGAGATGATGTATATCTTTTGTCTGTTTGAAGGTTGTAGACAATGGTGTTTCTTAAATGATAGAAAAGTTTTGGACTTGCATTGTCTTTATTTGTTATTAATCGCGACGTATCAACTGGTAAGTATCTCCAGTCGTCTTCAGGTGAATACTAAATAAGAAAAGTAACTACAGGTCTATTTATACTAGCTATGTACACTGAACTGCACTGAGATGGGTGCAGTCTTGCCTTCAGTTTTGCGCGATATTAGTAATTCTAAGCTTACATCTACTTAACAAGGGCTTCCAGATATTTCTTAAATCTAATGAAGGTTTACTAAAACAGCCAGGGTTCTGGTGTATGGTAGCAGCTTCCTTGAACTTCCTCCAGTGTGGTTCTTTGAACATTATTTCGGCTTCTGTCCACCTGATGTGATGGCCGTGTGTCCAGACATGGTCAGCTGCACCTGATTTTTCCGTTTCTCCTTTTTGAGTGTTGTTTCTGTGTTCTTTAATCCTTGTTTCCAGTGGCCGTAGTGTTTCCCCAATATACGACGAAACAAGGATTAAAGAACACAGAAACAACACTCAAAAAGGAGAAACGGAAAAATCAGGTGCAGCTGACCATGCCTGGACACACGGCCATCACATCAGGTGGACAGAAGCCGAAATCCTGCTCAAAGAACCACACTGGAGGAAGAGGAAGGTCAAGGAAGCTGCTACCATACACCAGAACCCAGGGTGTTTTAGTAAACCTTCATTAGATTTAAGAAATATCTGGAAACCTTTGTTAAGTAGATGTAAGCTTAGAATTACTAATATCGCGCAAAACTGAACGCACGACTGCACCCATCTCAATTATGCTTCAGTTCACATAGCTAGTATAAATAGAGCTGTAATTACTTCTCTTATTTAGTATTCACCTGAAGACGACTGGAGATACTTACCAGTTGAAACGTTGCGATTAATAACAAATAAAGACAATGCAAGTCCAAAACTTTTCTATCATTCAAGATACATCTTTGTTCCTATCATATGTTGAACCTCAAAATTCCGCTTTTTCTTATTTAGCGACATGAACGAAGAGTACTTAATTGTTAGTTAATAGTTAAAGATATGTAAAAATCGTTGTCCAAAATTCTTATCATACAGGACGTTAAAAAAAAAGGGGCCATGAGTGTCACAGCTACTCCATCCCTGGAGCTGTGAGTAGTTCACAGCACTTACTTGCTGAGTAATTTGAAGGGTTTTGGTATGCATCATATTAAAAAAAAATTTAAATACACCTGGTGGTTCAATAATTATGTGTAAAAAACTTGATTCCATTGGAGCTCTTTGAAAGTTCATAGCTCCGAAGAGGAGGCCTATACGAAAAAAGTTTATATGAACTTTATGTTCTTATGTGTACTCTTTTCACTTATTTTCTTCATATCCGGGAAATCTCCCACATTTTCTCGGACACCCTGTATAGAGAGTACAAGTGCGGGAAAACGGAACTAACTAACAACTACTAATATTATTCATCCCACATGTTAACCTGGATTTTGCATACTTGCCTCATCACCGAACCCCGCTGCGCATCGTATGGAAAAGCATCTCTTTCCGTACCTGTTACGAAACTGTCCTCGTTTTCTACAGAAAAAAATCCTTAACTGTTCAAGAACGTGGTTCAATCTATTACAAATTATATTGAGAAACGTTACTTTGACACCCAAAAACAAATTTATTGACAAAAAATACAATAGAATGTTTGTTTACGACCAGGATCAAAACTTTTTCAATTTTTTTGGAAATAAATCATATTGTCTGACACCTACCTATAAACTACGGATATAGAGTTGGGAAAAGTCGATAGAATATTTTAGTCCGATCGGAAACTAGATGGAATGAAAGTAAGTGGCCAAGAAGTCGAACTTTAGTAGGAAAACAATAATTTTAAAATTTAATAGCCATTGTACTTTATTCAATGTTTTAAAAGTGAATCCTGAGATGAAAACAAATTGCAGGAAAACAACCATAAATGTCGCTTAGAGTTCATAAGCGAGAAAAACGTCAAGTACACTACTGAGGCTTTCTCTAGCAACCCAAGGAGTAATTCATTTAAATATAACATACACTTTCCATAACACTCTGTATACAGACATTGATGGTATAACAACAGAGACAAGAAACTTCATAAACAAATGCGGTGCTAAACTTTCTCATCCCATAATCCCAGATATGATTTAACGCCATATACACAATAATAAAACATGCATATGGACCAATTTGTCACTCCTCGGCGATTGCTTCAGGTCATGAGATCATTTTAAGGCGGGCTCACAAATCGCCCAAGGTTGAGACAACATCTAATGTGTGTTTAAGATTATAGATAAGTCTACCTACCAGATGGTGCGTACATAGTATATGCCAAATTACAAAGAGAGCTTGTTTAAACATCATATTAGAGGTAATACGGAGTGAAGGAAGTACGCCTAGATAAGCAGACACTATAATCTACACCGATTATGTGAAAAATGTTTTTTCTACAACCGTGCACGTTTATACGCATGCATTTTAGTTTGGAAAAAATCCACTATTCAGTACGATGCGAAGTTCTTTTTTATAATTCTGCAGTTAGACTTAACTTTAAGAGATAAATACATAGAATGCTCAGGAAATTTACATTAATAGTAAGATAGCTCCATTGAAACAAACTATACAATCATGTTGTTTCGTTTGAAATAAAAATAAAAAGTTAGAGATATTTGGACAAGTAGAATTCAATTTTTGTAATTTTTAGAATACTTTTCCATAGGTTTTGTGCAAAGAAACAATACCTTCTAGCTATCTCTGGATATAAATAGCATGCAATTTATATTAGTTCTATCATTTTAAAATATAGAAAATTTGAGAAGCTTGATCTTAACCCATAGGTCATTGGTTTTTCATTGAAATGTGTCCATAATATTTTAAGAACCAATTGCCAATTGAGTTAATCTATTAATATTTTGTTTTTGGAAATAAAAAGCACTATATTTATCCAACGCATAAATCGAGGGCGCCACTCGTAAAAAAATATATAATATTATCACATATTTCCTACATATTCTCTTTAATGATTTAAATCTAAAGGTGACTATCGGTTATCTCCATGCCATTAAATACCTATTATGTCCTGCTTTATATTGTTTGTGCATATACATATGTATTATATGAGTTATTCCAAAAACACTTAATTAATAAATAGACATAATTGTTTTTATTCTGTCAGAATCATAACATCTACCGCCTGCGTTTGAAACCGAAAAGTATAATATTAATTATATTAAATGCATTTGTCATGTGTACCTATAAGTAAAACTATTGTAAAATATTATAATTTTAGGGAAATCACCTTGGCAATGCTGTACGCTCGTGCTACCCATTATACTACGATTACTACGTGTGTAACCCTAAAGTTTAGGTCTTTCATTCATGTTTCGAGCGCGCTGTTGCGTGTTATGAATTAATTTTCAGTGTTTTTCGAACAAGAACTATTTAGAGCTATTTATTAGCATGGTTCGTCAGTGCGTGGTGTGTAAGAAATTCGACTATTCTAACCCCGGATTAATATTTCGTCGGTACGTGAGATTAATGCGGTTATGTTTTTTCAAGTTGGTGTAGCTAATTTTATATTATAGTAACTAAATATTGCCAAAATATAGATTTTTTTCTTCATATTATTTGAATTTCTGTAAAAAAATACCTACAACGATTACTTATTTACGACTAATGCTAGATCGAAATTATCTAAACCCGTACCGTATTACAGCGTTGCCATTTTTTAAAACTGTAGAACTGTGCACGAGTTATTCTAACCAAAACGAGGCATTTATGTTTTTAGTTAATATTTGTAATTAAATTGTGAAATTATACAGGGTGTTCGGATAAGACATCAAGATAATTAATGGGGTGATTCGACAAGTTAAAATAAAGGTAAGCTGTTGTTTTTTTAATTTTTAATCGTATTTTCACTACTCGAGCAGAAACGTCAATATTCGAGGCAAGATTAGATTTATTAAAGCCACCGTGGCCACAGATTATACGGGTGTATTTAGTTGCGTATACGTGCGGTAATTACCGATTGTGCCGGCCGCAATGCCTACCTTGCCAGGGATTGGTTCGCAAGTTAATTAGCGAAATAACATTTGTTTGTTGTTTAGGTTGTGTAATTTCTTCATATCATAGAGAGTCCCGGGCAAATCGATAGTTATTAAAATGCCATAGCCTTAAAAAATATACAGAGTGTTAGGGATAATGCATGAGGATATTTGGAGTTTGTTCTACATGTTAACTAATGATAGTAAGTCATTTCGAAAACTCAATACTTTTCGAATTACATCTTATCGAAGTTCAATTTTTTAATTTTTTATTTTTTCAAATTCAAATTCAAATTTATTTATTTTCAAAATCGTTCACACATAATACAAATTAAATAAACATATAGTTTTATAAAAAATTTAAACAGTTACATAATGGCACCTAGGTATCAAATACCTGTATATGCCTATTTTTAGAATTTAACATTTTTTTAACTATCACAGCTACTAAGTGTTTCTCGCATTAAATTAATCTCTATAAACCTCAATAAAATGCTTAGTGAAAAAAAAAATTAAGTTAAAGCACTACTAGTGTAACAACAACAAATTCAAGCAGCGAAAATCACAAAATCTACAGGGAGCGCAACAGTCTAAATAACACCGCTATCACAATATATCATTGAGAATATTTAAATTAGTCAAAAAGAATTTTTTAAACTGAGTTTTAAAATGTTTTTCATCTTTTATATTTCGTATTTCCAATGGTATTTTGTTGTATAATTTAGGACCCAGATATGATATAAAGTGTTGACCCAAACTGTTGTTACAAAGGGTTGTGTTTAAAAGTTTATTTTCAACTCCTCTTGTGCAATACACTCAATATCTCGAGTCATACTTTTGATTGTTACGTATAAAGTTGCAAGCAGCTATAATATATAAACTTTGCAGATTATTAATTTCGTTAGAATATAACAAATTTTATTTTAGCAATATGATTTTGAATTCTTTTAAGTTGTTCTAAACGTATATTATATGCCCCTCCCCACACCACAATTGCGTAATTTAGAAGTGGTTCAACCAGTGCCTTATAGATCATTAAAAGAAATTGACGGCATAGAAATTCTCTCAAAGTATAAAATTTGTAAATCAAACACCTTATCTTTTTGGTGAGGTACGGCACATGCTCGTTTCACTTCAAATTTTTGTCTATTATGACACCAAGGTATTTAATTTTTTTGCATTGTGTGATGGGTTCAGGGATATTATCCAGCAAGATGTTGTTAAAATCCGGTCTATTTGCTTCTGTTAATGAGAATGCTATGTAATGTGTTTTTTGAATATTGATATGGAGTTTGAAAGTGTCTAGATAGTTTTTAACTTTAGCAAAACTGGACCTCAAACTAGCTCTCGCTCCTTCCCAAGTCTTACAAGAGAAGACGATGACAGTATCGTCAGCATATGCCACGATCCCCCCCACACACACACACACACACACACCAAGACTACACAGGGCATTTACATAACCAAGCACTGTACCCTGGGGCACCCCATGCTTTATGCTTTTGTCACTAAAAATATCTTCTATCCTAGTACGTTGGGAACGATCACTCAGATAATTCGAGAAAAACCTGAAATCAAATTTAATTTGGGCATATATTTTTTGTTTGAATAGTCATTGGAAAAACGGGCATGTAAACGATATCATCTACGGGCACTATAAACCTGACTGACATTATTTTTGTCCGGAATTTATTGTCGGGGAGTGTATGTATACCCACATTCCGGGGGAACCCGAATGTAACAACGATAATATTCCGCCGTTTCCAAACATTATATTATTGAATCGATTAAAACAAACGGCAATAATAATTATTATGGGCGACTAATAATTCCCAGAATGAAGCTTTAAGCTCACCAAGCTCAATTAATTTTATTGATAAATTTCCATAACGCACCGCACAGTTGTTACACGCCCGTATTGATTGGTAGCCCATAATAATTTATTTTTATTGGTCGTCAGACGTATTCATTTCATGGGGAGTTTTCCCATTATGTTTCGTTAACAATATTTTTTTCAATTATTTTACAGTTCTTTACAGTTTTTCAACTCCTGTTTACAAATATCACAATAAAGCAAAAATATACATGGTGTTAATTAGATCTCTGGCCAAACTTGACGATTTTATTCCTTACTCAATTTTTAAAGACAAAAAGTCTATATGAACATGTGCTAAACAGCTTTGTTTTTAGTAGTTAGACAGACGGTGACAATAGGGGGGTCAGTAAAGTGGAATATCAGTAATTTGGTTTTTCGTGGAGTTTAAGTTCCCCCGCTACAACTTTTTTAACTGATGAAATGCCGTAGAGCGTTGCTGAGAGGCGCTGTACCGCTTAAGATAGGAAATTCTCAATAAATTCAAAACTACATCGAGCCATGTCTGAAAATGAATTTACAGCATCTGGGTGACCCCCAAAGTCACTGGAAATACATTTTCTGACAAGTCAACCCTTGCATATACTTTTCCAAGCGTGTCAAAAAAAAAATTAATGGAAAAATCACGTAACATGGGTCCAAGTGGACTTAATTGATTAGTATTCTCATGGAGATGAGTCGTAAACAATTTTCTGATAAAAAAAATATTGCGAAAGTGAGGTATTTTTTCTCAAAATTTTTTTTATTAAAAGTCTGGTTTATTCTGCTATATTTTCTAAAATATTCCCCTTGGAGAATTATTTCTGGATTTATCTGATACCCTCATCTTTTCCGAACATTTTGATATATATAAAGTTACCAGAAACATGTTCTATCTTGGAGAAAATTAAGAGAATTCATAACGGTGATAGAAACTTCGATCGAAACGCATGAAAGGCGTGGCTTTTACTGTAATTAGTGAAAAGTAGACAAGGGCAAATGTTTAAATTCATCAGATTTGAATAAATCATACACACCTTATGGAAAAATAGGCTTAATTTGGTAATATTGCGAATATAATATCCCGTCATACAACTGAACGATACCTGCCTTCCGGTATCTCTGCGTAATATTGTCAGAATTCCGCCTAGCTAGGTGCGATTCGTCTGAAATTTTTTTTACACAATATTTGGGTGTCAAGGAATGTGTCGCGATCGTTTTCCGAATTTCCTCCGAGGAGATTTTTAAAAAATTCCAATAATGAAATGGCGAGACCTGGATCGATAAAAAAAATTTCACATAATCTCTAACATATAATGTTCCATTCTAGAAAGTTTCAACTTCAAATTCGCAATTTTTAAATTTTCATTTTTTTTGACACGCTCGGAAATGTATATGCAAGGGTTGACTTGTCAGAAAATGTGTTTCCAGTGACTTTGGGGGTCACGCAGATGCTGTAAATTCATTTTCAGACATAGCTAGATATAATTTTGAATTTATTGAGAATTTCCTATCTAAAGCGGTACAGCGCCTCTCAGCAACGCTCTACGGCATTTCATCAGATATAAAAGTTGTAGAGGGGAACCTAAACTCCACGAAAAACCAAATTTCTGATATACCACTTCACGGACCCCCCTATTGTCACCGTCTCTCTAACTATAGTATATAGGGCTTTGATTTTTTTTTAAATGTAACAAGGAAAAGGCCTCTACCCTCTACCTAAACTTCAATTGTACAGCTTTAAACTATTAAAAGTTATGACGACTGTCAAATTTGTTGAAAAAATCGTTTTTTCCTTCCATGGCTCTTACTTTTTTTTTGTTACTTTCAAAACATTGCATAAATAATGTTATTGTCCGATTTATGATAAAACTGAGGTTTTTATTTTTAAACTTATACATACGAGTACATCTATTTTAATGGTTGTTAACGCGTCATCAGGGAAAATTCATATGCCCTTGCGTCACAAATCCATGGAACAGAGTAATCGTGACTTAAAACTCCCCATCTTTATTTATCACAGCCTTAAAAGTGAATACAAACACAGCGTCTGCGGACTTTCGCACTACGTTTTGACTCCAATAATGTGTTAGAAAAAGACAATCGTAGTTGTATATTGATTTATAGCCATTTAAATATTTATTATAGCTGCAGTTTTCAAAACATTTTGATGTGTCCATGAAGTGTCAATCTTAATTGGTTTTTATAGATTTTAGTGCTTTCAAGTCGAATTTAATCTTAAAAACAGTTCTTTTCATCGTACTTTTGTGTTTTCGGTAAGTATTTATGAACATTTGTTACTAATATAATTGAAAATAACCTTGTTTTGTTAAGTGATAACATGCCGAAAATTTAAGGAGTGGCTAAAGTCCATTAAATGGATGTATTCATGGTTCTATATCGTAACTCTCTCGCCATTTTGAAAGCGAAATAAATGGCGACCGAGATTTGATTATAATACTCTCAAAATAAACAATTTGATTGTTCCCTCCAGATGATTAATTACTTCAAACAATTCAAAAGTATTCATGTATTTATAATTATGAAGACGAAAAATATAAAAATAGACCGATTAAAGAAGATTTCGAAGAAAATTATTGGAAGAAAATTGCTTATTCGTTGGGAAAAGATGGTAAATAAAGTATTAGTTAAAAAAGCATTCTATTTTTGATAGACGAAAGGAAAAAATAGTCAGTAAAAACACCTCTAAAAGTCAGACAAAAAGTGAAAGTATCTCGCCGCAAGCCACTTGGCAACAACGGCTAGATGCCGCGTTTGACTGCCGCCGGTGACGGCGGTCGCCAACTGCGTCACCGAAACCTTAAGAATATTCTGGCAACCTTTTTTTGTAACCTTTTTATAAGAAAATAAATAATGTCGGTTGGAAATGGGCACCCTTGGGCGTAAACTCCCAAAAGTTAATTAAGTATTAACCTTATCGATCCGCAAATAGAAAATATATTCGTGTTTTAATTGATAGGCACCATTTGCTTGTTTATGAACTTGAGCCCGCTCAATACTGCTTAATTAATACTAAAAATAAATATTAATTAAATAAACAAATTTATATGTATAGGCAGCAGGAGGCAGCAATTTAATCAAGGATAAAATACAAATTCTATGGATTAAATGGTGGAAAACATCATGGATATTTTTTTTTTGTGTAAGCTTAATATTTATTTGGAAATTACTAAAATTCCCACCTACGAAACGACCAAAATTACGAAAATCATCATTCATCAAACATATTTGCGTAATATCGCTTAGTTCTGAAGCTTGCGTGACATGGAAAGGCTGGAATAAGTTAGGAGTGGCTAGGCACCATTTTAGGTGGTGAGAAGTTCTGACCAGAAACCATTCTAGGTGGTGAGATACTCTGACAAAGCATCAGGCTGAACACCATCATCCTATAGATGTTATTTTAAGTCGTTACCAAGGTATACGCCGTGTTGCGTGCGTTTTCATTGCCTTCTGTCTAATTTTTGTGCAGCACAAGGTGTGTACTTTGAATGCCACCACCTAAGTGTGTTGCTATTCAGTTCTGTTGACCTTTTTTGGCAAATACATCAAATGTATATTAATTTCAATTTTGGCGACCGTTTTTTTTTTACAAATCAGAGCCCAACAGTACCTGTAATAACTCCACTTAAATTGTGTTTTTAACAGGAAAGTTGTGGGGTAGTTTTGAATTTTTCCATTCTACACGTTTTTTGGGGTGCTGAATCGGAATTTCTTTTTACTAACAAAATTTCTTGACGCAAAATCCAAAAAAGTAAAAAAATCTAATTTCTTTGGCGGTTTTTTTCTTATAATTCGGAAACTATCAACTTCTCGTAAATATCCTTCCTACTCCTTACATATTCAGGTCCGACCTCAGACAAATATTTTATCATCTGATCAGGTAACAATAGCATTCAAACCCTCAAATAGTTTATCCAAATTACTTTTTAACGTCAAAGATAAGCGAGAAAAATATAAAAAATCAGGAGTTTATAAGTGAAAGTGTAATGAATGCAATAGCTGCTATATAGGACAAGCGGGACGAAATTTTGAAACGAGATTTAAAGAACACAATGCATGCGCTTTAGACTTAATAAAAGATCATCTAATTTTGCGAGTCACTTTTTAGATACAAACCACACATTTCCAGATATAAGTAATCTACAAATCTTACACACTGAACAAAAAGGCCATAAATTGAATTTACTAGAAAATATTGAAATTTATAAACATAAAAAAGACAGTAATATTAACCTTTTAAACACGCAATTAGATCTCCGCAACTATTAAAACTATTGTAAAAATCCCATCTGGCATGTGGATTCTCTGAATACTGACCCGTTTGCCCCTAATTTAAGTTTATTACACTACTGCGCCAAACATTATTCTATTCTATTATACCAAACTAACATTATTTTTTTTTACTACTACCTATATTATATACACTTAGTTTGGGATCACTCTGGTGTGAGCGTCTTGAAGATGTAGTTGTACTACGAAACGGCCGTAACGCCAAATATCTTTTAATATAGTGACAAATAACAAAGTAAACTTTTGTTTCATTTTATATATTTAACCTTCCTACTCATAATGATAGTAAATAAAATTTCCTACAAATTATATTATTTAAGTCCCGACCAATACCTCATGCTCGAGAGACAGTTGAAAATTGAAGTATTTCAGATATCTCCGCAAAAACCCACTTTTTACACTCCAAAACTCGAATTTATTATTAAAAGGCTATCAAGGTTATTTACGAGAATTTGACAGTTTCCGAGTTATAATCAAAAAAGGCCAAAAAATAAAATTCTTCTACTTTCTTTTGCATTTTTTTTTTGTTGCATAACGAGCAAACCCCATATTCGGATTCAGCACCCCAAAAAAAAAACATATAAATTTAACGAAATCAAAACAACCCCCAGAAATTTCCCGCTACGGGCCTTTGTGAGCACAAATTGACTATATTATAAATAATGTGTAAAAAAACGTGTATTTGTGTTACTAAAAACGTGTAATTCGTCCAGCTAAGTGTATAATTTCACAAATTCAAATTGGCAACACTGAGTATAAGCAATAGAAGAGTATATTGGTAAATTTCCTAGGACTTGGGACCTAATAACAAGCCTTATCTTACCTGAACATCAAAGTTGTGCTGCTGTTGCTGCAACACTGCGTTGTCAACCTGGTGCTGTTGCTGAGCTGCATACTGCTGATGTGGGTTCTGATCATAACCTTGGTTAGCGGCAGCCTAAAAGCAATAAATTAAAGGTATTATTTCAAGAATAGCTGCATACAGGGTGTTATGGAAATGACTTATTATATTTAAATGGGTGACTCCTTGGGTGTCCTAGAGAAAGTCTAAAGTCTACATATAAGCTTCAGTATCGTTGTTTCAGTATGTTTCGTACTCGGTGTTGCAACGACGTTGCCGAGGATTCCGCGTGCTTGATATATACGAATTTTAAACGTTTTGCTAGTTGTAGCATTATCCGATTTTTTTTTGTTATGAAATAATGAATAATAATCAATGTTGTGATGTGATTTCAAATTTGTGTGATATTATATACTGTTGGTTCTGTTGCAAAACATATCTTTTGTGTTTTATTTTTGTATGGAATTTAATTATAAAACGGATTATTTTAAAATAAGATCGAAGGTAAGAGAGTATGTACCTTAAAATTGTAGTTTTTTTTCATAAAAGAAAAAGAAGTGATAACGCGGGTCAAAGACGTATTGTTGTCAAAAACTGAACAAGTGCGTTTACAATTCGGTATTGCAATATGACAACACCGCCTATAATGCGCTGACCTCTTTTGAGACTGCCTCAATAAAACTATTGATTGAGAAGGCCATCAGGAGCGGCCGCGTAAATTTTCAGTTTCATATAAAGTGTATATTTCGCTTAATAATTCAAAGCGTCATTTATGGTTATTTTTCCTCAATTTATTTTCATCTCAGGATTTACCGGTTTAAATATAATAAGTAATTTCCATAACACCCTGTAGATTGCATGTGTTATACCCTAAGAAGGAAATTATTTAAGACTATATGTTATTTCTTCTAATGCATTGTTAACATTAATAATTTTTTTGTATTAATTGTTTGGAGGGCAAAATAAATTATTTTGCAATTATTTGCGCACAAAACATAACTAAAATATTCTTGATAAATGTTTTTATTATATTACAGTATAGACATTTTACCTGTTGCGTCTCGGCGAAGTGTTCTGCAAACTGCTGGTTGACGCTCTCGGCCAGGGTGACCCCCAGATGGGGTCCCAAAGGATGGTGAGGTGGCAAGTGATGCAAAGGGTGCTGGTGGGGGTGTAACGGGCCGCCGCCGCCGTCTACAGGTGGTGGCTGTTTGAGGACAAGGCCCATGGTGGCGGGATCTAGGCCGCCCATGCCGCCCGCAGTCATGACCCCATTTTTGTGGAGGTCTTCTTCGTTCGGGGAGGGCTGGCGACTGCCCGGCGTGCGGCTGAGAAGAAATCTATAATTAATCGTTAATAAAAAAATAAGAAATCAAAATTTTATTGGAAAGTGCTATTGTTACTGTCTTATAAATAACATATACGAGGCTGTGATATAAGAATACATATATTTAAAAGTTTTCATTGAATAACATTTTGATTGAAAAAAAATTGTACATAGACCGATTGTGTTTTTAAATCAACCGGGTTTCTTTTAAATATATTATTGTTCTACATACCAACATTGCCAACCTTATAAACTCTACTATACCGGATGTTTCAGGAGGAACGTTCACCGCAACAATCATTTTATTGTTTAAATTACAGAAATAAAATTTGATGGTTTGTAAGTGATATTATTTTGCATTTTATGACATGACGGACTCCATTTTGCCACTTCCGGTTTAACCAGAAATTACCTCAACCTTTTTAAATAGAACACCCAGTGTATTTGTGGCTATATCGATTCAGAACACCATTACAAATTCAGCAACACCTCCCATACGTCACTTTTTCACACTTTAAATAAGTTTTCTTTTTATTTTTTCATCTAGACTGCTATGAACTCCCTAAAATGGTTTACATGGTTTCAAATGATGGCGAATGTTCAATTTGAAATTTTGTTCATTTGTTTGTTTAGCATTATGGCGTTATGGGTAGATAAAGACAGATGAGGTCAGTTCCGCTTAAACCGGAAGTGACAATATAGAGTCCGTAATATCGTAAGATAGTATCACTACAAACTCACCAAATTTTATTTCTGTAATAAACAATAAAAAAAAGTTGTAGAGATGAGCGTTCCTCCTGAAACACCCGCTAGATACATAGTTTCATATTTTATGCTACATCTAAGTCGATTTTGACCCCCTTTAGCCAAAAAAATGAATGAATAAATTATAATATTTAAATTGTTACTTAAATTATTTATGATCAGCAAAAAATTATAAACATCTAAAAGTGCACATAAACAACAGCCCACTTAGAGCAGATTACATTAATTTTACAAGCTTATTCGCGCGACAAATTATAAAATCGCCAGTAATTAAAAATCGATAAAAATTATCACCATAACTTCCATCGCGTTCAGTCAGAGTAACGTGTGCCACCTATTGGCAATGTCTTGAATCAAGAGCATTCGCCACAACATCGTTACAGTTTACCGTACATGAACACGTGGATAATGAACATTATCCGACCCGCTTGTTCCCTTCTTGTATAGATGGCGCCACAAGTACTAATAATGTTCTAAAAAGCACGTGGAATATGGTCGGGACTGGGTGGGGCGGTTTTCATGACAATAAGCACATGTTTGAATGAACTAACTATACACTCCGGAGGAACACGACAAGGTTGCCATAGTGAACAAAATATAACTTGTAATAAATAAAACTTTGTAAAATTTGAATCAAGTTATATACTTGGAGAGGTGATTCCGCATATTAAAATAAACGTAGTATAGTAAATATTTTATTCTCTGATCGAGCTCCAATAGGAATAGAAATTCTTTTAAATAATTTATTTTAAGTATTATTTTTTGCCGGCCACGGCTTCTTCACCGCCCGATCAAGTACGACACCGCCAGAGCGGCATCGGGCCAATTATTATTCTTTATATCGGCTCGCATGAAATAATAGAGAATGTTTGAGAGAGGATTTTTATTTCTATTGGAATTCGATCAGAGTATAAAACTATAAATATAATAAAAAGTCGAAAACTCGATGGTTTTCGAAATATCGCATGTCAAATTTAGCAAAACTGGAATTAATTGTTTCGTTAGCAGCAGTAAAATCAGTTATTCAAATAGATAGAAGCCAAAAAAAAAGTAGTGAATTTTCGTATTTTTGTTACATATATGAGGTACAATCACCTCTCCGAGTATCCTGATGCACTATCCGTACACCCTGTATATTATATAATATGGCTTAACCTTACCATCAGCACAAGCTACTTATTAATATTAACTTAGAAAATTGAATAGCCCAAGACTATTGTAAATTAATTTAACAAGCAAGCACAATACTCGGGACAATGAACCTTTTAAGTCAACAAATAATAATTCAATGGGAAACGCAATTTATAATCTAAACAGCTGACAATTTTCGAGATAGGTTTGTTGTTATTAATTTGATTAATAAATAAACATAATATTATCTACTAAATTGCTAAATTCAGAAGTATGAGTCATTATTACTTTTAAACATATAAATTTCATTGATTTTATTATAATACGCTATAATAATTATTATAATTTGGCTAAAAATATTAAAATAAAGTTATTTCCATTCAAAAATAAAAAACAAGGTTTATGGAAATGAAAAAGACCCGCAAATCCTGAGCTACATTGAAACTAGGGGTGCTTGTTCCAATCCCGGGATTAAGAGTATCTAATCCCGGGATTAATCCAAAAAAAATTAACACGACAAAAATTGTGTTTATTAAATACTAGAGTGGAGAATTATCGATAGTGCTCAAGTTCGATATATCGATGGTACAAGTGCCAATCTATCGATAGTCCTAGGTACAAATATCTAAAAATAAAATGATTCGGGGCAAATATCTAAATAAAAAGTCACCCAGGGAAACTTCAAGTATAACCTGCTGACGGGAAGCAGCGATCTGTGTCTACATTTTAAACCCTCAAAATAAGGGATTAAAAAACATATAACCCCTAAGCTATAAAAATTCAATCCCCCAAAAGTAAATTTGTATGAAATTTTATTTTTTAAAAAATTATCTTCGGACTCAATTTAAAGTGCAAAATAGTATACATACAAACCACATTACTAAAGTATCTTTTTAGTACCTAGGTTTACAATGCGCAATAAAACTGTTAGTTTTAAAACAAATATTTAAAAAACAAGCTAATTTTTAAAGAACTCTATTATATAATTTATCCGGGGATTTGGCTTAATCCCGGGATTTTCGAGCTTGATTTTCATCGAGATCCCGAGATTTCGGTTTCCAGGGATTGGCACCCCTAGTTGAAACTCCAGAAAAAAATGTATCCAACAATTTTTTTGCAAATGACATAGTAAACGAAGGTACACTAATTTCAAATCAAATGCGCATGGAAACAAATTATTTCACAACAGAAAACATGTGAAAATTTCGTTACACAATCGACCCTTATAAATTAAATAAAAAAATAAATAAATAAATTAAGAAGTCGTATCCTATTTGATGTGTATAAAGACTTATCTTTCGCGACAAATGTCGCGGCGCTCGATAAGGCAGGGAATTGATATAATAATTTACATAATTTGATTGTTTACGTTTCTCAAGAATTCTTCGCCCGGCGAGCCGGCAACGCCGCCTGACGGCTCACGCACGTGTCATTGACTCGAGCCAAGGTAGACGCGAGACCTTGAACCGACCGAAGCCGGTGGATCTGCGGAAATCACCAGGACAGGGCCGTATTGGCAAACGCAGGGTTGCACACGATTTACTAATTTTAATAAACAAATAGGTTAATATTAAAAGGTTTTTTTTTAACTGGTTAGCAAAATATTCTTATTGCGAATAGAATAATGTAATCGGTCAGCCAAAATGGCCAGTTGGTCAGCAACTTATGGACAGCAAACATTTCTCAATCGTGACAGTGCCCTGGGAAAACAAGTGAAAACCCGCCCACGCTACACCTTTTGTAGCCGAATTCCTTCTGTATTCGGCAAAATAAAACACAAGAAAGTCACATAAATTGAAAGTGCCCTAGGACCTCTGAAGTAAATTGCTCCAAGACATGTTTGTTTCTACTGACCAATTGTAAACTCTTGCTGACCAAGTAATCATTTCGCAGCTCGACTGTTAATAACCGCAAACCATTTAATTACTTCTCATATTAAAACCCTCATTTCTAGGTGGGATCTAGCCGATTTGAATCGATTTTTGATGTCTTAACGTCATAATTTGATAAGGTAATTCTACAGGATGGATAGATCATAGATAATTAAGCCTCCGACATAAAGAAATCGCCGGACCCACTTATAATATGTCAACTCAATTTGTCAATGTCAATACACGTTTTTGATAATCATGTGCGCAATCAGATATAAAAAAATATCAGACTTGTCCATTAGTAATTTTGTTTGATGTAAATAATGACCAAGCTAACAAGGATTGTGGAGTCGACGGCTTATTAAATTAGGCGGTATCTTATACTTTCATCTTGTACGGTGTTTCTGAGTGTTTCTTGATAAAAATCCAGGGAATTTAAAAAAAACCAGAAAAAATAAATTATAAGCCATATTTTATTGATTTAGTATGATAGAAGGTTTATATCGATTAATAGAACGATGCGCTGTGTGTTTTGTGAAATGTTATGACATTAGGATGGTGTGACATTTAATTAGTTGATTTATAAAAGTTGAGGGGCCAAATATAGTTCATACACGGTGTTTCTGTATGACGCGCTAATATTTCATAGTATGATGCATTCACTCACAAGTTTCCAAGCCAAAACCACTATTTTATGTGAAGGTTACACTACATTACAATTTTCCATTTTTTCTGAATAGCCTGGTCAATTCTACATGAAAGTGCTATCCTCAACATAAATTGTTGCAAATGGCCATTCATACATCTTACAGTCAATATCTTATTTGGATAATCTACTGATTACCGCCATCTGTGTATTTTGAGCAATCTCACACCAACACATCTTAAGATGAGCCATCAGAGCCATCTAAGTTACAACAATTCAGTTAAAAAATATGCCGCTTCTTGGCAGATTAGAAAGGGACGAGAGTTATCAGCTGATCAATAAGTTTTAGCCGTTATTAATAAAGTTTTTTAGTTCATTTATTAATATTTAGATTGCCTGACATGTTGGGGTATAAAGCAACCGTCGGGGATATCTGTGACAAAAATTTGAAATTGTTATTAGTATTCTTATTAAATTATATTTTTTAACGAAATTTCCTCATACCCTTTTCCAATCCCTTAACTTTACGAATTTAGATTTAGATTAGAAAAAAACTAAGTATATTTGGCTAAACCTTCACATAAAATAGTGCCTGTGCTTGGCAACCTGTGATTAAACGCAGCTCTTAATGCAATAATAATGTAATGCAAGTTCTTGGACGATTTTGACACACCAACATCAAAATGAAGCAAGCGTTTTTGCCAAAAGTTCTAATTAACATGCTCGTCAGTATTAGGATCACATACTTTTCAGCCCAAGGTTGTAAAGTTAAAGTTTCTAGAAAGAACCCATAAATAAACAATAACCATTGCGATAAGAATAAAATGTGCGAAACAATGCAATGTCGGGAAAATTATTCTGAATGATATATAGAGGGTGTTACTTACTTACTTACGATATACACTTACTGGTGATTAATTTTAAAAAAAATGTTTTTTTTTTTGGTTTTTATCAAAAATCTTGAAACCAGTTAATAACAAAAATCTGAACGTTTCCTTAGCAACGGATAACAATGCTCATTGATTCTATTTAAACGACTCTTACAACAAAAAGGGATGCCCTTAGAGAAATCTAAAAGGGACTTTTTTGTTTAGAATTGAATGATAATTGATAATAAAATAATTGTTTGAACCTTTCGGCTTAAAATTGGTCCAAGAATCACCAATTAAAATTAGTTCATATCATTTAGTAACACCCTGTACATATTAATATACGAATATAGAACACAGAAACGCATAATTTTTATTATTCGAACATAAAATTTAATCGTTTCGCGGAATAATGTTTATTTCGTTTTCAAAACTAATAATACGGTTTTATTACGTATTTATTTTATCTAAACGAAGCCAGCTAATATTTATTAAAAAAAAAATGTTTTTTATATTTTGCATTTGCGAACATTGGACATATTAGGTAATTTTCCCGACAGTTTACTTATACAGGGTGTTCATTTGAAAACTTCCAACCTCGGATTTATCGAAAACCACTGATCCGAGACACGTCAAAAGATTTGCCAAAGGGGACAACTTTTTAACCAAAAACTACTTCACCCCCTTTTACCCTCTGGCCCCCGGGGTCATCCCATTAAAAATTTTAAATGACAACGAGTAGCAAGTAATAGCTTGTTTGAAAGGTCTTTCAAAGTGCTTTATTTTGACGTTTGATTTTTTTTAAATCGGTCGATTCGTTTTCAAGAAAATTGGAAAAATCTTTATTTATCTTAATTTGTTCAGATAGAAAAAAAGCACACGAAAATATCACTTTTTATTTCAATAAGTGTTCAAAATGTTGCCCGTTATTGGCCAAACAATGATATAGGCGATTTTCAAATTCCTGACATTTTCAAAAACATGTTGTGAGAGATCATGGCAGCTTTCGGTGATGCGTTGACGAAGTTCATCCACACTGTTAGGTTGGGGAGTGAAGACAATAGTTTTCAAATGGCCCCATAGAAAAAAGTCTAATGGCGTCAAGTCAGGAGATCTAGCAGGCCATTCTATAGGCCCTCTTCGCCCTATCCATTTATCTGGAAACTCGTCGTCTAGCCATTGCCGAACAGGAAGAACATAGTGAGGAGGAGCGCCGTCTTGCTGGAAATATATTTCAGCCTCATCAAGTATAGGGTTTCCATCGTCTTCGATTTGGTTTTCAATGGTTTCAGTGATAAGCGGATTGATATTAATGGCCTATATGACGGCGACAACATTCTGCGCAAGACAACCGCCGAGTAACCTTTAAAAATATGACCGGTAAACCGTGCGCACAAAGTAAACGTTTACTGCACATCCATAGTTACAAGTCGGTGGCTTAAGGTTACAGGTGATTACGCACGTCATTCTCTCACCAGTTTAACTGTATCTACGTTCTCATCAGTGTCCGAGTTATAATCTTAATTGAGACGTGAAGGTCTCATCTGGCAGGGAGATTTAAATAACGAACTATCAAACGGGGAGCGTAACACCCCAATGTACGCGAGCTGACATTGATTTTCTGAATAATTCAAACCGACGATACGGTCTATAACGACACAGCTCGCTATTATATTAAAAAGAGCCTATTATTGTTTTGGAATAAAATTGATAATGGGGTAAAGCATGTTCCTGTATTTATTTTTAATTAGCTCTTGCCCTAGTTGGCCTACAATTTATAAAAAATAGAACGCGGGGACCGCCCACAAAACAAACCAAAATTCTGTACCTAATAACAACCTTACTACTTCCATTTCCAAACGTTTAATTTTATAGTTTTATACATAAATGATAATTAACGGTAAGAATTAAGAAAATTACTTTGTTTTTAAAACCTTCAAATCACTTTATTCAAAAACAGTAAGTAATTTTACTGTCAATATGAAATATGTATTGCACAGTAATGGACTACTTAATCCACTGTTTAAATGTAATTGTTTTAATTAATAATAGAACTATTAAAGTTCGCAGATAATAAATTAAAAATAAGCAAGGAAATGGCACAAGGGGCACATCATTTCAACAGTCGTTTAAATCTTAGTCCAATAATACCATAATTTATTGTTTTTTGAGTAGTAATTTATGGAAGGGTATACCCGGTATCGTTAAGTTGAACCAGTGCCTCCTATAACTCCGGGCCGCGAAGAGTAGTCACTCCGGTATTACTGTCGTGGGACGTTTGCGCCATTTTAGAACTGTCAAATCTCGTTGACCGCCGGTTACAAATTTTATTTTGCAGTTCATTTTAATGATATTACGAACAGTTATTTATTAAAACATTAACAGGGTGTTTCCTGGGTTTGTGTAGAGGATATTAAAAGTGTTTGTGATAATATATCTCATATATTTCGTCCATAATCGTGTGCTAACCGGATCGGCTCTCTCGTAAGGAAATTCCGCCGTGTGTAACAATTTTTCAGCGTTTTAGTGCTTATTTGCGTTAGAATTTCAGTTGAATACCGCAAAGCCGGTAATTTAAAAAGCAGTGTGTGCTCTTCTAGTTTGTCACATTTTAGAGTTTAAAATTGGATGTATAGGATTACTTACGTAAACTAGTAACAAGGTAAGTTTTTGAACATTCTACATAATGACAAAAACGTGTTGTGTTCCTGGGTGCAAATCGAATTATCCGAGTACAATAAAAGCCGGTGGATCTATGCTATCGACTTTTGGTTTCCCAAAAGATGAAATTTTGAAAAATATTTGGCTAAAAGCTATTCCCCGAGATAGTTGGTCACCTACCCAACATTCTGTAGTTTGTAGTAATCATTTTGCAGAAAGTGATATCATTAGGGAAGAGATTTATAATTTACCAGACGGAACTGTGAAAAGAATTCCAACAAAGACTAGGCTTAAATGTGGTTCATTTCCTTCTAGTTTTCCAAATTTACCTGTATATTTATCTAAAAAAGTACCTGTGCCAAGAAAATCTCCCGATGAAAGACATAATGAAACTCTAGCTCGTCATAATGAATTAAATGAATCATTTGAAAACTCAGATAAAATTCATAGTTTTGAAGACTTACTTTTAAACTATTTTAAAAAAATTAATATTTGTGAGTCTTGGACAGTAAAAGTAGAAGAAGATAGAAAAATTTATTTTTAGATTCTAAATTTAACAGAGGACCTTATTAGCATTGTAAGTCAAATTTCAATTGATACAAATATGTTTGTTAAGGTATTTATAAATAATACAGAATTAACTTTTAAGAACTTAAATTGGATTTTACCTTTTAATTTGAAACTAACTAGATGGTCCCAACTACAAAATTTATTAGTTAGATACAAAGATAAAATATCTATCGACAAATCATTCACTTTTTTAATAGAAAGGAGTGTATATTTTTTGAACGAAGCTTATAACAAACTGGTTTCAGAATCAGACATATTGCAGGAGGAGAATGATTCAGAAGACAATAATAATTTAAATTATATGTTACCAATTTTAATTAATCAAGTACAATTACTCATTTTGAAAAAAAAGCGACAAAAGCTGACACTACCCTGACAACAGGGTGTCTATGAAAGATTCTCCTCGATAACAAAAAAAAAAAACTTTGGGACAAAAGATACTGTTCATACATGTTATGATTTTAAATTCCATTCCATTTTAAACTTCCCACCAAACACCATTTGGCAACAGCGCATCGCTGCTCTGTACACGGCCTGTCTGAAGTCGGCAATGGTTGAACATAGGAATCTCATGTAATATTTGTGGTGGCTGAATATTGGGTCCATTGGGTCCCCTGTACATTTTATAGAGAAACTGCATTAAAACTTCTTGAAGAGGCCCACATGGTAAACCCATGTGTCGAATTTGAACCGATTTGGCCCCAATTTGGCACGCCTTTGTAAAATGAGTGTAAAAATACGAGAAAAATATTTATACCCGCGGATTGGCTCGCGTCGATACGTGAATAAAAAGATGTTTTCTGTCTCTCCCCAGGATAATTCCTGAACTAGGTAACCGATTTGGCCCAAATTTGGCATGCCTATCTAAAATGAGTCTAAAAATACCAGAAAAATATTTATACCCGAGGATTCGCTCGCGTTTCCATTTTGATGAGCCAATCCTAAGCTATTCTATTAAACGTGATCGCAAAACCACGATACTCTCATAGTTCGGGTAATACAGCAAACATCAGCAAATTAAATTTTGACATTGACGAAACGAAAATTAGTGTCAATGACAATATTTTCATAATTCGTTATCTTCAGCATTACGTCAACTTTTGGCAATAGAAATTATTTGCTGGTATTTGATATCCAGGGTGTTATGGAAATGACGAATTATATTTAAACCGGCAATTCCTGAGATGAAAACAAATTGAAGAAAAATATCCAAAAATGGCGCTTTAATTTAATATGCCCTGTACATGACCTATTGTCAGACCAAAAATATGCACGTGGTGACACTGGGAGAAAAGCAAACAAAGCAACATATGGCGGAAAACGTCAGTGAATTTTGAGCAGTGTTTTCATATTCTCATGGTAAACTCTTTAGAAAGTTAATAACCGTTTGACAGAATCGAAGTTGTTTATTTTTCAGGGTACATTATTATAAACTTTTACGTTCAGTTCAGTTCGCTAGGAAACAATCTCTGATTTATAAACTTGAACTGACTCGAACGAACCGCCGCGGAGTTTATAAATGGTCAGGTATGTTCTCATTTGTTCAATTCGAACGACACCTGTCGAATCTGAACAACTTAAAAGTTTATAAATGCCACCCTTTAGAAAAAACATGCAATTTTATTTACCTTTTCGGACTATTTAAAACCAACTTAATTTAAAAACAAACACTAACCCGAACAAAAACCGTCAAAATAACCTCACAAAACACATAAACTCACATCAGTTTTCGCGTAGATTTGTATGCATCTCATGAACACATCTAAGTACCATTCAATCTGAATTAGAATTTTAAAGTGCTACTGTGTAGACAAAAATACGCCCTTATTGTATAAGGTTTCATCGGGTGGTCTTATTCTAAGTGCTGTTGTTCTATGTGTATAGTGTTATTGTAAAGTGTAATTATGCGTTAGTGTTTAGTGCTTTTGTGTAATCTGATAATAGGTGCATATCTTCAAAAAAACTAATTTGAAACTCGGGGGGTGTCTGTGCGTTTCTTTAAGTGATTTAGAGTAATGCAGTCCCACACTATCATCAGGGCACGTGATGAGCATAAACCTCTTCCCATAGAAAAAAGAACTAAAGGTGTCTGCCCTGGATTCATTACTCGTGTCAGCCGCCTGGATTTAATTTCTAAGTAAGCTAAATATTTATTTTTATAAGAAACTAAAGTTTAACATTTTTACACAGTTTGGCAACATTGCGCGTAACAGGTGTTATACACTGCCTCAGGGTGTTATGATTCATTACCGTGGAGGTCACCTGTGAGTAAGAGAGTTAGTTACCCCACTTTTAAAAAGGTCGATTTGAAGAAAAAGAAATATGTAGCGCTTCTCTAGGACACCCAAGGAGTCACCCATTTAAATATAATACGTCATTTCCATAACACCCTGTATTACCTGAACTATGACAGTTTCGTGGCTTTGCCATTACGTTTAATTCAATAACTTAGAATTGGCTCATCAGCCACCTCAAGAATTACATGGGATTTCCTATGTTCAGCTCAACGATGCGCGAACAAACCTTGTATAATAATTACGAATAAATTCGTTCATGCCTGTTTGCTTATCTATAAAAGTAACCAAACGATTAATAACAGTCAAAGTTTTAGGAATAGTAAACCCACGAGGAATGGTTCCAACCAATTACGACCTCACGTAGGTTGGCAGCAAAAATATTTCAACCTAACCAACCGACCATCAATAGACGTACTTTATAAATACATTATGTAGTTAGTTCTATCAGTTATCGTATCATTTCGTTTAACATTATTATTTGTCAACGAACATATTGTTTTGTGTTCGGTTAGTGGCTTTATATATGTTAGCGGAAGTCTTGAGCGATTTAAAACGATATGCCGATAATTTAATGGTGCTATGCTCGTCCGTACCTTATATCTCAACCAAATTCAATATTATAATAGGTCTGTATGGCTAACTTATTCAAGAAACATTTGGGAAACCTGTTGCTTGTGTATACAGGGTGTTATATAATGACCTATTATATTTAAACCGGCAATTCCTGACATGAAAACAAATTGAAGAAAAATATCCAAAAATGGCGCTTTAATTTAATATGCCCTGTACATGACCTTATGTCAAGCAACATATGGCGAAAAACGTCAGTAAATTTTGAGCAGTGTTGTCACTCTTTAGAAAGTCAATAACCGTTTGACAGATTTCAAGTTGTTTATTTTTCAGGGTACATTATTATAAACTTTTACGTTCCGTTCAGTTCGCTGGGAAACAATCTCTGATTTATAAACTTGAACTGCCTCGAACCAACCGCCGCGGCGTTTATAAATGGTCAGGTATGAACGACACCCGTCGGAACTGAACAACTTAAATGCAACTTTACCCTTTAGAAAAAAAACTGCAATTTTATTTACTTTTCGGCCTTATTAAAACCAACTTAATTTATAAAAGAACACCAAGTAGGTAATCCAAACAAAAACCGGCACAATAACCTCACAAAACACAAAAACAAAAGCACAAATTCAGATTAGGTTTCGCGTAAATTTGTATGCATCTCATGAACACATCTAAGTACCATTCAATCTGAATTTGTATTTTAAAGTGCTACTGTGTAGACAAAAATGCGCCCTTATTGTATTAAGTTTCATCAGGTGGTCTGGGAAATAATATAATTTTTTCATACATTGGTATTTAACATCTAAAAATTTCTAGTAACTACACGTTTCAGTCTGTTTCGAGTTTATTCGGTCGATCGATATTGCGTCATTTGGAAATACCTAAAAATACAGGGTTGCCACTTTCGAAGTTTTATAAGATTATATTCATAAATTGCGAAATTTCCTTCTGTAATATTACTTTCCTGTATAATTATTGTCTCGGAAATGGCAACCGCGCTATTTTCCGAATATGTACGAAGCACTCGACCCTTGGTTGGACTCGTCTATGTTAAGACTGAAGGGGAGGTCCTGTTGTCAACATAATTATTTCATCATTCTTCATTAAAGGATAAAAAATTGTTTTAGGCACATTAGAAATTAGCGGTTTTATTATTTCTGACTTTCTATACAGCTGGGCAGTGTAATATGATTGTGCCGCGGAGTGACCTGTGGGTTTATGGGTGAATCACCCCACTTTTTAAACGTTCGATTTAAAAAAAAATGTAGCGCTTCTCTAGGACACCCCAGGAGTCACCCATTTAAATATAATACGTCATTTCCATTACACCCTTATGCAGGCATCAATTAGTGAAATCCGTCATTCCCTGAAATGCCTAGTAATTTCACGTATTGCCGGCAAATAGTGTAACTCTACGTTCGGTACACCGTTTGCCTAAAAGTATCAGACATTCCCTGAATTCTTTCAGGCAAACGCTGTACTTAACTAAATGATTTAAGTTACCCTGTTTGCCGGTTTTAGTCAATCATTGTAATTAGGAGTATTGCCAGTAGTGTACGAAAAGAACGTATTTTACATTAAAAAGTTTGTAAATAACTAATTATTATCAGGAATTTCCTTAAAATTGAACGTCTCTTTTCACCCCCTATCACGTTTTCATCCCTTCCATTTTTTTTTCTAAGACAACAAATCATAATAAGCAAAAATTGCGCAACTAAATACCATTAAAATGACATATTTTTTTTTCTTATGTTTAGAAAAAAACGTAATTTTTTGGCAATTAATACCCCCCTTTTTACCCCCACCCTTTGAGAATTTTGTAGTACAATTAAAATTGGACCTATTCCCTCTCCAACAAAAAAAATTCCAAATTGGTTCATAAATGGCGGAGTTCTGAGGTCACAACATAAAAAAAGGCAACGGAATTGAGAACCCCTCCTTTTTTGAAGTCGGTTAATTAAAATCTACATGCTCAAAAACCAATAAAAAGGCACACAATAAAATCACTCCTTCAAGCATATGAATTATAAAACCGTGTTAAACGTGACAACAGTGTACGAATTTGAAATGATTTTGTAGGTTGAAGATGTTTGAAATCCCAAAGAATTTTCTTACCTCAGTCAATTCCGTAATATTCCAAGGTTTTTTCTTACTTTGATTGGAGTAATAGTCATCTAACTTCTTATAAATTAACTCTGAATGCTTCAACATTTCATTTTCAAAAAAAGAAATCACAACACAGATGTTAACAACAATTACAGCGTTCGACTAAAACCGGCAAACAGGGTAACTTAAATCATTTAGTTAAGTACAGCGTTTGACTGAACGGATTCCGTCATTACAGGGAATGCTGTGAATGTTTCCATTTGAAAATGCAGTTTTTGCAATTTCATTTTTAATATTATTATTATTTGAACACTCTGTATTAATAATAATCAAAATATTATAAAAAATCCATTAAAGCAAAAATGCATAAAGCCCAAAATAACTTAATCAATGAGAACGCTGTGGTCTGACTTGTATTTTGTTAGGCAAAGTGTAACCAAATATATATCCATAAATATATTCTTAAGTCAAGTGTCAATAACTTCTATATTTGGATTAAACCTTCCTTCAGATTACTTTAGAATAAGATTTTATATATTTTTTTGCAGTGTGATACTGGCGTGCTTTCCGAGTAGTCTTAATTTAAAAGACAAATAGACGGTTTTACAACTTGAATCTTTCTATACTTTTCCATATCCCAATTTCCAACAGTGTCAATCGAGAATATGGAATATAATAAAAGTTAAATGATCTATTTCACAGCCATGTAGATTCTGATAACGAAGGAATGACAGCAATCATTCCTAAAACGGATAAGGGACCCAATTAAAAAGGTACAACCAAAATAATTTTTTAGTAGGTATTTATTTTCCCTTAAATCCGTCATTGTCCTCTTAAAAATATGTTCCAACTTAAATCATCATTAATTCAAAGGGAACGAGCGAAACATTAAACTGGCAAAAAGCTCATTATCAACCGTCGGGTCATATTACTCCGTTTATTAATTGCCTTTTCCTCCTAATTCCGGATTTATTAAAGCCAATTCCGAAATACGAAGGAGATTTATCTTATTTAAGTTGCTCAACTATTTCTCGTTATAGTTTCGAATTTGTTTACCGAAGCCAATGATCGGATATTAAAGTACAAGTTATATAAAGCATCATATTTCAGCACGGGTCTATATTAGAAAACGAGCCGCTTGCGGTGAGTTTTCTAAGGGGCCAAGTGTTACAAAAGCTTTATAAAACATGTACTTTATACTATTTTTTCTACGATCGCTATAAAATAGTATATTAAGATACAAGTTTCATAAGACGTATAATTTAGAAAACGATCCCTTACAACCATGGGGTAAACCAAATAAATTACTGGCTAAGTGTCTTTTTGGTAGTAGAAAATGTCAGGTTAATTTCAATATTGTAACTTTTTTAGTGCTTGTGAAAAAAATTGTTAAACACATTTTATGTACCCCCTTTAAGGGGCTGTATCTTAACAAGGAATGCTCCAATGAAGTTTCTTTATATGAAAGATCCTATCTTTTTTTCGATGAGGAATCACCCCCTTAAATGTTTTACACTTATTTAGTTACACCCTGTATATAAAGTAATACGTATAATACTATATTGAATTAAAAATAAAAATAGTACTTTATTGAATAAAACTTTAGAAATAGAGCATAAACTGGAAGATATTTCTATCATTGTTAGGTTATGTTGTTTTATAGTTGTGACTAGAAATTAGTTGACGGACACCGTCAGCATGTTATATATTTCCGAGTATAGGTATTTCAGATAAATATCTAATAAAAATGATCTATTTGCAAGGTTAAAGGTTAGAATTTTAAAGTTTTCTATAAAAAATTTCTGTCGACTCCATAAAGCCTAGCAACCTAATTTCAAAATCGAAGTACCTAAGCCTAAAATTCGAACCCTACTTGCTGACAACATAAAAAAAAATAAAATTTCAGTTGTATAAAGTTGCAGGTTATTTCATTTTGCATTTCATAATGTAGCCATTATGAAACCCAAATAGAAAAACTATATTTTCTTAGGCAAATATGCATAAAATTCGTCAGTTTCTAACGAATTAAAAAAAAGTAATTTAGCGTTAAAATAATATAGACACGTGTCATTTTTTCATTTCTCTCCGAATGCTCAAGTTGCCATGAAAACAGCATCCGCGTCGTTCATTGCCTGGGCGCTGCATTGTTATCTTACAAATGTCAATAATATTTGAAAACATCAAAAATGGATAGAAATAATTCCGATGAAGAAAATGAAGCAAGACAAACTATTGCCTGAAAATTTCGATCGTAGAAAAAACATTGTATGAAACTTATGCATAAAGTTACTTTTTTGTCACATACGGGGTTGCGACACCCTTATTATGATACTGAAAACAATATCGATATAGATTAGAACAAATGTTTTCAAGTAAAAAAAGGAAATTATGGAAATATTTCTCCTGCATTTAAAGAAGATAAGAAAAACAAGAAACATTTTCTTCAATAAGAACAACAAGAATCATTTTCTTCAATGTTAAGGGTAATTTTGACGACGAAAAAATCTATGCTGCAACCTTACATTTTCCGTTCATGGCATTCCGATAATCACATGGAATTTTTGACGATTCATTCATCAAAGTCAGCGCGATAGTCACCGGGGGCAATTAAAAACATAAAATTTAAAAATGTTCCTGTTTCTTTTTTCATACAAAAAAAAAAACATTTAAAATTTATTTGTGTTCGAAGCGCGATCGTTGACGCTCCACGGCGTCACCTTGAGATTTTTATTATTGTAGCTCATTATACAGATGAACTTGACTTCCATGCCGCATTCATAAGACGACGTTGAATAGTAGGCTGGACTGGTTTTATAAATGTCAAGTCATAATTTTTAAGTTTATGGCGATTTATATGTTCAGTTTGTGATTTCTGGTCGACTTTTTTTTACACTATTCTTATTACTCGGATCTGTCCAAAAATATTTTATTAAATTGGCTTGAGAGTTTGTTCTTATGCATCAGACTATTACGGCTCGTTAATTTTTAACTTCTCCGAAAATACAGGGTGTCCCATTTTCATCAAAGATGTCGTGGCTCTCTTGGTTTTTAATATACACGGGTTAACTTATCAAAAAGGTAAAAAACTGATTTTGTTAGAGATTATTAAGTAAAGTTTTTCTCTAATAAGTTTATCTTTTGAGATATTAACTAAATGGGACACCCTATATAATATATTATTCTTTTAATTAATTGACCATACTGCTCGGCTGACTTTGCCCTCTTAATTCCGCCCCGAGCGACGAATAGCAGAAATACACGGCGAACCACTGCCGCCTATCCATATGTGGTTAAGCTTAGTACTAATAAGTTTATTTTTTGAGATATTAACTCAAGTTAAAAATTTTAAATGGGACACCCTATATAATATATTATTCTTTTAATTAATTGACCATACTGCTCGGCTGACTTTGCCCTCTTAATTCCGCCCAGAGCGACGAATAGCAGAAATACACGACGAACCACTGCCGCCCATCCATATGTGGTTAAGCTTAGTACTAATAAGTTTATTTTTTGAGATATTAACTCAAGTTAAAAATTTTAAATGGGACACCCTATATAATTATTATTTTTTTAATTAATCGACCATACTGCTCGCCTGACCTTGCCCTCTTAATTCCGCCCAGAGCGACGAATAGCAGAAATACACGGCGAACCACTGCCGCCCATCCATATGTGGTTAAGCTTAGTACTAATAAGTTTATTTTTTGAGATATTAACTCAAGTTAAAAATTTTAAATGGGACACCCTATATAATTATTATTTTTTTAATTAATCGACCATACTGCTCGCCTGACCTTGCCCTCTTAATTCCGCCCAGAGCGACGAATAGCAGAAATACACGACGAACCACTGCCGCCCATCCATATGTGGTTAAGCTTAGTACTAATAAGTTTATTTTTTGAGATATTAACTCAAGTTAAAAATTTTAAATGGGACACCCTATATAATTATTATTTTTTTAATTAATCGACCATACTGCTCGCCTGACCTTGCCCTCTTAATTCCGCCCAGAGCGACGAATAGCAGAAATACACGGCGAACCACTGCCGCCTATCCATATGTGGTTAAGCTTAGTACTCCTCGAACTTTATTATTTAAGAATTCTTTCATCTGGAGGACTTCATCCTTATGGAACGACCTTCCCGAGGTCGTTTTTCCCAACGAATATAACCTCCAACGATTCAAAACCAACGTGAATCGCCTTTTGCGCACACGCACCACACCCAGAGTGCCCTAAAGGATTTTTCCTATAGTGCTTGTGTTTGATCATATAAAAAAAAAAATACTTTCCAAAACTCTATAGTTGTTTCAATTTATATTCAAAAAGAACCTAAAAATGCGCCATGGTCAATTTATTAGAAGACCGCTTTACTAAATATTAAATTGGAATATAAAGCATGTATATCATACTTTTCATAATTATTATCATAAACGGATAATTAAGGATACTTAAATTAAAAGAAAATCATAAAAACTCTTACGTAATAGGTGTTTCATCAATAATAAGAGAGAATGAGAGATCACTAAACTTTTTAGAGACAAACTGGGTACGCCACTGTGAAAGCCAAGTGAAAATCTCTAACAAGATCAGTCTTTACCTTTTCGGTAAGTTAAGGCGTAATGGAAATACGATGAATGTCTAAAAAGAGCAGATTTTTTAAATCACCCTGTAAATTAAAAACTAAGAGAGCCATGACAGATTTGACACCGGAATTCCAACATTCTATCTTTGATAATAACTCTAATATCCCCAAAAAGTATCGAAAATGGGACACCTTGTACATATATTTTTTTAAAATTTTGACCTACAAATTATAATGCATGTTTAGTTATAAGGTCAACAGCAGAGAGTCGTGAAACTAAATGCGACTATACTTAGAGCCGATATTTCAATGTTACCTTAAGTTGGACCTTCGCTAAGGTAGCCTTAGAGTTGAGGTAAACCTTAAAAACACTATGTTTTAAATTGATTAGAGAGTCAATTGACGCGTTAAGTGGAAGATTACGGCGTCCTTAAAGATCTATTTCTTTAGATGAGAGTTAAAGAGAACTTTAATATACTGTCAAACTTGTGTTAAGGATAACTTATGTCATTCTGTACCTTAAGGTGACTTTGAAATATCGGCCCTTAGTTTAAAAGAACCAATGTCTTCGCTTGTTTCGGGGTCGAAATCGACTAGTTCTAGCAAGGCAGTAGAAAAAAATACGTATTTGCTTTACTTACTTGAATCCCTTGTCGTCCTCCTGCCCGTTCATCTGCTGCTGGTTTACTTGTCCATTCATGACCTGGTCTTGCCCGTCCTTGGGACTCTGTTGGCTCTTGCCTCCGTCCTTCTGATCTTTATCCTCCATATGTAAGGCCCTCATCCGGGGCTCGAGACCTTGGACGACGTGTCCGCCCTTGTCGCCGGTCGGTGACGTGCCAAGCACGTATTCGACCTGTCAAAGGAATATTATGTAGTTACGAGTCAAGTAAGGGCTTCTTGTCCTTCAATTGTAATGTGTACAAAAATTCACGAAATTGGACCATGCAAGCGAGATATCCGAACAAAATGCTTGTGACCTTTGGCCTTCAACAATGGGGACCTTAAATCCTGCTGAGATAAAAAGTTCTCCGATGAAAGAAACTAATGTAATTGGGGTTTAAGGTAGAGTACAAGACCAGACCAGTTGGCCACATCGCCGACGAACCTATTGGGCATCGAGATAAGTTACTTTCGCGGCTTATTAAACCTTCCTCGTGTCTTAACAATAAATCATTCGATAGCCGTTCTGCATTAATTTAGACGAGGGACCCGAATCCCACAAGTTAAATTAACCAACAAACAAAAGCCAAAGGTACGGGGGAGTCCCAACCGGCCCCTTCTGGGACGTTTCTAATATTCCGAACTCCCAGTGCGTAAAGTTTCGAATAGTTTCGGATATTTCCAAAAAAACAAGCGGCCAACTGTAGCCGCAATTATGGGTATCCCTTACACAGATATAATAATATACAGGGTATTATTGCATCAGGATATTTGGAGACGTGATTCCACAGGTTAAAATAAAGATGGTAAGTCATATAACAATACAATAGGCCCTACACTAATATACAGGGTGTCCCATAACTAATGGTACACAGGAAAACTGCAGATTCTTTGGGTAAAAATACTGCCATTTGGCCATACTTAGTTTAGTTCAATAGCTGGTAATAACCGAGATACAGGGTGTCCAAGTAAAAATTTAATTTTCAATTTTCCTAAATAACTTATTTCTGAATCAATATTTTTGCACAAAATTTTGTAACTGGGGTTTTTTGGGGAAAGGAATTTGAATTTGTTAATAATTTTGATCTAGATTATAGGGGGCGCTCTCTGCGATACTCTGGATACATAAAAAGAAATGTAACTTTTTTGTGCCTTAGTATAATTATATTTTTATTGAAAATATCAGTTTTTCCGTCATTCTTAAGCAATAAAGGTATACTTTGTAAATGTCGCTCCGACTAACCGTTTTCGAAATATTTTCAATTACAATTTCTAATGCGCCCGTTTAAATTTTGATTTGTAAATGTTAAATTTGTCACAGAAGGCTTTGGTAAAAACAAATACAATGAAAGCACTTTGAAACCTCATTTTTGTCAAAGTTTATTTTCATTTGTCAGCATTGTGGTTGTTTTTAACGAGCTTTTGAAGATATTATATATCCAAAATTAAACTAAAAATACCGCGACATAACTGTTTTCTAACGGAGAAATGCGAGACATGGTATGTTTATACGCACAAGAAAATTTTAACGCGGGGCACATCGGCGGTATTTGGAAATGTATCCAAATAGAAGGTAGTCAGATTTAAAAATTTTTAGAAGCCTATACGACAGACTGGGAGAACAGGATCCTTGCGTCCAAAACGTAATAGTGGAGTTAGAAAACAGTTATGTCGCGGCATTTTTAGTTTAATTTTTTATAACAATATCTTCAAAAACTCGTTAAAAACACCCACAATGCTGACAAATGAAAATAAACTTTGACAAAAATGAGGTTTCAAAGTGATTTTATTGTATTTGTTTTTTCTGTGACAAATTTCTCATTTACAAATCAAAATTTAAACGGGCGCATTAGAAATTGTAATTGAAAATATTTCGAAAACGGTTAGTCGGAGCGACATTTACAAGTATACCTGTATTGCTTAAGAATGACGGAAAAACTGATATTTTTAATAAAAATATAATTATACTAAGGCACAAAAAAGTTACATTTCTTTTTATGTATCCAGAGTACCGCAGAGAGCGCCCCCTATAATCTACATCAAAATTATTAACAAATTCAAATTCCTTTCCCCAAAAAAACCATAGTTACAAAATTTTGTGCAAAAATATTGATTCAGAAATAAGTTATTTAGGAAAATTGAAAATTATATTTTTACTTGGACACCCTGTATCTCCGTTATTACCAGCTATTGAACTAAACTAAGTATGGCCAAATCGCAGTAATTCTACCCAAGGAATCTGCAGTTTTCCTGTGTACCATTAGTTATGGGACACCCTGTATAAAGTATAAAAAGATAAACTAATTAACTAAACCTTAAATATAACAAAGGAGTAGTACAAATATGTCCTGCTTATCATTAAGTAAATTAGGGGAATTTTTCAGTTTGGTAAAGAAGAATCTTGAAATTGTTATTAAAAATGTGTTTTTCAGATTTTAAAGGATCAGCGTATGTTGAATGTTTATCATTTTTGGTGGTCTTTATTTTTACTGCGGAAATCACTCGCTTTTCCTATGATGATGATGATAAAGTTTTATAATAATATGATTCTTTCGTGATAGGATATGTCTCTTTTATGAGCCATTATAGAATAAATACAGTCTATCGTTTTATGATTAAAACCATTATTGATGGCTATTTGTTCTATCATATTAACATCTTTGGTAAAGTTTTATTGCAGGGATTGGAACGTTGATTAAGCGGTGGACGTACTTTAACATAGATAGGAAAAGCGGTGATAACGTCAAAAGATTTCTATTTCTAAGGTATCAAAGTAGCTTATAAAACTAACAACAGTTTTCTGGAAGTTAATCAAAAATGATAAAAACCAGAAGGAGCAAAAAATCCAAGTTTATAAATTAAATTGTGGCTATTATCCTAGTTCAATTAAAGTGAAAATTTCGCACTAACATTCTTCAACCAATCAGGAGCTTTCTTTTTGTTCCGTTACTACGGCAACTGAGAAAATTTCCGGAAATTTTTCTCCTCCTCGAGGCAGCAGGAAGTGATTAGAGTGTAAATTTTTTGACGTTTGTGTATAGAATGACATTTTGCTTGACTGAACACCACTTTCTTTAAATAATATGTTTTACCAACTTTATTAGATCAAATATAAATAAAAATACAAATTTGAACTATTTTTAATTTGTCAATATCAATTGCATGGAACTAAAGTTGGTAAATAGGAAATTATTGCTCTTCGAACTAACAACTAACGCAATCCTCATTCTTTCTACCTTCAAATTAATGATTTAGTGCGAATTTTCTTACCGAATCTCCCTCGTTCTTGAATTAATATACAGAAAATTTCCTTCTACACGATTTTTTTGAGAAAATTGTGTGGTCGAAAAATTTTCGATAATAATTCAAGTACTAGGGAGATTATAAATGAAAATCAAACATCTAATAGTGTTTAATTTAATAATTTTAAGGGACCAAGTGTCAAAATTGTTAAGATATTGGCGAATATGCGTAACTAATGTGACGCTTACGACGGAGCCTAACTTAACCCCAAAACTTGTGTCCGGGCACTTCGCCCGTTTCATAGGATGTCGTCCTTTGCACTAGAACCTTTCCATAGTTCATATTTTGATAAATTGACACTTAGTTCCTCAATTGCAAACAACATCTTACCATTTTGACTCCGAGTCCTCCAGGTCCATCGGATCCTCTGGGTGATAAAATTCCGCCCGGATCACCACCCGCGCCCGGGAATCCGCCCCTGCGGCCGCCCATCGCCAATGGCGCAGAAACTCCATGTTCGCCTAGAATAAAAAATAATAATTACAGTAATTAGATTCACTAAGCGGTCAGTTATCATATTTCGTATTTTAAATTTCGCATATTTTAACCATAATTTAGGTTCTTAAATCTCCAGGAGGAAAGAACATGGACTCTTACAATAATTTGAAGGTCAATTGACGCGTTAGATAAGAGTTTAAAAATAACTTAAATATGCTCTCAAACTTGTGTTAAGGATGACTTATCTCATTCTGTACCTTAAGGGGACTTTGAAATATCGGTCCTTAGTTAAGCATACGTAATGGGCAATTATTCGCCATAGACATAAAAAAAGAACTAAACAAAATAAACGTACTCTGTCAACATCATCAATTAAATATTCTCTATGGCAATTAGATATCCTTATAAGTTGATGTGTCGTTAATACTGATTATGGTATTGATTGCGATCGAAATTAACATGATTAGATTTAAAAGGTAATTCCGAATAATGAATATATTTATCCGTTCGTCGCGTTTAAAATATAAACATGTCTGTAGTCTGTATACATTGTACGTAATGGGCGTTTCCCGTCTATCAGTACCAGTAGCGTAGTACCAGGACTGCTGATTTGTAAAAAATGTCCAGAATTGATTGGTGAATGTAAAAATATACTTTTTTATTTTTTAAATGGTTATTTTTTAATATCTCCGAAAGTATATATATTATTTTCAATTTTGGTGTGTGTTAATAGGATATAGAACCACAAATTTTAGTTAGAAAAGTTATTGAATTGTTCCACCAGTGGCACCCTGCAAACATGTCCTCTGATATTTTTTACCAAAAAATATGGTACGCCACTGACATTTTTCCATGTGGATATTTTTCTGATTAGCCTAGTCAATTCTACATGAAAACGGTCTCTTCAGTTTTTCTCGTTAGATTCTTGATTAAATCCACTAAATTCTATTGAAACTCATTATTATTAACATTGCTAAAATAATGAATGATAAATTTTGTTTTATAAAAATTGTTGCAGTGGGCAATTCGATGCGAAGACGGGCGGAAGCATGCCATTTAAGTGAAGGTAGCCATTTCCAACAATTTTCATAAAACAAAATTTGTCATTAATTATTTTATCAATGTTAATAATAATGAGTTTCAATATAAATTTAGTGGTTTTAATCAAGAACGGTGCGTCTGACGAGAAAAACTCAAGAGACCGTTTTGATGTAGAATTGACCAGGCTAATCTGTAAAAATAACTAGGGATCGACCGATACCGATATCGGTATCGGTATATCGGCCATATCGGCCTTCTTGGCCGATATCGGTATCGGCCGATATGTAACCACGATATCGGCCTATATCGGTATCGGCCTAAAAAAATTAAAATTGCTTAATATTTCAGTTGCTAAGCCTTTTAAAGAAATTAAAACAGAAATACTAAATAAAAATCAAACAACAAACAAACAAATTTATTCTTATTGAAAATTTAACAAAAAAGTCATTAAAAATGTAGAAGTAAAGTAACACACTAAATTAAACAAATTAATATTTAAAGTTAAGTTTTGGCAAGTTGTAATGTAACAGAATTAGGCTTTCTGCTCTTTCCGGAGTTAGACGATTTCTTGCGCTTTCATAAACATTTCCGGCTGAAGAAAATAGCTGTTCACTAGCAACACTACTTGGCGACGACGCTAAATATATTATTGCAACTTTATACATCAATGGAAAAATGTCTTTTTTTTGCGCCCACCAAGTCAAAGGATCTTCATTTCTTGATATATTTTCTAATTTCTTATACAATTCAATCCCATCATCAATTTTATTCATCATATCATCAGTACTTCTCTTATATGACACTGATTTACTTGTCGTCATACCAGTAAGTTCATCAAAACTATTCCAAAATAAACTATGAGAAATTGAGCCCGGGACATTTTCCTCAATTTGTTGGTTTACCTCGTGTGATTTTTTGGCGATTTTCGCTAAAGGAACATCATCTCTGAATTTTGCCCATTAATTTTTAAAAGTTCTTTTTTTAAATCTGTAAAGGTTCCTTGAGATAAATCATTATCAAAGAAAGATGTCTTGAACCTTGGGTCCAATAAAGTGGCAAAAAGAAGGTTTCTATCAGTGAAGCATGCTTTGCATCTCTTAATCAAGGAGTCTTTAAGCTCATTTTTGGTACTCTGCACCCCTGAAAAGTCAGCTCCTTCAGCTTTCTCGAGATAATTTAATTGTGAAAAATCAGAGCAATACTACGAGTTTTATTTACTTACTGTTTCCAACCGTATTCGGAAATTCTGGTATTCCCCGACCGAGCGAACGCCGCGCCGCCGAATTACGGTTGCTCTTCTCGGGCCGAATGGCCGGGCTTTGTTGAATTCGGGGAATTACCGTATTTATTTTTATTCCGTTAGGTGATTTCACAAAATATTGAATTTGCTCCGCATTTTTTTTAGTGATTTTATGGTTAATCCATGTAACGGTAACAGTATATCATTATAAGTCACTTTTACCTCATTTATAAAGCAAACAAATTACGACAAAATTTTATGGCCGATATATCGGTATCGGCCGATATCGGCTATGACTATATCGGTATCGGCCGATATCGGTATCGGCCACAAAAAATCATATCGGTCGATCTCTAAAAATAACCACATGAAAAAATGTCAGTGGCGTACCATCTTTTTTGTAAAAAATTTCAGAGGACATGTTTGTAGGAACGCCCCTGGTGGAAGAATTGAATAACTTATCCAACTAAAATTTGTGGTTCTATATCCTATTAACACATTCCAAAATTGAAAATAATATCTAAAGTACTTTCGGAGATATTAAAAAATAACGATTAAAAAAATAAAAATTCAACACCCTGTAGCAAAAAACTTAAGCCGTTACGGACATATGTCCATATGAACTTTTCTTTATAAAATGACCTAAGGAATCACACCCTGAAATATTAGCACGTCATTAAGGAACACCCTGTATAATAAGCTCCATTTAAAAAAAAATTGAAGTTGATACAAGTAGCATATTTATGATCAACCCTGTATAATACACATCATAACCCTGTATGTCCGCAAAAAGGCTTCAATTTTTACTATGGTTCTTTTCTTAAATCTTTATTTTAATAATAAACTTCGAGACTCTCAAACTTTATTAATTACGACCAATAAAAAACTCTATTTGTCTTTGGAAACGCCGTAATGCTAAAATTTATATTTTAGCATCGTTAGAAACAACAACGGGACCAATTAGACCGAAAACATTTCAAACTCGTTGCGAACCGAAAGTTTAAGTAAAAATGCCAACACCGGCAACTTAGTTACTTTTTAATTAAAATACTTTTCGAGTTAAAAAGCTTGTCTTCCTTAAAAGTTTCTAATTTAATTTTTCCTCGTAGGATTAACGCGGAATTACCTAATCTGACGCCGCAGCAATAACAGGCTTTAAAAATGTAATAACAAAGGAAACCGCAGAGAGGAAACGCTGCAACAACTAATTCATCGAAAAGCTAATTATTATAGTTATCGTATGTTGTAAGGTTTCCGTTTAAGACAAGACATCTTCCTCTATTTCCGTCTCCACAGCAATTTTAAAATCTATAATATTCAATAATTAAATTTAAAATATATTGTAACTTCGACTGTCATCTGGATGCTTTAAGGCCGTGGTGCCCAACTTTTAACTTGACGCGAGTCAATTTAGAAAGCATTTTTTTTTGGAAGGCTACAATTATACCGGGTGATGCATTGTTAAGTTGCACATATGAAATCCCATGTAATTTTTGAGGTAACTGAATATTGGCACCCTGTACATTTTATAGGAAAACTGCATTATAACTTCTTGAAGAGGCCGACATGGTAGACCCATCAAAATCTCTGCTCGTTCCACCAAAGGTCTTCACACACACTTACAAACAAAGGATAATATTAATTTGAAAGTCTAGCTAGAACAGCAGCGGTAGTATTGATATTGATAAAATAACACAGGAAATGAAAGCTAGTAGTAGCAGCTCGTGTAGTTCGTTTAGTTCTATTGCTAAGCGCTCAGATGCGCGCTCAGATGTTAGTGGTTCTTTTGTGCTACCTAAGAAAATTACAGATTTTTTGTCATCTGCAGGATACATATGCAATAAAATAAGATCAAATCTAAAAGATAAAACATTAAACTTTCTTTATCTTTTCTCCGAAAATACTTCCAAAATCAATGTAATCGTTAAACTAGTATTGTACCTATATGCAATAAATATTTTTTTGCTACTATACTCTGTTTTTAATTGCATAAAACAACTTTTTATTAACATACAGCACCCACATCGAGTCCCGCAAACCCCGCACGTTTAATCCCGTAATGTCAAACCCGCGAAATCACCGCGGGATCCAGCATTTGCGGGATTGGATTCCCTAGCCATTACGTTTAATGAATAGTGTGGGATTGGCTTACCAAAATGTATTCAAACCTGGCACATAGGTTTACCATGTTGGCCTCTTCAAGAAGGACATCATTGCATAAAGCACAAATTAAGAACAATATCTTTAGAAAACGCCGCGAGTTTTATCGCGACATAAAAGGGGTATTCGTGGAATGGATGGTCCTGCTTTCTACTTCCACACAGCTACTTTATGTTGGGTTTGATTTGAAAAAAGCTGCAGCCGCATATATCTAGTTCGGCATTAAGTCGATTGCGATACCCCCAAGGAGTCCGTGGACCCCAGTTCGAGAATCGCTGCTTTAGACGATACAATTTAGAAAGTTGGTATGCTTAGTCATAGAAATTGTAAACAAATATTTTATTATGTTTTCATATACCGATAATTTTTCATATTGGAAGAAAGAAAAATAAACACTATTATATGCAACAACCTATGAACAGTGACAATACCACACCACACGTCTACCTAAAATTGGCTGCTGCTGCCGAAAATTAATTTCCAATTTTTTTAATTGCGCTATCTATAACTAAGTATAACAAATGAAAATCGGATTAGAACTTTTACATTATTTTCACTTGTACTCCTGAAGCTTAGCCAGTTCGGCCCAACTCACCCTGTATAATATGTATACTTTATATGCGTTTATGTTAAATCTTATACAAAAAGTTGCTAAATCGTACGAAACAATGAAACTATTGTAATTACCCAACAAAGACGAACGATATCGTATGGCATTTTTACTAATTAAAATGTTTAATAAAACTATCACGAGAGACCATGAATCGCAACCTTGGACAACTCTCCATACCATTGTTTACGTATGTACTTTTAACGAAAAAAAAGCGGGAATTAGACCCCATATTTGGTAATCATCTAATAAAGTATACAGTTGCGCCGGGGAAACGTCTTTACTTTACAGTATACAACGTGTCCAAGATAAGGAGGGCCAGTACAGGGATCTCGGAAACCGTAAGAGATACGAAGTCGGTTAAATGGAGGTAAAGTTGCGCATTCACGTGCCTAATATTATGCCGTTTAGAAAGTTTTAAAATTTCGAGTAGTTCCGGAGATATCCGAAAAAAACGCAATTCTGAAAAATCGTTTTATTGTTCTCCTGGTTTTTTTTTGAGATCGAATTCTAAAGTAAATTGCACTTTTGCATTCCGCTCTATCTAACAGCGTTAATTCTTTTGTAATCCGACGAGTCGTCTTCGAAGGGCCATTATCAACTTTCTTTTTTAAAATACGGTCCTGTTTTTCTGAATTTGGAATTTGAGAGCTTTTTTTCTTCCGAACGCAACGATGTATGACACATTGTGGTTTAATGACGTTTCGAGGGTTTTTTGAACAACATCAGGAAATTTTGGGATACGGTCCTGTATTTCTCCTAATTTTATAAATAATATCTCATAAGTAGCTCTAAATTTCAAAACAAATCACGCATCACCATCTTAACTTTTTTGTTTCAAGACTTTTCTTTTAAATCCCGAATCAACAGAAGTTTGAAATAATGTTTCTGTGTTTTGTTCACTTATTTGTGGTTTATTATTAAATTATTTGTTATTTATTGAACTAGTGGAACATAAGTAAACAAATTTAGAGCATACTTATGAGATATTATTTATAAAATTAGGAGAAATACAGGACCGTATCCCAAAATTTCCTGATGTTGTTCAAAAAACCCTCGAAACGTCATTAAACCACAATGTGTCATACATCGTTGCGTTCGGAAGAAAAAAAGCTCTCAAATTCCAAATTCAGAAAACAGGACCGTATTTTAAAAAAGAAAGTTGATAATGGCCCTTTCGAAGACGACTCGTCGGATTACAAAACAACTAACGCTGTTAGATAGAGCGAATCGATCTCAAAAAAACCCTGGAAAACAATAAAACGATTTTCAGAATTTCGTTTTTTTCCAGATATCTCCGGAACTATTCGGAATTTTAAAACTTTCTAAACGGCATATTATTAGGCACGTAAATGCGCAAATTTAACAGACTTCGTATCTCTTACGGTTTCCGAGATCCCTGTACTGGCCGTCCTTATCTTGGACACGTTGTATACTTGTTATTTTTGAATTATGAGTTAATGAAAAAGGATGAATACAGACATTTTTCTTGGAAACGTAACAACAACAATATTCCAGTGTAATAGACGAAAAAATGGCAAAATTAAAATAATGGCATGTCATTATTGACATTTATATTTTGTGTTTCGTGTGGTTCACTTTTCAAGTTTCTAAACGAAAGTAATTTGCCATATAGACTTTAATCATCATAATCAGTAGGAGTAGTAGTTGCAAATTTGTTTCCTTTTCTATAAGTAGTGTTAAATATTTATATAACTTCTTTTTTATTTTCCAAAGGTAGCGGTCATAGGACATTGTGTCGTAAAAAGTAACAATGAAAAAATAATGATAATTTCAAATCATTGCTACGTAATTAAAAAGACACAGGTCTCAAAATAATGTCTATTTTGAGACCAATTCTCAGGTCGCTTTGAGAAAAAATAGACGACTTCTTCAAATTTTTAAATCTGTCGTCTATCAACTCGACCTAATCGTCTGTTAGAGAAAAAAAAAACGGGCGAAATGGATGAAGAATAGAGCGAAAAGTAGATAAACGAAAACAAACAAACAACAAAGTGGGGCCTAAAAGGCTGTCGGGTATATTCGTGAGATTAAGACGCGATGGGCTGTTTGGAAAATAAATTAGGGCCCGAACGGCAACTTCGAGCGGAGTTGGCTGAAACAAAGTGTACAAAAAAAGGAAGGCAGACGATGATGACGCAACAAGAACGCGAGCTAAAATGACAGCCTTAAACGATGCTTATATGAAGAAAAAATTTATTTACAAGAAAACTAAAGTAAATATTATCCACTCGTTATTAAAGTAAATTTAAATCATGTGTTAAAAAGAGACACTTGACTTGATTGTTAAGATGAGGATCCCAAACAATCCCAAATTAGCAATCAGAGCCATCTATGTTGCATCAATTTAATTTAAAAAGGTGCCGTTTTTTGGCAGGTTAGAAAGAGAAGAGAGTCATCAGCTGTTTAATATTTCTTCTCGAGAAGTTTTAGCCGTTAATAATAAAGTTTTTTAGTTAATTTATTGGATATTTAGATTGCCTGACATGTCGATTGAGGTATCAACAAGTTTCAGGAAGATCTGTGACAAAAATTTGAAAATTGTTCATATTTGAAATTGTTATTCTTATTACATTATATTTTTCAATGCAATTTTTTCATAGCGTTTTCCAATCCTTTAACTTTAGATTAACAAAAAGTATATTTGGCTAAACGTTCGCATAAAATAGCTGCTTGGCAACCTGTGATTAAATGCAGCTCTTAAGGTGGATCATAAAGTTTAAAAATGATGTGGGTTTAAGAAGAGCACACATCAAAAAAAAAATAACTAAATTTGTTTAGAAATTAGATAGGTATACCAATAAACTTAAATATTAATATTCTTAGATAAGAGATGCGTTCGCATTTCATTATTTGAGTATTATTTGATGCTCTGGAGTGCTTCAGAGCAAGTTCGGTTCTTATGATATAAATTTTCAATTATTCATTAGACCAATGGTCTTTATTATATTTTTTTATACAGGGTGCTGATAAAGTCTGGAATAATCGATTTTTCTTGAAAACGCAAAACTTTTTCGAAAAACGCTCGTACCCGTCGATTTTATTTTATTCTTTGAAATTTTTTGGCGTTCTTCAATATTATACCGGATGCGCCAAAAACGCTAGGCAAGTGTCAACTTCACTTTTTCAAATAGAACACACCTTTTTTTCTCCAATATTCAGATTCCTCTCTAAACTCTAGACAAGTTTCATATAACATATTGTATGGCTAAAGTCAACAGTAATTGAAATACAGGGCCCACAATAAAAATCAAGGTATAATTTTAAAGCTTGTTTTCCATGACAAATACTTAGGCTAGAAAAAAAATTCTAACAGGAAATTGGTAATACAGTGAACAATCTAAAAAATTATTTGAGTAAGTGTTGAAAATGGTGTCCATTTACGGCTCTACAATGTCCCAATCTCTCAACAAATTCTAACTGTACATTATGTACAATTTCTGGGGTAATTTGTCTTATGGTTGTTGTTATACGCGTTTTGAGAACATCAATATCTTCTGGTTTATTTTTGTAAACCCTTTCCTTAATATAGGCCCACAGAAAGAAGTCCAATGGCGTTAAGTCGGGGGACCTCGCAGGCCACTCTATTTCACCCCGTCGACCTATCCAATGATGATGAAATAACTCATTCAGGTATCTACGGACTTCGACCGAATAGTGGGCTGGTGCACCATCCTGCTGAAACCACATAGTTGTATCATGTGAGTCAGGAATGTTCCGATCGGGAAATAGGGCAATCAACGCTGGAGCGAGGTCTTCTTCAAGAAACTGCAAATATCTTTGGCCAGTCAAATTTTCCTCAAAAAAATAGGGTCCTATAACAGTATCCCGAATTATTCCTGCCCATACATTAATTTTTCTCGGCCGCTGGGTATGAATTTCTCGGAACCAATGGGGATTTTCGCTGGACCAATACCGGCAATTTTGACGATTTACCATGCCATCCAAGAAAAAAGTAGCCTCATCGGAAAAAATTATGTTACTCGGAAATAATGCATCGTTAATCAAGTAATTATCCATGAGAATTTCGCAGAACTCATTCCTTCTGTCAGGGTCGCCTTCCAAAAGTTCCTGTACTCCTTGACATTTATATGCATGCCATTTTTCCTTTTTCAGGAACTTTGCCACCGTTGAATCGTGGATATTTTGAACATTTTGAGAAATGCTTCTTGTGCTCGAATGTGGTCTCTCTTCCAACGAAACTAGAATATCAAGTTTGACATCGTCGGAAATTTTAGGTCGTCCACTTCTAGGTTTATCCTTAACGTGACCAACTTCATTATACTTCTTAACAATTTTCTAAACAGTTGCCTGATTTATGTGTTCTCTATTTGGATATTTATCATTAAAATACTCACAAACTTCTATTTGTGTTCTCTTTCGATCTCCACATCCTACTATTAATAATATTTCGATTCTCTCAGCTTCCGTTAGAAACATTTTTATGGGTAAAAGTGACAACTTTGGAGTAAATATTAAATGTTTTGACATTTACGTAACTAAGTTATTATGTAGAAACCGGTAAGAAGGTAAATACCTAGACCTTAAAATTATACCTTGATTTTTATTGTGGGCCCTGTATTTCAATTACTGTTGACTTTAGCCATACAATATGTTATATGAAACTTGTCTAGAGTTTAGAGAGGAATCTGAATATTGGAGAAAAAAGGTGTGTTCTATTTGAAAAAGTGAAGTTGACACTTGCCTAGCGTTTTTGGCGCATCCGGTATAATATTGAAGAACGCCAAAAAATTTCAAAGAATAAAATAAAATCGACGGGTACGAGCGTTTTTCGAAAAAGTTTTGCGTTTTCAAGAAAAATCGATTATTCCAGACTTTATCAGCACCCTGTATAGAGTGTCAATTTGAAACCTTCCCACCCTTAATGTTTCGCTTCCAGTAAATAATATTAAAAATCGGAAACTTTTATTATGAAGGGGGACGCTTTTAAAGAATATTTGCAGCTTTCCTGGTTTAACCCCCTGGGAGGGGTACATGTTACCCTTAAAATCCTAAATGGGAAGGGGATCACACATCATTTTAAAGGTCGTACGTGTCTCTTTCCAGTAAACCCTAATTTATTATTTTTTGAGTGGTAGTTTCTTCAAAATCGAGTTCCAGAAATGGAAATATGTAATTAGAACCTTTATATTGCGATATCCCTGGTAAGGAATTGAAAAGGGTATCACCCGGAATGATTACCTACGGACCCCTAATTATTAATAGAATGAGGAGTCAACACGAAAATGTCTTTTTTTAAATAATAACCTGAAAAAAACCATAAATGTCAGTGCAGGTAAGTTCTAATAACGTCCATTTTTGGCGATTTCTTGCAAAGTACTACTCAAAAATAAATAAATTATGATATTATTGGAAATAGATTTAAACGACCTTTAAAATGATGTACCACTTAACCCCTTCCCATTTACGATTTTTATCTACTTATTCCAGCCTAGGTGGATAAACCACGAAGGCTGCAAATGCGATTACTCACAGGTTGCCAAGCAGGCACTATTTTATGCGAACGTTTAGCCAAAAATACTTAGTTTTTTTTTCTAATCTAAAACTGGATTCGTAAACTTAAAGGATTGGAAAACGCTATGAAAAAATTGCGTTAAAAAATATAATGTTATAAGGATAATAATAACAATTTCAAATATGAACAATTTTCAAAGTTTTGTCACAGATCTTCCTGAAACTTGTTGATACCCCAATCGACATTTCAGACAATCTAAATATCAATAAATTAACTAAAAAACTTTATTATTAACTGCTAAAACAAACACGAAAAGAAATATTGATCAGTTGATGACTCTCATATCTTTCTAGCCTGCCAAAAACCGTCATATTTTTTAATTAAATTGATGCAACATAGATGGCTCTGATTGCTAATTTGAGATTGTTTGGGATCCTCATGTTAAAAGCGCCTCCCTTCACAATGAAATTGACGTTTTTAATATTATTTACTGAAAGCGAGATATTAAAATTGACACTGTATATCGATCGACTATCCTGAAGAAGAGAGACATCTCAAAACTTTATTGTGTAAATCAAGAAACAATTATATGTCATTGTAAGCATTGGCGTAACTAGAATGATTTTGTAGGGGGGGGCCTGACCCCTAGTCTAGTAGGATTTTAATGGCAAGTGTCACTATGACGTATGTATGGCTTCGAACTTCGGAAACACTGGGGTGGGCACCAGAGCAATCTGGGGTGGGCACGGCCCACCTGGCCCCCCCTCTAGTTACGCCTATGATTGTAAGGGAAATAATGTTACATATAACACAGTCATGTTACATGTAATCATCTTTCGGTCGCAAATAGCAGCCTACACGTAACATTCTCTTATAATTAGACATAATTTTTGTCGATTTACGTAAAGAACACAAAAATGCCAAATTTTGAAACTCTCTTCTTCAGGATGGTAGATATATCTGGTGCATGATATAATGTTAGTACGGTTCTGCCCAATCTATTGTCAATATCAGGCCACATTGGTGTCGTATATTTTTATCTATTTGAAGTGTCAGGAATAAATTCTAATTAACTAGCCAAAATGAAATGGTAAAAGAACCGCAATCAGAACTCTTTACTCCTGCAAATTAAAAGGGAAATTACCGTGTCGCACAGGAATTTTATCGCATCTTTTTAGACTGCATTTTCGTCGACACCTTTTTATTTTTCTCTATCACTCTCATTATCTTTACACCGTTCACCAGTGTCAGTCTCATTACCTTTCTAGCGAATATAAAAAGCCCCTTTTCGTTCGTTATCACATTGGAGGTCGACGTGAAGACAAAAACGGTTTTATTATGGACAGTCGATTTAATCAACACGGTCGTTTCGGAACTAAGTGGTCGAGACGCGGCCGCTAGTTGTTCGGGGGGGAGAAAAACAAACATACACTATAAGATTGTTCGACAAATTTACGGTAAATTTTGTCTTTAATTGTAATAATAAAGAATAAACAGCCGATCGAGCAAATGCGCAGAATCCGAACCTATAATTCCGCACCATTCTGGCGGTTGCAAATCAGTTGCCAATCGATACATTTTGTTCTACGAACACCGAATTTTTGGTCAGCTGTCCCAGATTTTGCTTCTATGAACACTTTAAACCAAGTGCACATACGCGGGCAGTTTGTATCTATTTCCGACTACTCTGCTAACGATCCATTAACACATGCTGAAATATAAAATTATCAAAAAAAATTCCGACGTTAAGTTTTTTAAAGCTTCCATTCGATAATCCGTAAAAAGCTCACGATTCCCATCGATCTCGGCGGTGTTTTTAATCAAAAATTACCGGATTCCGATACTTTTTCAGCTCGCACGGAGCTTATATCATCCGGGCTGCGGCTTTCCGCGTGATGGATGAACTACTAAATTATTTTTGTCGCCGGCTCAGTATGATGTATCGAACAAACCCGAATAAACTCATCAGTCACATAAACTCATACCGCAACACGTGGTACTTTTTAGAATCTAAGTAAAAGTAAAGTTTAAGTACATTATACCGCTGATCTTTTGACCATGAACAAACCCGAACAAACCTCTAATTATCCCTATGACCATAAAACGACTCAAATTTATATTTTTTTCGGGCAGAGCTTGAGTACAAATTTTATTTATCTGCATATATCAATTTAATAAAAATAAATCAATAATTAGATAACTATATTTTCATGCCGACAACAACAAACAAACCTTCTAGAAGCCTAGAAGAAAGAAAATTAATTAATGAATCTGGGATAGTCATTGTTCGTATATTCGGAGATATGTGCTCTCAAAGAGCTCCAATGGTATCCAGTTTCTTACACAGAATTATTAAACCACCAGGTATATTTCATTTCTTTTAATATGATGTATACCAGGTAAGAATCTTCAAATTAGTATCTACGGAAATGTTGTGAATTACTCACAGCTGAGACACTCATGACCCCTTTTTTTTAACGCCCTGTATGATAAAAACTTTGGACAACGTTTTTTACATACCTTTAACTATTGGCTGAAAATTAAGTACTCTTCATCCATGTCGCTAATCCTAACCGTTTTCGATAAAACGTAATTTCATGTATTTATCGTATTTTAATAAGATACATCTTTGTTCCGATCAAATGTTCAACCTACAAAATTCAAGCTTGAGTGTCACAGCCAGTCCGTCCCTGCAGCTGTGAGTAATTCACAACACTTTCTTGGACAGTAAATTTAAAGGGGCTTACCTGGTACACATCATATTGAAAAAAAAATTTAAATAATTATGTGTAAAAAAAACTTGATTCCATTGGAGCTCTTTGGGAGCCCATATCTCTGAAGAGGACGCCTATACGAAAAACTTTAAATAACTTGTAGTACTCTTCGGAGCAGACACCTTCAAATAGCAATCTCTCATACGTTACAAATGTTTTTCATAAGATCAATTATTTAAAGAGCATTTCGTCAACCAAAAAGGCCATCAATCCGACAACGTCGCTCTCCGGTTCAGCATGCAGACAACAAGGATTCCCGCTGGTCGCCCGGGAAACGGGCGTCCCGGCGCTATGCGTCGCCCGGACGACGGTGCCGACGCCCGTCACGCCCATCCCTGATGGAGGGACCGCGCCCGCCGAATTGCGACAAAACCGACAAACCGTCTGTAAACAACACGAACATAGGTTCGGCGATTTCCTGCTGAAAATTTACTTTTTTTAAGGCGACAGGCGGCGGCAGCGGCGACGCCAAGCCTGTTTGTGAATGCATTGAAAAATCATACAGCTTAAACGTAGGATGGGATAAATATCAGAAATTATACGATGAAGATAGTTCCGGGCAATGGCTTTAAATTGGCAAGCATTTCCGGACGGATTTTTGTACAGAACGTTGAGACGTAATTTCTGCATAAAGTCCCCTTCCTGCTGGGCGAAGTTCTTCTCTCAGTACATTAGGTTCGTTCTCAGAGCAGTCAGAGATAGTTACAAACTATGCGAGCATGCGTGGTTTAAAGTGACCACACAAGCAACAGCTGTGACAGCAGATCAAAAATTCGATGTTCGTAGAGCAAAATGTATCGATAACCAACTGATCTGTAACCGTTAGTTTGGATTCTGCGCATTTGCTCGATCGGCTATTTGTTTACTTGTGACTTATTTTCTTTACCCATTCGTTTAATTTTTCTAGTTTTTGGCATGTTTTGGTTAAACTAACTTTTCATTATTCTTTAAATATCCATTCCAAACTATAAACAAAGCATAAATGAGCAAGAATAAGAATACGTGCGATGAGAACAAATCCTTACGTCCGCCATTATGCCATACAAAACAAATTTCCCCGGGATGGTTTATTTTTCGATAAAATATGCAAAGGTAAAAACATCAGCAGATACCAATCGCACGTCCTCGCTGCTGTTTTTCCCCAGTACCTTTTTTTTTATAGTATACAAATATTTAACAGACTTTTCCACAGAAACATCACGTTTCCCTTTTCCTTTACATAATACATATCAATTTTGAAACGCCCACACACATCTTTCTCGCCGATTTATTTTTCCCCGCAAGAAATATTTTAAATCTCTTTATATTTTTCTTAAACGGAATGATGGATAGATAGCCTGAAGGGCCAGACTATGGGGTTTTATTTTACTTTATTTTTAAAGTATACTGAGTGAGTCTTTTAAAGAGTTATAAATAATAGCGTTGGGAAAAACCCGATCGTTTTAATAATCGAGTACTTGATACTCGAGCGATCTTAATAATCGAGTGAATCGCTCGAGCTATTATAATCACTTGAAATTTTTATGACTTAGAAGAATGTGGTGATAAAACACCAGGGGTTGTTTTTGTAAGTTTTAGAAATTTAGTCTTTTATTAAGGATTTTTTTAAAAATTATATCCTTTAGTTTTTAAAAAATGTACAATCGCCGCTGGCTAGCCAGTCAAAACAAAACCCATGTCGCGATGAATCCACTAATGGATTTGGCATACTTTTTGTATGCACCTTCTCGTTTATGTGCCTTTAACAAAGACGTATGTCGTGTCAGCCTTCTGGGCGTCAAACTCGACCGTCGCCAATCGTTACATTTCGGGTGTCGCTCGGCGTCGTGAATCGGGTATCAAGTGAAAGGCAACGATTTTTCGCTTGAATTTATAACTAGAGTAGTAGTTCCTATCGAGCGAAAAACTGCTCGAATATACGAGCGATCACACTACCAAACAGCACATTTCGATCGGCGTCGGAAGTGAAAGGTAATAAGTAGCATGCGACGATTTTCGCTTGAATTTATAACTCGAGCAGCTTTTTTAATAATTGAGCGATGTCGGTTATTTCAATAATCGAGTACTCAAGCGGTTTTTCGCTCGAGCGATCATAACACTAGTTATAAAAGTAGGTATATGTCGAAAACGCTTTAAAATATTTCTACGAAATTTTGTTGAGGCGGATAACTATGGAATATTAAATATGACGATTTCGGTACTTTTGTTAATAAATTCGAATCTACTTAAAAAGAAATACGTACATATACATATGTGTACAAAAAGGTATTTTGATCTGCTCTGACAGAACTGGGCAAACTGCTCTAAAATATGATGGAGTACTTTATCAAAAATGTAATGTAAAAACTACTTTTTAACCACAAAACTAAACAGCAGAGTTATAAAACAAATGTAATACTCACAAAAATGGTTAAAAAAAGATTTCAATATCAAATAAAGAAATACAAAATGAAATAAAAAACAGTTCATTTTTGGTAAAAAAAAAACATAAAACTAAATAAAAAGCCAAAAGAAACAAGTTATGCTCATGCTTGGCTGAATGGTAGAATTGTCAATTATTGTAAATACAAGTAAACCATTCACACAACGTGGCAAGTATACGCTGCTAAAGTCGGTTCGTTTTATGAAGTCCGATATCGAATTAAATCATTAAAGGTTGTTAAACAGTAAGACAGTTAAGTTAACAATACCTTCGCTATACTTGATCGTACCGAACATTCCACTGGTTCACTGTAGTGGGCTGAGCAAAATCAGCGGCTCCAAAACAAAATTATCTTAGAATTATGTGCCGAGATAAATATTTTTATCTTGTTTATTTTTCACTCACAGTTTTTTTTATTTATCAAATGGAAAACATTTTGCGTCAATAAGTTAAAGATTTTCTCAGGTACTTTTTCCCAGAATTTAGTTATTTTGGGATCATTATAGTTAAATCTATATAATAATCACTATTTTGCAAGAAATAATTAAAATTTGCTCAAGTGCAGGATGATATGTTCTATTTTAAATAAGTAGTTATGCTTTTTGCTTTTAGTTTGTTTCTCATTGCATGTGAATTAAAAGCAGTTATAAAGCAAAGTTATGGGAAAGATGCTTGCGGCATTTCAGATAAGTCCTTAAGAAGACTTCGAAAAAAGAGTGAAAAATTGGACAGACCATATAAATGGGTTCGACTCCATTCTAAAACCGTTGATTTATCCCAAGGGATAAAACTATCGATTAGGAATATTGTTTATGATATGTATAAAGCCAAGGAATATGTTACTCTCAAAGCTATTCTTGAAAGATAAAGTAGAAAGAACTTTGCGATATTGGAACTACCAGTGTGTCCATCATTTTAAAAGATCTGGGCTTCAAGTACAAAAAAAACGAACAACAGGAAAGTGCTTTGCGAGCTGTCTAATAATGAAGATGGTAATTTTAAAGGGAATATTTAAGAAACAAAAAATCGGAATTGTCAAGGCAAGTTGGTTTTCTTGACGAAACATGGATATATGCAAACGGAACTTCAACAAAATCGTCTTGGCAGGATGATCCGAAACATTGCTATTCCAGTACCCGTGCCAGTAATGGAAAAAGGTATATAATAATACATGTTGGCAATGAAGAAGAGTTTGTTTCAAATGCCATATTTTCATCAACAAAAATTCGTAAAACTAATTTGACTAAATACTATAAAAGCTAAAAAATAATAATTTTTCTTTACCTAAACTAATTTTTTATTTACTTTAAATTATTTTAATTAGAAAATACCTAAAATATAATTATTTATTGTTTGAGAGCCACCGACTACCCTGCTCGAGAGGTTTTATTGCTTAACGGACTTCATACACCACTTTAACAAATATTGGCCTAGTACACCGGTCGCCAGAACTCGGCTTAGGAGACATTTTTGAAATAATGCAGGTTCTTCTTGGTACAAAAATACAAAATTAAATCTTATTAGATAATAGAAGAAAAGTAGGAAGTATTAAAAAAAGTAGTTAAATAAACAAATGCAGTTAAAATACCTAAAGTAGTTAGCACTGCGTAGTTAACTACTTTTTTAACTACTTTTTGTGAATATTTTATGGAGATTTAATGGAATCGAAAATAATTACCAAGGCAAAAAATATGGTAATACAAATACTTTTATAAAGAAAGTAGTTAAATATGTAGTTGTTTATAGTAAAATACCATTTTCGCAGGCTAGCGATGTCTACGAAAAAAAAGAAGAAAAGAAATACTCTTTGCAAGCAACGGGGAAAAATGAATTTTCCTGCACCATAATCTGTCCATTATTAATTAGAAATATTAATGCGTCACATATTATTTATTAATTATCTAGTTGGTTCTATTATAAAAATTCCATTGTCTCCAATATTTATTTCATCAACGCCAATAATAATAATAAAGACCCGTTAAGTTTCAATTTTCTTCAACTCCCGCTTGTCTTCGCCATTTCCAATTTGGGAATATTTACAAAACTCGATTCCATCTTTTGATTGTTTTTTTCGCTTTCTTATTTAATCGCAAAATACAGAAAAGCATGTAGGCGGAGATTTTTCAGCATATCAAAAAGACGAATTCGGGGTTTACAGTAAAAAAACGCATAAAAAACTTATAAGAGATCCTAACTAGAGATTAAAATTTTCTTCTCTGTCAAGTAATTTTTTACCTTTCAAGACTGACATTGGGAAACATGCTTTTATGATCTAGATGTGATCAAATCTTGAAAAGTATCTATCTAAGGTAAATCTCCCTTAAACGGGCACCCTACCCTATCCAAATAAATAATCTAAATCAAAACGTCAATTCCAAAAGCCGATAACAAAGCTAAATTTCCTTTTTCCTTTTTCACACTTGTTCCTCTTGTTATCATTTTTAACAGCAAGCGGAGGAGAAAGAAATAATCTAAACTTGTCTTGTCTATCTATGTCGCGTGTATCGCAGCAATGCGATAAAAACACTTTCGTCTAAAGCTTGACAGCTACAAATTTTCCTGCTGTACGTATAGACTACGCCTTGTTGCAAGCTCAGCTACCTGTGGGAGGAACAAGGAGATTCCAGCAACAGTTTTACCGTCCCGTTTTACATTTATACCGTTACGGTACCAACAGTTTAATTGGCTTGCATAGAGGACTCTAATGCAATCGTAGACCTCGTCTTAAGTAAGAAAATCGCCCCATCAATAACTCGCGCTAGGTGGAAGCCTGCAAACTTCTAAATGGACAGCGACGAGTTAAGAAAATGGTGGATCGCGTGAGGTAGAGACCTAATTATAATTATTTATTCGGGGTAAGGATTATATGTGAAAATAGATTCGGCCGGACTTAATCTTCGATCCTGCAGGAGCAGTAGATCATGTGTAAGTGCGGATCGGCCGTACTCAGCACTACTGACGGATTTCCGTCCCATCCCTATTAGAAGCTCGAAACAAACCAAATGTACATATCGATACATGCATCGAATAACATTGTAAGTGACAAATCGTATTCTTAGGGGAGAATACATAACAGGTTCGGGTATATTACTTTACCATGATACTACAGGCAAAATACCAAACTAATCAGATACACATAGGATGAAAGAGACATTTTAAAAAAATAAGCAAAAAAAAACAAATTTTAGGTTTTAAACATTGAAATTTATTTTGAACTCTGAGACTGGTCAAAATGTCACTTACAATGTTATTCGATGCATGTATCGATATAACCATTCTCAACACGATATTTCGTCGTAAAATCCAAAAAAAAAACAGGAACAAATCGTCGGTAGTCTGGATATTATTCGATCCGCAGAAAATTATAAATCCTTAGGCGTTCGCATTTCATATTTTCTTATGGCGAACAAACACGACAGATTCCGTGGTGTCCCGCGTATTCGCCGTGCCAAATTCGGAAATAATGACTGGATAAGCGTGATTTAGGGCCAATCTGGTACAGTGGTCCACGGCCATTCGTTTCGTTATTTATTTGGTGCGGAACGTGCATTTCTACTTCTGCATTCTAATTTTTTCTTAATCACCAATGTAGTTGATACGAGGCAAAATTTTCTTAATGTATTTTTGCTGGAATACATTTCCCTTTTTACACATTGGCTTAATTTCTTGTGACGTACCCTCAAGTCCACGTCGACTCCTGTATACAGCGTGTGTAGTAGAAAGTATAACAAATGGGAAACTATTTTATCCTTCATCTCGTCATTATGTTTAGAGAGAGAACATAGCTCTAGAAAGAGCTTAAAAACGGCATTTTGATGTATTTTTAGAAATAAGGGTATTTAATTTAGTGTTGTGATCGCTCGAGCGAAAAACCGCTTGAGTACTCGATTATTGAAATAACCGACATCGCTCGATTATTTAAAAAAAAACTGCTAGACTTATAAATTCAAGCGAAAATCGTCGGTTGTTACTTATTACCGACGTTCGAGTTTGACGCTCAGAAGGCTGACACGACATACGTCTTTCTTAAAGGCACCTAAACGAGAAGGTGCATATAAAAAAATATACAAAATCCCGTAGTGGATTCATCGCGGCATGGGTTTGTTTTGACTGGCTAGCTAGCGACGATTGTAAATTTAAAAAAAATTAGTATAATTCGATACATGCATCGAATAACATTGTAAGTGACATTTTGACTAATTTCAGAGTTCAAAATAAATTTCAATGTTTCAAACCTAAAATTAGGTTTTTTTTGCTTATTTTTTTTTTAAATGCCTCTTTCATCCCATTTATATCTGATTATTTTGCCTGTAGTATCATGGTAAAGTAATATACCCGAACCTGTTATGTCTTCGCCTGTAAAAATACGATTTGTCACTTACAATGTTATTCGATGCATGTATCGATATAATTTAAAAAAAAATCAGAATCAACTGTTTCTCCTTAATAAAACCTCTAGACTTAACTTCTAAAACTAACAAAAACAACCCCTGGTGCTTTATCAACACATTCTTCTTAGCCATAAAAATTTCAAGTGATTGATCGCTTTAGCGATTCGCTCGATTATTAAAATCGCTCGAGTATCAAGTACTCGATTATTAAAATGATCGTTTTTTTCCCAACACTACTATTAACCTACCCGTTATATTTTAAAACGTTTTTCTTATTGGATGGGGGGCTCGTTCTCCCCCCCATCCATTCAAGTGTTTGTCGGGCACCCGACAGTTTATACGCCCCCAACTAACCTTCTATAGGTGATAATAAATAGCCGCTGTCTAAAGCTAGAGCAATATTTTAGCCGAGGTGACTCATTGAAAAGGGTGCAGAGCGACAACCAACGGGTAAAAGATATATTTCGACCCCGACAAAGTTAGAAATCACAGAACATTACGTTAAATATAAAAAATGCTGAGAGGTTCGAAATATGTGGATTTCAAAGTACTGTACCATATTTTTGATAATTGATTTAAGATTTTTGTCAATCAATCGATTTTATCAGAATAAATCGCAGATTGGGTGCAATGTAGCCATATAAAGGTTATTTTGAACAAACAGGCTGCAATAGAAATAGTAGAATAATAAATATTAATAATGAGGAGAAACTTACCGGGTGCGGCCCACGTGGGGTCCCGCCAAACACCTTCGTGGTTGAGGTGGTTCAGCGCCAGCGACTTCCCGTCTTTCGCTTCCAAGCCCCATAGTTTCTTTGCTGACGGAGCGATCTGCAATAAAAGAAAACGACTTACAAATATTTGTTAATTTTAATGGTCAAATTCACTTACAGGTACTATACAAGGTGAGTTTTTTAAAAGTGTGTTTATTTAACAACAAACACTATAGTAAAATTATTATAGCAAATAGTTTATTGTAAGATTTTCTATAAAGTATAGTATTAATTACGTTTTTTATTAGTAATCCGTAACAAAATAATATTGCAAATACACATAATTTATCAAAAATTACAGTTCGGGTTTGTTTTTCTAACCAACCTAATAAATCAAGTATCACTAAAATATATTTTAAACTTTACAACGAATGTAAGTGAAAATAATTTATTCATAACTCCCGTAGTTAAATCTATGGTACATTTTACTGTCGAGTATTATTGTACTTAAGTATTTTTTATTGTAAAAATGACCACGAATGCAGGCTTAAATCAGATACAACGGATTCCTGGAAATTCGGTTTTCGTAACAAGAGAACGTATACCGAGTTCTATACCATCGATCGAAGAAGCCAAGCGACGCAACGCGAGGTTACCATTTGGATGGGTGAGACAGCGTGTATCAAAAATTCTTCCAAGAGATTTATTTCACAAAAGATTTTACAACAACTTTTTCATTTAAATGGATTACTATATATTTTTGTAATAATTATTACTAAAAATTTAGGTCAAAATTTTGCTATAATTTAATGGCACATATACAACGTGTCCAAGATAAGGAGGGCCAGTACAGGGATCTCGGAAACCGTAAGAGATACGAAGTCGGTTAAATGGAGGTAAAGTTGCGCATGTGCGTGCCTAATAATATGCCGTTTAGAAAGTTTCTAAGTTCCGAGTAGTTCCGGAGATATCCGGAAAAAAACGAAATTCTGAAAAATCGTTTTATTGTTTTCCGGGGTTTTTTGAGATCGAATTCTAAAGTAAATTGCACTTTTGCATTGCCACTTTTTCCGCCCTATCTAACAGGGTTAATTGTTTTGTAATCCAAAGAGTCGTCTTCGAAGGGCCATTATCAACTTTCTTTTTTTCAATACGGTCCTGTTTTTCTGATATTGGAATTTAAGAGCTTTTTTGTTTCGAGGGTTTTTTGAACAACATCAGGAAAATTTGGGATACGCTCCTGTATTTCTCCTAATTTTATAAATAATATTTCATAAGTAAGCTCTAAATTTTTTACTTATGTTGGACTAGTTAATAAATAACCAATAATTTAATAATAAACCACAAATAAGTGAACAAAAATCATTCTAAAACAGTAATAAAACGAACAACGAAAAAAGTAAGGAACCAAATAATCAGGTGTTCAAAATGATTTCCGTTATTCTCTAAGCACAAATAACATCTTCTATCTGCCACAGAACAGTTTTTTTGAGATAAAATAAAACATGCGATAGAATATCAATTCCATATTTTCGGGAAAATAGAAAACCTCTTAAAACGCTCTCAAACGATCACAATGGGAATGTGATCGTTTGCTGTTAGATAGAGCGAAAAAAGTGGCAATGCAAAAGTGCAATTTACTTTAGAATTAGATCTCAAAAAAAAAACCCAGGAAAACAATAAAACGTTTTTTTCCGGATATCTCCGGAACTACTCAGAATTTTAAAACTTTCTAAACGGCATATTTTATTAGGCACGTAAATGCGCAACTTTACCTCCATTTAACCGACTTCGTATCTCTTACGGTTTCCGAGATCCCTGTACTGGCCCTCCTTATCTTGGACACGTTGTAGGGCCATAAATTATGGTTAATTTTATTATTTTTAAAGTAAATTTAAGATTTTCTTTCCGTGCGTAATTCCGTAACATAACTGACTGAAGACGACTGGTGGTACAACTTGGACAATGGACGTCCAAAAATAAGTCTAAACAGCATTGTCTTTAACCTACAAACATTATACATAATATGGGTTTTTTCTAGGTTTTCGGTCATATAGTGGAATAAAAAAGTTTCACTCGGTTTTATTTACAATCATAATCAGAACTTTTTTTCTGATATAGGTACAACACACTTCATTTTTTAACAGCACAAATACTAGTTTGCATCAGCAGCTGCTGATGGTTGAAAATAAAACCGAGACTTTAACAAAGCAAAACGCTATAACATATACATATAAGTATCATTCCTGCAAGTAATCCTGCGATTTCAATAACTGTTCCTTCAGACAGGACTACTTGTTGCGTCTGGTAGTGTTCACACATACAAAAATTAATTTATCAAATACCTCACCGTAAGAATGCCACGCTAGCAAAAGCAATATGAATGAGATTCGTTTTTTTAAACGATCCGCAAACTCATGATTTGCCAGCAACGCATGTAGATTCTGTTCTATTCTACACACCCCCCACATACCAGCGAATTTACGATCCAGTCTGGGGGTTATTTCTGCCCTCATCGCAAGGGTGTCTGTCTGGCAACACCAGTTTCATTTTCATTCCTCGCATTTGATGTCCCCTTAAACGTCTGGGAGAGGCAGCCAGACAGAGCAGTCTGGTGTTTTAAATTATAAAGCCTATTTAATATCTTCCAGACGACCCCGGGTGCGCTTTGATTAGTATCCAACTTATTTAAAAATAGTAAGCCACGTAAAACCTGGACAGATGATGCAGCGCTTGCGAAGTTTACTCGGCGGGATTCGGAGAAAACGTTGCGTTTTTGTGATGACAGTTGTCCAAAGATATTACAAACTACAGAGAGAAAAATGTACATTTCTAGCCTACGCAACGAATACAATACAAACAGTCTTTCCCACCTTTTTCGGTAATTATTGCAGCATAGCCAGATTGACATATTTATCGCAAAGATATCTTAGTTGTTAGTTTGACAATTACATCTGGTTTAAGGTTAATCCGCAATTGCTCTTAAAATAAATTTATTTCCCAATAATTTTACTATAAAATGTGAAAAGGCGATGAGAGATTCTTTAAAAAATATTATGATACTTAAAAGTATCAAACGAATCTTGAACTAATCCAACTGCACTATGGCAAAATCTATATCTAGTTTACTACTGCGTTACGATCCAGGAGCCAAAATATGAATGAATACTAATCTCGTACACATTACAACGTTGGCAACCATCTGATATAACCAGACTTCAACATTGTTGCCATTAAGCCAACAAACATGTAGTTCTCTCTTGCACCCATTACTGATTTTCAATAACATTTCACACAATCACAGCTTCACTTTCCAAGAGTTTTATGAATGGATTATGGGATTTATAGTTTACAATATCTTTGCAGTTGTCACATTTCTACTTGAACTTTAAATACACGGCGAAATTAAAGGAAATTAGTTACGTTTCCAATAACCGTCATTCTCCATCATCTTCGACGTTAATTCCATTCAAGGAAGTGTACAAGATTTTGTTGCAAGCTTGGATGTTTGGATCAGCTGTGTCCGATTCTCGAAATCGAATTGGTCCTGATAAAATTGTAATTGTATTATTGTATGTATCTATGTTAAGTATTCTTAATCCAAGATTTTCAAAGAAGGGCAATTTCTAAACTAAAAAAGTATAAGTACTTCTCGATTTAAATCTCAAACCGTTTTCAAGATATTTCCATTTCAATCCGTTACATTGAGCAGTTTTTAAATTAAGGCTAATTTTCGAAAATAACCTTTAAAACGAGAAACATTTCGAAAAAAAATTATATGACTTAACCGAATCGTTCAGTTTGATCCTTAGCATCTCCAGTTGCTCTATGGCCCACAAGTTATTTGACACCCTGTATTGTAATTAGAGTAAAGATAGTATACACAAATAAAATGTCAATAAGTTTGTGAAACATAGACGGCTCCACTTGCCAATACAGAGTGTTATGGAAATGACTTATTATATTTAAACCAGCAAATCTTGAGATGAAACTAAATTGAAGAAAAATAACCATAAATGGCGCTTTGAATTATTAAGCGAAATATACACTTTATATGAAATCTGAAAATTTACGTGGCCGCTCCTGAGGCCCTTCGCAATCAATATTTTATTGAGGCAGTCTCCGTGTTCAAGAGAGGTTAGCGCATTATATGCGATGTTGTCATATTGCAACACATAATTCGTAAACGTGTTTGACGCGCGCTATCGCTACTTTCCAAACCTTTTAGACAAAGAAAACTGCAATTTTAAGGTACATACTCTCTTACCTTCGATTTTATTTTAAAATAATCCGTTTTATAATTAAATTTCATAAAAATATAAAACACAAAAAGTATGTTTTTCAACAGAACCAACAGTAGATAATATCACACAAATTTGAAATCACATCACAACATTTATTATTACGATTTATTTCACAACTAAAAAAAATCGGGCAATACAACTAACAAAGTGTTTAAAATTCGTATACGTCAAGCACGTGGCACCCTCGGCGTCGTAGAACTAACGTCGTTCCACTCCCGAGTCTCGAAACATACTGAAGTATGAAGCGGCGCGCGGCCGGTATTCACACTGTTAGTATACTCTAGTCACCCACATTGTTGCTAAGTTAATCCAGATGGAACGGGGCGACAGTATGTGGGTAAAAAGGGTTTTTACTTAGTATTTAGATATTCGATTTAAAAAAAACGTATGTAGACTTTCTCTAGGACACCCAAGGAGTAGCCCATTTAAATATAATAAGTAATTTCCATAACACCCTGTATATCCAATGCACCTCGGAAGTAAACATTCATCAACCGCTATCGCTGCTTTACTTCTGTGTTACGAAACTATCCATGCATATCGCATTGTTTTTAGTCCGGACCTGCTCTCATAACCACTTTCGGCTTCAATGACTGCTTATATATCGGCCGGCTGAGTGCCTGAAACCGGCTGACATTGCAGATTGCACCTTTTAAAAACAACGGCAGCAGATGATGCAAGACAAGAACGTTCTTGTTATATGCATAGAATGCATAGGAATTTTAATTATTATTATTATGAGTGGGGTGTAGTAGCTGATGGCCTAAATTAAAACTGGAGGGTTTCTAAGAAGGACATTATACATTAAAAAAGGTTCCACAAATTCTTAAAAACTGTTTATTACAAAGTAATTTAAGGACACAGGTATTCAAGTCCCGATTTTGGTGATTTTTGAAAATACATATGTTGTGGTAATATATAATATATTTGAATATACAGTGTGTCCCAGGATAAAACGAACCTATAGGTGTAAATGACAACAAATTTACGAATTGAAATTGGACCATTTGGGATCTAGGCCTATTTATATGAAATCAAGGATTTTGATTTTCTGTCTAGGTAAAGTGCCTCTTTTTCACAAAATATCTAAAAATCTTATTAAGAAAAGTTGCTCGGAATTAATTCAAAATCATGCAGGTATGCCGAAGTTAATAACCATCAGCCTACAGTGGCATTTTTTTTATTTCATACAATGTATTCCCCAATTACAAATTTATAATTTATTCAATTTCCTCATCGTTTGTCATATTAGCAACTAAAATTTGGTAAATGTATTTAATACCATAAACAATTTTTTTTCTGTTTGAAGTAAAAAAAAATGCAAAAACAAATTATGTCTGATGGTTATTAAATTCGGCACGATTGCATGATTTTGATTTCTCATCAACTTTCCTTAATGAAATTTTTCGATATTTTGCACTTTACCTAAACAGAAAATAAAATTAATGGTCCACCAGTCAAGGCCTGCTTGATTTCATAAATATCAAAATATGTTAAATATTATTTTTATTTACTCATCAAGCAGGCCTAGATCACAGGAAAATGGATGATTTCCTTGATCCCGAAAACCGATAAATTCCCTTGAAATGTTATCTAAAAGCGACCATCTCATACAACTGCCGATAAATCCATATTTCAAGCAAATATCGTTGGAAACTTTACATCATAAACGGTAAAATATGTCAAATACCAATATGGGAAATTATTATTTTCCAGACCACCCGATGACCCTTATACAATAAGGGCGTATTTTTGTGTACACAGTAGCACTTTAAAATGCTAATTCAGATTGAATGGTACTACCAAGAAAAGGAAGCCCTCTCCATTGATAGGATGCAACCACCTGCAGACCGGTTTCGAACTTATTTGTTCTCGTCAGTACAGGGTAGGTGTACATACCCATCATCAGAGAGGACTTTAAATTAACGCTGCATTATCATCGGTAGTCGAGAAAATACAGCGCGCAGCGCCATCTCTTAGCAGTCCCACACAATCTGAATGGACGTTATTTGATTAAATCAAATTTACAAAATCTATTTAAGAAATAAAAAGTCTATGCTTTTCAGGTGGTATTAATATCAAATACCAATATGGGAAATTACTATTTCCCAGACCACCCGATGATCCTTATACCATAAAGGCGTTTTTTTGTCTACACAGTAGCACTTTAAAATACTATTTCAGATTGAATGGTACTACCAAGAAATGGAAGCCCTCTCTATCAGGAGGTCTGGGAAATAATAATTTCCCACATTGCTATTTGATATTAATACCACCTGAAAAGCATAGACTTTTTATTTCTTAAACAGATTTTGGTAAAATATGTAGTTAAAGTAACAGTAAAAATCTGAAATTCAAGCAAAAATCCATAAAAATATGTATGATAAATCCAAAGAAAAATCAATAAGAGAAAAACAAGCCACTTAATTCTGGAATTACAATATTTAAATATTTATGGGCTGGGCTGTTTTCTGTACAAGTTTTTTTTATCAATATCTCAAAATAAATAATTAAGAAAGTATTGGTTTTGGCATGTCCGTCAAGTAACCCTTAAATTGTGTTCAAATCCAGTCATCATCAACATCCAATATTTTCATGATTTATTGTAACAAACCGAAACTTCCCATTTCCTTAGAAACCCCCTTTTTCGAATTAAAATTCACGAACAATAATTCTACAAAGTAAACTTCGAATGGAAACTCTTGTAGAATGCACAACTCGCGCGTGGAGGAGGTTTCAATCTTTTCAGCACAAAAAGACCTTATTTGAATTCGGTTTCGAATTCCATGCCATACGCCGTCGCAAAATAGGAACAAAAATAAAATGTCATAATCAATTTATACGAAGTTTTCTTCATAAAATCTCCAGGTCGTCGCACTGCTCACCGCGTTTATCCAGGAAATTTTCCGAGGTGTTTAAAAGTTGAAAAAGTCGCGGAGGCGTCTTTATTAAAATTTTCGGGCAATTAAAACTTTTCCTTTCAGTTAATGAGGGTGTCTTTGGAAATTCGATAATTAGATTTACCAATTCTGATTGATTACATGTGATATACAGGTTGTCCGCTAAGTAATGGGACATAGAAAAACCACAGACTCCTTACGTAAAAATATTAGGATTTAATTATACTTACCTATATCCGAAAGTTGATATTAACTGAGATACAGGGTGTTAAAGTTAAAACTTCATTTTTGTTTTTCTCTAATAACTTTGACAGAAACCAACGCAATTTGGCAATTATGGTTTTTTAGGATGAGGAACTGATTTTTTGGTGAAATTTTAATGTACATTGTAGGGGGCGCTATCTGCGGCATTTTTTGCACATTTATTAGGTCATAACTTTTTTGTGCCTCGATGTATTTAAGTTTTTAATGCAAATAATACTTCTTATATTTATTACGTAAAAAGTACACTAATTTCAGGTCGCCCAGAGTTACCGTTTCGGAGATATATGTATGCATTTATGTTGTTTAGTGCCTCTTATTAATTTGCAAACAAAATTTTTTTTAAAAGTAACCTATGAGAAACCAAATGAAATTTAGAGATACCGTTTCTATGAAACCTCCATGTTGTTATTTGGTTGTTGATTATTGTGTTTCGGCATTGTTACTTAACTTAGGATAAACTCAAGAATGAAACATTTTTTTACACAGCTATTTTACAATAATCAACAAGCAAATACCAACATGGAGGTTTCATAGCAACTGTACCTCTAAATTTCATTTGATTTCTCATATTTACTTTAAAAAAAAAATTGTTTGCAAATTAATAATAGGCACTAAACAATATAAATGTAAATATCTCCGCAACGGTAACTCTGGGCGACCTGAAATTAGCGTACTTTTTTACGTAATAAATATGAGAAAAGTATTATTTTCATTAAAAACTTAAATACACTGAGGCACACATGACCTAATAAATATGCAGATAATGCCGCAGACAGCGCCCTCTACATTGTACATTAAAATTTCACCAAAAAATCAGTTCCTCATCCTAAAAAAACCATAATTGCCAAATTTTGTAAAAAAACCGTTGGTTTCTGTCAAAGTTATTAGAGAAAAACAAAAATGAAGTTTTAACTTTAACACCCTGTATCTCAGTTAATATCAACTTTCGAATATAGGTAAGTATAATTAAATCCTAATATTTTTACGTAAGGAGTCTGTGGTTTTTCCATGTCCCATTACTTAGCGAACACCCCGTATACAGGGTGGCCCTTTAAGTACGTTATCTAAAATATACAAAAATATTTGCCATAAAATACATACATGCCATAGATTTAAAAACAATATACTTTTCTTCTTTCCGCTTTTTTGAGCCCTCTCGCAGAGCCAAAAATATTGCTGTTGTGCTTTGCAGCACAAGGGAGAAACAACAAATGAAGGTTCAAAAAACTAATGATTTTTTAAACCAAATTTATTAAAAGTTTACGTGCAATTAGAAATAATATTTCTTGTTGTATTGGATTATTTAATTCTTGTTATCTCGCAAAATCAAGAAATCGCTGCGACTAAAGTTATTTTCGGTATTCGGTTTCTTTTGTTCTTGCGCAAATTTTCCTGTAAAATCATGAGCTGCTTCGGTCAAAATAAATGACATTTCAGATTTTTTTTTAAATTTAATTAAATCATTGATTACAATTTAAAAAAATCGCTTAAATCGTGCGAACCCTGGCAGCCACTTTCCGTTTAACCGCCCTGTATATATGCAAACTTAAATCGAAATTCCATGTCGCACCATGAAACACGCTTATTCAGAACCTTCATATTTTCAGGAAGTTTTCGTAAAGTTTTGGGAAACTTAACGACTATATTAAACATTTTTGACGAATTAAAACGTTTGCTTTGATTCGGGCTTTGATCGAGCTTTAAAAGAAGGTCAAGGCGCTTTTTATATCGAGTTTATTAATTTTTATTTTAAAATTACGGCCTGGTCATTTTATGCGGGAATTCTGTAGGTTAGCAAACACCATCAATATCTCACATCGACTGAGTAAGTTTTCTCTTTTAGTTTGCCAGACCCATTTGTTAAGGTCCATCCACATTATGTCAGGGGCACGGTTGCCAAAACATATTTTTTTTAAATAAAAAAAAAATTGATTTTGATTTATTTAAATCGGTTGTTTTTTTATTGAAGTAAATCACAGTTTTCTATTCAAATCAGAATTTTTTGAGTTTTATTGAAATTTGTATGCTTTCATTATTTTTTGTTCAGATGTAAACACGTTTACAACAGTAAATAATTCAAATGCCGTTAATATTGAAACAATGAAATGAAAATATAAATTTGTTAGTTTTTTAATTTATAATATTTAGTACAAAAAATGACACAGGAAACGGTAATTCAAAAAACCAAAAAAAAAAACATAATACATACATATTATAACTCCTATACAGGGTGATTGATAGTGGATGACTTATTAGACGTTTATGAAGAACTAGTTAACGGATCACTTTGAAAATTTGGTAGATTATACAGGGTTATGATAAAAATCAGGCTTTTACATAGACTATCGTCCACTTAATCAAGAATCGCTCAGACCCGTCAAATAATTTTGAAATGTATTATTGTTAGAAAAATGATAATATACAGGGTGGATCACAAAAATTCTTCTTGTATCAATTTTAATTTTTTAAACATGGAACATATTGTATATTTTTACATTCTACAATCAATTCTAGACATTTTTCATAAATCATGTCCTATACCCATCTTTAACCGTTTTTGAAATATTTATACTTTAATGCTGGTATGCACCATTGATATGTTTCTCGACATAGCAACGTTCTCAACTCAATTCACAATCTTGAAGTCACTGACAATGACAATTTACTATTTAAATTTGAGACGTCACAAAATGTCATCATGAATGTTAATCAAATTTGCAATGTCGAGAAATACATCAATGGTACCAGCATTAAAGTACATATTATTAATATTTCGTAAACGGTTGAAGATAGCTATAGATCAGGGGCCGGCAACCTGCGGCTCGCGAGCCACATGCGGCTCTTTGGATGTGAAGCTGCGGCTCTTTAGTTCCATACGCAAATATTATTTATTTTATCGAAAAAAAACATTAAAAATTCGTTCTGAATCGATTAACGAGGATTAGGCATCGATTCTATCTCTCAGCCACTTGTACTCGCTTTTCACCGCACCCCTCCCCCGTGACACGCGTCGTTACCGTAGTCAGTTTCGACGCAAGACAATTTGGCGTCTTCACCAGAGCTATGGTTGTGACCAGGGGTCAGCAACCTACGGATCGCGAGCCGCATGCGGCTCTTTCGATGTCAAGTTGTGGCTCTTTCGATATTACTGGCTCTTTAAAAACTGAGAAATTGTGTAAATTATAACTTTTGGCTCTTCCAGCTCAAAAGGTTGCCGACCCCTTCTATAGGGTATGATTAATGAAAAATGTCTAGAATTGATTGTAGAATGTAAAAATGTAAAAATATATATTATGTTCCATTAAAAAAAATTAAGTTGATACAAGTAGCATATTTATTGTCCACCCTGTATAATACCTTTTTTCCAAAAAATGCATTTCAAAAAAATAAGTTTGACGGATCCGAGCGATTCTTGATTAAGTAGGCGATAGTTTATATAAAAGGCTGATTCGTTTCTTTATCATAACCCTGTATAAGCGGACATGCTCTCTCTTTTAAAAATATTTTCAGCCGTGCAGTGCTGCCGTTTCTACTAGAAAATATTAGCTACTTTGATAATTTAAATGGAACACCATGTCTATTATTTTTGTTTTAGAATCTCTATTAATTTCTTTAACAACTTTCCTTAACATTTTCCTATACCTGTATATTATCGTTCTCGAGATATAATAGTTAATTTTTTTTGGAAAACATATTGTTCAAAAAGGGCTGATATTCTTGGACTCTGACACTGAAATTTGGTTGGGAATCAGGTAACACCAAGAGGCCTTTCACATTAATTAGAATACAGGGGCGCGGACGGTATTCTAAATTTTACAACTTTAATCTAAACGACCTAAATAATTAGTAAAATTTGCTGGCAGTCAATTTCCCAAAATTCAAATTAAAATAGAAACATTTTCGCTCAGCCAGAGGGACAATTTTCCGAAAAGGCTCAGGCTTAAAACGACAATTGACGAACTTCATTAAAACTTTCGTTGGTTTGGCAATAAGGAGCATAATTGCAATTTTATTAGCTAACTTTTCGATTAAGTAATGGTCTGTTATATTATCATTCCGGTTTAATAAGTTTCGCGATAAAACTTGAAAATTAATTGAATCTAAAGAGGTTTGTTGTTTGTTAATGTTAATAATGTCCGGAAAAAATAAACAATGGGTCAAAAGTTTATAATTAATTTATACAGTTAAGAAGATGGCTATTTAAATTAAAAGTAATTTGATCTCTATTTGATTTTACATGCTGTTAGTTTGTTTGCCGTCAAGTACTTCCCGTCAATTGGTCGTAGTCACCGACCTATAACTTATCGGTGCGCAGTAAAAGGTTAAATTTTATAAGTGAAAAAATTGGTTGGTGCGCACGGTTTTCCGGTTATATTTTTAAAGGTTGCTCGTCGATTGTCTTGCGCACAATAATGTCGCCCTCATATAGGCAACCCCGCCGTATTGGTGCCGGTTTGGTTGCCAACCAACGACGATTGTCCAGAACCGAAATCAGTCGTAGCGACGTAACGATATTAAAAATCTATCGATACGTGGAGAATAGATGTCAAAATTAATTCTAAAAGTGACCTTTCAGTGATGGCCGCTAGGCCTTCTTTTATGCGAGAAAACAGATCGTTTATTTCCCAGTAAAGGCTGGTGATGTGCCAAAATATTGCCGTGTAATAATTTTCATTAAGGGCGCAGTACGGCCCTGCTCGCCGGTTAGGGTCAATAGTTTATCAGTCACATCCATGATGTGACCGACGTTTTTAGTTTAATGTCGTAATATTAATGATTTTAAAAACAATTAGATGCGGAAAACCTATTAAAATCCATAAAAATTGTGTTTATAGTTGTTGCAGAATTGTACCGTTGATTCTTACTGCCATAAAACAACTACCTGATTAAACCCTATTCTATACGCCTGAACCTCTTCAAAGCTCAATAAATAGGATCAGGGCCGGCTTGAAAATGTATACCACACCACATGATTTATTTTTATAATTTAAAATAAATAGATAGGTATTTTTAGTTTTAGGTACCTATAATAAATGTAAAATAATGATAACAATTAATGATAATTGAAAATAATATAATTTAAAATAACTATTAGGATAACAAGTACAATGAAAATTAATTAAATTATAAGAAACTATTGATAATTTATTCAAAATTTAACTCTGTATCACTATCACTATCTTCATCTAAGCCTAAACTTATAATTAAGGGTTGAACATTTGTAATCATACAATTGTAAGAATTTTCCACCTTAAGTACATGCTGTACACAGTTTTTCCAGCTTCATTCTACTACAGATGCATTTAATGTAGGAGAAAAATATTATTTCTCCTAATATTGGATTTTAATTGGTGCCATATTAGCTCAATAGGATTGAATATACAATAGTACGGAGGAAGACGCAACACTGCATGTCCATTTTCTGCTGCAAGTTTGTCACACTCGTATTCCGTATTTATTTTAAAAGCTTTTAATACTTCTAGTAGTTCTCGTTTTTTGTAAGTTTCTTCAAAATATAAATCATTTTCAATCATAAAATTTTGAATTTGTGCTTTTGTATTATTAGAATTGGGAATGATTTTTGCTTGCCGACTATGATAACTAGCATTGTCCATTACAATGACGCTATTTTCAGGTATATTTTTAAGGAATTTATGTTTAAGCCAATCTTCAAAAAGTTGTGCGTCGGTTTCTTGATGGTAATCTAAAGAAGAATCTACTATGTTTTTAGCTGAAAGCAACAGACAATTTGGAACAAACCCGTTCTCTGAACCAGCATGTAATATTGTGATTCTTTTGCCTTTATTTGATGGTGCCTTGGTTTGACATTTTTTGGAAGAATCATCCCAACCTTTTCTTGGAGTGTCATGGGTATCAAACCATGTTTGGTCAAGGTAAATAATTGGACGATTTTCGTCTCTAAATTGTTTAACAGCTGTTAAATATTCTCCATTCCCGACATTTGAAGATGCCCCCCTATCAGCACAATTCCAAGAACGCCACATTCTATCACTAATAAGCCTAACTAAAAATTACTCGCCGGAAAACCACTAAAGATTAAAATTATTAAAAATCACTTTGTATTTATATATGCATCAGGCATAGGTATAAATTGAATTTGTATACCTGGTCCTGCTCGAAAAGGTTTTAAAATTTGGGATTTCCTTATTTATTTTATGGTCGAAGTAAAAATGAGGAATTATTGCAGTCAAAAGATCAACGGTATAATTCTGCAAATACTATACCTAAATGTGAAAAAGTTAAGGGTTGTAAGATTTACGTTTGGGCATGTTTGTTTTCACAATTTCGGATTTTAACAGTGTTGCCACATAGCAAAATTTGCTGCAATAATACATTCTTTAGGTTGATTTTATATTGATATATAACGGCCAATGTCTGGCCTAAGTTTAAAGATACAAAAAAATACGTTCTTGTGCAATGATTGTTTTTTCTACTATGTAGACAATAAATGGCTCAATTTGAAGGGAAAGACAAGTTTGACATTATATTGCAGAGTTGCCAAGAGCAGTTCTATTTTGTATAAGCAGAGGGGGCGGATCCTTATGTGGGGGACATTCAATATTTACAAATCTTTTACTTTATTTCTGTTATAAAATCGAAAATTCGGCAACATGCTAGAAACTATTAGCAATTAACATTTTTGTTATCAATATCATAAAACTGTTATTTCTATTAATGTCTTAACAACAACTGTGTATCCCGTAATTTTTTTTATTCTAAATTATTACTAAAAATCTACTTTTAGCAAAAAATATGAATAGTGTAACGGACTCCGGTTGGTTATCACCCGCGCTGAAAAGAAAACTTTACCAACCATCTTATTTCCAAACTAAAAAATGCCAGCATCAAACACTACACGTCGTTGAAATTCTTATATACACCATAAATTTCAAGCACTTAAGTCACAACCAAAATATACACATAATAATGTCTAACCGCCACACAATCAAAAGAATAAAGTACTTAGGTAAGCTGAATCAAATACCACATTCATTTAATCCCGCAATGGAATAATATAGAACACAAACGTCACCACAACGGATATGATAAGGTAAACAATCCCTCGAGAAACCCGCAACGCCCTGAACTACTGACGCAGAAAAACTGACGGACGTTAAAAAATCAAGCAAATCGAAAAATATTTACAGAAAAAAAAACTGTACAAAAATTTTGTACAATATTTACAAAAGAAAACATTTACCGGCGGGTCCGCACACGCCACACCGTTCCGACACACTGTCGACGATGGCGTTTTTCGACGAACATAGTACAAAGCCGTACAAGAAGAAGAAAACAAAAGATCCAAGGGTTTCAGGTCTGGAAGGCCAGCTGGCCCGCTTGGTGCCTGTTTGTTTATTTTTGGCGACGTTGCCAATATTCTCCGCTTATGAAGTAACCTTGTAGGAACATTTCCATCGCATGTACTCGTATGTACATTCAGTCGGATCTATCTAAGAATAATCTTAAGAAACTCGGTCTTTGGCGTGCGATCGATCAATTGACGATCGACAAATTTTGGTTAAAAATTCCTCTTCTTCTATGAAACAAAAGATTTCTGGTACACAAACAGCAACGTCGCCAGTGGATTTAAAGAAGGGGACCAGACAGATCTCGAAACAGGTACGACTGAATACATTTTCGGGCAGGGCCGTATTGAAAGAGGGTGAATAATAAATGTGTATCCCTTATTTATGGATTTATATGTTTGGGTTGTTTACATTCGCAAATTGCTGGGTAATTCGCAATTTATTCTGTTTCTGTTTAGCAGACGTCTATCTTAAAATAAGTCTTTTGATAAATTTTATATCTGAGTAGACACTGGCCCAATAGAATCGCTATGCCGCTCGAGATAACAAAAAAATTACCATTTCTTCTAAACACGTTATATTGCCGAAAAAAAGTTTGCAACATTTTCCCACGTTTGGCTTTTGCTAAATTAAAAAAAGTAAACGTTCTTATCATACAGGGCGTTAAGAAAAAGGGGCAGTGAGTTAATTCACAATACTTTCTTGTATGCTGATTTGAAGGGTCTCACCTGGTATACATCATATTAAAAAAATATTGAAATATACCTGGTAGTTCAATAATAGTGTGTTGATTTCATAAGAGCTCTTTGGGAGCCTATAACTCAGAAGAGGAGGCCTATAAGAAAAAACTTTATATGAACTTGTAGTGGCCTTTTCACCTGTTTTTTTTTTCATATCCGGGAGACTTCCCACATTTTCGCGAACATCTTGTATAATACAGAATGTTACAAAATTATCTTTTCATTTAATTCATTTACTTAACATTAAAAATTCGCTGAACTTCGTATTTGTAGTGATTTTCGAATTTTTAATGTTAAATAAATGAATTAAATGAAAAGATAATTGCGCAGCACTCTGTATTAGACTTTATTTGTAGAAATGATTTTTATTTTTAATTTACCAAAAGCCAAAAAAGCAATTAAATTCATCTTGATTTTATGTGTTACCCTGTACCATTAGACGTATCGGGACGTAAACTGGTCTGCCCTGAACTCTAGAATTTGTTTTCTGTCAGTTAAAATAAAAATCATTAAGATTGGTTCATTATTAACCAAATAACAGCTTATTAATGTGGTGTGAATTTTTGTATACTCGATAATTGAAATAACCGACATCGCTCGATTATTAAAAAAACCGCTCGAGTTATAATTTCAAGCGAAAATCGTCGCTCGTTACCCGAGCTTCGCTTGACGCCGACTGAAGTGTGATCGTTCGAGGTAAAAAACTGCTCGTATATTCGAGCAGCTTTTCGCTCGATAAGAAATACTAAGTACTCTAGTTATAAATTCAAGCGAAAAATCGAAAATCGTCGCCTTTCACTTGATACCCGACCTAGACTAAACTTCTAAAACGTACAAAAACAACCCCTGGTGTTTTATCAACATATAAGCGATTCACTCGATTATTAAAATCGGTTTTTCCCAACACTAGCGTGAATAAAAAAAAATATCCAGGAACAGATGGCGCCTGATGTAAATTCAGAAACCATAACGTATTTAATATTTTTCCCCTCTCGCGTTTTTTGAATGCTAATGAGTTCGGGGGCTTCCTTTATTTGATTACCTCCAAAAAAAAAAAGCACAATATTAAACCATTTAAAGCGAAAAAAAATAACCTCCATCATAAACAGCTTCTCCCGGTAAAACGAGGCGAGCTTTCATGGAAAATCACCTAATTTCGACGTCTTTTATCTCCCTTGAGTTACCGCATTTGCAGTTAAAAGTCCCGCGGACCCCCCCCCCCCCCCCGTTGGCTCATTGCTGGCAGGCAGCAGGCGTATTACCGCGACTAATCGCTTTATGCCGGAGAAAAATTGGGGTCAGCAGGGTTTTGCGCATACGATAAAAAAACGCGTCAGGTTTGCACTAATTTTGTTGTTACTAATTTTTATAAATAGGTTTAAAAATATAATGATATAGAGCAAAATTAGAGATTTAACAATAAGAAAACATGAATTAAAAAACATTGAAAACTTTCTTATTTGTGTGTTTATGAAAAAACTTATTCTTCATAAAAACTCCTGCTTGTGCTCAAACGACCCAAAAGCATATTAATTTCTCAAACGGGTTTGTTCGAACAAACCCGGGTGTCCAGAATTTACAAAAATATGAAAAAAAAAAACGAGATCAAAGTACATAGATACGATAAGCGTGAACCGTTCGCACGTGTATACGCACCTTAATGTACTGTTACGAAATACCGCTATAAAGTTTACGAAATGTCGTTGGCATGTTTATTCTGAGTAAATCCCGAGGGCGAAGCTCGAGTGATGTAATCTATGAATAAACATGCTCAAACAATCATTGAATACAATTTCCCAAAAAAAAAAAAAAAAAAAAAAAAAAAAACTTTGAGTGACTATTTCCAGAACCTAAATTAAATATTTTAATAATTCAAAAAATACTTTCCCGTAAGTTTAAGGTTATGTGACTAAAATTCTAAAGAAAAACAATATAAATAGGAAAATACATTGCAAATTTTTTTTATGATCAAAGACAACCACTATAGGAAAATTCCTTTAGGGCACTCTGGGAGTGGTGCGTGTGCGCAAAAAGCGATTCACGATTGGTTTTGAATCGTTGGAGGTTATATTCGTTGGGAAAAACGACCTCGGGAAGGTCGTTCCACAAAGATGAAGTCCTCCAGATGAGAGAATTCTTAAATAATGAAGTTCGAGGAGCACTAAGCTTAACCACATATGGATGAGCGGCAGTGGTTCGTCGTGTATTTCTGCCAATCATCGCTCTGGGCGGAATTAAAAGGGCAAGGTCAGCCGAGCACCTTCCATGAAAATATCTGTAAAAGAGAGTCGAATCCCCAACCTGTCTTCGATGTTCTAGGCTGTCGAGGTTCTTCGTCAGCTCGTGGTCTCCAATCAGACGAATGGCCCTCCTTTCGATGGAATCCAGTAGCGGAAGAGTATGTTTGGGTGCAGAGTTCCAGACATGAAACCGTAAGTACATATTTTTTGACTTAAAGTAGTTGTCCAATTGAAGGGTTTTTATCAAAAACAACCAAAGTCAAAAAAGATGAATTTCCAGAAAACAAAAAAAACTTTGCCAGTCCGATATGGTTTGGTTTATCGTTTTTAAAGTTAGCATGGACAAATGTACGTACGTTTCATAGATCCACAATAAATTTTATGGTTATGCCGTATTTACTTTTTGAGAAAAAAGCCAAAAACCCTTTGACATTGGTTGTTTTTGTTGAAAATAAAAAAAAAAGTCGCATATATTTTCAAATGTTTTATATTTATTATTCAAAAAAAAAATCTTTAAACCTACTCGCATCCATCGCTATTATCTTCTTCGTCAATATCAATACCGCTGGTAGCCTCTACAACCGAAAATGCTTTATAGAAAGGGACACTTCTTGGATTTTTTAAAAAGGCGGCCAGAGCAGTAATATTCTTTAATTTATCGGAACTGATAAGAATTTTTTTTTCGTACAAGGGCTTTAAATCTATGAAATTCTCCAAAGATTTTTTATTTCGAACTGCGCAGTGTGTCCATAAACCAGAATAGGTTTCTCTAGTTTTTACATATGGAGAATCTGCAGATACTTTAATAATACGAGCTTGTCTCAGACCTAAACTTGGCCTTGGAGTTTTTAAGAAGTATGGGGAACACGCGTTTTGAATATTGAAAAACTTATCTTGTGTCATATTTATGACTTTAAAGGGTGATGGCTTTTCCCTTGCTTCTTTTATTAACAAATCCCAATCTTCGGGTAGTTCCGGGCTATTGGTTCTTTTCTTCTTTTCAATGAGAGCAAAATCTTGGTCATTTGGCAAGAAAGAATGACCCCTTATAGGAAATACATGAGTTATCTTTTTAAACAGTTTAAAAACGTGCACTAACATGTATTGAAAATATACCATCACATGATTTTTGTTCTGACCAGAACATCCATCACTTAATATAACCAGGTGATTATGAACTATATCTTTATTATTTAAGTAATGAAGAACCATAGACGTGACATCGTTTGACCCCTTCTTTGCAACATCTTCTGTGTAAACATACATAGAAGCTGAATCATCAGCCAGATCGTGAATCCCGAAGACATAATACCACAGCTGACTTTTGAAAAAAACATCACTTGTTCTTATATGAGGTAAAGGGAGATTCTGTTGAAAGTCGAATGAGATGACCATGCATTTACCTGCTCTTGCTTCTGATTTATAATGCCTTTTTAACTCTGTAAACTTTTCGGCTTTTCGTAGGTGAACATCTTTTTCAATAATAAGTTTATTTTTAGTATCAGCATCATCAGCAGATTCTATTTTTAAAATAAGTTCGTCGCACTTAGCACACGTATCAGTTCTTGGTACACCAAACGTGATATTAAACTCATTTTTAAAGACATTATAATAGATAAGGTATGAAACATTTATTTTATTTTCTTGTAAAAATATTCTGTACATTCTCTTGACGCTGAGTTCTTCAGGTAAGTACACTTTGTTGGGATTATCGCGTCGTGAATAATGAGATTGTCTTCCTCTGAAAGACTTAATGTGCAGTCGTATTAGATTCAAAATCTCATCCGGCGTTTTGGAAGGGCGATTAGCATGCTTTCCACGCATGTCACAGGGAGGCAATCCAGAATTTGTAATGGAAGCTTGTATGGTTCGAAGCCGACCTCTGGTAATTCCATGAAAGCTCAACAACGCAGTATGGCATATGTTTTCTTCTTTTCCATTTATTCGAATTTTGTAATAAAATGCCACAGAATGATCAAAAGACGGGCCATCATTATCGTCGTATTCATCACGTCTAGACCTCCTTTGTTTAACTTTTTTAAATGAAATAAGACCTGCAAGGTAACTATCTTGTTTATTTTTTGAAGGCAAAGCGTTGAAGTGAACCAATATGTTTTGGCGATCTTCAGGCTGAATCTTTTCAAAACACTTATAGCGCTTGCATCTGCAAAAAAAATAATATTAAGAATTTTAAGAAAAATATTATCTAACAACATTTATATTTACAGCATATTTATTAACAGAAACACACAGTATATACAATACTTTTAACAAAAAAAAATTAATCCCAAGATAACTTACCTGCAGTTTAATCCAGTAGCTCTAGCGGATTTAGCAACACCTTTATGGTTCATGTGAGCCTCCCCACAAACTTTCTGCTTTTTTATGACATCACTTTTTCTCGCTTTTCTTTTCCTTTTAGCAGGCCACTCTACAGTCGAATCCGGATCTCTTAAAATTTTCGACGACATTTTTAAAACAACTGTACAATAATAAGGCGAACTAATCACGTTGCACTATCAACAAACACTAAAACAAGTTTTCAAAACAAAAATGATATTCTAAATAACAGTCAAGTGACATTGGTTGTTTTTGAGATACAACCGCCTGACAAAGGCTGTTTTTGCTAAAACACCGTATTTTCAACTCGCTATATTTCACGGACTATGGGTGTTTTTGTCACAATAAGTTTTTGACAGATGTAAATATCATTTCTGCATACGGTGTTGCCAGCAGTTAAAATATTGCTTAAAATGACATTGGTCGTTTTTGATAAAAACCCTTCAATTGTCTTTTGGAAATAATATTTAAAAGAAAGTCATTCAAACTTGACATTTGTTAAAACTCATTCTCAAGTACTCGGATTACTTAGAAATGCGTTTGGAGCTAATGAAACAGTTTTTATCACTTGCAAATTTTATCAGTATATACTCGTAATCACAATAAATGGTGTAAATGAAATAAATTCGATTGGTCGAAACAGTATATTAAACAGGTGATGGAAATTCGAACCTCTCCCTCTTCGCTCCGATTATCTGACACGTGTTGTTTTATAATTTCGTCACATCGGTTGTGGAGAACGGGAATGGTGACCGGGAAGGGAATTAATAGCGCTCGGTAGGTCTAGGCCAAAGACCCAAGCCGGGTCGTGACCCCTGCACGTAGCCGCGGCCTGTGAAGGAGGCGCATCGGCCATGGACGGCAGCCTTGATGCTGCTGCTGGTGCGGCAGATGCTGCGGACTCCGCGATCCAGCCCCACCCGCGCCATTTACAGAACAGATTTTTCGCGATCAGACTAAATCTTTCAAATGTGATTGATATAGACGCAATTGACTACACGGAAAGGAAAGCTTAGTTAAATTTACTATAAAATTAGTAAAACTAATCATAATTTTAAATTTCCTATAGAAATAATAACATTTAGGGCTGCATATTACGTGACTGATTAATAAAGACGAATCATCTATCATCTACAACGTGTCCAAGATAAGGAGGGCCAGTACAGGGATCTCGGAAACCGTAAGAGATACGAAGTCGGTTAAATGGAGGTAAAGTTGCGCATTTACGTGCCTAATAATATGCCGTTTAGAAAGTTTTAGAATTCCGAGTAGTTCCGAAGATATCCGGAAAAAAACGAAATTCTGAAAAATCGTTTTATTGTTTTCCTGGGTTTTTTTGAGATCGAATTCTAAAGTAAATTGCACTTTTGCATTGCCACTTTTTCCGCTCTATCTAACAGCGTTAATTGTTTTGTAATCCGACGAGTCGTCTTCGAAGGGCCATTTTTTTTTAAATACGGTCCTGTTTTCCTGATATTGGACTTAAGACCATTTTTTCTCCCGAATGCAACGATGTAGGACATATTGTGGTTTAATGACGTTGCGAGGGTTTTTTGAACAACATCCGGAATGTTTGGGATACGGTCCTGTATTGCTCCTAATTTTATAAATAATATCTCATAAGTAAGCTCTAAATTTTTACTTATGTTGGACTAGTTCAATAAATAACAAATAATTTAATAATAAACCACAAATAAGTGAACAAAATACAGAAACATTATTTCAAACTTCTGTTGATTCGGGATTTAAAAGAAAAGTAGGCGGTTGAAACAAAAAAATTAAGATGGTGACGCGTGAATTGTTTCACTTGACATTCCCATTGTGATTGTTTGAGAGCGTTTTAAGACGTTTTCTATTTTCCCGAAAATATGGTAGGTACATAAATTACAAATGCTGAAGGTTTGTTTTATTCTATCTCAAAAAAACGATTATGTGGCAGTTAGAAAATGTTATTTGTGCTTAGGGAATAACGGAAATCAATTTGAACCCCTGATTATGTAGTTCCTTACTTTTTTCGTTGTTCGTTTTATTACTGTTTTGGAGTGATTTTTGTTCACATATTTGTGGTTTATTATTAAATTATTTGTTATTTATTGAACTAATCCAACATAAGTAAAAATTTAGAGCTTACTTATGAGATATTATTTATAAAATTAGGGAACAGGAACAGGACCGTATCCCAAAATGTCCTGATGTTGTTCACAAACCCCTCGAAACGTCATTAAACCACAATGTGTCATACATCGTTGCATTCGGGAGAAAAAAAGCTCTCAAATTCCAATATCAGGAAAACAGGACCGTATTTAAAAAAAGAAAGTTGATAAAGGCCCTTCGAAGACGACTCGTCGGATTACAAAACAATTAACGCTGTTAGATTGAGCGGAAAAAGTGGCAATGTAAAAGTGCAATTTACTTTAGAATTCGATCGCAAAAAAACCCAGGAAAAAATAAATTGATTTTTCAGAATTTCGTTCTTTCCGGATATTTCGGGAACTACTCGGAATTTTAAAACTTTCTAAACGGCATATTATTAGGCACGTAAATGCGCAACTTTCCCTCCATTTAACCGACTTCGTATCTCTTACGGTTTCCGAGATCCCTGTACTGGCCCTCCTTATCTTGGATTGGTTGTATAAGATGGAATCGTTTTTTCGTGTAATCATCAACTTTTTAAGTAGTCGGCAAAATTTGTTCTATGATAGCTAGTCTATTGTTTAATTCCTGAGCAAAATAATTTAATCATAATAAAATCAAATTTTCCTACTACTTCAACAAATAGAAATATAATAATATAATATTAAAAATATAAAATTATATTTTCCATTGGCGATAAATGGATTCATCTCGTCATTTCCCTCTTTGTTTGCACGATGAAAATCACTTTATCAATTGATTTTTTAATGAAAAACTTCCGATTTCCATCTCGGTCGACGTGTGCATGTTTGCGGAAACCAATGGCGCTTCTGAATTATGGATTTCGGCAGCAAAAATCGAGAATAAAGGAAAATTCTGCTATCCTGCAGCGGCTTTTCCATCTAGAAAAATTAACGACGAACGGCAAATTTTCGATGCTCCCCGATTCTTTGGCATCCGATTGATTTTTAAAGTGGCATTCAATTATTTCGCCATTTAAGTTCAACCATTACTAATTGAAGCAGTTGGCGACCAAATCTGAATAATTGTATATTAAGATACAAGTTTCATAAGACATTATCTTAGAGCACGTGTTTAATTTAAGTACAGGTGCTCTAATTGTCTTATGAACCGTGTATTTTATAATACTTTTTCTATTTAGGTCTTTAAAGTCTGAAAAACTTTAAAACACACACCTCAACAACTTTTGACACTATACAAAGCCCAGATGCGACCATCACTAGAGTACTGCTCTCATGTCTGGAGCTCTGCAACCAAACATACTCTTCGGCTGCTGGATTCCATCGAAAGGAGGGCCATTCGTCTGATTGGAGACCACGAGCTGACGAAGAATCTCGACAGCCTAGAACATCGAAGACAGGTTGGGGATTTGACTCTCTTTTACAGATATTTTCATGGAAAGTGCTCGGCTGACCTTGCCCTCTTAATTCCGCCCAGAGCGGCGAATATCAGAAATACACGACGAACCACTGCCGCCCATCCATATGTGGTTAAGCTTAGTACTCCTCGAACTTCACTATTTAAGAATACTATCATCTGGAGGACTCATAAAAAAAAATATAATAGATTTTTTCCATTTGAATTAATATTTTCTTTTAGCGTTGGCTATACTTTTACAATTTCATAAAATGTTACAAGTATCAAATATGCCATGATAGAAACAATTGAACACAACAAAGCTTCTTCCCATCCGTCATAATTAAAAATAAATATATTATTAAAGTTAATAAAAATGAGTCAAGAAGAAAGTTGTACTCCGCCAGAAATACGAGAAATTGCAGAAAATAATCTAGAAAAACTTTTAAAAAGAATACCTATGCAAAACTTTGAGTTATGGTGCGAGCAGAACAAAGTACAAAATATTGAACAAAAAATAAATAATACTATTGAACAAAATATTGTGTCGACACAGAATCTGACAGGAATAACAATTAATGCCCAGGAAATGTCTACAGTAACTATAAATATGTAGATATAAAGTAATATGTATAATACTATATTGAATAAAAAATAAAAATATTACTTTATTGAACAAAACTTAGAAGTAAGTAAACTCTAGAAATAGCACAACCTAGAAGATATTTCTATTATTTTTAGATTATGTTGTTTTATAGTTCTGATTAGAAATTAGTTGACGGACACCATCAGCATGTTATATATTTCCGAGTATAGGTATTTCAGATAAATATATATTATAATGTTCTATTTGTAAGGTTAAAAGTTAGTATTTTAAAGTTTTCTATAAAAATTTTTTTTCGAATCCATATGCCAAGAAAACTAATTTCAACGAAATCAAAGTAAGCCTAAAACTCCAACCCTACTTGCTGCCAACATAAAAAAATAATTTCAGTTTCATAAATTGGCAGGTTATTCAATTTTTGTGCATTTCATAATGTAGCCATTATGAATCCCGGGTGATGAAAAACTCTTTTTTCATCACCCGGTATTGATGAATTAAAATTTTTCCACGATATGGAAACCGCGTCCAAAAAAAAAACAATTACGTTGCGATAGAGGAGCATATTAAATGTTAAACGTTAAGTTTGGAAGACTATGACGTCTTTATCGCGTCGGTTCCGTGTTGGTATTAATGCCACTTTGCATAAAGGACCTTAAAATGGCCACGTTAATGGACGTTGTAATTCTGCAGTACTCATTAAAACAATTTATTCAAAGTGCGCTTTAACTTTAAATTAATATTTCGAAAACCCTCTGAAAACAAGGTTTTCGTCCTAATAACGTGAAACTGATTTATCTACAAAATGACGTCAACAAAACGCTTTTGAAATCTCTGTTACGCTAGCGGAGGACGGGTTGCACGGAAAAGAAAAACTTTGTTAAAATTACTAGAAAAATGAAACTAACCATAATTTATGGTTCTATACAGGATGTTACGGAAATGACGTATTATATTTAAATGGGTGACTCCCAGTGTTGGCAAATATCATGATATTTATATAAATATCAAATATCGGATATATATCCGATATATATCCGATATATATCTGATATATATCAAATAATTTTTTTCAGCCAAAACAGATAAAATCATACTTATAGTAGAGCCAATTAAAATCAAGGAAGTATATATTTGACTAAATATTTTTATTAAAACATAAATATTATTTCTAAACAGAACAAGCCTCGGAACAAGCATAAAAGCTAATAAAATAATAATAACAGATATTTACCTAGGGTGAATGCGTACAACAAAAAACAATCCCGAAAAAAAATAATATAAATAACCATCTTAAATTAGCCTTATCAATGGTAAGTCATCGCCAGATTCGTCAGAATCAGAAATCGATCCCGGTAATTCTTCTGGTACAGTTCCTGCCCAAATCCAATCAATATTTTCTTTTTTATTTGTTTCTATTTGATTAGAGTATTTAAATAAAAACGTTAATTTTCCAGCTTTTTCATTTCCAAGCCTATTGCGTAGTTTCGATTGCACGAGTCCAAATGATGAAAAGGTTCTCTCGAATGGACGCGGTAGACGCAACTGCAGTAAGCAGTTGTTCACATAAAGCCAGGAAGTCTTTTTTATTTGGCCAATCCTCATCCTCAATAACAATTCCTTTCCACCACACCATAGGAACTGTATTTTTAAACTGAGATCCAAATACATATTTCGGGAATGGTGTTGCTTCAACACAAATGGAACGAAGTCTGCCCTATAGACTCGCCTATAAGTGATGATAATATTTCATCTTCATGTTGCTCAGTTTGAGTTCCTGAACATTTAACATAATGATCATTTAAACGTTTTGGTATGCCTTGCATTTCTTTCTTACACTTCTTACATTCTTCTTCAAACTATTTCCAAATATTTAGCTTACGTTTTGGCATTTTAAATTTAAAAACAGATTAACGTTGTAATAAAAAAACCACACACGATGCACAGTTGCATCGAAGAACGCTTCAGTAATGAGAAATAATAATGAAATAAATAGGGGATTCCTAGAAGCAACCCCGAAACAAATTCGGAGAATTAAATATGTACCAAGCCAGTTAAATTACTAAATAGTATTACCAACCGTAATACCAACCTAAACCATACAAAATTTGGCGGTAAATTAAATTTGGCGGTAAATTAAAATTTATTTTTTAATAATAAATATCATGATATATATCGAGCTATAAATATCATTGATATATATCAGTGATATATATCATGCCAACCCTGGTGACTCCTGGGGTGTCCTAGACAAGCGCCACATATTTTTTTTAAATCGAACGTTTAAAAAGTGGGGTAATATACCCCTAAACCCACACACAACTCCTCGGCACATTCATATATGAACATATTACATTGCCCAGCTGATTAATCAACAGATGTTCAAGCACAATGTTGTCAAAATGGTTAAAAGTGTAAAACTTTAGTTTATTATAAAAATAAATATTTAGCTTACTTAGGAAGTAAATCCAGGACGCGATTAAGGAATCCAGGGCACAGACACTTTTAGTTATTTTTTCTATGGGAAAAACTTTATGCTCACCACGTGTCCTGGTGATAGTGTGGGAGTGCATAATAAGCTTATCACTAAACCCCAACACTAACGCATAATTACACTTTACAATAACACACATAGAACAAGAGCACTTAATCATTTCGCAATAGAATTTAGCAATAAAAACGCTAATTTCTATGGGCCCTTAAACCCTTTACTAAAGATAAAATGAAACAATTATGTTAACAATTGACAGGAACAACCCTTTGAAATAATGGTCTAGTCCATCTTCGGACCAGTCGTCGAACTTTCTTTCCGAGAACTCTCCGCTACTAGAGCCAACGCGGTTGCCATTTCCGATACTATAATTATACAGGAAAGTAATATTATAGAAGGAAATTCGGCAATTTATGATAGTCGCTTATAAAACATCGAAAGTGGCAACGTTGTATTTTTAAATATTAGCCCGATTGTCCACAATCAGCTGTTTAAAGAAGCCGGCCGATATCGATCGAGAGAACCAACGTGTTATTTATTTTTAAAATTTTTAGATGTTAAATACATTATTTCCCAGACAATAAAGGTGTATTTTTGTCTACTTAGTAGCACTTTAAAATACTAATTCAGATTGAACGGTACTTAGATGTGTTGTGACGCGAAAACTAATGTGATTTTGTGATGTGAGTACTTGGTGTTTTTTATAAATTAAGTTGGTTTTAAATAAGTCCGAAAAGGTAAATAAAATTGTATTTTTTTTCTAAAGGGTAAGTGGCATTTTTTATATTTTAAGTTGTCCAGATCTGACGGGTGTCGTTCGAATTGAACAATTGCAAAATTTTAACTTGAACTTTTAGTAATAATACAAAAATATTTACTGAACCATTTACATGAAAGTTTTTTGTAAAATTTACTAAACTCTTTAGTTAAAATGTTGACTCTCTCAAGCGGTAACCTCGCGTTGACTTCTTCGATCGATGATTTGCTACGAAGATCGAAATTCCAGGCATGCGTTCAAGTGCGGATCCAGGGGGTGTCATAACCTTGACAACACTAGATCCGCCCTTAAATCCGTTGCATCTGATTTAAGCCTTTCATTCTTGTAAAAATCTAGAATATTATTTAGGTATGGATTATAAATAAAAAAATTTAATTGATACTATATTTTAGAGGAAATTGTAAAATAAAATCTTTATTATAATAATTTTTCTATAGTATTTTTTCCGTCGTATGGTTGATTCGCAGCGTCTTGCACAAAGACATTTATTTGTGACTCAAACCAGGATGTAGAATTTGTTCGGGTGTGCCTTTTGGAACGGTTTCTACAATAATAATTCCCTATTTTTCTCCAAAATTAGTTCTTTTACAAATAAATGAAACCCGTGAAGGGAAAACCAGCGCAAGTAAGTCAGCGGAATCCCTTAAATCAGCTCGTTATTAATAAATAGGGCTTTCAAATTCTACGGGAGGATTATTTATTTCGTGTTTCGCCTTACAACGTGTATTCTGACAAGATAATTTGATTCTGTTTTGGAATAGCCTGTCAACAAATTCGTAAACTAGCCATAGAGAAGAGATTGGACAGACAAGACTACTGGTCAAAATATTAATTTTTTTAAATACATAATTTTACTTTAGGTTTTTGGGTATTATTTAACACATGAATATAGCCAAAACAACTACTCCCCTGGTAGTATGCCACGCCTTGAACTGAGTCAGAATATTACTTAGGGACATTCCCGTTCTGGTTTTTAATGAAATAAAACCCCTAGCGCAATCCACTCTAACTGACAAGCATTGTAAGATGTCTATACGAGAGAACTCGATCCGGTGGCCGGAATTTCGGCGCTTCGGTCCATCCCTAATTAAAACCAAGACCCGAATAGACCAATTGCTAAAGTAATAGAAAATAAGGCTTTTCCTAAAGACATAACATGGTATGAAGGTAAAGACCCTTGCAAGTATGTAAACAGATAGAGAAGAAGGAAAATGAGGCAGAGATTTAGCACAAAGATGTAGGAGGATGTAGGACACTGTCAAACCGATTTTAGAACTGTATACTTTATCATAGAACACAAAAGGACGCTTGGCAACAATGCTTTATGAAGTATTCAAGACGTAAAAGCACGAAACCAGACAACAATAACGGCGCCATAGTCATTCGTCGAGTTGTTCACTGCACTGGTTCTAGCTTTTCATTATTTATGCAAGACTAATATTCGTAATTAGTGACCATGTTTACTGCGTAAACATTCCGACGTCGTCACTGGAAGAGGCCATGCCATAGCCGGTTTGATTTGTACCTACCTCCATAAAATAATCTAACCAATGTATCGTGTTGGTCCACCTTTGTTTTTTTTATGATCAAACACAAGCAATATAGGAAAACCCTTTAGAGCATTCTGGAAGTGGTATGTGTACGAAGAAAGCGATTCACGTTGGTTTTGAATCGTTGGAAGTTATCTTAGTTGGGAAGGTCCTTCCATAAGAATGCAGTCCTCCAGATGAAAGAATTCTTAACTACTGAAGTTCGAGGAGTACTAAGTTTAACCACATATGGATGGGCGGCAGTGGTTCGTCTTGTATTTCGGCTATTCGCAGCTCTGGGCGGAATTAAGTGGTCAAGATCAGCCGAGCACTTTCCATGGAAATATATGTAAAAGAAAGTCAAATCCGTTTTCGATATTCTAGGCTGTCGAGGCTCTTTGTCAGCTCGTGGTCTCTGATCAAACAAATAGCCCTCCTTTCGATGGAATCCAGTAGCCGAAGAGTATGTTTGGGTATAGACCTCCAGACATGAGAGCAGTTCTCCAGTGATGGTCGAATCTGAGCTTTGTATAGTATCAAAAGTTCTTGAGGTGGGTACAACTTTTTGTTCGGAAGAGTACACGAAGGTTTTGGGAAGCTATCTTGGCGATTGCCACAACATATTTACTCCCGGATTGACGCCCAGCAAATTAATAGATGAAGCCAGTGGGACTGCGTGTCCTGCCATGACTATATTCGGTTCTGTAATGTTAACCTTTTTAGAGAAAACTGCTGCCCGGGGTCTCTTAGTGTTAAATTCCACTATTTACTATCACCCCAAGTCAAAATTTCTTACAGGTCTTTGTTGAGGCGTGATACTTCATGCTGTCTGCGAAGATGTGCGTCGGCAGCCGATGTTTGTGCATTCAAAGAGAAAGATGAGACGAGCGTGCTATCATCAGCAAAGCTAAATATAGAATTTTTAGTTTTCACTAGAAGGTCGTTAGTGTAGAGTAAGGGAGGGTGAGAGACAATATGGATCCTTGAGGAACACCGGCATTGATAGTGAAGGTGTCCGAGAGAAATCCGTCAATCGCCACTTGCAGAGAGCGGTCCTTAAGAAAGCTAGACGACCATGCACAGAATTGACTGGGCATACCATAGGATCGCAGTTTACTTAGAAGCCTCTCGTGCCAAACACGATGTATTGTATTTTGGCCCTTAAATTGAAGATTTGCTACTTCTTTTGTTTCCCGGTGTCAAAAACTCAAAATTGATGGGTCATGGTGTTATTGTCCGGCGTCATACAAAAAATAGGCAAGAGTGAAAATGTGTCATCCCCATCTCTAGAGGCCGGAAATCAGATAGTAGGTAAGCTATTTTTGATAAAATAAACATTTCATACGAAAAAACAAATGGAAAAATCACTTCGTTATCTGAAAAACTAAGCGTTCATTAATCAATCATCAATCGTGGATCAGATAATTATCAAAAGAAATTTTGGAAAAGAATCCTTATCTCGGCTAGCTAGGCTAACTCGCTAGGTTTGCTCAATTCATCCCATAAGTGCGGAGTAAATGTACCCTTTCTAGGTTATCACGAACAGTGTGCGGCTGCACTGTAATAATAATAAATTGATTTCTTGTAATATCGGGCGGTAATCAATCACGCACCTTACATCGCCCGCATTAGTTTTGATGCTATTATTACAGTATTTTATATTTTTTACAATAATTACAAAAGGAAAGTGAAAATCGACCTATTAAGACAATGCCAAAGAGGAGTGGGCGACCAAGTTTTCTAAAATTAGGGTGTGTTTTTGTGTCTGCTCGTTTAAATGTTATTAAATACACTTAAACGAAAATACGGACTTTGTCAATAGAGGGCGAAAACGATTTAGCTTCGCTTTTATAATAAAAAAGATAGTAAAAATTGAATGAAAAGAAATTTTTAACTGAAACTGCCCGAAAATACGTTAACAATAATACCCATCCGTTGGAGCTCTTTTGGTCCACTGCCATTTAATATACGTATTATAGTCCTTTTTGTAAGCGTCTTCCGATGTTTCAGGCAATCATTTTTGTGTTGCTTCATTGGCTTTATTAATTAATTCGTCTGGAGCACATTGAATTGAGTCTTTTTCGGAGTCTGAATTATTTCTTTCCGTCTTCATGCTTTCAACTATTATTGACATTTGTAAGGTAACAGTAATAATGCGGCGCCCAGGCAACGAACGACGCGGATGCTGTTTTCATGACAACTTGATATTATAAGAGAGAGAAGTGAAAAAATTACACGTTAAGGCACTTTTTTCTAATCTAACCTACTTTTTTGAACTCGTTAAAGGGACGAATTTTATGCAATCATTCCCGTAAAAAAAAAGTTTCTATAACGATCATAGAAAAATATGTTTTCTAAGAGCAATGTCAACATAATCCAAAGATTTCAGAACAAAATACTAAGGAACATCGTTAATGCTTCTAGGTATGGCAGAAATGATGACCTCCATTGGGAGCCGCGAATGGAAACCGGACAAAGAAATTAAGAAGATTGCCAAGAGTCACGAGGTGCGACCTCAACAACAGGTGAATGTCGAAGCGGTCCAGCTCATAGACAACACAGGACTTCGTCTGATCGAAACCCACGAGCTGACCATCAAGAACCTCGACAGCCTAGAACATCGAAGAAAGGCTAGTAATTAGAATCTTTCACATATTTTCATGACAAATGTACGAAGACTCAAAAGTGTAAACCAGTTTGAGCTTTTTTTTTTTTTTTTTTTTTTTTTATGATCAAACTATCACTATAGGAAAAATCCTTTAGGGCACTCTGGGAGTGGTGCGTGTGCGCAAAAAGCGATTCACGTTGGTTTTGAATCGTTGGAGGTTATATTCGTTGGGAAAAACGACCTCGGGAAGATCGTTCCACAATGATGAAGTCCTCCAGATGAAAGAGTTCCTAAATAATAAAGTTCGAGGAGTACTAAGCTTAACCACATATGGATGGGCGGCAGTGGTTCGTCGTGTATTTCTGATATTCGCCGCTCTGGGCGAAATTAAGAGGGCAAGGTCAGCCGAGCACTTTCCATGAAAATATCTGTAAAAGAGAGTCAAATCACCAACTTGCCTTCGATGTTCTAGGCTGTCGAGGTTCTTCGTCAGCTCGTGGTCTCCAATCAGACGAATGGCCCTCCTTTCGATGGAATCCAGTAGCCGAAGAGTATGTTTGGGTGCAGAGCTCCAGACATGAGAGCAGTACTCTAGTGATGGTCGAATCTGGGCTTTGTATAGTGTCAAAAGTTGTTGAGGTGTGTACAACTTTCTGGTTCGGAAGAGTACACCAAGCTTCTGAGAGGCTATCTTGGCGATTGCCACAACGTGGTTATGCCAAGACATATTTCCTCCCAGATGTACGCCCAGCAAATTAATAGATGAAGCCAGTGGGATTGCGTGTCCGTCCATGACTATATCCGGTTCTGTAATGTTAACCTTTTTAGAGAAAACTGCTGCCTGGGTTTTTTTAGCGTTAAATTCGACTTGGTTACTGTCACCCCAAGACAAAATTTCTTCCAGGTCTTAAAGTCTTGTATCAGTGATAATAAAAGCGGAATTGTGAAAAATATGTAGATTAGCAACAAACGGAAAACAGTATACTGAACCGGACTCTTATAATAATTCCAATGAGCATTCTATAATAATTTTGAAAATAAATATAAAGTCAAATTCATTTCAGAATTTAATATCTACAAATAAACCCATAAAAATCGTATTGCTACAAAGTTCGACAAATTATTCTCGAATGAAGTGCAAATGGAATTTCCCAACAGTCCATCGAAATTTACGGGTTTCCGTCCCTAAAGTTTTTCGGCCTGACCTAATTCAGAACCTCCATTTCTTCAAGTCATAGCAAATAGCCATAAAACGGTGCAATATAAAATTTAAAAATACTGCGTATATCCAAAATATTCTCGAATTTATCCATTAGATTGTAAGGAAGGTCAATCGCACGAGAAAAAACACATTTTTTTAAAAGGATTATTGCTTGAATCTAAAGACCGTTTAGGCAATTTTGGAGCACATTCAGTATTTTAAATAAACTCCTCAAAAATGAATAAGCAACTGAAAATTATTTACATCCTTTTGAGGATAAATATTTTATGGTAGAAATCAGTTAGGGGGGTCGCTCTTCCAGGGTTCGATAGAGAATTTTGTCGACTTTGATATGGTCTTAAATTATCATTAAAAAAGGTTATGTTTCTGTGTTATACAGGGTATTTTAGAAAGCATTGCAAATATCAAAAATCTTTTATTTGCTACAACATTTCATAATATGATTTCTGACTTGTTCTAGAGTATTTTTGGAAACGTTTTTGGAATCGTCGATTTATTCGATTAAGTCAGATATATGGGGAAATCTCAGCAAATGTGACTTTCGGTGTGAACAGGCCTCGGTTCGTCGAGCAAGTACCCGTTGCATTTCCCACCCGTTCTAACATGTTTGGGACACTTATTGGATGATCCTGAATACAAAAATATGCGTGTGCCGCCGCCCGGGAGCTTTATTTTTTCATTTTTTCGCGAAAATTTGATCAAAATCCACAAATTTTGAGTGTGAATAGAAAAAACCGCTTCCGTTATTAAGCTATAACTTTTGAGGCGATTCAGCAGATTGTTTGGGACTTTCAGGATCTTTAATATGGGTGTTTAGACGTAAGAAAAACCCCATCCCGTTGATGTGCCTCCCCTAGAACGCTAGATACGGGTCTCTCAAGTTGTGTGAACAGCTTTTTCCCGAAATCTGGTAATTTTCGGTTTATAACGCGCCGCTCTCGAGGCGATTTTTTTTTCGCAATATTCCCCATGAAATATTCATTCTTAATGTTATGACTAAAAGATCTGACCCAATAGAAGGGTGTGCCACTTCGGGTTCGGTTGTAACACACTTCAGAAGATGCTCAAAAGGCGACTTTTTCATGCGTAATCGGATCTAAAAAAACGGTATTTTGAGGGGCACAACAACACGGGGGCAAAAAACAGTCTCAAACCGCGCGTGATCGCTGGATCCAAGGCCAACTAAAAGTAATTTTTTCATGATCAGCAACCTTGAAAACGGTTCAGAAAATACCTTTCAACACTGGTACAAACAATTATTTTCTTCCAAGAAAGTCTGATTCGCTAGATGCATCACCCTCGAAAAATGATTTTTCAAGATATTGGGGGAGGCGATCAAAAAAAGTCAGTAACGCTGGCGGAAATATACTTCTAATATATCTAAAATTGATAATTCGCGGTCCAAAATAGTGTGAAACATGTTTGAAAAATAACTATTTTTTTTTCGAAAAAGTCACATTTGCTGAGATTTCCCCATATACAGTGAGTCCCAGAAGAAATGTCTAAATTCATTTAAAATTCAGCGGTAAGTTTTTTCAAAAAACGCTCGTACCCGTCGATTTTGATTTTTTAATCTTTTTTTTTGTGGTAATTTCATGTATACAGGGTAGCTCAAAAATAAGTTACGACCATCAACTTCATTTTTTCAAATGAAAACAAATATTTTTTATTTAATTTTTGAATTTTGCATTGAATTCTAAGCATGTTTCATGTATCATGTCCTATACATAAACTCAACAGTTATTGAAAAAATGAGGATTGAACATATCATTTAGGGAATCCAACGATCTATCAAATCTTCTGGCAATATGGCATTTTGGGCTCCATAATAAGTAAGAGTGTACTGTCTCACTGTCACCGTTTATTTCCATAGAAACTGTATGACAATTTTATTTCAAATAAGTATAATTATTGTCAAGCGTAGTTTCAAAGTTGCGGTTTTCACAATAATGGTGAAGTTAACGGAACGGGAAAAAATTGAAATTCTATGCATGGTTGGGTTTGGTGATAAAACACGTACTCAAATAGAAACAGCCCAATTATTTAATGAAATCCATCCTGATCGTCCTCCCATATGTCAAAAGATGGTGAGTAGAATAGAGGCTAAGTTTAGAGAATTCGGTCATGTTAGAGATTTGCCTAAATCTGGTCGTCCTACTCGAGATGAAAATGAACAATTTGCTTTCCTTGGAAGAAAATCCATGTACTCCCCTGTCGCACATTGGGGCCGATTTACACATGCCGAAATCTGTTGTTCACCGAGTAGTTCAAAAGCACAAATATCACCCATACAAAGTTATTCCAGTGCATGAGTTATTTGAAGATGATTTCGATAGGCGAAGTGAGATTTGCGGACGCATGCAAAATATGTGCAATCTAGATAATAATTTAGTAAAAAATATTATTTTTTCGGATGAAGCTACGTTCTAATTGAATTGTAATGTGCAAAGAGAGTTTATTGATCGCCTTTGATATTGTCAAGCCGTAAATGGCGCACATTTTCAACATTTAATTTGATTTTGTTGTGTTTTTTTTTAATAAACAGGTCTTACTTATAGATATGTTCAATCCTAATTTTTTCAATAACTGTTGAGTTTATGTATAGGACATGGTACATGAAACATGCTTAGAATTCAATGCAAAATTCAAAAATGAAATAAAAAATATATGTTTTCATTTGAAAAAATGAAGTTGATGGTCGTAACTTATTTTTGAGCTACCCTGTATACATGAAATTACCACAAAAAAAAAATTAAAAAATCAAAATCGACGGGTACGAGCGTTTTTTGAAAAAACTTACCGCTGAATTTTAAATGAATTTAGACATTTCTTCTGGGACTCACTGTATAATAAGATATTAATTTTTAAATTTAACCATTCAATTTTTCAGCTGTTGTGTCTTCAACAATGGCTGAAGATACTCTATAGGGAGGGTGGAATGATAATAATGCAAAATAGTAGTAGTAGTAGTAGGCATATAAATTTAAAATTTTGTATCTTACTTTATTCCAGAACATATTTTCTTAATGACATTATTTCGTCGCCGATGTTTGCGCATTCAAAGAGAAAGATGAGATAAGTGTGCTATCGTCAGCAAAACTAAATATCGGATTTTTAGTTTTCACTAGAAGGTCGTTAATGTAGAGTAAGAAGAGAGTGGGAGACAATATGGACCCTTGAGGAACACCGGCATTGATGGTGAAGGTGTCTGAGAGAAAAGCGAAACTTGCTTGATACCCCAATCGACATGTCAGACAATCTAAATATCAATGAATTAACTAAAAAGCTTTATTATTAACGGCCAAAACTTAATACGAAAATAAATATTGATCAGCTGATGACTTTAATCTCTTTCTAACCTGCTAAGAAGCGGCATATTTTTTAATTGAATTGTTGCAACTTAGATGGCTCTGATTGCTAATTTGGGATTGTATAGGATCCTCATAATTCATTTCAGTGGGAACGGCCATTATTGAACCCTTTAAGGCACAACGGCTGAAAAATTGTAAAATCACAATGCCATTTATTATTAAAAATATCCAAAACTCTATACATAATATGGAGTGTATTCATCGCGTTGTTGACGTTTTAAATAAATAAAAACGAATTTAAAGGGAACATAACAAATGCTTCGATTATGTATGTGCGTAACCGACTTTAATATGAAGTGTCCTCCCTTATACACCTGCCTGACCTACTTCACGACCTTTATCTCTCCCAAAAGAAAAGCGGGAACGTACAAAATACACCTTTTAGCCATTAAAAGGGCGTCGTCTTTCCCGCCCGTTTCGGCCGGCGACCGCTTTCGCGCGTCGGATATCGATTTTCCGAACCGCGAGGTGTTTAACCCCGTCCATACGGATATGTACACGCGTACGTGGCCTCAGACACCATATTTCGGCATCGAGATAGCTCTATTTAGATCTATGTACACTCGAGTGATATTTACGTATGCTGTACGTTACATGTCAGATTTATGTCTTTCCTTAGAGTCTATGATACAGCAGAAAAGTATATTTCGTTCAATTAAAATAAGTCGCTCATCGTTAAGTCTATCTGAACCTCTTTGCACCGTCAACTCATTAAAAAGTAATAATCGTTTAGTTTAGAAGAACCAATGTCATGGTTATATTTGCAGCGTGCTCTATATCAGATTTTCATTTCCACCATTGACCTCTAACCATTTTCTGTTTCGTCTATACGAACGGCACCTGTTGATCTCCTGATTTCATCCAGTCTTTCTCTAATATAGGCTCAAGTACTTCTAATAAGTGGAATTAGTGCAAATCCCGAGTGTCGACTACTTTGTAAACTTCATTTTTGAACAAGCCCAGCCCAATACACAAAAGTCTAGTGGTGTGAGATCTGGAGATCTTGGAAGCCAACTGATCCTAATGGCATGTGGGCTGAAGTCATGAGCACCAGAATCTGCCAGAAGAGGAAAATTCGTAACCTCAATAGTGTCAATTTAAGGTACATTTATTTCCGCTAGAACATATTTCTCCTGCTATAAGGAACGCAGAGAAGACAGACAACAGGAATACTCACTGCTCTCGATTCTCTTCTCTTCTCCTAAGGCAAGAATACAGCTGCTGGAGCCTTGGCTCCTAGTTTAACCGTCAGCTAGACTTAGCCCTATAACGAATATTGGTCGATTCATATTCATCAATTCTTAATAAAGATTATTATTATTAATCGACATTATAACAAGAGAGGTTCCCAATTCCTCGTGTATGACCTGCCTGCACTTAACATGTTATTCTGTGGCAACGAACATTTTTTAAATTAAATCGACCGATTATAGCCGCCCACCATTTTGATTAGCCAATAATTCATTTAACCTCGGCGCCAATTCGCGATTCGGCTTTATTGTTTTTGTTGAATGCACGCTCGACCTTCGACGAACTGCACGCCACATATTGGATACTTCTTGCAAACTACGAGGGACAACTGCAAGCCAATTCGAAGGAATTGGCCGTTGGCGAGTCGATTATTAAATTTGCAAATATTCTCCAATTGGTTTGTTCGGCGGAGCATTCAGAAAAACTGTCCGAGGTATGCGCCCGACGTGAACCAAGGACGATCGTCCAGAACCGAAATCAGTCGTAGGGATGTAACGATATTAAAAATCTATCGATACGTGGACACTGGACAATAGATATCAAAATTAATTCTAAAAGTGGCCTTCTTTTATGAGAGAAAATAGATTGTTTATTGCCCAGTAAAGAAGGTCTTGATGTGCCAAATATTGCCATGTAATCATTTTCATTAAGGGCGAAGTACGATCCTGTTCGTCGGTTGAGATAAATAGTTTATCAGTCGGCATTGCACATGCCATCTGACAATCTGTTTTGTTTACATGCGCGAGACCATAAATTAGCCACTTTTGCCTTTAGAGAAAACGCCGCGATTTTTATCGCGTGACACGCGTGCGTAAAAGGAGCCTTAGTTAGATTGGATGGTACTCCTTTCTACTTCCACACAGCTACTTTATGTTGGGCTTGATTCGATGAAAGCTACAGCCGTATATTCGGCATTAAGTCGATTACGATATGTTGTTTCGTGGACCCCACTTTGAGAAACGCTGCTCTAATAGAATTCATAAAAACAAAAGCTTGTCTTTGGGACAAAACAAATGAACACAGCACTAAATCATTCCGCCTTGTCCTCCAGATGCATAGAAATGTCCGTTATTTGAAAGACTTGCCAAAAATAAAAAATATGAGTGAGCTTGAAAAGATTAAGACAGAGTTAAAAAGTAAATTGATCGACTGAAAAAGGAAACTCCACGTAGGTTGAAGAAATTAAAAACTTAAAACTCGTAAACTTCTTATAGCAATTCAGGAAAGATCATTACCCGTCAAACTCTATTAGCACAATAGATAAACAAAAACATGAAACTACGATCCAAAAAACAAAATTGAAAAAAAAAAACCAGAATCATTTCCAAACAGTGTGAAGAACTGGGTGCTTAGGAAGAAAAAATGATTGAAGAGATAAATAAATTGAAGGAATTTTGCTTTTACTTATTTCGCCTTTTGCATAAGTAAAGTGAAACCTCTTATAACGGACACCTCTAATAAGCGGACTATGGGCGGACGCGGACAGGCTGTTTTCATACAAAGAGTGCGAAAACTCTCCCTTTAAAGTATTTGGGAGACGAATAAGTACGGTGCAAAACCTCTTTGAAGACAGACCGGCAACCAATCGCGTATGCGTGGCAGAGCGAAAGGACCTCGCCGAATGAAAGTATGTGTGATTCCCCGACAGCAGTACGCCGTTTATTTGTGAGTTGTAAGGTTAAAATCGTAAACAATGGCACAAAAATGTCGCGTTTTGAGTCTGAAAGAGAATATTGATATTGTGGAAGTTTGTAATTTGATAACAATGATTTGGGCGAGTTCATTAATGATAGCAATGTACTATTAGAAGATGATAGTGACCCCATTCCTACCGATTATGTAGTCCAAACTGAAACCACTTCACTATATGACGACTCTGCTGAAGAAGTTGAATGCAGTAATCAAACAAATGTCACCAATTATCAACAAGCCATTAGTATGGTAAAGGAATTATAAGAGTATGCAAAGAATAGAGGCCACTCTACAAAAATGGAATTGTTATCAGACTTGGAATTACATTTTCTAGATTGCAAGTATAAAATACAAACACGTCAAACTACGTGATTAGATTTTTTTAGTACTACATCCTAACTAAAACTAGTGTATTTTTGTTATGTTATGTTTATTTGTACATACATATACCTAGTAAGAATTTAGCATTTACATATTACCTAATAACAAATTTCCCATGGGCGGACACATTTAGACGGTCCCGTCTAAGAGAGGTTTCATTGTATAACAAATAAAACAAATATAAATTGTTAATGGCCGGTATTTTTCTATTTTTGTAAATGGCACAACGAATTGACCTACGACCCTTCAAAATTTGCCGGTATGCTGCCGTTATCGTGTCGGTAAGCGTAAAAACGCCCATAAACATTATGAAATAAAAATCTGTAAAATTTATTATATTAGATCTTTCCTGTTTGCATAATAACCGATTTTTATACAAACCAGCTGCATTTTTAAAAACCGTTCTGTTTATAATGCCCGCCATCCGAACGACTCCGACGAAAAACATGCCGAATACGGAAGTGCCTGGATCAGCGTCGATATGGCACGGTGCCAGAGTGCCATCGAGCCAACGATGAGAAAAGGCCACCGTAACGACCTGACAAATTGGCCGCCGATACGAAGATATGTGTATATGCGACATAAACAATTACTCACAGATTTACCGAAGTGTTTTTCGCGGGAGCTTGTTAAGAAAATTATGTATTTTCTTTAGTACACAGAAAAACATTGGGCGCATATAAAAAAAACGATTTTAGGTCATAGAGGGTGTTAGGAAAATGATATAATATCTTTAGTTAATTTTGTCAATTGTTTGTACCAATTTTATCCTTCCATCAGGTTAATTCAATTTTTACCATACTTTAGGTTCTTGGTTTGTTACTAATGTTGGTCTACATACGGCGAGATGCCTCAATGAATGAGCAAAAAACGATGGGGAATGTCGTTTTGTTACCTCCTACCGGTTTTCGTTAATCACAATGATAAAGTGTTTTAACCAGCATGTGAAAAATGACACAATGGAACTTTTCATGGAAAAGGGAACGTTAGTGAGTACTATTAATGCTGTCTGTGCCACTGCTTGAACCAGACTGTGTAAAACCGAAGCAAATTCCTACGCGCAAGAGTCGACCCGATTGGTTGTTGAAACAAAGAAATTTGCTAGCTGACGCTTCGTTTATCGTCTACGGTGTGGCAAGAGAGAACGTGTGAGAGAGAACTGTCCACGGTCAGTGGGTATGAGAGAGAACGTAATGTCTGAAACTTCAATGTTCTTCGTTATTTGTAAAATACTGAGAATTTGTTGGAAATAAGCATGCAACCAGGTGATTTGATGTTTTAACCTGCTGTTTTAAGTTGTCAAATGGAAATATAATTTGATAGAGATTCGATAACTGCAAATTATAGTTTGTTTAAAGGTTAAAATACATTAGTATTAACAGAGAAAAATGCTGCATAATGCAATTGTTTTGTACATTGAAAGGATAAAGTATTTATTTATACCGGGGAGGATTAGAAATTAGTATAATAAAAACATCATACCGCCAACTCGGAAAAATTGTGTACATTTAAACTCTGCGGATTTCCGCACTAGGCTGGCGCCTAGCTTGAAATCTGCAACTTACAACACTCGTTATGTAATATACTACTAAGTACTAACTTAACTAAACACTTAAGTATTTAAGTAAACAGTTTCTGTCTCCGAAGAACTTAATTATTAATGAATTTATTTAAGTTTACCTTGTGTTATGATAACACGACATTCCGATAGAAAGCTGTAAATAAGCTTTTCGGTTCAATGAATAAAATTAATCAGAAATGACTGACTGCGCTAGATTACGAAAATTGCACACATAAACAAAAACCCAGTTTGTTTTCGGAAGATTACCCCGCTCTTGTTTACGATATCGTTTTAAAAGCGCGGAAGTCAGTTTATTTTTAGCGACAGCGAATTATTTCATCCAGAGTATGCTTGTCCAAATGCAAGGGAAAGAAACACAACCACAAATCCACGCATGTTTATACAGGACGTCCCAAACCTAATAGTACCTACACAGTAAAACTCCAGAATCATTGAGTAAAAATATTGCGAATTGGCCAAACTTTCTTAGTTCAAAAGTTATAATAACCGAGTTGAAGTGAAAATAATTTAACTACAAATAATTCGGATTACAACATGAGTTCTAACTGATCCTATGTTTTTTAAAGTATTATTAATTTATTAATATTTTAAAAATTATGAAAATTCCATACTTATTCTAAAAAATTAAAAGACCAAAAATGAAAATATTTATAAGTTAAATTAGAATGTTATTTTTACATAAATAAACACAAACACAATAAATAAAAGAAAATATTGAAAAGTGCCAAATTAAAAATTAATATTTGTCATAAAAACACAAATAAACTAAAGCGCGAAAAAGTTGCACTTGTTTATATGTAGCCGGAGTGCGGTAGAGAGCGCCCTCTACAATCTACCTAAGAATTGTTAATAGATTCAAATTTCTCGCCCCAAAAAAAACCATCACAAAATTTTATGCAAAAATATTGGTTAAAAAGTTAATTAGAAAAAAAAACAAACCCGAACAACAAACTGTATTCGAAACTTAATAAATAAAACTTTCCTTTGGACACCATTTATCTCGTTTATATTATCAACTTTTCAACTAAAGGTATTGTTTCGGTAGAACTGCTGGCCGTAACGTCTGGCAGTCACGACCAGTCGTTAACTGTCGAGTGTTTTCCCTGCAACTGCTGGAAGTAATCGGTAGACAATTATCCCCGTTGAGAAAAGCAGACGTACTGTGGTATCTGAGTATATATCCAAATATTTTCTCGTATTTCTAAATTTTTATAATCCTTGTTTTGATGATCGTATAATTGATGAAATTTGACTTCTGAAATGAGCATTTCATCATCCTCCGCTAAAAGAAAATTTGCTACTCATGACAGAACTGAAACTTTTTCATACACAATCGAATAACAACATTAAAGGCTTTTAGAGGCAAATTTGGATAGAAAATTTACATGCAAGCAGTCAGGCAGTCACGTCTAGACTGGTCTCGGAGCAGTAGGTACACAGCAGTCGACGATCCTAAAGACCAGTGCTCGATTGCCAGACGTCGCGGCCAGACGTTACTGCCGGCAGTTCTACCAAAACCATACCTTTAGTGGGGCCAACTCGTAATATTTTTACCCCAAGAATCTGCAGTTTTATTGTGTACTTTTAGTGTTTATTAAAACATAAAAATATATTATTATAATACTAGAATCCTGATCCTGAATACCTGATAGAATCTAGGGGACATGATAGGCAGGATTTTTGGCTGAACCAGCGATGACCGACGGCGATGACTGCATAGCAGAATTGCGGTAGGTGGGAATTTGCGTGTTTAATTTGTTTCCTCTTGATTGATTATCACATATAAGAAACCCGAACTTTTGAGTAGTCATAGTAGAGAACTATTCTCTAGATTGAAAATTCATGAGCCATAAAATAGCATAGCCTATAAACTCTTTAAAAATATTATTTAGGTTATTTGGAAGTCGAATAATTTTGGCAAAATGTCAAAATAAATGTTTTCTCTAACATTTGAAACTCATTGGCCTGTTTTCAGAAAGGAAATCATTTTATCAACGAACAGGTATTTATAATCTCAAATCCATAAAGCTGGATGCTTTATTTGAAATTTTTTTCTGTCTGTTTACTGGATGAATCACGATGAGTGACCTACATATCAAAGAATATTTTGTCAGTTAAAAATCAACGGCTTGTCAATATACATTGTGTTCGGATAATGTGTCATATATTGAAAAACGGATTTTACTGCTAACAAAAACTTTAATTCCAATTTTGCGCCTAAGCGGTGTGCTTGGTTTATTCATTCGAATAAATGACCATTTTTATCTGGTATTATTTTTTCAATAACTGTCAAAATAAGGAAGATATTTAAGAGAGAGTTTATAGAGAAACAGTTTTATAACCGAATGATAGAAGTCGTTAAGTCCACATGCCAAATATCAACTGGACAGTTTAAAAACGAGAAATTTTTCCCCGTCGAACGTCGGCAACTTTTTTTTAGCAGAAGCTGGAACAAGTATGACTACGCTGAAGCGCCATGGTGGATGGAAGAGTACCACAGTTGCTGAAGGATATTTAGAGGATAACATATCCCCAAAAAATGAGGTTTCAAGGATGTTGGCAGGCGTATCATCTGGATCTCGCATTTCCTTACAGAAACTAGAGACCCAGACAATGAATCATGAGTCAACCTTTGCTGCAGGAAATTTAGCTATAAGCGGAACATTCCAGAATTGCCAGTTCTATGTAAATACAACCAAATAATATATAAACGTAAATTTATATTTTGTTAATAAAGAATAAGTTTTATGCGTCACGGGCATAAAGTAATCCATAATGTAGATGGTATCTAAGGTATAAAAACACAATAATCCACTGGTATGACATAAAAGTTCTTTTTAACTCTCATCTAAAGGAATATATCTTTAAGTAAGTGGTAATCTTCCACTTAACGCGTCAATTGACCCTCAAGTTAAAACATAGTTTTTTTTTAAGGTTTATCATAACGTTAAGGCTACTTTAGCTAAGGTGTAACTTAAGGTAACATTCAAATACCGGCCTTTACTACTACCTTTATTTTAACATGCAAAATCCCCGCTCAAAGTATCCTGATGCATTACCGGAACACCCTGTATAAATGCTATTTTTCGAATATCAATATTCTTTAAGAAACAAGTGGCTAAACCTAATTCTTTTATTTCAAGTGTATTTCTTTCTTAATAGAACTTCTGAAAGTGAACCTCACACCCATTGCTATTTTTGTTAACACATCATTATTTCTCATATAGACCAATGATTAACAAATCTATATTATTAAAAACTTGGAACAAATATTCCAAAAATTTATATTATTTATTAGAATACCTTAGAGTACCAATATCATTAGCTATCTCAAGAGTACTAATATAAATTAATGATATAATTTTAAATGGCATTTGGATTGGTTCTTGCGAGAGCATCAAATAATCTTGAACATACATAATTTCAAAATAAATGTGCATATTCCATATATGTAGGGAATAATTAAACATTTTCTATATCTTTCTCATCGCCACTATTCAGTGACCTGTTTCATGTTGTGTAAAATAACAAGTCTATTTACGTTGTACAGTGAACCTTAGTAATGCCGCAGTTTTATCTTATCTAACAATTCGTATCAGTGATAAAAACCAGGAAGAGAGGAAAGTGCTTGCGTGCTAACTATACCTGCAATGTCTGCAACCTCTATTATACTTCTGAGTACAATTATTTTAGAAACAAGAGTCTTATTCGAAATATGGTGGAGCATAACCAATAATTCACGTATTAATAACCTCATTTCAACGTGAGAAATCATTTTTCTTAACCTCCTGCCAGAAATCATTCATTATTTACCTCTATTATTTATTCATTGGATTAATAATAAAATACTTCCACTAGCATCATTTTGGAGTAACTTGTTACAGTTAGACTTGGCATCCAACTATTTGAATAATTGTTTCTTAATATATACGGAAAATGTAACTATATACAGGGTGTTATGGAAATGACGTATTATATTTAAATGGATGACTCCTGGGGTGTCCTAGAGAAGCGCTACATATTTTTTTTTTAAATCGAACGTTTAAAAAGTGGGGTAATTCACCCCTAAACCCACCCGGTTACTCCTCAGCACATTCATATATGATCATATTACATTGCCCCAAGCTGTGTAATCAACAGATGTTCAAGCCCAATGTTGCCAACTGTATAGAAAATAACTATAGATTCTTATAAAAATAATATTTAGTTTACCTAGTATCCAAATAGAAGTGAATCCAGGTGCCAGTACACTAGCAAGTAATCCAGGGCACAGAGACATCTTCAGGTTTTTCTTTCTTTTTCTATGAGAAAAGCTTTATGCTCATCACGTACCCTGATGATAGTGTGGAACTGCATAATAAGCTTATACCCACTAAACCCCATTCGGCCTCTTATTTCCAATCTCTCGGAAGATTTGCACTAAATCACTTAAAGAAACACACAGACACCCACGAGTTTCCAATTATTTTTTTTTTTGAAGATATGCACTTATTAGATTACACAAAAGCAATAAATACTAACGCATAATTACACTTTACAATAACCTACCGTACACACAAAACAATAGCACTATAGGATACAAATTATTTCGCATAGAAATTCAGAAATAATAAAAACGCTAATTTCTAATGGCCTAATCAAAATTATTAATGATGAAATAATTATGTTGATAGACCCTTCCATCCTTCCCTTTCTAGTCTAAGCTTCCAGCCCTTTAAAATAAATAGTCTCGTCCAAGCAGCGCGGTTGCCATTTCCGAGACTATCATTATAATTAAAAGCATTTCAGAAGGAAATTCTTCCTTTTATGAATATAACCTTATAAAACATAGAAAGTATGGCAACGCTGTATTTTTGAAGTATAAAACCCAGTCGAATATTCAACCGTTTCTGCTGATCAGCAGATCAGCTGTTTCTCCAAAATAAACAGGCCGTTTTCATACTGTTTCAAGCAGATTTGTGTGTTAAATTGTATGTTAATACTTAAACCAGAGTTTAAGTTATTTGTTCTTTTCGCGACGGCAGTGCCCCAGTCCAGCAGTTCAATATTGACCGACGGAACCAACGTGTTATTTAGACAATAAGGGCGTACTTTTGTCTACACAGTAGCACTTTAAAATACTAATTCAGATTGAACGGTACTTAGATGTGTTGTGACGCGAAAACTATGTGATTTTGTGACGCGAAATGTTTTTATTATTTAAGTTGGTTTTAAATAAGTCCGAAAAGGTAAATAAAATTGCATTTTTTTTTCTAAAGGGTAAGTGGCATTTATAAACTTTTAAGTTGTCCAGATCTGACGGGTGTCGTTCGAATTGAACAAATGAGAACATACCTGACCATTTGAAAACTCCGCGGCGGTTCGTTCGAGTCAGTTTAAGTTTATAAATCAGAGATTGTTTCCTAGCGAACTGAACTGAACGTAAAAGTTTATAATAATGTACCCTGAAAAATAAACAACTTGCAATCTGTCAAACGGTTATTGACTTTCTAAAGAGTTTACCCGTTTACCCTGAAGATATGACAACACTGTTGACATATGTTGCTTTGTTTACGTTCCTGACAGGGGCACCACGTGGTAATTTTTGGTTTGACATAAGGTCATGTACAGGGCATATTAAATTAAAGCGCCACTTTTGGATATTTTTCTTCAATTTGTTTTCATCTCAGGAATTGCTGATTTAAATATAATACGTCATTTCCATAACACCCTGTATAGAGGTACTTCTAAACTTACCATATTTGCAGCTTCATAAGATCGTGGAACCGTATGACTAACCTGAAAAGAAACAGAAATTGAGTAAAGAAAATTTGAATTAGTTATCGGCCGATACCGACATAAATCTCGGTACATGCATCGGCAAATATTGCCGATAATCGGTATCGGCAAAATTTCGCCATTATATATCGGCATATTTAAGATTATCTATTTTATTAATTTGTAAGCGATGAAAACTCATTTTCAAGAATCTCCAGCGGCTTTAGGAATAGCTTCCTTATTTAGTAATTATTGTGAACTGTTTGGTTCCTCTTTTAAATAATACAGATATATTTTTTACTTTTACAGTATTCACCTGAAGACGACTGGAGATACTTACCAGTTGAAACGTTGTGATTTAAACGAAATAAAGACAATGGAAGTCCAAAACACGTCTATCACTCATATTATTTACTATTATCGCTATATTCTCCCATCGTAAACCATATCGGCCGATCACTAATTTTAATGGTATAGAACTTTGTGCACAAATAACCGAATATTTATATGCTCGCAGTGCACTATTCGCTTATTATAGTGATGCAAATTCCATTATGTTTCATCATCTCAAAAATGGATCAGTATCACCGGTAACTCACAAGTGTGTCTATTACTATCGACTAAGGAGAACGATGATATAGAGAAAAGTGATTATTCCTTTCCCTCCCTTATTGACAGCGAGGAGTAATCACTTCTCTCGATATGATCGTTCTCCTCAGACAAGTATAGACACACAGCGCTGTAAGAAATTGAAACTCCACACCATAATTGTTAACTTTTCTAGGCAACTGACACAGTGCTCTTAAATTTTCAATACCACTCAGCGCTCTGTCCATACTTATACACGATACGAGAGAAGATAAAACAGTGTAACACTAGTAATTAGGTATTTTCGTGGAAACAGTGTAACTCTACCTTTAAATAAAACGATTTTCTGGAGAGAAAGCATATACTTCGATAAGAAAAATGTTAGGAATGTAGTTTCGTCTACCATTACAAACGAAAAACTTATTCTTTTTATTTTTCTTAATCGAATAAATCCATTATATGTAGTGGAAATTATCCTTTTCTTAATGCAACGTTTGTAAAAATGCAGTAAAATATAATGTAAACTTGTTGTGTAACAAATTCTTTAGGCGTACTGCCCAATAGTATATTAAGATACAAGTTTCATAAGACATTATCTTAGAGCAAGCGTTTAATTTAGAAAACGACCGTGTATTTTATAATACTTTTTCTATTTGGGTCTTTAAAGTCTGAAAAACTTTTAAAAATATAGTAGATTTTTCCATTTGAATTAATATTTTCTTTTTGGGTTGGCAATACTTTTACTATTTAATAAAATGTTACAAGTATCAAATATGCCATGATGGAAACAATTGAACACAACAAAGCTTCTTCCCATCCGTCATAATTAAAAATAAATATATTATTAAAGTTAATAAAAATGAGTCAGGAAGAAAGTTGTACTCAGTCAAAATACGAGAAATTGCAGAAAATAATCTAGAAAAACTTTTAAAAAGAATATGCAAAACTTTGAATTATGGTGGGAGCAGAACAAAGTTTAAAATATTGAACAAAACAATAAATAATACTATTGAACAAAATATTGTGTCGACACAGAATCTGACAGGAATAACAATTAATGCTCAGGAAATGTCTACAGTAACTATAAATATATGTATATAAAATAATATGTATAATACTATATTGAACTGAAAATAGTACTTTATTGAATAAAACTTTAGAAATAGAGCATAAACTGGAAGATATTTCTATTATTTTTAGGTTATGTTATTTTATAGTTGTGACTAGAAATTAGTTGACGGACACAGTCAGCATGTTATATATTTCCGAGTATAGGTATTTCAGATAAATATCTAGTAAAAATTATCTTATTTGCAAGGTTAAAGGTTAGTCTTTTAAAGTTTTCTATAAAAAATTTTTTGTCGAATCCACAATGCCTAGAAAACGAATTTCAACGAAATCGAGGTAGGCCTAAAATTCGAACCCTACTTGTTGCCAACATGAAAAAATGTGCAAGTTATTCAATTTTTTTGCATTTCATAATGTAGCCATTGTGAAACCCAAATAGAAAAAATTATTTTGAATACATTTTGTATTCAATGACTTATACAGTGTATCTACTTACGTTGGCGCCATGTGGGAAACATTTTTATTATTAATTTTACGAAAAATTATTCTTTATAAAAAGCCCTGCATGGCCCAAAACCTAAAATGTAACCACCAGTCATTGCATATTAGAACATAGTTTTTCATACCCCATAACTTTCGTAAAATTAATAATAAAAAAATATATATTCCATATGGCGCCAACTTAAGCAGACACACTGTATATCTAGCCCTACTTTTTCCATTCTACTCAATAGAATATATCGCTATCTATATAATTCCGTATGCATTTTAAAAAATGTCGGAGAAATACCCCAGACACCCTTATAAGAATGCATTTTATGGAAAAAGGAAACCGTATGTGGAAAGGAAATTGACTTTCCTATTAACGAACCTGTACGTACAAATATTGACGTTTTGACCGATACAAGAGAAAATAAAATGCCAACCAAATACTGTCGCGAAACACTCAAGTTTTATCTTTACTTTATATAGCGTATGAAGTTTTTATAGCGAACCCACAAGACGACTTCATATTTGTCCGCCTTTTTACGACGTTATAGTCCAGAGAATTACGGATGTAATAGGTACTCACTCTTTTGTTCAGCTATTTGATGTTTCAGCCCGCCTGATTTGGAAATTTAATAGGAAATCTTGGAGTATAAAGGAAAATCGATAAGACGCTAAAAAATAAGATTAACGATGTAGTAAATATGTTGGAAGACCGAAATCTGACGAATGTCGACATTCTGCGGTGAATGTGTGAATTTTTGAGTTTAATACAATAAAAATGTTTTTTATATCTACAGCCTTCATAATGTTAATCACGTGGTTTTGTCCTATTTGATCTACATAATCACAATTTGAATCATATTTGTTACAGGTTATAACGCACGATCATTTTTTTACGGTTCCACTGTATACATGACATGAAAATGACTTATTATATTTAAATGGGTGACTCCTTGGGTGTCCTAGAGAAAGTATACATACTTTTTTTTTAATAGAATATCTAAATACTGAGGTAAAACCCCATTTTACCCACATACTGTCGCGTGGTTCCATCTGGATCAGTTAGCAACAATGTGGGTCACTAGAGTATACTAACAGTGTTGTCAGATCGCAGTGCATGTTTCGCCCTTGCATGGATACCTGCCGCGCGCGACTATTGTTGCTTCAGTATGTTTCGAGACTCGGGGATGGAACGACGCTTTCGAGGTTTCCACGTGCTTGATGTACCTATACGAATTTTAAACGTTTTGTTAGTTGTAGCGGTACCCATTTTTTTTCTGTTGTGAAATAATTCATAATAAGAAATATTGTGATGTGATTTCAAATTTGTGGGATATTACCTATTGTTGGTTCTGTTGCAAAACATACTTTTTGTGTTTTATTTTTTTTTATGGAATTTAATTATAAAACGGATTATAAGATCGAAGGTAAGAGAGTATGTACCTTAAAATTGTAGTTATTTTTTTCTAAAAGTTTGATAACCAAGTGATAACGCGAGTCAAAGACTTCTTGTTGTCAAAAACAACACGTGCGTTTACAATTCTGTTGCAATATATGACAACACCGCCTCAATAAACTATTGATTGCGAACGTCCTCAGTAGCGGCCACATAACTTAACCATTTAAGGTTAATTTTCTTCAATTTATCTTCATCTCAGGATTTGCCGGTTTAAATATAATAAGTAATTTCCATAACACCCTGTATAACATTTATCGTGATATGTATGACATAAATCTGATGCATTGTCACAATAAATAAATCAGGTATGTCTAATGAATTGAAGATTATTTAAAATATAATATAATATCGAGTCAGTTTCTTAAAACCGATTTTATTTTTATACTAGCATCTTAGCTTTACACCACTTGTCCGGTATTATTATTGTTATCATTCCATTATTCGGTCAATACATGAATACGTTGCCAGGTCGCTAGTCACATATCGCCTTTGAAATCCCACGCAGGTTTAATCCGAGATCCGGCCAGTCCTTATAGTCCAGGAGTCTACGGTACGTAGAGTAAGGCTTAGCGCCAGGCGGCCACCGATTGATTGCCTTTGTTGACAACGCCATCTTACGTCTGGATAATGCCAGCCAGACGGGACCTATAGTTATATACTACGTGCCCCAAAAAGTTCCAACACAATTAGGACATTTTTTTATTATGCGTTTTCCTTTATTCAGTACGTACCCGGATTAACCAAACTAACCACTCCATAATTGCTGTCCAAGTGGAAGCAATGCGCCAAGAGTTGGAGACCCAACTAAATTACTACGAAATAACAAGTAATCTCTACGCATTTCCTATAAAAATGTCATCGACATTTTGTGAGTGAAATGAAATAGCAACCATTAGCAAGAAATGTATATTGGTATCTATTAGCATTCTATATCCCGAAATAGTTATTTATGTACCAAGGACGTTTAATTAGACTATAATGACCGAAAGGCCCTTGGCCTCAAAAATGCGCAGAATGATACCTTCCTGCTGCATAAGATGGTACTCGTAAGGGGTGTTTTTGGCGGCCTAAGACGGGACGAGATGGTAAAACTGACCATTGCGGATAAGGGGCCTGTTATGCTTGTCAAGGTAACAGAAACTGAAACTGCTACGCCAAAAAGAGGAAAAAAAAATGGAAGGAGATCAAACAGATGACTTAAAATGGGTTAGACAGTACCTTGCATTAAGGCCAAAAGGAATTAAGGAACGCATATTTTTCCTTACATACCGAAATGGTAAATGCATAGCTATGCCTGTGGGTAAAAATACACTAGGACGTGTTCCTTCAATCATACCAAAAATTTTTAATTTAGAAAACGCCAAGGAATATACAGGACATTGTCTACGTCGAACCTCGTCCACACTTCTTATTGAGGGTGGTGCTTTCCTTGCAACCCTTAAGAAGCTACACGGAAAGTGGAAGAGTACTAGAGTAGCGGAGGCAATAAAGGAAAACATCACGTCGAAAACCCGAATAGCAAAAATGATAGATAGCCTAGCTCTGTTACCGAAAAAGGAAATATGTTAATTAATGTTGAAATGGAGCAGGAATCCGAATGCACATCGAGAAACATCGCAAAATTTCATAGTTGATCCAGGTTCTTTCCCAGGAAAATAAAAAAATTGTACATTTAACATAGGAATAGAAAACATAGGAACAAGAATAACATTATGTAAAAATAACTAAAAATAAATACAAATTTTGTTCAACTAATTTCTTTAATAATAATTACCGGGCATTATGAACTTTATCGCCCGCTAATAGTTCCTATGATATTATGATGATTATAGCAACCATTCTAAGGTATTATTAGTTCCTATGATATTATGATGATTATAGCAACCGTTCTAAGGTATCATAAGTAAATAATTGATAGATGGAAAATAGAGTCATTTTTAATAATACTTCCCTTCTTTCAAAGAAAGTCAAAAGGTGTTATCAACAGTAGATAAATGTCGATTAGAGATATCAGCGTACAATCATAAGCCAAAAACAGTATATTCATCACTCTCGAGTTACCTAACCTTACATTTTCGGGGAGTTTTATGACGGACAATTCTTACAGAGGGCTCTCGGACTATTGCACATGTTTCTTTTTGAAAAATAGTAAATCGGCCGAGCAAAGGCCAACAAGTTTTCAGTGTGCATGTCCACCGCAATTATACCACCACAAATCGCACATTAAGGTTTATTTATAATCCTATTTTTGACTTAATACAGTAAAAATAATTGTTGTAATACATTTGGCGCGCCGCGAGCACTTGCATGTGTTGTTATCTGATAAGTAAGTGTACTTCTCACTTTCCAAACTTCATTTTTCAATAATCAGTACCGTTATCATACGTGGAATATAATATATTAAAGTACAAGGTTTATAAAGCTTCATATTTTAGCACGCGTGCTATAATAACTAATAACTTTATACTACTGTTTTTCTATTTTACGCGTTTTAAATAAAAAAAGTCCATTTTTTTTAGATGAGAGTTAAAAAGAACTTTAATATATTGTCAAACTTGTGTTAAGAATGATTTATGTCATTCTGTACCTTAAGGTACATAATGTAAGGTACAGAATGACATAAGTCATTCTTAACACGAGTTTCACAATATATTAAACCCTCATGATACAGTATAAGTCAGCATATGAATTAAATTCCTAACTTAATTCGTATAGGAGCTATGGAAGCCTGCTGCACATTGCAGTGCCTAGTATAAAAAATATACAGTGTGTTAAAAGTTCGATGTTCACCATTGGGATCTCATAAACGGTAAGAGGTACAGCAAAGGTTAAATTGGGGCAAAGTTCCGTAATTCATAGCCGACCAATATGCCATGAAGAAATGAGGAAAATTCCGAGTACTCGCAAACAATCGCAAGTCGCCGTTTTTGTTTTAATTTTTTTCTGGCTTTATGTAAAATAAATTTCACACTCTCATTGCCCCTTTTCATCTTCTATAAAGCAGTATTCTTAGGTTTCGCGTCAGACGTTTTGTCTTTCAGATGCCATCCTCAGTTTTTTTTTTTTAAATAAGAACCTGTATTTTGTATTCTATTTATGTTAAGATCCGATGTAATCTTAATGCAAAACTACTTTTATCAAATATCAACGTTTCTACCACATAAGAAATACTACATATATTGGAAACTGGGCTATGGAAAATCAAAGAAAACAAGCCTCCAATTTGTCTTTTAAATTAAGACGACTCAGAAAGCACGCCAGTATAACACCACTATAGGTATAAAATCCTATTCTAAAGAAAGGTTTAATCCAAATACCGCCCAATATGACTAAGTTATTGATACTTGACTTAAGGACATATTTATGGATATATATTTGGTTACACTTTGCCTAACAAAATACAAGTCAGACAACAGTGTTCTCATTGAATAAGATATTTTTGGCTTTATGCATTTTGTTGCATTATATTCCAAAAAACTATAACTAAAATATTAACAAATATTACATTCCATGACATGATAATTTAAGCAAAAGGGTGAATTTACCAATTAATTGTAACAAAAATGATCTGCAACAGCCTTCTCAATAAGGGGTTTAGAAAGAGAAAAATCGTTCTGAAATTAAATGAGTTTTTTAAGTAAAATATTGCTAAAGATGTATGAAAATTATTTTACATTATCTCTTTAAATAAAACCAGAACAAAAATAAGAACCCAAACAGCTATTATCGGTTTTTTTACGCATATCTTCGGAAGCAATCGGAATTTTCCTAATTTCTTCAGGCCATATTGGTCGGCTATGAATTGCGTAACTTTACCCCCAATTTAACCTTTGATGTATCTCTTATGGTTTATGAGATCCCAATGGAGAACACCCTGTATACGTTGCGGCGAAGAAAGGTTTAAACAATAGTCAACTAACAAGCCAACTTTGACTCAGTATCAGCAGATGTAATTTATGTCAAAGTATTTTGCCTGCCTTATCCAGAAGGTGTTTTTTTTTTATTTTCCCCTACTTTTTGCTCAAGATTATAAAATTAAACCTCGGAATGACTCGTGCGTCAACCCGACATATTTTCGTTTCGCCTTTTCGCCAATTAATCTTTTATACGAAAACGCAAACTAATGTTTCGTCGAAAGGCGAAATTTATGAAAGGATTGTTTTACATAAAATTGAATTAAGCGGTCGTCGTGTAACTCCCGATGTATATTTTAATTTTTGTTCGTTAAAGTCGAGTGTCGTTAATAAAAATCGGGTTTTTGCGTGGCTTATGTTAATTTGAGATCAATTTAAATAAATAAAAGATGTTTAATATTAATTTGGTTTTAATTGGATCGTGGGTATTGTACTGAAACCCGTTATTTTTCTTTAACGGGGACGATTTTTTTATGATCAAACACCTCTAGGAGACATCCTTTAAGGCACTCTGGGAGTGGTGCGTGTGCCAATAACGAGATTTATGGTGGTTTTGAATCGTTGAAGGTTGTTATATTAATTGGGAAACACGACCTCAGGAAGGCCGTTCCACAAGAATGACGATGGAAAATTCTTAAACAATGAAGTTCGAGAAGTACCAAGCTGAACCACATAGGGGTGAGCGGCAGGAGTTGGTTCTGTCATCCCTGCTATTAGTCGCTCCAGGTGGAATTAAGCGGCCAATATTAGTCGACCATTTACAGGTCGACAACTTTATCTGTGGCTACAAAAGGAATGCGGGCAAGAAAATTTCTTGGGTTAACAATGTTGTCACATACAGGGTGTTTCGGGAGGAAAGGGAAATATTTTGGGAACATGTTCAGAAGGTCAAAATAAGAGAAATTAACCCATATGTTTTAATCCGATTCTTAACCGTCTCTGAAATAATCGGTTCTAAAGTTTTTTTTGTAAAGTTTTGGAGTAATTAATTATATTTCTAACTCCAGTTTGTAGGTATTTCATTGCTTGTCAATACCTAATTTAATTGACAAGCATGGTTGTCAGTTTGATTTATTCTGAGCGTTTCGACTCGAAAAGAGAAAAGGTTCCATACGTAATGCCTCACACATTCACCCATAGGGAGTATGCTGACATGATATTCGTGTATGGTTTCTGTAATGGTAGCTCATTACGAGCTGTTGATGAATACCGACGTCGTTTTCCAAATCGAAGAGTTCCTAATCGAAAAGAGTTTCAAAAAGTTTTTGCAAATGCTCAGGAAACAGGAATGTTTCCAAGCGTAAGGATTGATTCTGAACGAGCGGCGGGTCTAAATGTGGAAAATGAAGAGAATGTTCTGGATATGGCTGAAGAGAACCCAGGTGTTAGTACGAGGCGGATTACGAAAGAACTTCGATTAGAATCACATGTGGGCGTTTGGAAGACACTTAGAAAAAACGGTTTAAAGCCTTTCCATGTTCAACCGGTCCAACATCTTCAAGAAGGTGATTATGGCTTAAGGGTTCAATTTTGTGAATGGATCCAACAAAATCGAGGCCTACATAAATACATTTGATTTAGCGATGAAGCTCAGTTCACCCGCGATGGAATCAATAACTGTCACAATGAACAACGGTGCTCAGATGAAAATCTTCATGCCACGTTTGAACGAAACTTTCAACATCGATTCAGTGTATTCTTATGTGTGGTGTGGTGTGGAATGCTCAACGACCAGTTGTTTGGTCCTTTTGTATTGAAAGAGCGTCTTACTGGAGATGTATATTTACAGTTTTTGGAAGACCATTTAACGCACATGTTGGATGATGTTCCGCTAATTGTTCGACACGGAATGTTCTTTCAGCACGATGGAGCCCCACCTCATTTTATTCGCCGGGTGCGTAATTTCTTGAATAATCGTTTTCCTGATCGTTGGATTGGCAGAGGAGGACCTCAAGCTTGGCCACCGAGGTCACCAGACCTAAACCCACTGGATTATTGCCTCTGGGGGTGGATGAAATCACTAGTATACGAAACACGAGTAGAAACCGTGGAAGGACTCCACAATCGAATTTTTAATGCTGCAAATATCATTATAAACAATCCCCAAGCAATTCAACGCGCAACACGAGCGATTAACAAACGTGGTGCAGCTTGTGTTGAAGTTGATGGGGGTATTTTCGAAAACATTCTAAATTAGTGGAATTTTGTAGTATTACTAGTATCTATTGGTGTTGCTTTTGAAATAAAAAATAGTTACAAAAAAAACTTTAGAACTGATTATTTCAGAGACGGTTAAGAATCGGATTAAAACATATGGGTTAATTTCTCTTATTTTGACCTTCTGAACATGTTCCCAAAATATTTCCCTTTCCTCCTGAAACACCCTGTATATTAAATTTTAATTTAATAACATATTACCACCACCACAAGAGGAATCACAAATTAATACATTTAATTTACCACTTAACCGAAAGCTAGAAAGGGTAGCAATGTATTTACACGGGAGTAAGCGTGGGTGCAGTAAAAAACATTCACAAAGAAGATACTGAAAGGAAAGAAAACAACTCTGATCAATTGTTGTCATCTCCTGTCGAAAAAATCGAAGGCTTCGATTTTGGCATTTCTAGAAGAACAATACAAAAGTTTTATTTGGAACTAAAAGTGGTTCGAACCTTAAAAAAGTTTCTACAACAGCTGAGAAGTGACATAAACTTTCCAACAACCAAGGTTCTGCGAAGCTGCTTTGGCGATTCCCACAACGTGGTTATTCCAAGACATATTTCCTCCCAGCCCAGCAAATTAATAGACGAAGCCAGTGGATTTCGGTATCCTGCCACGACTATATCCGGTCCTGCAAATGCTAATCTTTTTAGAGGAAGCTGCTGCCCAAGTCTTGTTAACATTCAATTCGACTTGGTTATTGTTACCCCAAGGCAAAATTTCTTCCAGGTTTTTGTTGAGGCGTGGTACTTCATGGTTTCTACCAGTGCCAATGACGCAATACACACCCACACACATGTGCTTCGGCAGCCGATGTTTGGGAACTTAAAGTAACAGATGAGACAAGTGTGCTGTCGTCAGCCAAGTTATTTTTATTCTATTATTGATTCGAATTGAAACTCATAATGACTTCCAACAATTTCTATAAAACTAAATTTATCATTATCAATGTAAATAATACATCAATTCATTTAAAATGAACACCCTGTATTGATTCGCGACTACGAAATCGCGACGGAAACCATACCAAGTATATGAAGCAACGTTACAAAAGAAGAATGTTACGCGTGGACGCTTGTAAACGTTTGTAAAGCGGTAAAAAGTGTCAGTTTTTACTTTTGCCGAATGACTAAACATTTGGCAAAAGTAAAAGTTTCATTTTTCTAATTAGTCGAGGTATCTTATTTACTGGTTGCCAAATTTCTTGCCGGAAATTATTTACTGACTCTTGAACAAATAATGAACCAATTTTTTGCATTACTGCATTCTTATGGAATCGCCTCGATGTCTGTCCGTCTGGTCTGTATTTCCCAGCTTTTTTTCCTCGGATACCGTTTTACATAGAGAGCTGAAATTGGACACGATTGTGATTTGGTGACTGAGACAGGACACGAACAAGCACAGACAACCTAGCTAGGTACGATGAAACAAAAAACTTGGTTGTTTTGGTTTACTGGCGTCGCCTGTTTTTTGTTTTATTGTTAGAAAATGTTGGTAGTGCTCCTTATGATATAGGGGTTGTCTTCTAATACCATTATCAATAATCAAAGCTATTTCGGTATCGTTTTCAGTCAGTATCGTAATAAGCTTATTATGAAACCGTTTTTTCCTTTTTAAAGGTTGGTAATGTTGTCATGTATGTTTGGTTGCAGAAACAACTACTAAACTAACCTCACATATGTCAAGTTTCTTTTTAAAGCTGAACACGGCACTATAATATTTTACGATTCGCACAGGCAAATTGCCAACCGATTGCCGATTTTTCTCGGTGCATGCGTGATTTGGAACTGGGTGGATATTTGCTGCTCTGCGAACACATCCCCAACTGACAGATAAGTGAAACCTAACTCAATAAAGAAATTATTGTTAGCAAGATTATGGGCCGATATTTCCAAGTCACCTTAAGGTACAGAATGAAGTCATCCTTAACACAAGTTTGGCAGTATATTAAGAGCCGATATTTGAATGTTACCTTGTTATACCTTAGCTGAGGTAGCCTAAATCCGCAAACACACTATTATCACGTCACGTGAGATCACATGCTATCACGCAATGTCACAACATACCCGAAATATCTGCAAGACGGTTTATGCGTTCTTATTAATAGGTTTAGAAGTACACTATAGTCACCTCAGGCAGCTCACGGCAAATCATACGTGACAGCACAATCTTGTTTCTGCAAATTTACATATTCGGCACGCGTGATAACACTGTGTCAAAGTTTAACGCTAGAAGGCTACAAGATTCACTTGCCATCTTCACTAGCACAAAATAGGTGACTATAGTGTAAAGATTGTTTCACGAAAAATGGATATAACTTAATGACTGCCGTAAAAGTACCTGGGTAATCCCATTATTTATGACCGTTTGTTATTATTATGTGGAAAGGACCGGATTGTAATAATTATAATTAAATATAGGCACACCAGGTAGGTTAGGTTGCTTAATTTATATTTAAATATCTTTTTGTGGTAAAATTTGTTAGTTTTTGAGGAATGGTTCAAGAATTGTCTTTTACCAAACATTCCTCAGAATAGCGTGATAGTAATGGACAATGCGAGCTATCACAGTCGCCAATTACATAAAGCTCCAAGCTCAAATAATGCAAAATTGGAGATTCAGAACTACATGGCGGCGAATGATATATATTTTGAAGAAAGTTATAAAAAAAGTGATCTTTTAGAAGTTTTAAAGACATTTTGTATAAAAAAAGTGTATGTTTGTGACACATTGGCAGAAGAAATTGGACATACAGTGCTACGGCTCCCACCCTATTATTGCATTTTGAACCCCATAGAGCATATGTGGCACCAGTTAAAATCACTGGTTAGGTCTGAAAATATTTCTCCGACTTTAAGTTCTAGTGTTGTAGAATTAATACGAAAATGCTTTAATGATATTCCCCCAGGTAGTTGGAAAAATTCAGTGCGTCACGTAATAACTGTAGAAAATTCGTATATTAGTCTGGATCGTATAATTAATCCAATTATAATTAATTTTGATGAGGATAGCGATAGCGAAACAGAACTATCTATAGAACGACATTATAAATGTAAATAAATATGACTAGTAATATTTAAAAAAAATGTTATTTCATTTGATTACATTAATATAATCATATCATTACTTGTTTTCCTTAGTCCGTCCCTTCATACTTCACTTGTTTATTGCCAAGAATGAAATTCCTAACTTAATCGTCTAGTAGCACCCTGTATATAATTATAATTACTATTGGACTTTCTTCTAGTACCCGGCTGGAAATTACCAGGTAAAATCCTACTACCAGTAAAATGTTGTACATTCTATGCGACCTCACAAAAACAGAAATGATCTCCCTCGAAACCGCGATATATCCAGCGGCTCCCATCCAATAATTGCACCGGCTGGTCGCCGTCGTCGTCAGGGGGGACCTTGAACCGGCCGTCGACGCCGAGCCGCGGGTTCACTAAACCACCGGCCAATTCATGGCCAACTACCTAGCGCTCGAGACTAGGAACGAGTAGAGTTTGCGATAAATCGATACCTATCGATATATTATTATTATCGGTAATGTCACCTCCGGCATTATTTATATGCTATGTGGCAAAAGTCATTCTTGTCACCAGCAAAATGAAATAGTGACCATCGACTGATAACTAAAATTACTACTACAATCGGCAACTGCCAAGGATCTTACATCAGGAGGATACGACTTTGGTTTCAGTCTTTGTCTTCTCACACTCAGGGAGCTGTGAAAATTAGTATAATTTTTCTTTGTCGTTTTCTATTAATTAGACAAGGACATTACGTCGCCTGCGAGCGTTCGGAATATACTTTTCATAAAGCCCTTGTTGGAACGGCATCTTTCATACGGTACGTTTCACGAAAATTGGATACGACTTAATGATTTCCTGGGTCGGTCCCATTGTGTCGACAAGAGCTTGGCAATAAACAAGTGAAGTATGAAGGGACGGACTAAGGAAAACAAGTAATGATATGATTATATTAATGTAATCAAATGAAATAACATTTTTTTAAAATATTACTAGTCATATTTATTTACATTTATAATGTCGTTCTATAGATAGTTCTGTTTCGCTATCGCTATCCTCATCAAAATTAATTATAATTGGATTAATTATACGATCCAGACTAATATACGAATTTTCTACAGTTATTACGTGACGGACTGAATTTTTCCAACTACCTGGGGGAATATCATTAAAGCATTTTCGTATTAATTCTACAACACTAGAACTTAAAGTCGGAGAAATATTTTCAGACCTAACCAGTGATTTTAACTGGTGCCACATATGCTCTATGGGGTTAAAAATGCAATAATAGGGAGGGAGCCGTAGCACTGTATGTCCAATTTCTTCTGCCAATGTGTCTCACACATATACTTTTTTTATACAAAATGTCTTTAAAACTTCTAAATGATCACTTTTTTTTATAACTTTCTTCAAAATATATATCATTCGCCGCCATGTAGTTCTGAATCTCCAATTTTGTATTATTTGAGCTTGGAGCTTTATGTAATTGGCGACTGTGATAGCTCGCATTGTCCATTACTATCACGCTATTCTGAGGAATGCTTGGTAAGATACAATTCTTGAACCATTCCTCAAAAACTAACAAATTTTACCACAAAAATATATTTAAATATAAATTAAGCAACCTAACCTACCTGATGTGCCTATATTTAATTATAATTATTACAATCCGGTCCTTTCCACATAATAATAACAAACGGTCATAAATAATGGGATTACCCAGGTACTTTTACGGCAGTCATTAAGTTATATCCATTTTTCTTGAAACAATCTTTACCTGCTTTCACGTTTGACAGTACCAGATCTGTTATATTTGTCGTTATTGTTAAATAAAATTATTTATGGTTTTTCAGTGTGTGCTAAATATAAGTTCTTTTTGCGAAAAAAATATTAAATCTTAACTCAATGTGGTAAGACTGTGCCAAGTCTACCGTAAACTGGATAAAAGTAGACTTTTGAGTCACGTCCGTCGATTGTTTGTGTTTCCGAACATATCAAACCGATTATAGAATGAAAACACAAACAGAACACAGACAGAACCCCAGCCTCTTCTTTGTTGTCCTTATTTTCGTAACAAGAGACGTCACATTGACGTGTACAAAGCAGTTAGAAATACCGGGTACCAAATTGTAGTGACATGTGACATGTATTCAACATGAATAACTTCTGCTTGATTGAAAGTTTTTTCTCTGAATGCAGAAAGCAGGATAAGTAGAAAATTAGTTTATACACAGCAAAGGCGCTATACGGCGTTAAAATTAAGGAAAAATCTCTTATTTCATTGCTCAAGCTATAAATTTCAGACGCTGTTTCTTATTATATCGATAATTATCGATGGGTAAGCCACCCGCCATCGATTAGAAAAGCATATCGCCCATCTCTATTGGTAACACCGCCGCAGTCACGACCGGCCGACTAGCAGGACTCACCTGGCCAACGGTGATGTTTTTGTTTTTGCCAATCTCCACAGACGATGTGTGAATAAAATAACCTTGTGCGAGGACAAAAAAAAATTTTTGACGAAAAAAAACATAAAAAATTGATTTAAATTTAACAAAAAATGGGGATTACCGAGCTACTTAATCATAAAAGTGTTAATTTTAATTATTTATAACATTTTATCAAATAATATCAGTCTTATTACATTCTTATTATATTACTTATGGGCCATAGAGCAACTGGCGAAATAAAAAGTTTATTTTCGAAAATAAATCAATGTATCAGATTGAAAGTAGGCGGTGTGATATTTTTATGAGTAAAAATGAGAATTAGTAGAAAAATAACCCTTTTCTCCGACCCCTGTATTTGTATTTTATTTTTTACATAGGTAAAACAGTGAAAAAAACTAAGCTACGGAAAATCCTTACCCGCCCGCTTCTTTACATCTTATTTCCATTTCCTACCCTCTATAATATCATTTGTTTATAAAGAACCAGGTTTCAACTTTCTGCTCATAAAATATGCATACACACAAACCCTCATACAATCCATACTGGGACCAAAAAAACAGACGCAAATCCTTTTTCGTGTCCGATTCTGGTCGGATTTTCCAGTATTTCCACAGGCGGTTTTCCATTGTTTATTTACGTGCGATCGGGATCAGCTGCGGCCGTCATCGTCGCTGTCTCAGCTTCGATTGTCGTCGTTTCGACTTGACAAGCGAACAAGCGGTTTAGAAACCGAGATGTGTTTGGTTGTCATTATGAATGTTATCACGACAATGATATGTTCGTATTTGTGACCTGGATTGACGCGACCTTTTTTTGAATCTGACAATTTTAAAAAGTTCGTGTTCATTTTATGTCATTCGGGAGTTTGTGAAAAATATTCCTAAATAATCCATTAACTATGTTGTTCAATGCCAGTTGATGTACCAGATATACAATGAAACCTCTCCTAACGGACACCTCTAATAGGCGGACATCTCTATTAAGCGGACATTTTTTCATAGTCCGGAACTAGGTATATGAAATTCCATGAAAATCAACCTCTCTTTGGCGGACTCTCCTTTGGGCGGTCGCGGACAGACAAAGCGTGCGAAAACACTCCTTTAAAGGGACAAAAAAATATTTGGGAGACGATTAAGTATGGTGCAAAACTCTCTGAAGACAGACCGGCAACCAATCGCGTATGCGTGGCAGCGCGAAAGTACTTCGCCGAATGAAAGTATGTGTGATTCCTCGACAGCAGTCCGCCGTTTATTTGTGAATTGTAAGGTTAAAATTGTAAACAATGGCACAAAAATGTCGCGTTTTGAGTCTGAAAGAGAATATTGATGCTGTGGAAGTTTGTAATTTTGTTCATTAACATTGATAGCAATGTGCTATTAGAAGATGATAGTGACCCCATTCCTACCGATTATGTAGTCCAAACTGAATCCACATCGCTATAAGTTGAATGCAGTAATCAAACAAATGTCACCAATTATCAACAAGCCATTAGTATGGTAAAGGAATTATAAGAGTATGCAAAGAATAGAGGTGACTCTACAGCAATGGAATTGTTCTCAGACTTGGAATTACATTTTCTAGAATGCAAGTATAAAATGCAAACACGTCAAACTACGTAAATATATATTATGTTGGGTTGTACATACATATACCTAGTAATAATTTTGCATTTACATATTGCCTAATAACAAATTTCCCATGGGGGACGGACACCTCTATTATACATTTAGACGGTCCCGTAGGTGTCCGCCTATTGGAGGTTTGACTGTATTTGTAACCTTGCAATACAGGATGATGTTAAAATAAAGACAGTTAGTCATATAACCGAAAGTTTTTTTACTTCCAATTGAAAAACGGATTTTACTGTGCTAACAAAGCCTTTAAATAGTGATAAAGCATTGTCTGTAACCTTCAAACAAACAAAACATTTAAAGGTTCCAGTGCCGTGACCGCGTCGGACAGGTATGAATAGGCCCCTACAAGTTCCTACAAGAATAATTTCTATCTCGCTGGTGAAATCGGGTTTGTTCGGGTTTCCTAATATTTAGGATATCATTCCACGACACAAGTCTACACTTTGCTAAAAAACTTCACCAAAATCGTACGAATATTTAAAAAGTTACATTATCTTTGTCCGGAATTTATTATCGGTGACTGTATCTGTTTAGTATAAAACAGAACTGTCAAAAATAATCTTCAAATTTCCATGACAAAATACTCTCGCGCGTTTCTCCGCAGCAGAATATCAATGCAGATGTTGACGTGACTCGGTGCGGCGGCAGGCCCGCGACCGTTCATTTTCCCAACTTCCTGCTACTGCATTCAGAAAACATCCCGAATACACACTGAAGGAGCTGCACGATTTCGGCTGGCACTCTGCCACAAAAGACTAATGGCGTAACAAATTATTGCTCAAAGCCGCCATCGGCGCGGTGTGACGTGAAGAAATATTGCGTTAAGTTTTGTATATGTTCTGGATGAAAATTTGCCGTTCAAAATGGCAAGAAAGTTTACCTGCAAGAGCGAATTTTTACACTGAAAAACTGCGAATTACATTATATGTTCAGATAAGGAGGGCCAGTACAGGGATCTCGAAAACCGTAAGAGATACGAAGTCGGTTAAATGGAGGGAAAGTTGCGCATTTACGTGCCTAATAATATGCCGTTTAGAAAGTTTTAAAATTCCGAGTAGTTCCAGAAATATCCGGAAAGAACGAAATTCTGAAAAATCAATTTATTTTTTCCTGGGTTTTTTTGCGATCGAATTCTAAAGTAAATTGCACTTTTACATTGCCACTTTTTCCGCTCAATCTAACAGCGTTAATTGTTTTGTAATCCGACGAGTCGTCTTCGAAGGGCCTTTATCAGCTTTTTTTTTTTAAATACGGTCCTGTTTTCCTGATATTGGAATTTGAGAGCTTTATTTTCTTTCGAATGCAACGATGTATGACACATTGTGGTTTAATGACGTTTCGAGGGTTTTCTGAACAACATCAGAAAATTTTGGGATACGGTCACAACAACTCCCCTAGGTGCCAAAAATCGCGATGATCAGAATAATAATTCGTAATTTCGAAACAAGATGCAAATACAGCAAGACAATGCCACGCTTTGAAACTCCAAACCCACACAATATAAGAAAAAATAGCATAACCACGTGAATGTAATATATCATGATATAAATACAATCAAAAATTTTATAAAAAATTTACTTTTCGGTTGTTTTTTCATGCAGACGTCGTAATCACGCAACCGCTTGTCGTGGGCCATTGGCGCGTATGCGTACTGCGTCAAGTACCGAGTAGATAAATAAACAATCGTGCTCTGTTGTCAGCTCGCTAATGGTCATAGATTCCGAGAAATCGTTGTCACAACTCTACTCTGTCACAATTCTCTTCCGTCTTCCCAACATAACTTCGGAGACATGCATGGGCTCCCAAGGAGCACTAATGGAATCAAGTTTTTGATACATGATTAGTGAACCACCAGGTATACAGGGTGTTATGGAAATGACGTATTATATTTAAACCGGCAAATCCCGAGTTGAAAATAAATTGAAGAAAAATAACCATAAATGGCGCTTTGAATTATTAAGCGAAATATACACTTTATATGAAATCTCAATACTTACGTGGCCGCTCCAGAGGCCCTTCGCAATCAATATTTTATTGAGGCAGTCTCCAGGTTTAAAAGAGGTTAGCGCATTATATGCGATGTTGTCATATTGCACCACATATTCTAAACGCACGTGTTCAGTTTTTGACAACAAGACGTCTTTGATGCGCGCTATCACTTCTTTTTCAAACTTTTTAGACAAATAAAACTACAATTTTAAGGTACATGCTCTCTTACCTTCGATCTTATTTTAAAATAATCCGTTTTGTAATTAAATTCCATAAAAAAATAAAACACAAAAAGGTATGCTTTTCAACAAAACCAACAGTAGATAATAAATATCACACAAATTTGAAATCACATCACAACAAAAAAAAAATCGGGCAATACAACTAACAAAACGTTAAAAATTCGTATACGTCAAGCACGTGGCACCCTGGACGTCGTGGAATCAACGTCGTTCCACTCCCGAGTCTCGAAACATACTGAAGTATGAAGCGGCGCGCGGCCGGTATTCAAGCTACGGCGAGACACGCGGTGTGATCTGACAACACTGTTAGTATACTGTAGTGACCCCACATTGTTGTTAAGTGAATCCAGATAGAACGGGGCGACAGTATGTGGGTAAAAAGGGTTTTTACCTTATTATTTAGATATTCGATTTAACAAAGAAAAGTATGTAGACGTTCTCTAGGACACCCGAGGAGTCACCCATTTAAATATAATAAGTCATTTCCATACCATAACACCCTGTATATCAATTTTTTGTAATACGATGTAAGTATATCAGGTAAGACCCTTCAGGGACAAAGATGTATGTTTTATTCAAATACGCCAAATACATGAAGTAAATAAAATGACGGTTTTTTTTTCGAAAATGGCTAGGATTTTCACTTGTTTTTGTCATATGCAGGAGATTTCCCACATTTTCACACCCTGTAGATAGTTACCTTTTTTTGTATGTTAATTTTTTGTTCTAATAAAAGACATTTAGTATTACTATTAAATAAGAAACCGAAATGAAAAGAGAAACCATATTACGAGTATATTCCACCACAAACGTTCTCCATCATATTTTCCCTATTCCGCCGAGACCTTTCTTATAAAAATCGATGTTTGTTTTCCCCAGCCTTCTGTTTTTCTTTAGGAAAAACAATGCCTTACTGCGCTGCTACCTTCTCCATCAAATTTCCTGGAAAATTTAACAACTTCGGATGACATTTTCATGGAAATATCCCCGCCGTGACGGCTTGTCGATTTACGCAATATCAAAACAATTAACATTTTTATTACTAAAAGAAGGTTGAAAGACAGATGGAAATTAATTTCTGCGAAAAAATGGCATGTTCATTAAGAAATATTGTTACGCATAATAAGCAAAAACATAAATTTCTCTTATGAAAATTAAAATTCTTTGTTCGTTAGTTGTGATTTCAGCTTCTAGTCTTACTTATGTACAGAACGGATTCACCAGAACCGCGTACCAGGCCGCCGGGTAATAAGCCCTGTTTTACATACGATCATTACGTATCACTTCACGGATCTAACTGTGTAGGTTTTTACAAGGAGTATATTCCAAAGTTAAACATTTTAAAATAACACCCTAAAACACCATGAACACGTATTTATAAAACACCATTTAACACAATATTTTTTTCTTTATGATCATGCACAAGCACTATAGTAAAAATCCTTTAGGGCACTCTGGGAGTGGTGCGTGTGCGCAAAAAGCGATTCACGAAGCGAATTCGTTGGGAAAAACGACCTCGGGAATGTCGTTCCACAAGGATGAAGTCCTCCAGATGAAAGAACTCTTAAATAATGAAGTTCGAGGAGTACTAAGCTTAACCACATATGGATGGGCGGCAGTGGTTCGTCGCGTATTTCTGCTATTTGTCGCTCTAGGCGGAATTAAGAGGGCAAGGTCAGCCGAGCACCTTCCATGAAAATATCTGTAAAAGAGAGTCAAATCCCCAACCTGTCTTCGATGTTCTAGGCTGTCGAGGTTCTTCGTCAGCTCGTGGTCTCCGATCAGACGAATAGCCCTCCTTTCGATGGAATCCAGTAGCCGAAGAGTAGGTTTGGGTGCAGAGCTCCAGACATGAGAGCAGTGTTCTAGTGATGGTCGAATCTGGGCTTTGTATAGTGTCAAAAGTTGTTGAGGTGTGTACAACTTTCTGGTTCGGAAGAGTACCCCAAGCTTCTGAGAAGCTATCTTGGCGATTGCCACAACGTGGTTATGCCAAGACATGTTTCCTCCCAGATTGACGCCCAGCAAATTAATAGATGAAGCCAGTGGGATTGCGTGCCCGTCCATGACTATATCCGGTTCTGTAATGTTAACCTTTTTAGAGAAAACTGCTGCCTGGGGTTTTTTAGCGTTAAATTCGACTTGGTTACTGTCACCCCAAGCCAAAATTTCTTCCAGGTCTTTGTTGAGGCGTGATACTTCATGCTGTCTGCGAAGATGTGCGTCGGCAGCCGATGTTTGCGCATTCAAAGAGAAAGATGAGATAAGTGTGCTATCATCAGCAAAACTAAATATCGGATTTTCAGTTTTCACTAGAAGGTCGTTAATGTAGAGTAAGAAGAGAGTGGGAGACAATATGGACCCTTGAGGAACACCGGCATTGATGGTGTAGGTGTCCGAGAGAAATCCGTCAATCGCCACTTGCAGAGAGCGGTCCTTAAGAAAGCTAGACAACCATGCACAGAATCGACTGGGCATGCCATAGAATCGCAGTTTACTTAGAAGCCCCTCATGCCAAACACGATCAAAAGCTTTAGAAATATCCAGTGCAACAGCCCGAGACTCCCCATGATGTTCGATTGCGTTGTTCCAAATATGGGTGACATAGGCTAGAAGATCTCCAGTTGATCTGGACTTCCGAAAACCATATTGATGGTCGCTGATAATGTTGAAGCCCTCCAGGTACTTTAGAAGATGTTAGTTAATAGCTTTCTCCATTACTTTTGATATAACTGAAAGCAATGCGACGGGTCCATAGTTGTTAGGCAGGGTTCTCTTACTTTTCTTTGGAATAAGCTGGACTCGCGCCGTCTTCCAGCAGATAGAAATATTCCATTTTTGTAGGATAAGTTGAAAAGTCTACAAAATACTGGTGTTAATTCATCGGCGCATCTCTTGAGAACTATAATAGGAATTTCGTCTGGACCAGTAGCTTTTTTGACGTCAAGTCCTTTCAGGAACGGAACACGATTTTGGTCATTTCGGCATGAACTGCATATTATAAGGGACGTATGTTCAGTTGGTTAAACATTCGATTCGCGATTAAATCGTCGAACCAATTTAGCGATTTTTGGTATGGTAAACTCTCGAGACAAAACCTTACATTACATAATTGCGAAATATATTTAAGTACAACGTTAACAACAAATATTTCATGATGGTATATTACCAGATGCCGTGCATGCTTCAATAGATGCCTGGAGCTAATTAATGGAAGCCAAACTAAATTGGCTTGATTCGATTTTATAACTAACTAATTAACTATGTTAATTTTTTTATTAGACTCGTGTCAACAGAGTTTAAATATTCAATGTCGGCAATAT